>CM062291.1:93382493-94582493 GCA_031216915.1 Pictodentalium vernedei | reverse complement strand
AGATCAAAATACTGCTCTAATTACAAGTTTGTCTGCAACCTGAAAAAACAATTCGTACAGTAGAATCCTCTTAATTGAATATCCATTTTGCCAGTGAAAATTATTCATTTAACAGGATTATACAATTAACAGGGATTTGGTCAGTTTCCTGTGTTCTGGAGGTAAACTGAGCATTTATTCTATTATATCTTGTTTGACAGAGCTCATAGAGCTCTGTCAAACAAGATATAATAGAATAAATGCCTGTATTGGATGTAGTGAGGCCAAAAAGGTTGATAAATAAGGGCAATTTGGTGCGTGTCACAGTAATTTTTTCGACATATTACAAAAATTTATATACAATTAACAGGAGTTTACTCTACAACCCATATGCAATTAACAGATGAAATTTGTACTGAAGGTATGGTAAATGGTTTTGTGTTTGAAAATTATATTCAATTAACAGGGATATACAATTAAGAGATATCCAATTAAGTGGGCTCCACTGTATAACTATTGTAAACAAAAACAAAAGTGGACCATGATTAAAGGAAATTGGAAACTTCTCGATTGAATACACATTATGATCGCCGTCAGCTAGAGCTGAAAAAAATATGAATAATAGATCAGCTGCAAACAGTGTCCATGACTGTCCAGCAACAACCAAAAGATTGCGTTTGCTTTGTCTCATTTTCTACGGATGCCCGTGGGAATCAGCATAAAAGAGAATATAAGCAGATCCTCGAAAAAGCAGAGCCTCGAAAATATTAACTATATTTCAACTCGTTGTTTAAACCAGATATAAAAAACACTATATGTATATTGTCTATGTCCCAGACAATGTTGGAATGCCCTTTACATATTAGACTCAAGCTAAGATTGTCACACAAAAACAATTATTTCATTTTTCTCTTTTGAATTACAGGTCTTTCAACCAGTTGACAAGCCATCAGGGATCATACAAGCCACCATAAGAAGGAGAGAAAAATCAAGGCTATAAAAGATATTAATTATTTCTGTTATTTGTTTCAGCTCTTAATCAAAGAATATGTTTTCCACCCAAAACAGTGATTCCACAAATCAAGCCAAATTATTGTTTTATTAAATTGTTTACCAATGTTTGCTCTGAAAAAAAAAAGAAAATTTTTTCTTCTAATTGTTTTGACATTTGACATTGATAATTATTATATGTAGCTTCGTGTAGTATTTTTGGCATTTGATACATCAGTTACCATTTAATCCTTTCTGTGATTTAGCTCTTTGACCCCACCTCCACTTTGATAACGAGTCAGGCTTTTAAGTTAGTCCAGATTCAGGAGAATTGATTTTGAATACAAATTCCTGCTGAGATAATCATTTTTCAGTTCTTACATATTATAGTATTTGAGAGGTCTGTTATTAATGCGTCCAGTACATATTCCATAGAGAAAAAAAACTCATACATATATATCCAATTTAACCATTAACTTGTTGAGTGCTGGAAACCACTCTTAGGGTTTTCACAAAAATGAGGATACCAGAGCAAAAACTGATATTTCCCTTGCTCATGTTTCATATTCAATGAAATGCATATAATATTGTGTTCATATAAATTTGTTTTATTACAAATTATTGGAGAGTGCCCACAGGCACTCTCCAATAAGTTGTAATAAAACAAATTTGGAATAACAAATTCAGATCACAAAAAATAATCTGGCCCACAACCAGTTAAGGGCCTTGTTCCCAGACCTTTAGATCAGTCTAATTTGGCACAACGGCAAATATGGATGTGGCCTTCATAGCTGGAAGCACTGGTATTTTCTTATTCTTGTCATCTGTTTTAGGCCCCCCGTCTTAAAATGCTAGTTTACAACCCCTTGTTATAGGTCTTCACCATTATCACTGGTTCCCTCCCACCACCCTTTGACGTAAGTTTACTCGACTAACTCAAGAAGGCTTCTTAGTTTCCTAGTGTCAAGCCAAAGGTCTATTTGAATGTAAATTACGCATGGTATTTACTGAGAAATGCCACAAACATGAATATAATAGATCTCAAGTTTTAAGTGCATGATCATATGGAATTCGCCACAGAAAAGTAATCGCCATCAACAATGTCGTATACGACACTGTCGGTGTCAATTGATTTTCTGTGGCGAATCCTGTGGGTTTATTTTTAAAAAATATTGATCTGTTGCACTGTTTGATTCGAAGGTAAGCTCCAAGCTATATTGCAAGCACCAGGGAAACCTGGCCAAACTGTATATTGCCGAAACACTACAAAACTTTGGAAAAAGTTTCAAACTCTGCATAATTTGGGCGCAATTATCTTATTTGGGCATAGCATATACCATCGTTAGTTGGGAAGAATCTAAAGGCCTGCTTGTTCCAATCCAATTGTAATGAGTTCTTTGTCTTGCAAGACTTGCATGTACACGCAGAACATTCCAGCATACATGTTTTTGGTAGTCTTGCTGATGGTGGTTACAGTACCTTGCAGGCCTTATGATTAGTCTAATTTGGGCACAACTGCAAATATGGATACACTGTATTATTGCCTCGTGTGGCGAGAAAAGTGCAGTTTCTCACGCCTCCTCGGCATCTGTTTCATATACTTTTCTTCCCTCATGAAATCATAGTTTACAGGCTCTTGTTACAGTTCTTCACCAGTCTTTACCGTTATTATTGGTTCTCATCCATGTGCTAAATAAAGTTTACCTAAGAAGGAGTTCTCATTTATCTGTTGTGAAGCCGAACTCCTATTTGAATGTAAATTAACTATGATATTTATACCCCCACGGAAACCCCGGAAAGTGAAGAAGAGCTTGTTTACTGTGGTAAACAAGCTCTTTTTCACTTGTAATATAGGACCCAGTCACTAATGCTGTTGGTGCAAGTCCTCTAAAATAGGCAAAATGGGGTATAAACAATTGACTGACCTTGATTTTATTTCCATGTTGTGGTCATGATTAGCCATTGTGCAAAAGTATGTGACCTTAAACATCAATAAATAAATAATAATGATATTTATAGGAAACGCTACAAATATGAATATATTCGATCTCAGCAGGAGCGTGGTGGCTCAGTAAGCAGAGATGCAGGCTGCAAGCCGAGAGTTCCTCAGTTTAAATTCCACCTGCGGCAACCATGTTGTGTCCTTGGGTAAGACTCTTAATCCTGTTTGCCCATGTGGGGGCAGGGTGGCATTGTGTACTAAGGCGAACTGCATGTCGATGATTCACTTGTCTTCAACCAATGCTAACACTGCTTGTGTGGAGTTAGTATGTTGGAGAGTCTGACAGTTGCTTGCCATTGTGTAGTGGTTCTCTCTGGGTACTCTGTCTTCCTCCACCCATAAAACTGTCCAACGTGAGGTGACCCTGGCTGTCGAAAGTGTCATTAAACTCCAATAAAAAAATAAATAAATCTATACTATATTTTAGAATGTCTGTATGTATGTCTGTCCGCTATAGAAATGAATATGGGGCCACCCTGAGTGTCCAAATGGGGTCTACTAGGAGTACCTTTTTATGGCGGAGGTCATCGTCAGGTTTAAAAAAGTGTATGGGTGGGGGTGGAGGTATAGTGGGGCACCAAAAGTTATGACCCAAATTTTTTTTACTGATATATGTCTTCAAAGGGGTCTACTAGGGGTATGTTTTTATCAGGAATCTAATGGTGAGGTTTAAAAAAGTATCGGGTGTGGGTGCGGGTGTAGAGGGGCACCAAAAGTTATGACCAAAATTTTTCTCAATGTTATAGGTCTTCAAAGGGGTCTACTAGGGGTAATTTTTTACCAGGAATCTAATGGTGAGGTTTAAAAAAGTGCCGGGGTGTGGTGGGGGTGTAGAGGGGCACCAACAGTTATGACCAAAATTTTTCTCACTGATATAGGTCTTCAAAGGGGTCAACATATGTCTTCAAAGGGGTCTACTAGGGGTACATTTTTATCAGGAATCTAATGGTGAGGTTTAAAAAAGTATCGGGTGGGGGTGGGGGTGTAGAGGGGCACCAAAAGTTATGACCAAAATTTTTCTCACCAATATAGGTCTTCAAAGGGGTCTACTAGGGGTAATTTTTTACCAGGAATCTAATGGTGAGGTTTAAAAAAGTGCCAGGGTGGGGTGGGGGTGTAGAGGGGCACCAACAGTTATGACCAGTAAGGGTAATTTTTACTAGGAATCTAATGGTGAGGTTTAAAAAAGTGCCGGGGTGGGGTGGGGGTGTAGAGGGGCACCAACAGTTATGACCAAAATTTTTCTCACTGATATAGGTCTTCAAAGTGGCCTACATATGTCTTCAAAGGGGTCTACCAGGGGTACGTTTTTATCAGGAATCTAATGGTAAGGTTTAAAAAAAGTCTCGGGTGGGGGTGGGGGTGTAGAGGGGCACCAAAAGTTATGACCAAAATTTTTCTCACCGATATAGGTCTTCAAAGGGGTCTACTAGGGGTAATTTTTTACCAGGAATCTAATGGTGAGGTTTAAAAAATGG
This sequence comes from Pictodentalium vernedei, assembly GCA_031216915.1. Taxonomy (NCBI): domain Eukaryota; kingdom Metazoa; phylum Mollusca; class Scaphopoda; order Dentaliida; family Dentaliidae; genus Pictodentalium; species Pictodentalium vernedei. The sequence goes on along the minus strand of CM062291.1, from coordinate 94,578,044 downwards.
CCGGGTGGGGTGGGGGTGGTGGTGTAGAGGAGCACCAACAGTTATGACCAAAATTTTTCTCACCGATATATGTCTTCAAAGGGGTCTACTAGGGGTGATTTTAATACTCTCCTGAGCCCGAGCAACACTGGGTAATCCTGCTAGTACATAAATAAATACATTAGATCTCAAGCTTTGAGTGTACCTGCTCATACAGAGTTTTGCCAGTGAAAAGAAATCTGTGTTAACAGTATTGTATATGACACCCATCAACACAGTCTACAGAGAGGCCTTAAACTATGGTGTGTACATCAGGTAAACTTGACCAAATCATAAATAACCAAAATGATGCATAAATTTGAATTTTTTTTTTTAACACCACATAATTTGGGCACAATTACATTATCCCTTTACCTAACTATACTACTCAAAGTTTCCTAAGCACCAAGTATATCCAACTACCTGTTTTATGTTTTAGTCAAAATATTGTAATGAAAAGTGCATATATTTTTTATTTAATTATGTCTTTAATGATTTAAGTACAGAAATTAAGATTTTATTTGTGTTTGACATTATTTTTTAGCTTTTGGATACGATAACCATGAAAAATGGATATTATTGGTAAAAGAGGAAATTTTTCAATTTGCCAAAAAGTTGACGAAGCGAACTGGTATGGGTTCAGTATCGAGTATGAGACCCATTACTGTTAATTACAGCTTGACAATGCCTTTCATGCTCCCAATCAGTTGTTCCATTCTTCGACCAGCATGGCACCTTGGCACCAAGCTCCTGGACACTTCTTGGCTGGACTGGACTGGACGGGCTGAAATTGCAAGCTGCAACTCATTCCAGACATGTTTGATTGGATTGAGGTCAGGGGATCTTGCTGGCCAGTCCATACTTTCAATCCCCTCCCTCTGTCGGTAATCCCTGACAGCATGGGCAACATGAGGACGGGAATTATCGTTCATCAGAATGAATCCATCACCCACTGCACCTGCATACAATCTGACATAGATATCCAGGATCTCATCAATATACAGCTGTGCAGTCAATGTACCACGTTCAAGAACACAGAGCTCTGTACATCCATCCCTGCGGATGCCACCCCAGACCATGACTGACCCTCCACCATAGCGGTCATGCTCAGCAATGTTGGCTGCATGGAATTACTCTCCTTGTCTTCTCCATACCCTAGAATGCCTATCTGTGTGGTCTAGGCAGTACCTTGACTCATCTATAAAAAGGACAGGCCGCCAATCTTCTCTGGTCCATCCAACGTGGTCCATGACCCATTCATATCGTGCCTGGCAGTGGTTCTGGGACAGCAGAATGCGAATACATGGCTTCTCGATTGGAGATTGTGCAGCCTTGCTCGGATAGTCTGCGTCGAAACATTTACCCCGGATGCATTTTGAAGGTCACTGCAAAGCTGGGTTGCTGTGGCAAATCGGTTCCTACAGGCCCGAATGATCAAAAACCAGTCTTCAGCTGCAGATGCCACCACCATGCCATCTTACAGGTGTGCCATACTGCTGAAGTCTTGCCGAGGCTTTGGTGATCACTGTATGGTGCACACCAACGACTTCAACAACCTGATGATAGGTAGCCCCTTGCTCCACCATCCCTACAGACCACCACATTTCTGCTTCAGACAAATGTCTTCTTACATTTGCATTTGCCATATTCAATCATTAAATCACAAGGGTTTGTGTTGAAATGAAGATTGAATACCCTAATCATTTCATGTACATGTAAACAGTACACGAAAACATCATGAAAATCAAGGGGTACATGTTTTCCATGACTGTCACGAAAAGTCTGCCTGTCAAGAGAGCTAATGTAAACACTGGGGACTATCTCAATACATTCCTCAATCATATCCACCAAACATATCACAAATATGTCACAAGCAAATGTCACAATGATGTGTCAAATATTTGGTGCTTAGCAAAGTTTGAGTAGTATATTTGGAAACATCCACCCATGTAATTTACAAAGTAAGCAGTTCAAAAAATATAAACAAAACCATATCATGTGACCTCTCATTGGAACGAGCTCATTGAGCTTGTTCCATTGAGGGGTTACATGATAGGTAAAACAATAATTAAAACAACAATTTTGATATTGTCTGCTTGGGGGAAAAGGTTTAACCCTTTACCCAATGCAGACGATATCAAAATTTATTATTTTAAATATTGTTTTTTTAATTTTTTCAAAACATTCCAACCTAACCATATCATGTGACCCCTCATTGGAATGAGCTCGATGAGCTTGTTCCAAAGAGGGATCACATGATATGTTTTGTTGAAATTTTTGGAAAAATATATTTTTTTCATCTGCTGAGTTATTACTTGGGTGGATGTGGCCGATTCGGTGGGTAAATGTTTAATTGGGCACAGCAGTTACCGTTGCTATTTGGGGGAATTTAAAGGCCTGCCTTGACAGTGGTTCCTTGTAAAGCCTTGGGTGCTTATACATGCAGCAAAAACACAACTACAATGTCACTGTGTTATCATATTATGAAAGAGAAAAGAATAGAATAAAATTCTCCAGGCCTTTCAGATCTCTTTCAGCGTCTTTGACAAGAATCGAATGAACATTTTTTTAGATCCCATTCTAGACCCCACCCCAAATCTGATACAAATCACAGAACATGCACATAATCATGATAATCTGTATGTATCAAAGACCCACTCTTGCCACTTAGAACATAGCACTGGTGGCAGAAACTGTCCATGCTGAGATTCCTCCATCCTAACCAAACAAGAAGTGAACTTTGATTTCAGTTCATATTCAAACACCAGTAGCATTCTCCAAAACATGATGTGGCAGAGTTAGAAAAAGTCATGGAACCTTTTCCAGTGGTGTAAAAACACCATTTCCGAAGCGTAGTGAAAGAAACTGAACAAATGAGGAGCATTGACCATAAAATACCCAAACAAATCAGACGGTGAAGAAACGTTATTTCTATATGCATATCAGGGGGAGACAATTTTAAATATTTTCATAATTTTGCATATCAAGGGGGCTAAATCGATCGCTTGGATGTAAATGCTGTCAGCCCAGGAAATTTAAGGACCCAGTAACTTTCATGGATTTTGAAGCAAGAAAATAGTGTAACACTGACATTGAATGGGTTTTTTTTACCAGTCTGATGTATATTTTGAACACAGTTTTACTGTTCACTTCTGCTGTAGCTGCAGGAAGAACGGGTTGATTTACAGTGATTTGAAACCTGTACATTTTACTTCTGGAAGGTAACATTCAGTGAGCAATAATATTGGTGAAGTGGGTAAAGTTTATTAAGGAAAACTATTTGTAGACTTTATTGTCGAATTCTTAAAAGCACTTCCCAATAAAAAAGGCAGACACAAAATTGAAGTGTATTACTTTATTGTAAAATTGACCCTAAACACCAATAAAAAAAAAATAAAAAAAAGAATGCAGCCATCTAAATATCACATTATGCACCCACAAAAGTTGAAAATATTAGGCTGTAATATGGTGGAACCCTGTTAATTGAATAGCCACTTTGCCAATGAAAATTATTCAATTAACAGGAGTATTCAATTAACAGGGATTGTCACCTTCCTGTATTCTAGAGATAAACTTAGCATTAATTCTATTATATCCTGTTTGACAGAGCTCCATGAGCTCTGTCAAACAAGATATAATAGATTAAATGCCTGTATTGAATGTACTGAGGCCAAATAGGTCTATAAACAAAGGAAAACTGGGGAGAGTCAGGATAATTTCTCGACAGGTTACAAGATTTTTTATTCAATTAACAGGAGTTTACTCTATAACCTATATTCAATTAACAGGTTAAATTTGTACTGAAGGTATGGTAAATGGTTTTGTGTTTGGAAATTATATTCAATTAACAAGGATATACAATTAACAGATATCCAATTAAGTGGGCTCCACTGTATAATCATGTGAACATTTGTGACCAAAGAAAAATATACGGAATTAGTGTACTATCCCCACTGGTGCATTGTGTAATCTGGCAAGCTATTCTTGTGGGCTCAACTCTAGTGCTGGCACTGACTCGGATAAACGCCGACTCGAAAAGTAAGTTCTTTAGTATTAAGGATGGCAAATAAATTAACAAGCATTCAAGTGTATAAACACACATCACAATTGCCCAATTTAACCCTTTACTTAACCTGAAAAGCAGACGACACTTGCAAAAATAATTCTTGAATAACTATTTTTTTTCATTTTTTGTCTCAAAAACATAGGTTATGACCCCTCGTTGGAACGAGCTCGTCGAGCTCGTTCCAACGAGGGGTCATAACCTATGTTTTTGAGACAAAAAATGAAAAAAATAATGAAAATTAATTGGCGATTTATGAGAATAGCGCTGGCCGGTTTTGACCGTTACGTTGGGTAAAGGGTTAATGTGTTAATATTAATTACCCTAACATGATAAAGGAGTCGGGATTTATTTTAAATATATTTTGTAACCCTACAAGGAAGTTACGTCTTTCTTTTAAACTGAACACAAAATGAACAAAACATTGATCTGAAATTCTGTATTATGTGCCAAATGACTCCCAGCTGCACGCTTTTTGAAAATTTTGTTTTAGACTTGATACACCACCACAATAAAATAGATTTTTTCGAATTTTTTTTTTTAAATTTGTGAGTGGGCGATGTGTTTAGGAGGTCTTGAAATTAGCTGAGGTGGAACTTGGATGATTCCGACTGAAGACCTCAGAGTTTCGAAACTGAAATTTCGAAAGTTGCGAATTTTAGTGCTCTAGTCGGAAAGCTGCCTGATCTTTGGGCTGAAAAATCATAAAAGGCAAACATTTTGTCAACTTTTATCATTTGAAGTTTGCTGTTTTTCGACTAGAGCATTAAAATTCGTAACTTTCGAAATTTTTGTAAGTAGTGAGAACATCCCTCTCTCCTCGTGGCCACTTTTTTAATGTCATGTTATCACCTAGCTCAACTTTTGAGCTTTGTTTGCAGTTGATATATATTTAAAATCGGATATTTATTGCTGCAAACAATAGCACACAAATATCAAAATCATAAAATTAGCTATTCTCCGCTGGAATTCCAGCTAGTTATCACCAAATGTCATTAATTTATTTTTATAGCTGGTGATAGGTGCATTTTTCTCCAAAGGATATTTTAATTGTATTATGGCTTACCGACTGTTATTCCTATACCCGAGACTATAGTATAACATTTAGTTATTTATGCAGTATTTTATAGTATTATCTTTTCAGCGTATTATATCAAATTGAATTTATAGTATATTTGTGAGGCTCGATACGGATATCTCGACATTTTCAAATTATAACAATATTCAGCATTATCGTGTCATCAATTATTTATGTTTCATCGTTAAGATTACGGTTATTTCCCTTGTCTTGTGTAGGAACAGATGATATTATCTCTGTGAATATTGATTCCCAAACCGTATGATTTTCTCTCCTCGTAGGAACCACTGGAAGTGCATGACTATTTTTTCTCTCCCCACTATACGTGAAACATACGCGTGTCCCGGGTGGGTCAGCAGGGTGGATCCCACCCACTCCACGTGACATACTCATTTACATATTTTATTAAGTCGCCGGAACTATTTCATCATCGTCTGCACAGTTGTACATTATCTGTAAATTTTGTTCGTTTATTACCTATTTATCTGTTCCTTGTTGATATAGACTAAATATTTAATTATTATTCAAATATTAAACTTGATTTGTTTCAACTCCATGTTTCTCTGCAGATTTAATAATATCACTGCGCGAATTTATCGATCGATCAGTAATCTCAGAATGCCTTTTACATTAGAGTTTGACACGCGCAAATTAATTAACCCATTAACGGACAGTGTTACAAATCAATTTTTTAGTATATACCAATGGTATAAACCTTTTGTACGATCTTTCCGATGAAATTGTTCGTTTTTCGAAACGACTGCGACTTAATAAATTGGGTATGTCAGCACGTGACCGCCAATTATCTATAATGACGTAATCCTCGTGTGTGGGGAGAAAAATCATCCTCGATGAGTCTGGGGGTGGGAATGGGGAAATCTCAACCCTCGGGGCAAGCCTCGGGTCTGGTTCAAATATCTTGTTCCTCGGGTGAGATTTCCCCATCCAACCTCCAGACTCATCGGGGATCATAATAACCCCCCTTGGTACGCATGCGCAAAAATCTGAGTTGTGCGACGTTCAGAATTTACATTTGGGTTCCATGGAGAAGTTGAAATTAAAAAAAAGAGTAATTTTGGAATAGCCAGACATCAATTCATGAAGTTCGTGACAAATGCTTTCCAACGAAGTATGATTTAAATCGCGAGTGTGATGTTTTGGAAAACCAATTAAATTTGAAGTTGGGAGCACTTCTTCCTGATTTCTTCGTGTACGACTCTTATTAAAATGTTTTAAAACGCTCACCGGGGCTCTTCAAGGTGAAATTATTTGCCATCAATGTAAAAACCTAGCCGAACATTATTCCAGGACATGTTAGCCTTGAATTTTGTCAACAAAAAGGAAAACACAAAATAAGTGTCGATCTTCTTACTTCCATTTCAGATTTCACAAAGCAGGTTTTTAATCTTAGCTGAGATTTCTGAGATGTGTGTCAGGTAAACGAATAATCTGACAGTAATCAGTGGCGACAAATCTAAAATAAATCATGAAAAAGTAGATTCGTAGTTTCGATTGAGAGTAGTACCTCTTTACGGAGTAAGCAAACGAGCTTAGTTTCGCTCATTCAACAATACTCGTTTTCGAAAGGTGAGTGTGCCCTGGAAATGCGACAGCTTTAGGATAGTTCTTGATGTGTCAGCCTGGTTGGTCCGGATCTCTTAGTGTCGTGGTAAAACTACAGGTCGATGGTTCCGCTCTCACACGTCTCACTCGATATGTTACACCGGTGCTGTAGGAGGCATTGTGAGTGATGTGGTGATGCACGGTGGAAGTTTCGACCGCGCTGATGTGGAATCTGGGGTGCGATTCACCGGGTTGAATCGCAAAAGAACGTGAGAGTAGTGGAGTGGTCGAACTACAAAGGTCATTTACCAAATAACCAGCCTCGTTGGTTCGGACCTCTTAATCTTGTTGTCTTGTGGTAAATCGGTCACTTTGTGTGCTAGAGGTAGACGGTTCGAGCCTCGACCCCCGCACTTCTCTCTCGATCTGTTACAATATTTTAGAATTTTTTTAAAACTGATTATTTTTAAAGAACTTTTTATTTATATATAAAGTACTCTGAAAAAGAATCGACAAATTTTGTAACGTGAACTTGTATCCTAAATAATTTTCAATCACCGGTGAACATGTATTTTATTGTATTCAACAAAATTGCAATCGAAGTGCTCTTTTACTGTTTTATTGAAAAGCATATATATTATTAAAAACAGAGTTGGTTTATTATATATTGGTATAGTTTTCTTTTATCCGCCTGAATTCGAAAATCCTCTTCCCGGCCTCGGTTCATGTTACGTCCAAGCCGAAAATAAGCAGACTGTCATCAGAAAAATGAGGTCCACAGAGGATGAATTTGGTGATGCTACCCTGCAAAGCAGGGTAACATCACTAAAGTTACCCTCTGTGAACCTCAATCTGAATCAAGGTCTCAAACCTAAACAGAAAGAGGTACCCAGAGGATAAATTGGCCCACTGTATGGGATAACATCAGCAAATTCACCCTCTGTGGCCCTCATTCTGCAAATGACAGATTGCTTATTTTCAGGCTTGGTTACGTCCTAATTTCATCAAGTAAATGGTTACACCGGGATTTGTGTGACAGACCTATCAATAAACTCAGTGAGCAGTCCTAATGCACCCCGTTGAAAATATTAATTGGTTTACCCTCAGATAACAAATATGGACTCTTTCAATTGATGACATTGAACTGAAATGGAAGGTACCACAAAAATGCTGCCGATTTAGAACACCCATGGCACAAACACTGCTTGAAATTTAATTTCACCATTTTTTCAAATCATAAATGCTATTTCACTCTGGTGTGTTCTGCATTTATGATCTTGGCATGACAATAAAATTGAAATTATACGATCACCTCAACCACTAAAGTTGTTTCATCACCCAAAATGGTGCCAAATTCTAAAACTATCAAGTAGACACTCGGTGGTGACGATCTCAAGGAAGCTCATCATGCTCATGCAATGACGTCCCAAAAGTTGTCGATGAGGGTCATCTGTCACGCTGTGATGTTGAGAATCGTTAATTGCTGTCGGAAATTTTATAGTATCGTCCCAACACCAGGAAGATCTGCAGACACAATAAGGCAGGCTTTCAGGTCACCAGTCTAATTCTGTTAGGAATTCGACGCTGTTATAGGATGTTTGTTTACCCACTTTTCGTGGAGTCTACGCGAAGACGTCCGTTGATACAATATATCCCTTTCAGTATCAGTGTGAGAAGGGCAGGGGCTTAACTAGGATTTCCTATTGAGGGGGGGGGGGGGGGGCATAATATTTTTAGGGGTGCCAGGTCAATATATGCCATAGGCACATCCAACGGCCGTAAGTCTGAGGTGGGGTAGGTGTACCCACCCCCTCCTCAGGCGTACGGTATCCCCTCCGATTTGTGGGAGAGGGGGGGGGGGGGGCTCCCCCGAGAAATGTTTGAAAATTCAATTTCCGACACTGAATCTAGGACCCTCTCGTGCTTTAATATTCCCATTTTGAGGGGATGGGGTGTGGATGGGTGTGTGCACTGTTCTTTTTAGGGGGAGGCGACAACGACACCCTAGCCCCCTCTGGCTACGCCTTTGGAGAAGGGTTTAAACTGCTAACAGCGTACTTATCCTCCATCGCCTCCACACATATTTTAACCCCTTACCCAACGTAACGGCCAAAATCGGCCAGCGCTATTCACAAAAATCGCCAATTAATTTTCATTATTTTTTAAATTTTTGTCTCAAAAACATAGGCTATGACCCCTCTTGGGAACGAGCTCGTTCCAATAAGGGGACATAACCTATGTTTTTGAGACAAAAAATGAGTTATACAAGAATTTTATTTGCATGTGTTGTCTGCTTTTCATGTTAGGCAAAGTGTGTTAAATCAGATCATTGTCTGGGATGGGTAGAGTACATTTATCTATTTGACAGACATACTTCCTCGTAAGCGAGCATTGAATGTCATTGTACAGAAAGCCGCGGAAGCCCGACATCTCTATGCAGTTCTCATGGTGGCTGTTTGGTTCTTTGGGAGACCACATATACCAAGTTACCACTGTTTCGTCAGTATCCATCCACACGCCCAGGTGTCCCTCTTCTGTTGCATCGATGAAGTAACTTTCTGCCTGCCAAAGTTCTAGAAATAGAACGTGAGTAAGATTAGCTGTATTAAATTCACATTTGAACCTTTTGTCCTCCCAAGTTATCCAACATTCATCAAATCAAATCAAATTGTGACTTTGTGGATTTTTCAAGGAATTTGCCGAATATTGCATAAACGGTCCCAAATTGTCATCTGACGGAAGCAAACACAATGATAATAACCCTTTATCTAACACGACTAGATAATGACACTTTCCAAAACAAAACAAAGAAAAGAAAAAAAAAGTAAAACGGCCAAAAAACCGTACAAGGCTTTTCTAAAAATCGCCAATTAATTTTCATTATTTTTTCATTTTTTGTCTCAAAAACATAGGTTATGACCCCTCGTCGAGCTCGTTCCAATGAGGGTTGATAACCTATGTTTTTGAGTCAAAAAATGAAAAAAATAGTTATTCAAGATTTTTCTTTGCAAGTAATGTCTACTTTTCATGTAAGGTAAAGGGTTAAAACGGAAAACAAAAAACGATCTACCCCTGAATAACTGAAAACATTTCATACCCCCCCCCCCTCCCAAATAAAAAATAGCTTAGAGCTCCTCATTGGAACGAGACGAGATCGATGGTTCCAGTTAGACGATTGTGAGAGTGGAAAATCAGGTACTTTTTCAAACAAGCACACAAAAAACATAAAAACAAAAACCCATCCCCCACCCCCCTCAAATCACACTCAAACCTATTGGCCAAATTGACTGAAGTCTCTCCGTCTAATAAAGAAACTGCGAAGCGTGCACTTAAAATCTGAAAACCTCCAAACAAAATCAACTGCTTCTGCAAGGCTTTCTAGTTAGAAGCCCAAAATAGATGAGTGGCCTTCTCTCGCTTTTTGGTGGGGATCTTTTTGGGAGACATCATATCAACCCATTCCCGCAGACGCTATATGTTGCAGTTTTGCTTCTCAGCTTCTGGTGCCCATGTCTTGGAAGAATATTGATCAGGCGTGAAACAGGTGACGGGAATATTTTGCTGGAAAGTCAATATAAGTTATCTCCGCCAGCATGAAAGGTACAGCACATGGAGATTTAATACCTGGATGTCGGTTTATAAACACCGAGCCGCAGGCGAGGAGTTTAAATGACAAATCTCCATATACCATACATATTGGCGGAGATAATGTTTTGTCCCGTTTGAAACACAATAGAAACATAGTGAAAAAAAATTTGTGGACACATTTCTCCCGCTTTGCAATCAGTGGGACGAAATTCGTGAATAGATTTTTGTTTTATAAACGCAAAAGACAACAAATAGAGTTACATCCCTTGAGTCGTTAGTGAAACGAGTAAAAAACAGTATTTTGTTTGCATATAGTCGTCCTGTTAGTTCCAACGTGTTCTATGTGCCTACTGGCACAAAGAACTGTTAGAACACAATGGAACTCAGGGGACGATATTTGCTCTTATTTTATTTTATTTTTTTCTCAAGTTTCATTTAATTATTCGTCTATTTAATTTATAACGGCAAAATATAACATAACTGTCGGAAATCTGATATATTTGTGACTATTGCCAGGTTTTGGGGTTCGATTTTTGTAACCAAGCGAACGGAAGCGAACAGCTTTCATTTAAACCATATACCCCCGAAGTTTCGCGTGCGCTTATACCCTGGATGTTACACGCTCTTATATACCTTGGATGTTGGGTGCACCCTTTGTCATGGCTATTCGTCCTAGGCATTCTGACCAATCAAAAGACAGAATTTATCGGGATATAGGAGCAAGGTATGTTAACCTTTTATCTAACACGAACAGAAAAATGTCACTTACAAATTTCTTCATCGTTTGCCAAAAAAACCATTGCCCAGTAGCTCTCATTAGAATGATATCAACGAACACGTTCCAATCAGTGGACAATTAGTCATACGCTATGTTTTAGAAGAAAACCTTCATGAAAATAATAAAATTTTAACCCTTTACCTAACGTGAAAAGCAGACGACACTTGCAAAAATAATTCTTGAATAACTAATTTTTTTCATTTTTTGTCTCAAAAACATAGGTTATGACCCCTCGTTGGAACGAGCTCGACGAGCTCGTTCCAACGAGGGGTCATAACCTATGTTTTTGAGACAAAAAATGAAAAAAATAATGAAAATTAATTGGCGATTTTTGAGAATAGCGCTAGCCGGTTTTGGCCGTTACGTTGGGTAAAGGGTTAATTAATTGCGATTTTTTATAAATAGCGCTGACCGATTATTACTGTTCCGTTAGGTAAAGGGTTTTCTTTTTTTTAACCCTATTACCATTTTCGAACGATGGCCCGTGAGGTAACTTGATTACAAGATCTAGTTTCTTGATCAAAGTACCAGATTCATAGTGTCTATACAGGTCATTTCCTTATTTCCAACGTGTCAATGTGATTATCTTCCCCCCCACCTCAGAAAATTTCAGACAAAATCTCATACCTCCTAATTCGTTGATCGCATTTTTAATCATTTTCCATGTGCCCTCGTTGTCTATTCTAACCAAATGAGCTCCATCCTGCGAACATCTAGCTTTCGATTCATAAAATGTCCTTGAATCCCCGTAGATTTTGTAGCAAACATTATTCACTTCGTCGTAGTGGTAACCATTATCCAGTGGACATGCTGCAAAGGTTACTGAATATATTAAATAGCTCATACACTGGACGCAAAGCGATAAAGTTATTAACGTTATTTTATCCCCAGTTTGTCACTTCGGCAGTTTGATACATGTAATCGGGAGCGCGGTGGCTCAGTTGGTAGAGGTGCAGGCTGCAAGCCGAGAGGTCCTCGGTTCGAATCCCACCTGCGGCAGCCGCGTTGTGTCCTTGGGCAAGACACTTCATCTCCATTGCCCGCGTGGGGGCACGATGACGCCGTGTACTAAGGCGTACTGCACGTCGATGGTACGCATGTCTTCAACCAACCTAACCCTGCCTGTGCTGCTGTGCGGAGTTACGATGTTGGGGAGCTGGCAGCTGCTCGTCGTTGCTCGGTGGTTCTCTCCGGGAACTCCGGCTTCCTCCACCCGTAAAACTGTCACGGTCATGATTAGCCATTGTGCATAAATATGTGACCTTAAACATCAATAAATATAAATATAAATAGATACATGTAATCTGAGTCTTGCCATCAAACAAAGACACAAGCGTTAACTGATAAACCTTTTACATAACACCATTCAGGACATTTACAAAAATATTTTCGTGAACAACTGATTTTTTATCAAGATTTAATGAAACTAAATTTTGGACAGTTGCCTAGCTACGGGGATGGGGGTGTTCCCTTGGGGTCTTCGTCCCTTAACACTGTCGCGGCCCCACCCCCCAAACATTGGCCCAGTGCATCTTTCACACAGCAGAGGGCCCCAAAATGGTCTCCAGTATAGGGGATACGCACGTTACAGATGCCTCAAAATTCGCTCTTTGAGCACTAAATTTTGCAAAATCTTCTCAGGGGGGGGGGGGGGGGAGGGGGTGGAGCTAGTCCTAACTAGGATCATCTAGTCGTCGTACCATCTTCCCGCTTTTCTTCAGGAAAGTGGGACGAGGGAGGCGACGAGCGGAGGATCCTTGTTAGAACCAGGGGAGACCCCCCGACTCCCACAACGGCCTTTCAAATATCATCCCCCCCCCCCCACCAAAACAAAAAAACAAAAAAAAAACAAAACTGGCTAGGGCACCCTCTGTTATAGAATCCTGGCAACGAGCCTGATTTGGATGGCAATTATTGTGAGTTGTGCTGACAGAAAATGCCATTACGTTATGCGCGGGGTTAAAACTGAGTCCAGTGTTTTGTGCGAACTGCTTACATAAAATAACTTGAGTTTTATTTATAACCCCACCCCCCCCCCCCCCGAGAACCATTGGAGGCGGAATAGGCCCAATAGCCATAAATAATAAAATCTTAACTCCTAAAATTAAGAAATCCTCAAAATTTGGCAGCGTAGATATAAACGATTGGCTGAATTTGAATTTATACCTTCGTTGCGATAATGATTTAGCCGTGGAACTAAAAGTGTCCTCAACTAACTAACTAACTAACTAACTAACTAACTAACTAACTAACTAACTAACTAACTAACTAACTAACTAACAAAGCGTTTCACCTTGGGCACTGGCCTTAGTATAATTTAATATTTCATGCTTCGGGCACTCGGGCTTTCTCCACTCGTAAAACTGTCCCATATGAGGTACTTTATATTATTCATCATGTTTACTAATTCTTCTTATTTGTTATGTTTGTATTGTGCAACTGCCATTATGGTGTAATGCATTAAACTATTAAACTAAACCAAACTGAGGTGACCCTGGCTGTCAAAAGTATCGTTAAACCTAAATAAAAATAAATAAATAAATAAATAAATAAATAAATAAATAAATAAATATTTCCTGCTTGAGTGACGAGGATGTAAAAGCCTAAAACCTAGCACATCGGAGTTCAGACGAAGTCAAAATTGTATTGAGGGCCCCAGGCCTGCAGTATGATTTCAATTTAGGTTCAAAGCACACAGAAAGAATAATACGGATTGCCGTGCAAACAGTCCGATGATTGCAATGTGCAAGTGTGTGTCTTGGGGTGAAACGAAAAAACACCGATTTCTTCGGATCCCTTTAGTAATTACATCACCTTCTCGAAGGCCCCGGCTATTATCAGAAACTTTCCCTACGTCGAGATGAAAATGAGTGCGTTAAACTTTAATCAATTTAATAAGGTTACCTCTCCTTTCTTTTCTTTCACAAAAATTCCCATAAAAACCATTTGTGCAGGCGCAGCTACCATCTTCAGCTACATAATATCCTTCATGCAGACACGCACCCTGAAAATATCAAAGGAAGGTATACAATGTTCTTTAGTATTCCAGTATTTACAGAGATGGATCTAAGATATTTTAAGCGTCGCGAAGATGAGGGAGGGGTTGTAAACCTGATTTGTCCCGACTGTGATGGCTCATTTCCCGACCGAATAATGTTTCAGCAACATTATGAAGGCATGCGGTCGTTAGCATAAGTTGGAGGCATTGTACCATCAATGTGATGTATACACTTTGGCACACTGAATAGCTGTGATGTCACGTGGACGGTTGTGATTCCGTATCTTGAACAAGGGCACAAAGTCGAAGATGAGGTTCAGTATAGAACCTTTGACATTCGATCTGAAGTCCAGAGCACTAAGCAATGATCCATCGCAATCCACCAGTCGTCCCCCGAGTCCCAATGGGTTCTAGGTGCCAGTAGGCACATAGAACACATTGGAACTTAGATGACGCAGTGTCAAATGTAACCTGCTCTCTATATTAGACTGCATTTTTAGAGACAGCAACGATGTGCTTCTATTTACCGATCGATGCTGCGTCACTTTCTGTCCCTTCATCCTCGGCGACCTTTGCTGGCTTTGGTTATTTATTTATTTATTTATTTTTTTATTTTATTTATTTATTTATTTATTTATTTATTTATTTATTTATTTATTAGGGTTTGACACATTCGACAGTCAGGGTCAACTCGTGTCGGACAGTTTGACAGGTGGAGGAAGCCGGAAAGAACCACTGAGCAACGGCGAGCAACTGCTAGACTCCCCAACGTACTTACTGCACACAAGCAGGCTTAGCATTGGTTGAAGACAAATACACCATCGACGCACACATTAGTACACAACGCCATCGTGCTCCCACGTGGACAATTGGAATTAAGTGTCTTGCCCAAAGACACACCGAGGTTGCCGCAGGTGGGATTCGAACTGATGGCCTCTCGTCCTGCAGCCTGCATCTCTACCCACTGAGCCACCGTGCACACAAGCGTTGTGTATTGACCAGTAAATGTTGTAATATTAGGTCATCCCTTTACCTAACGTACCGGCTATATTCCTCCAGTGCTATTCTTAAAAAATTGCCATTAAAATTTCATTATTTTTCAGTTTTTTACTCCAAAACATAACTTATCACCCTCCATTGGAACGACTTCGTTCCAGCGAGGGGTCATAGCCTACATTTTGGAGACAAACAATGAACATGTTTAGTTATTAATAATGAAAATGCTTTTTGCAAGTGTCGTTTGCTAGTCCTGTTAGGAAAAATGTTATAAGTATTAAGTACAGTGGAGTCCTGTTAATTGAATAGCCACTTTACCAACAGAAATTATTCAATTAACAGGGATTCTGTCACTTCCCTGTATTCCATAGAAAAACTTAGCATTTATTCTATTATATCTTGTTTGACAGAGCTCCACGAGCTCCATAATGCCTGTATTGGATGTACTGAGGCCAAATAGGTCCACAAACAAAGGAAAACAGGGGCGAGTCAGGGTAATTTCTCGACAGGTTACAAGATTTTTTTATTCTATTAACAGGAGTTTAATCTATAAGCTATATTCAATTAACAGGTCAAATTTGTACTGGAGGTATGGTGAATGGTTTTGTGTTAGAAAATTATATTCAATTAACCCTTTACCTAACCTGAAAAGCAGACGACACTTGCAAAAATAATTCTTGAATAACTATTGTTTTTCATTTTTGTCTCAAAAACATAGGTTATGACCCCTCGTTGGAACAAGCTCGATTAGCTCGTTCCAACGAGGGGTCATAACCTATGTTTTTGAGACAAAAAATGAAAAAAATAATGAAAATTAATTGGCGATTTTTGAGAATAGC
The DNA here is from genome assembly GCA_031216915.1 of Pictodentalium vernedei. Taxonomy (NCBI): domain Eukaryota; kingdom Metazoa; phylum Mollusca; class Scaphopoda; order Dentaliida; family Dentaliidae; genus Pictodentalium; species Pictodentalium vernedei. Next base: position 94,562,123 of record CM062291.1, on the reverse strand, counting down.
GCTGGCCGGTTTTGGCCGTCACGTTAGGTAAAGCGTTAACAGGGTTATTCAGTTAAGAGATATCCAATCAAGTGGGCTCCACTGTACTAAAATGAAAACATATACCTTTTCCAAGTGGATGCTAAATACCGAAGAATCGTCATCATCTTGTAATGGAACATCAGCGACGGAAATGTTAAACATTTGACACGTGTACCCCAAATCTCCTTTCATCGTATTGAAGGAAACGCAACGTTCCTCTTTCTGGCAAAGTAAAGCACACATCGAATCTGTCTCCACTTCAAACGTCGCAAACCATTGTTGACATCTCCCGTTTTCAATAACCTTTCCTTGATACTTGTCGTACAATGTCTGGAGAGAGCTATCACAATTTGAGAAAAGAGCAGTTAATAAAAGGCAGCCAGCAACAAGAGGACTTTTTTCTGATGCTGCAAAAATTGAACACAACATTATCATTCCTTTTTCACACTCGAATCAGTTATATATAAAAGGTGTTATTCACTTCACCAGAATGAAACCAATTTTGGACACGGTCTTATATGAGGAACGTTCTGCTTCTAGAGGAACAACACTCTATATCATTATGGTCTGCCCCCCCTTGCTTTCAAATTTATAATGCGTTTTGCCTCTCTAACAATTGTCCTGTATGTGAGGTACAGTAAAACGCAAAACCGATCACCAGTAACACTGACAACGCGAATTCAAGTCAACTTTGTCGACAACCAATATCCCCGCTTGCATTATTTTATGCAAAGAGTTTATGAAGTTGCAATTTGCATACGATTTTTGCATGATCATGCTGTTCCAAACTATATGATGAAAGTTGTGGGAATTGTTTCTTAGAAACATAAACGCTTGATCCGACATTTCTGTAGTTTTAGCACTTACCATTACACATATTTAGCAATGTAATGAATATTTAATTAGTGATGATAACAGTAATAGAACATAAATATTATCTGTATTGAACGTCAAGTCCCACGTCTCATCTGCTGAATTATTAGTGGAATTTAACTCTTTACCCAACGCAGACGATATCAAAATTTATTATTTGAAATTATTTGAAATATCATTTTTTCAAATTTTTCAAAAAATTCAACAAAACCATATCATGTGATCCCTCGTTGGAACGAGCTCGACGAGTCTTTTTTCTGCCAACAAAATCATATCTACAGTAATTCTGTGACATGTTCCAGGCACACCTTAACCTTTAAAGACCTATTTCAGACTATTGCGATCTCAGAACATGTGCCCTCAACTTGCATCATCAGGAGGTCATGCCGACAATAGGCAAACCACCTGGGCGGTGATTTCTAGTTGAGTCTTGGCTGCTTCAGCAGGCTGCCAAGATTTGACTAGAAATCAATGCTTAGCAACTAGACATGTACACATTTTAGTCTAGGTGGGAATTCGGGATGATTACCCAGGCCTTTATTGGTTAACCCTTTACCTAACGCAGACGATATCAAAATTTATTAATTTAAATATCGTTTTTTATTTTTTTTTAGAAAATTTCAACAAAACCATATCATGTGACCCCTCTTTGGAACGAGCTCGATGAGCTCGTTCCAACGAGGGGTCACATGATATTGTTTTGTTGAAATTGTTTGAAAAATAATATTTTTTCAACTGCTGAAGTTGCATATTACGCGGGGGGGGGGGGGGGGGGCGGTCGATTCTATGGGTAAAGAGTTGAACAAACATACGTATTCCTATGCTTCATGCACCAAATTTATGTCCTATCCATGAACAACGATATCGTCCCTTGAAAGTATAAAGGTGCCATTTAAATATATGCAGAAAATCATTTGAAAAACTGTCAATGAGATCATCAGAGCATCTTTTAAAATAATAAGGCTTTAGTCTAACAACCTATACTTTTTGTAAAATTCCTGATGAATATTAGGCGCTAAGAATTCTGTTTCTCAGATTATTCCGCGCCAAAAGAGTTAATGATTATAATGAAACCTTAACAGTTGTATCCTTTCAAACTGGGCACGCTAATACTTGACTTGAGGTAACTTTTATCAGTAGACGTGCTAACGACACATTGAACAACATACCGACAGGAAAGCAACTGTAATAATTTTATGAAGATTATTTATTTTTTTTTAAATTACACAATTTGGACTTTCAGGGTTGAAGGCTGTGACGAAGAGAGGTTTCTATGGATTGAGATCAAGACCCCATTACATATTTCCAACAGAAACTGTCGATGTAAAGCAATTCCACATGTCAGGATAGGCAAGCGGCGAAACTTTAACTCAAAACTTCCAGCCAGAAATGTGAGGGTCTATATACATATATAAAATGCAGGTGTCCCCTGGTGTCCCTGTTATAAATATGAAAAATCTTCGGAAAAAATGGATCTCTACACTCTAAAAATAGTTGAGTTAAAAATCAGCCCCAATCAACTGGGTTGAGTGAATATGAACCCAATTGGATTCATATTCACTCACAACCCAGTTAATTTGGATTGATTTTGAACCCACCTGGTTTTAGAGTGTAAAAGGCGCAATCTCTTTGGCTGACAATTACTTTAGCGTATATGGACGCGCATGAAAGAAAAACAAAAAGATGACAGAATTCCAAGTTTTCGACAAAAACCTTGTGCATGAGAAAGATCACCTTCTTGTAACCACACCGCTGTGAACGGGACATTGCTATTCACAAAAATGTCATTCAAATCTCATTGTAGTTTCAATTTTTGCCTAAAAAATATAGCTTATGACCCCTCCCTGGAATGAGCTTCGACGAGCTTGTTCCAATGAGGTGTCAAAGTTTAAGCTATGTTTTGGAGATAAAAAATGAAAACATTTAATAATTCAAATATATATTTTTTTGGCAAGTTCGTCTTTTTGCATTATTTTTTTTCGCAAGTTCGTCTTCTTGTCGTTTCAGGTGATGAATTGTTTGTTTATTGGGGCTTAACGACACTTTCAACAGCCAGGGCCGTATCAGGTCCGACAGTTTTACGAGTGAAGGAAGCCGGAGTACCCGGGGAGGACTACTTAGCAAAACCAGTAACTATCGCAATCTTCTTCTTACAGTCAAAAGGAATAGAAAATACAGTGCGGCCACCGTGGACTGATCATTTTCCACAGGTGGGCAATATTTCCACGGATGCAATAATGTTAGATTCCAAACGCTAATATAGGAATAACCATCAAAAATTTAATTAATGAAGCACCGGGTACCACCCGATGTTTCATTAATTAAAATTTTGGTGCTGAAGATTTTTTTATCACCTAGTAAACATATGCGTTGACAGCACTTCCCACGCGTGGAATACGACCAGTCCACGGCGACTGAATTGTAAGGCAATTCCAAAAAGGGGACATGCGTTTTGAAATGGTTAAGGTGGGCGGTGAGTAAATTAGGTTAATCTGTTCAATCTTATTTCCAAACAGGACCGCGTGACGTTTATCATGCTAGGTTATTTACAATCCATCTCTAACAGTAATCGTCACCCCATAGCAAAACCTATATAATGCTTCCCTCAAGGCGACATAAACAGGAAGTTTTTCGTACCAATTGTATCAACGTTTATTTCCAGAGACAACATTGAAGTTATTGGTAAACTTCCATCGGCCTTCGTATCTCTGTACCACGGCGTGGATGTTTGTTCTTCGAGATTTTCTCCACTATGAACTTTTAAAGGTAACCAAAACACCTCAACGGAAAACCTTGACTTGAAGTTTAGTCCATTTATTTGCGATGTTGGATTCCACCCTTTTAACATTGTATTGAAACATACCGACTTCCTTCTTTAATTGTTGTAAATCGGGTCGTACATTGTTTTTAAGAACTAAACACAGTTCGATATAAGTCTTGCGAGCAGGCACGTAGTGACGGGGGTTGCGGTAGGATGGGTGGGGCTTCAGAGTCTCGCCCCCAATAACCACCATAATTTTCAATAGTTGGAAATTCGAAGGTATAAATTCTAATAGTTGGAAATTCAAAGATTCAATTTCCTTCATGTTTTCAAATTTTCCGACCAATCGATTTGAATTTTCAACCCGTTATCGCAGTTTTTCAGAGTGCGATCACCGATCGGGTGTAGTTACCGACCAAATTCTCCGACTCTTCATTCAATCAGCTGACAACATTTTCCGAAATTCTGACTCGCATCTGTGACCGGTCCGGTTTTTTTAATTCATCGTTCTATTTCCTTTACATATTCAGCCAATACCCGTTCCTTCCAACTGAGTAGCAGTCCGTTGGAAGCAGGTATTGGCTGAATATCCGCCAGTGTGTACCCTGGTCAGTGTAAGGGAAAACTCATGTATGGACCTATCTGGGGAAATACATTTTTCTTTTGGATAAAATGACTCGATTTAAGCCAGGGGAGGCCTAAGAATCCACTCAGGTGTTCAAGAAATAAAAGAATTGCATGGGTAGCCCCCCCTCCCTCCCCCCCCCATTATACTCACGCCATCGAGAGGGAGATACACCGATTCAAACTCTCACCGCAACACGGGCCTGTAGCCTTTGAGACATGCCTGCGGCATGTCGTGCTGGGACCCCAAACCCAGTTAGAAATTTAACTGATCACAGCTATTAACCCTTTACCAAAAGTAACGGCCAAAACCGGCCAGCGCTATTCTCAAAAATCGCTAATTGATTTTCATTATTTTTCATTTTTTGTCTCAAAAACATAGGTTATGACCCTCGTTGGAACGAACTCGTTCCAACGAGGGGTCATAACCTATGTTTTTGAGACAAAAAATGAAAAAATTAGTTATTCAAGAATCTTTTTTTTTGCAAGTGTCGTCTGGTTTTCATGTTTGGTAAAGGGTTAAAGACCCTCTAGCTACGTCCCTGCCTGTGAGTGAAGGTAAACGGACGATATCGCGGAAACAGCTGCTGTTCAAGAACCATAAATTGATAGTTATAAATTCCTTTCTTGTAATTTTGGGGTAGGGGGACCTGGGTTGATGATTTGGGGTCACATAACAACTTTTCGTGCTACAATATAAACCAAGATGGCGATCTCCAGTATACACAATCGACGACGGAAACACGTATTACTCATGTTATTCGCAGGCCTGCGAATGCGATTTGCCTAGCCGGTATAAGGCTATGAAGTTCACGATCACACACAAAGAAAGGGATGTGGCCGTGAAAAATGCGTAATTTTAACAACCGTTCCCACGCATTTATTCCATTAAATACTTCAACACCACCTTCTTTGTCAACACCACTGGACATTGGTAGCATATAAGAAGAGTGTAGCAAAAAAAAAAAACAAAAAAAAAAAAAACAAAGAGAGAAACAAGAAAATAAAGTAAAAAAATGAAAGAATGTATAAAAAAAGAAAGAAAGAAAATGCACGTAATATTCACTCACCAAGGAAACAAAATATTGTATGTTGCTAAACACGGATATGGTTCTCAAAAAAGAGGACTAGTGGTGCGTATCGTGTCGGACCGCCATTGGTGGTCCGGTCCAAAAATTGGTCCGGTTCACGGGTACGCGGTCCGTTTTTCTCCTTTGGACCAGTCCAAGGTGGTCCACTTTAATATTTTCGTTTTTTAACCAATATGGGGCATTTTGACGCCACCCGTCTATATATTCCATGGTGGAGAGTGACTGGATATTTAACCCTTTACCTAACACGAAAGGCAGACGACACTTGCAAACAAAATTCTTGAATAACTAATTTGTTTCATTTTTTGAGTCAAAAACATAGGTTATGACCTCTCATTGGAACGAGCGCAACGAGCTCGTTCCAAAGAGGGGTAATAAGCTATGTTTTCATGACAAAAAAATGAAAAAGATAATGAAAATGAGTTTTGTATCAATAATGCCTTTCCTCGTAATGAGCAAGCCTGGAAATATGCAATCTGTCATTTGCAAAATGAAGTCCCCAGAGGGTGAATTTGCTGATGCCATCCCATACAGTGGCCTAGAATCCCCCAATTTATCCCCTCGACACCTCTTTGTGTTTAGGCCCGAGAGCATGATTCAGATTAAGCTTCACATAGGGTAATTTTAGTGATGCTACCCTGCTGAGCAGGGTAGGATCACTAAATTTACCCCAGAGGGCCTCATTCTGCAGATGCCAGTCTGCTTATTTCCAGACTTGGTAATGAGCAGGCGTATCCTATGAGGAGAGACTTAGACTGCGAGCGAAGGGTGTTCCAGACCAAATCTTCCAGTTATTTCATATGTTTAGTTGAAATCCCTTCTAAAACAAGCGTTGTGTCCCGAATTAGCGATAATCTGACGCATTACAACGCAACTCTGGACCGCCTTGGACCGCCCCGGTCCGGTCCATCTCGTTTATGTACTGTTACAGCAGTGGTGGTCCGTTCGCGGTCTATCCCTGGACCGTTATTTTACGGTCCGATCCGTAACATTAAAGAGGCCATCTAAATTTTTAGTTGGTCCAGCTAGGCTTAAAAACAGAGAACAGAACTGTAAATGATACAGTGAAGAGTTTTTCGGCTGTAGAACGTTTGATAATGCATATGATAATCTATACGGACTTTAATCATTCTTTCCCATTTATTTTATGTGACACGATTGTGTGGAATATTTCGGCCCACCTACCAACGACTCAAAGACCTCGATGGTTCGTGTGCAGACCATCACTTGGGAGCACTGTACCATCAGTATGTCAGGTGTACAGGCCCGAAACTACCGAAAAATATGGGGTGGGGGTGGGGGTGGGGGCAGGGGTGGGGCGGGGGGGGGGGGGGGTTATCATCATTCTGCCCTATTGTCAGCGCACATTGCCCTGCATATATATCACCTTTTCAAGTGCTTTCAATAGTAGGCCAACATCATATGATATCAGGTGCCCTGTTGGGCAGAGCTCTCCACACAAGAAGATAAATGAATATATATTCTAAACAGAATTGTTGAATTTACAAGGACACCCTAACCTCCTTTTGCATGGGCAGCAAGGCATATGAACTGAGATGGAAGTGGTACAAGACCATGATATACCAGGTGCCAAAAGTGCCCCAGCTGTTCAGCTCTATTCTGCTAGGCGGGGCAACATTCTGGCAAATAATTCCTTGGCAGGGCAGTAGTTGGGTGGGCCGCGGACCATGCTAACCTGCCCTACTCGCTAACCTGCGACCAGAAGATCTGATTGGGAGGGGGGGGGTACCCCCCCCCCCCCCCCCAGGATTTACGCCCCTGCAGGTGTGAGAAATATTTAGAATTGATAGAGATCCCAAAATCACCAATATCCTTCACTCTAGGGGGCCACAGAAGCGTCAAACCATAAAGGAGAATCTCGACCAGCCCCAGCCCCCACACAAGTCAAGTTATTTCGTTAACGATGGTGGTATTCCCGCCACCCCACACCATCCGAACCTGAAGCTCGAGGCTTGTGTGGTGCGCTGTCCACATTAATTTATAAGGCGAGCTCTGACTCACCTCAAAGAGATTAAAAATGGCCCCAAACAGCAAGATGCACATTTTCATCACCCTTTGACCCCTCACATTCAGTGATAACGACAGCTAATGACTATCAATTTGATTTCTCGTTCAGCGTTCAGGCACCTGAAATAGATTGGCCAATCGTGCTCTGAGCAAAACGCGAAGTAATACAGTGGGAAAGGATGGTGTACGAGATTTGAAAAAAAATATCCATACTGTCAAGAAAATAATCCATATATAAATATTATAAATTCATACTGAACATGTATTCAAAGTGATTTCATAACAATTTTCAATTGACTTGAATGAGGAACTGACGGCGAAATGACAAAACCGAACATAATTCAATACAGGACTCGAAACAAAATTTTGAATCCACGTTCGTCTGTTTTGCGATTGTGAGTGAAGGGAAGGTGCGATTTGAAAAAGTCAAATTTCGTTACTACTCAAACTTTCATCTTTTAAGATTTCTATACACTTTTTCGTTTATTTGAAATGTTTCTACAGCTGTGGGCGTTTTGGATGATACTTCCCGTTCTTATTCATGAGCTGTCATTAATTGCAACCGCGAATTATCAGTTGCTTTTTAGCAGATTTTCCAAGAGGTGTTCCGAGCAGGCGACATTTGAAAAAACTGTTCTTCAGCTTGTCAGTGAATGTAGCTTGCTAACTACCGGATAAAACGATCTTAGAATGATATGGTTCGAATGGGGGTAAGTGCAGTTTGCTGTATAATTGTATTCTTTCTTTGAATTTATATGTCTTTAAAACTTTTCCCAACGAATTGGCCACATCCGCCCGCGTAATATGCAAATTCTGCAGCTGAAAACATGTTATTTTTCAAAAAAATTCAACATAACCATATCATTTGACCCCTCTTTGGAACGAGCTCGTCGAGCTCGTTCCAATGAGGGGGTCAAATGATATGGTTTCGTTAAAATTGTTTGAAAAATTAAAAAAATAATATTTAAAATAATAAATTTTGATATCGTCTGCGTTGGGTAAAGGGTTAAGCCATAGCTGCATTCATCAAAGAAAATGAAATCTGACATATAATTTCATCAAATTCTGGTTGTGCGACGAGGGTCGACAGATGTATAATTTTCATGGTTGTATTTTCACATCTGATGAATATAATTGGGTGAGCGTATTGAATAAGACGGCGTAATTTTTCGTAATAATTTTTTTGTCATTATGAAAATTAGGCTGATGTAGTATTCTATAAAGTGACGTAATCATTTTCGTTGAATCTGTTATAAAATCATATTGGATATAATTGCAGAAGGGGGTTGAAAAACCCAATTCAGTAGCGCAGCCACGGGGGTGGGGATGGTGTGGCGGTGCCCCCCCCCCCCAACTCTAGGCTGTGTCCCCAATTTTCTAATTATGATCTCGCTGAAAGCCCTACCCGACACGGAATTTCACATGCCATTTTTGTCACGAGTACCGCGTATTTTTCACGCCAAGAATCGATAAATTTTCGTGGTCGGATCGGGTTGTTTTTTTTCGCAGCACCGGCTAAAAAAAACAACAAAACAAGAAAGAAAAAATTATTAATACCCCCTCCCAAAAAATCCCAAAACAAAACAGAATAAACAAAACTTTCCTTGAAATTGTGTTTCCTTTGTGACAAATCAGTTTGGCTGCGCGGAAGTCCCCAGATTGAAGCCTAAGGGGGGGGGGGGGGGGGGGGTAAACATTGAAACAACCCCCCCCCCCAAAAAAAAACCCCTCTTCTCGACCCTACAGCCTCGGGACGTCACATGCCTACGGCATGTCATTCTAGGACCCCCTTCGTGGAGGACGTGTGCCCACACCTATAGATTGAAAATCCTGGCTAGGCCCCTGACCCAACTACACAGAATAGTAAACAATGCAGGTTTCTTTTTAAACCACGTTGCTTTCAAAAGGTCACAGTTTTACAATTAATATTAATCGGCGCAGTCTGTCCGGCGCCATGCAAAAATTGACTTTCAGATTTTGTTTGTTCTTTTTTTTCTTATCAAGATCGTTACATGGGAGAGGGGGAGGGGGTGGGGCATACTATATAGTTTGGAAGTGATATGCATACATGTGGTTAGCTGGCACAATTTTGGTGCTGCCGTATGAAATTTATATTTCAGTCCAGGGCTCACAATATCTTTACAGATGAATACCAACGTAGTCATTTGTTTTTCCCCTTTTAACAACAATTTTATTTTATTTCACTTATTATTTTTGTTAAAAATACCCCAAGTTAAATCGGTTAGAAAACTGAATAACAAAAAATGATTTGTTTTGTTTAATAAATTTTATTCAGCGTCACAGTATTAAGACTGGTACTACAGTCCACAGTAGTGGTAATGTAGATGTCGTCTGTTTTTTCGGTTTCTTAAGTATTCCCCCTGGCATGGTTTTAAAATGTAATAAGTTGATGTTAAATTGATCAAAGTCAGAGTGATGGAATGCGAATTTGTGGACGTGAAAAAACATTTTTTCGGGTTAATCCAGTAACAGTATTAAATTAAGTAAAAGCATAAAAATTAAAGGCTTTAAATTCCTCCGAGAATCAGAATTGATTCTCGCATATGATTCTCGCTAGGAAATAATGAGAATCAACTTTTATTCTCACAAAATGTTCATTTGATTCTGGTCATCCATTTTGATTTTTGTCCTGAAAGGCCTGGAAAAGTCTTATTCTTTGCACAATGGATCAAACTGTTGTTTCGTCCACTTTTGTAATAAATGACAAATTTTGTCCCAGCTCCCACTTTTATAATAAAATGATTAAAATCTTCAGGTTTTGTCATAAACTGAAGTCCCCAGTTTTGTGATAATAATTGAAAGGTTTTGCCCCTCCCCCCCCCCAAAAAAAAAACAAAAACAAAAAAACAAAAACTCACCACTTTTGTCATAGAAATGAATAGTTTTACTTTCCCCCCACTCTCACCAAGCCCTTATTAGTAATTCAAGTAATCTACCCTATATCGTGTTGTTGCCTTTGGGTAGTACGTAGTTCTAGGTCATATGATATCGTTGGGTGTGTGGAGTTGCCATGTATGGTAGTATAGTCTGGACGGCGTGTAACCCTGTCTGTGTACTGTTAATCTAGAGTGCCACTTACTCTCCTTACACCTTTATTATTTCCTGGTTGCTATTATCACTACGAGTTGGTAGGCCATGTGGTGGTGTAGCGATATGATAGATCGTCTAGACTAGTATGGGTGCTTAGTATTGGCGGTCACTTTAGCCTTGTGGCATCCACTGATCTATTTACAGGCGTTTTCTGTACCATCCTGTGGGTGTTATGCTATTTCTCTGCAATTCGATTCTTCTGGACAGTGCTTCAGTAGCACAGTAGAGCCTTCACGTTTCCTAGTTCCTATATAGCTCCCAGCAGCTACACGCCCCTATGACATAGCTTCCAATGTCCCTGTAGCTTCTAGACTATAGGCTCAGGACGATGGTGGTTTTGGGGCTTCGTGTACTGAAGACAGCTGGTTGTGGTATGAGGATATTTGGGCACATGTGGGGACTGGTTGTACAGCCCAAACCACAATACTAACCACTCTACTATATCTACCACTAAACCTACAACATCAAGCAATAACTACTGCACCAACTACTACAACACAAAACAACTACTACACTAATCTATACAGCACCAACAAGTACACCAACAACTTGTACATCAACAATCTCAATTACAACAACAACAACAACAACAACAACGACTACATCAACAACCACTACAATAACCACTGCCACACAATCACCATGACCAAAAAAACCCATCCAGCTACTCCTACATCAAAATGTACTATAACTCCCTGAGTCTTCTACAATTCTGCCGTACACACCAGGGCAATTGGATTGCGAAATAACGAATTACATAAAACCACGGAGTGGTACAGTATAATATGGCTCTAGATAGGTTAATGGATGTCCCAAGACTAAAAAGTAACAAAATGGGTATACCCCACCCATCCTATGCTACCAATCCAGACAACCAAGCATGACACATAGCACCGCGTGCCATCCAAAGTAACCAGAGAATAGTAAAAGGCGTAAGGCGAGAAAGTAGTACCGAGGGCTAACAGTACACCGACAGGGGTATATCCAGACCATACCAAACTGCCATACCATACCATACCAGACAACCACACACACACCCATTAATATCACATGACCTAGATGCGCATACAATGCGATGAAATCAACACGATGGTGTTAGGCATATGTTGGGTTGGTTGTGTTAAGGGTTAACAGTTTTTTGATGCGAATGAAAAACTATAATGTCTCAGAAAACCTGTTGACTTCTGAGACAAAAATGGTGATTTTTTTCTTGCAAAACCTGTCGATTTCTTTTCTTTTTTTTTTTTTTTACAAAACTCGTGACACCGGTTCATAACGAAACCTTGTGATTTTATTTCAAAAGTGGTAGGCTATGCCAAAACCTGGCGATTTTTATTAAAAAAGTAGGAGCTATGACAAAACTCGTCCGTTATTACAAAAGTGGGCGTGACAAACGGTAGTATGAAAGATAGGTCGGTCCCTTATTCGTTCAATCCAGACAACGCACAGTGATATCGAAGTTGTACTAAAATGACTACTGCTGGCTATAACCCTTTACCTAACATAAAAGACAGACGACACTTGCAAACAAAATTCTTGAATAACTAATTTTTTTATCTTTGCGTCAAAAACATAGCTTATGACCTCTCATTGGAACGAGCTCGTTCCAGTGAGGGGATTTTAGGTATGTTTTTGAGACAAAAATTGAAAAAAATAACGGACATTTACTGGTGATTTTTGTAAAAAGCGCTGGATGGTTTTGGACGTTACGTTGGGTAAAGAAATATTATCCGTCCAATGGCTCCAGAAGCTTCGAAGTTTCGATTCGATGTCGACATCGATGATCTGATTTATGATCGAAATCGAATCTTCTTCCCGATTTGTACATTTTCCAGGCCTGGCATTCTTAAAATCGCCCCCTCGCATGGCCATGAGGAGGGATTTGCTCTACTCAAGCTTCCAAAAGCAAAACGTGACACAATGAAGTTTTACTGTTAATGAATTCTGCTTAGGGGACTGTGTACATTTTATTTCGTGCTGTGAACAAAGTAATCTCTGTGACATGGCTATACACGGCTACAGTGCCCCCCCCCCCCCCTACACACACACCTCCGGGTTTCGGCAAGGTCCGGAGGTTTGGGAGGGGCAGTGTGGCCGTCTTACAGAGACCACTAACACAGCAGAGATCTGAAAAGATATTGGTTTTGGGAATAGGTTGTTATGGTAATCATTATTTTCTAAGGCCTGGAGGGCAAGTTTTCGCCCTCCTTAATTCTTTTTTAAGGCGAGCAGTAGGCGAGCGAATAAATCGCTCACCTGAAAATGCCAGGCCTGATTTTCGATTCAGTAATGCATGTTTTTTTCACAAAGAGACGATGGCAAATGTCTTTTACAGGCGGAATGATGCTAGAATCGTTCTGCAGAAATAAAAGAATAGTTGCCTGATTGCGTTTTCCGTTCAGTCGGCTTGCTTGTCTGCCTTGCAAGTTACATTTTTACAATAGTACTAGTACTGTACTTATAAAGTGGGGTGCGCTCCACTTTGTAAGTAGTATCACTGCAATTTGTGGCCTCTGCTCGTGTTATCTGTGGCAAGGCACGCGCAAGGATATGGATCACAGTTAGACAATTTGGTAAAATAACAAGTGATTACTCTAAAATTGTTTCGCGCTGTTTCCTATTCGATTCGGATTCCCGATTCGATTCAAGAATCGATTCGAAGTAACACATTCCGATTCGCGGGGCTCCTGTAATGTACCTATAGAGGCAGCGGAAGCCCGATAAATGATAAGGGGCGCAACATTTCAAGGCCACCACAGTCCGGCCCAATGGAGAAAAGTTACAATCGTATATCAGTAAATGTACAGTGACATACTATAGTCTCTCAAATTAGATGAGCATGCCGCGATATGGCGACTGTCCTGTCCATTTCTTCAACTTCAATCATCTTCCAACCCGACGGCTAGCATTCGGGTTGGAAGATGGGTGAAGTAAAAGAATCGGACCGAAGCGACCGAAGGTGGGATTCTTTTGCCAAATGTTACTTGGATTTGCAAATAATATTGTACAGGAATGCCTGTATATTGACACATTTGCGTGCGTCCATTTTAAATCATTGTGCAACCACGCAACATGTCTGTGGAAAAAAGTGGAGGGGCACGTGTCCCCCGTGCCCCCCTGGTTCCGCCGTCTTTGACCTACACAACACACTCATACACATAGAACTTCTCACACATACACTCATGCATACACGTACGAAAATGCTTGTGCACATTAAATCAAGTAGGTGCATAAACTTAAAACGATAAACAAATGGGCCTTATAAGTTGTAGGCAAAGAACAACACAGAAACTCATACGGATTTTATGTTCATTTTCGTCAGCATTCGAATGCTCAATTTTACTAGTTGAGTATGCTAATTTGGCTCGAGCCCGCAGAAGAGAAATGCAATCGTTTGTTCCGTTTCGAACCCCTTTAAGGTGCAGTGAGAAATGAAATTTCACAGAACCTCTGTTTATCACACACTTAGCCTCCCCATCCCCTCAAATATCGTGTTGTGTTCAGGGGGGTGGGGGGGGGGGGGGCGCCAAAAATTTGCAAGACGTGACGTGGGGGTGGGTGGGTCTCTTGAGTGCGCCAAAAATGTGCATTTCCAACTTGTGCAATTTTTTGAATTTTTTAAAAATATATCAACATATCAGCTAATATATACCATCATTTGTGTTTCAAACCTTAAAGATGATGTTGTACATCACACTCTTAACAAAAATACAACACCAGGAAGCTTGATATGTGAGAATATTGGGCTTAATCTGGGAAAATGTCACACGTTAGTAGGGGTGGGTGTCTTGTTCGAAATGTAGAAAATGTGCAGACAGTATTTTGGGAAAATTCTCTCTGATGCACTAAATTCAACCCAAGTTATTTATTTATTAATAGAATTTGTATGGATAGAAGAGGAAAGTAGCAAACACCTGAGAATACTGACAGAACAATTCAAATGAAAATTTGTTCCCGTATATGTACACCTGATCTGGCCAAGCCTGATAATGAACAGCTTGTTATTTGTAGATTGGGGCCCATAGCAGCCCACAGAGGTTTAAATTGGTGGTACCAGTTTAAGAACATTATGACCCCCCCCCCCTAAAGACAGCTGTGCCTACTAAGTTTATAAGTTTATTTTGGATTTTAATGGGAGAGTGGGGGTGGGTGTCTGAGAACGGTAGTAGACAATTTGCACGTAGGGGTGGGTGGATGTAAAAAGGAGGTGAATAAAAAATAGGACGTCACGTCTTGCAAATTTTTAGTGCCCCCCCCCCCCCCCCCCCTGTTGTGTTGATAAATAAAATGCACGCATTGTATGGTCACGCGCTGTGTCGTATTTTTAAAATAGAAATGACTTCGTGTTTTCCATAATTTTCCAACTGAAATCACGATATCTTTTCAACAATAGGTTTATGTGCTAAAAATGGGGGCGCGGTAGCTCAGTTGGTAGAGGTGCCGGCTGCAAGCCGAGAGGTCCTCGGTTCGAATCCCACCTGCGGCAATCGCGTTGTGTCCTTGGGCAAGACACTTCACCCCGATTGCCTACATGGGGGCACGATGACGCTGTGTACTGAGGCGTACTGCACGTCGATGGTGCGCATGTCTTCAACCAATCTAACCCTGCCTGTGCTGCGGTGCAGAGTTCAGAGTTACGATGTTGGAGAGCTGACAGCTGCTCGTCGTTGCTTGGTGGTTCTCTCCGGGTACTCCGGCTTCCTCCACCCGTAAAACTGTCACGGTCACGATTAGCCATTGTGCATAAGTATGTGACCTTAAACACCAATAAATAATAATAAATAAATAAATAATGTGATAAAAATATCTCAAATGCATCGATTCTGTACGATTTTTTTTATCTCGTCGACTTGCTTAAATTCGAGTATCGGTAAACATCGGCTCAAACGGAATTCAGTGAACTCGGGTTCATAAATTTCGAATGGAGTCTGGACTCATTAATAATCTCTTTTTTACCTTGCGCGCAAACCAACTGACAAGCAATGCATGATTTGTAAAAAAAACTTCATTTTTATCACACCTGCTCTTACATTAAGCAGTTGTTAATAATGCTCAAAAGAAATGTGAGGTGCCTCGGCAAGAGTAGTCAACACCGGTTTCATTATACATTTACCCAGCGTATCGACCCAAACGTCCAGTACTGGTCTAAAAATCTGTACAAATTTTATTATATTTCATTTTTCGTCTAAAAAACATGGCTTATTAGCGCTTTTTAGAACGAACACCTTGAGCTCATTTTCATGAGTCGCAATAAGCTATGTTTTTTTAGACAAAAAAAAGAAAAATGAAACTTATAGTTATTAGTCTGTGTGAAACACACAGACTATTGTTTTTGCACAGTTTCTTTTTCTTTTCTTCTTCTTCTTCTTCTTCTTCTTCTTCTCTTCTTCTTCTCCTGTCTTCTGTCTTCTCATCACTTTTTTGTTCGCAAGATAACTAGAAAACGAATTGCCCTATCTCGTTGATTTTTGGCATGCTGATAGACAGCCACAAGTTCTCGGCCACCTATGTTTTTCAGATTCCCGGGGTATCAGGAGTGTCTGTAGGGGTGTTTTGAAAGTGGGTCACGCCCATATCTCAGGCGTGGTATGACCTACAGACCTGGGACCAAAACCAAATGAGTCGACACTCGATGGAGGTTCAAAATATGGGTCAAGGTCACGAAGGTCATCTAGGGGTCATTGAGTGCATTTTTCAGAATTGCTGGAAATCACATTTTTTTGCCCCCCTAAAGTATTCCTGACATACACACATGCATTTTGACGTAAAAAAGTGGGCGTGGCCAAAAATTTTGAAAGTGGGTCACGCCCATATCTCAGGTGTGGTATGGCGTATGGACCTGGGATCAACACCAAATGAGGCGACACTTGATGGAGATTCAAAATATGGGTCAAGGTCACAGAGGTCACTTAGGGGTCATTGAGTGCATTTTTCAGAATTGCTGGAAATCACATTTTTTGACCCCCTAAAGTATTCCTGACGTACATACATGCATTTTGACGTAAAAAAAGTGGGCGTGGCCAATTTTTTGAAAGTGGGTCACGCCCATATCTCAAGCGTGGAATGACCTATGGACCTGGGACCAACACCAAATGAGTCGACACCCGATGGAGGTTCAAAATATGGGTCAAGGTCACGGAGGTCATCTAGGGGTCATTGAGTGCATTTTTCAGAATTGCTGGAAATCACATTTTTTTGACCCCCTAAAGTATTCCTGACGTACACAGATGCATTTTGACATAAAAAAGTGGGCGTGGCCAAAAATTTTTTGAAAGTGGGTCAGGCCCATACCTCAGGCGTGCTATGACGTATGGACCTGGGACCAACACCAAATGAGTCGACACTTGATGGAGGTTCAAAATATGGGTCAAGGTCACAGAGGTCACCTAGGGGTCATTGATTGCATTTTTCAGAATTGCTGGAACTCACATTTTTGACCCCCTAAAGTATTCCTGACGTACACACATGCATCTTTATGTAAAAAAGTGGGCGTGGCCAAAATTTTTGAAAGTGGGTCACGCCCATTTCTCAGGGGTGGTATGACGTACAGACCTGGAACCAACACCAAATGAGTCGATACTCAATGGAGGTTCCAAATATGGGTCAAGGTCACCGAGGTCAACTAGGGGTCATTGAGTGAATTTTTCAGAATTGCTGGAAATCACATTTTTTATCCCCTAAGGTATTCCTGATGTACACACATGCATTTTGAAGTAAAAAAACTGGGCGTGGCTAAAAATTTTGAAAGTGAGTAACACCCATATCTCAGGCATGGTATGACGTATGGACCTGGGACCAACATCAAATCAGTCGACACTTGAGGGAGACTCAAAATATGGGTCAAGGTCACGGAGGACACCTGGGTCATTGAGTGCATTTTTTTCAGAATTGCTGGAAATCACATTTTTTGATCCCCTAAAGTATTCCTGACGTACACACATGCATTTTGACGTAAAAAAAGTGGGCCTGGCCAAAATTTTTGAAAGTGGATCACGCCCATATCTCAAACGTGGTATGGCCTACGGACCTGGGACCAACACCAAATGAGTCGACACTTGGTGGAGATTCAAAATATGGGTCAAGGTCAAGGAGGTCACCTAGGGGTCACTATAAATTTTTCATTATTGCTGGAAATCACATTTTTTGGCTCTCTCCCAAAGCATTCCTGAGGTCCATGCATGCATTTTTATGTTAAAAAAGTGGGCGTAGCCAACATTTTTGAAAGTGGGTCATGCTCATATCTCAATCGTGGTATGATGAATGGACCTGGAACTAACACCAAATGAGTCGACACTTGATGGAAATTCAAAATATGGGTCAAGGTCACGGAGGTCACCTAGGTGTCTGCCTGAAAGAGGTCACCAAAGTCATCAAATGCGTATTATTCAGAAATACTGGGAAATGAATTTTATTACACCTTAATGCATTTCTAAAGTTTATGAACGTATTTCATCACTCAAATTAGTGGGCAGAGCCAAAAATGTCCATTTCTGATTCGAGTATCGAACCCTTTGAATGCTGGTCACATGTATGTCTTTTCCGGTTTCTTATAAATAATTGTTCTGATTCCAGTATGAATATCTGTAAATACTGTTAACGAAAACTCATTTCTGATTTGTTTAAAAATATATTACTCCTGAAAATAAGCCTCCATAAATTCTCTTTCTGTATAGTTTATTCCTGATACTTTAACCCTTTTCACACAGACTTGAATTTACTGGGTGCAGTAAGTTCAGTTTCTCTAGTTCGTGATTGTTTTTTTTTTAGCTCACCAACGAAGTTGCGTGAGCTTATGTCATGACCCGAGGCGCGTCGGCGTCGGCGTCGGCGTCAACACGTGTGCTAAAGTTATTGTAAGAGTTTACTTTGACTTTCCCACCAGTTATTATGCACTTCATACTGCTTCTATGGCTTACAACTACCTACATACCCTTACCAAGTGGTATTTTTTCGATTTGTAAAATGTTTTTGCAGTGTTAGACTTTTTTGTAAGTATGGACTCAGAAAATTTCTGACCTGTTTTGCTATACATGAGTGGAGGCTACCACCGGTACGCTGTGGGTTTTATATTTCATACATGTGTTAAATGGCGTAAATTGCATCAAGATAAGATGACATTAACCCTTAACCGGACATTTTTCGGTGATTTTGGACTTTTTTAATGCAATGTTTGACTTTTTTGTAAGTGTGGACTAAGAAAAATTCTGACCTGTTTTGCTATACATGTACATGAGTGAAGGCTACCACTGGTATGCAGTGGCTTTTATATTTCATTTATGTGTTAAATTCATCAATATAAGACGACATTAACCCTTGACCGGACATTTTTTGCACATTTAGGACTTTTTTAATGCAATGTTAGACGTTTTTGTAAGTGTTGACTAAGAAAATTTCTGTCTGACCTGTTTTGAAATACATGAGTGGATGTTACCACAGCTATGCTGTGGCTTTTATATTTCATATATGTGTTAAATGCATCAATATAAGTCAACAATAACCCTTGACCGCAGATTTTTTGCAGATTTGTAATAAGCCTAGGTTCATTGCATGCCATCCGTTGGTGAGCTAATGGGGATGGACACCCCCCCCCCCCCCCCCCCCCTCTTGTTTAGAAGTATCGTCTTCTGTTCTGGATAGGTGAAGTGTTTTAAAAAAAACACCAAAGAACAGCAAAAGTCATTTCGAACGGAGCAATTCTGACTCTGTTTCTCACGTTTTGATCAACCACTCATCGATAACTTTATATTCGGCTTTTTACCACGATTGTAGTGTGTATTCACCGTTACCCGATTCAACGCAGGCATTTAAAAATATGTCAGGTAAACCACGTATGGAATCCGACTTATATGTGAGAACGGCCTGTAGGAACACATGAATGATTTTACGACGTGAATGAAATGCTCCCATACAAAACAACGGTACATGTCGCACTAGAATGTACCGACTGGCAGCCGACGGTGATACTTTTCTTTAAAACTCTTAAGTTTCATTCACTTAATTTACCTTTAATCGTGCTTTAAATGCAGAACACAACTCTTGTGGAGTACGGGAGACTGAAATCAATGACCCCCGGTAGCGTTTTTCCAATATTTATAAGTGAAACACCTGAACAACTGCAACTCGGATCGTTGATTCTCGTCTCCCGCACTCCATTGTTGTGTTCAGTCCTAATCTGCAAAGGTTTGCTATTCGATCTCTTGGCCATCTTGGGTTTGAGTTTTGTCACACACTTGGTCCGACAAAGTTACACTTCATTTGTGATGTATCCCCCACATCATTTATTTTCTATCTCAGACTTGCGGTTCCCTTGTGTTTTGTTTACATTTTGTAACATTTTGATGCTCAACATGTATTTTATGTTTTTGAATTATCAAGTACTCAGTTCTGTTCTTTTCTTCTTTGTTTATCTTGTCTATGTGCGGAAGCTTAATAGTTTTTTTTTATATTTCTGAACCGGTCGATGCCCAAGCATTTTAAGCCCCAAGGAGTCCCGAACATTCAGGATCATACCTGGGGATTCTTGACTTTCTTCCATCGGAAGAATGACTCATATAGTAGGTACGGCCCAATCCCTTGTTCGATTGGACATATAATCGCCACCGCGATAAACACCGTTCCCGAGTCGGGATAGGGTTGGTTCAGGCCCGACATTCTTAAAAATGCAGGAGGGCTAAAAATCGCCCCCGCATGGCCTAAGGGAGCGATTAGCTCTCCTCAAAGTTACAAAAGCTAAAAGTGGCAAAATGATGTTTTACTAGTAACGAATTCTGCCGAGTGGGCTTTGTACATTATATTTGGTGCTGCTAACAAGGTAGTCTCCGAGAGACGGCTACACTGCATCTCGCACACCGCCGGGCCACAGCAAGGCCCGGAGGAGTGGGAGAGGCAGTGTGGCCATATTACAGAGACCACTAACATAGCCGAGAGATCTGAAAAGATGTGGGTTTTAGGAATAGGCTGTTATGGTAATCATTATTTTCTAAGGCCAGGAGGGCTAGTTGTCGCCCTCCTTAATTTCTTTAAGGCGAGCAGTAAAAGAGCGAATAAATCGCTCTTCTGAAAATGCCAGGCCTGTTGGTTTGGGGTGGTTGGGGTTGTACACCTTGAACCGTCCATTATTGGATACGTTTGTTAAACGTTATTTCAAAATGGCACATTCTGGTATAACGATCGACGAATTTTTTCTATCTCCCGAAAACTCCCCGAATGCATCTTAAAACAAAGGTTGAATGTAAAATTGGTTGAACTGTCGGCGAGTCTGGACTAAACCACCTATAATGACTGCCGTCCGATTTTGCATTCCGGACGTAATAAATACCGCATTGGTTTCTAAATTCAGTTCGTTCGGTCGTCCCAAGATCCATACTCTTGCCAGTGAAATGCTGTCATGGAACACTTTAATGGAAAGATCCCTTAGCGATTTAATGTTTGCTCCGAGAGCGCATTTCAACAGAGCATCAAACAGTAACATTTCAACTGCCGACATACTTAAGTGTATATTACCAGTGTGGAGTAGGTTAGTTTTGTGGGTAGCTGTTAGAGTATGTAATTCTAGTTTCATTGGTACTTGTTCAAAAAAGTCCCCCAATTTTTAAGCTTAGAAAGTGGTCCAAATTCAGGATATAGCACACTCTCAGACCGACATTGTTAACTTTCCTCGAAGAAAAAGAAGACCGGAATAAAATAGTAGAAAAAATGATATCACTGTTGGTCTCCATTTTCCTTTGGTATTAGAGTTCTTGGATGTCAAGTACACTCTGCCCATATTACCTATCCTTCCTCTTTTTGGGAGTTTGGCGAATCATTTTAGAGCTTGGTACAGTAATTTGCAATGATTAAAAATTCGTTTCAAATAAACAACCTCTCAGCCATGTAAGAAAAAACTGTGTTCTGGCAAAACAATAGCTTTTTCGCTAGTTAGAACATCAGTCGCTGTTCAAGGGAATTGTTAAAAGGTGTTCATTATCAAAACTCGTGCAGTTATCTATCAAGATAAACGACACCCCTACCCTTGTTTCTTTAGCCATGTTTCGTAAGAGAAAATTGAACAAAATTGAACAAATTGAATAGCAAAATTGCAGGTGAGATTTTGTGTTTGTCAGTAACTAAACGAGATTCATGATTCGTCTGACATAAGTTTAAGCGGTACAGTGGAAAACTCTGACAACCGAGTGCTGAAGGGACTACTATTTCATAATATGTATTCTTCTTTGTTGACGTTACTTTGTTAATGCGAACAGCCCAGAATCCGCAGGGTAATTCTTTATCAACTAAATCAGAGGAAATAAACTCATTAATTTTAATAAATAAATCAAGAGCACAAGCATATTTCACTAACATGTACACAAAACGTAAAATACATGACAATATAGTCAAAATTTCATAACCAAATTTTCAGTCTGTAGCTTACCATGGAAGTACCATAAACTCTTGTGGCTACCAATGAGACATGTCTGTGAAAAACAAGATCGAATGGATGTAGAGTGGTAGATATATTGCTCTAATTATCAGACAGCGGCCCTTTAGATTAATCCAAATTCATGGAACATGGATTTGTCCAAAATTTATTATGAAAGTACTGCAGTGGAAATACTCAACACAAATCAAGAAAACTTTTGATATAAACGACATATGGGGGAGGTAATTGATTGTTTATTCATTTATGCAAATGGAACACCCAATATAATTTTCTAAGAACTTGGTGTTCAGTGAATAAGTAATAAATATTTCATTGGGATCAGGTGACTTAGGATCTCTTCAACTTCACATCAAAGTGCCGTTGGTCAAATTTGACCATCCAACCCCCCCACAAACAATATTTTTTTAAAGACTCTCAGTGGCCTGAAAATGATGGAGGCATTGGACCCGCACCGACGGATCCAGAGCTCCAAGTTAAGCCAATATCCACGCGCCACCGATTCAGCCAATCAAAGGCCGTGTCAAGCCACGACAAGTTACAGCTGTACGATGGGATTACCTGAATAACTCACGTTCACCCTTTCCCATTAATACAAAGAATTTTGAACTTTTCATGCCACAACCGCCCTGCGAACTAAAAATTCAAAATCAACGAGAGACATTATTGGAAAACGACAGCTTTTATTCAAAGACAGCTAAACAAATATTTTGATATGGCAGAATTTTACAACTTTTCTGGTGGGGTGATAATTTTAGTTGAAAAACAATGGTAACACATAGAAATTTCTTCGGTGAAGGTTGGGATTCATTTTGCAAGATTCTTCGAGATCCTAGATTACCGAGTGAATGAATCATGTAAGTACATTTTCTTGCTTCCAGTCTCAAGATATGTGATAACATTAACTGTTCTCTGCCTCGTCCTGATACTTGAGTTTTTTGGTTCTCCCGCTCGCGACAGCCACCAGCACAAATATCTAGGTTAGTGATGCGGATTGGACCTCCCTGGACTGGTCCGACCCGGACCGGGTGCCACTGGACCAGTTTGGACCGATTTACACTCCGGTATTTTCCGGTCCGGTCCACTATTTTACGTCGAGCCAAGTATCGCGAATTTATCGTGTATATATCCAAACATACAATTAGCAACGATGTATTTATGGGTTCAAGTGGTTTTTTGTCGAATATTTGATGCCATGAAAACATCACAATCGCATAATTATATAGATGTCACCATGCCCATGCTGCACGAGTCAGCGATTCAGTTGAACGCGGCTTTGTGGGCGGCCTTTTGATGTCGCCGCTTGTGGCTGCGTGCTTTGGTGTTGCCTACTTCTGACTTCTCGTCACTCGCGACATTATTGCAGTTCCAGAAGACTGCCAAAACAGATACCGGGGTGACTGCATGCGTCACACGAACCTTTTCAAAGATCAAGGAGTAGAAATGATGATTGAAAGATTTTTTTATCTGTCAATCAAATCATAAGCACCTAATTAGTACACGGTTCCAGAGAACAGTTGTATATTTAATTCATCAAACATTGTATATGCACTCTTTGCAAAAAATTTTTATTTTTTAATATATAGGTTAACAACTTTGAGAAAACTGGCAATCCATTAACATATGAGTTGACCGGACCGCTTTGTATCGGTCCAGGCATGGGTCCGGACCGAAATGACCTGGACTGTACTGGACTGGACCACCTTGACAGTGGACCGGACCATCGGGGGGGGGGGGGGGTGCGGTCCGGTCCGGTCCGCATCACTAATCTAGGTCTATTTGTAAACAAGGCAAGATTCATTCTCATTCTTTGGTCATCCGCTGGTTTGTTGCGGTTCTCATATGAGAAGATCTTATCGAAATTATTTCTTCCTAAAAGTTTAATTTGTTTAAGAATCCGCTTAACTTCCTCCATACTTAGTTTATTCGTATGGTTTCTGTAGATTCTTCTTCCCATGATTTTTATATTGACCCAAAATACTCGTAGTCACCTATCTCTTCCACACTAAGCAGTTCGCTGACACCTCCTGGAATAGAGAAAACCCCAACTCTTCACCTTCGAGTAGTCTCCATCTTATGGCCAACCGGTATAACCTTTCTTTTGCTTTCATGCAGTTCGAGGCTCCAATGTGTTTCCATATGTTCCAAAAATTACCAGCACCTTCTCTTGCCCCGCTTCGTTTTCGGGCACTCATACCATGTCATCAGCGAAATAACCCCGGAATCTTCGGGTCCCAAACTGGTACCCCATCATCACTACGCAGGAGGTCATCTCCAAAATCTTTGATATACAATGCAAACAGAACTGGTAAAAGTATACACACATGTTTGAGGCCAATCTCCATAGGAACCCATTTGTTGTTACGTTACCCAGCCTGATCTCACCCCGCACATCCTTATAATACAGTCCTTTCAATATTCCAACAAATTCACCTCTAAACCCAAAGTCTCGAGCCTCACACCTTAACCTACCATATGCCATTTGAACACCCGGAAACGCCATAACAGCCATTTCTTTTTGACTTTCGTTGGTTTGCCAGTTAAATGCGAAACCGTGCTTCACATTCTTGGAGGGCAAGCGAACTGATAAGTTTTCACGAGAATGGATCAACTGGAGTCTAGACCCCAAAAGAAAACCAAACCACTTTGCAAAAAATCCCCAACTTTTTCCTGTGTTCCATAATATTCCGATATTTGGTTTTCGAAACCAGCCGTCATATATCTTATAGGAACTTAATTTTCACTGTTTTCCGGATTCAGTTACTGATCAACTGTATTCAACAATGGAATTTAAGATTATGTTAACGCGCATAAAATCTGCCTTATATTTAAATACGTTTGACATTTTATATTAAATATTTAACATGATCTGACCATTGTGTCGACCATTGTCTCTTTAAAGGGTATCTTCCATGTCAGTTCAGTGACAGCAAGCAACTGGAACATATATATATATCTTACCTCCTACAAGTATCTGGGAATTTCATTGGTTCAAAGACGTCAGACTGCATATAAAACCATATACTGCCTGTCAACATCAATATACGCTGACAGTTATGGGTAATCTCCCCTTTGTTCATTGATTATTCAAAATGGAGACAGCCGATGAACGCTTCAAGTTGAAAGATTGAGTGTAAGAAGCCCATATTTGGTCTGAAGTGCAGGTTAGGCAACTTAAAAGGCTTCATATTCTGTGGATGTGTGTCATGTTACCTTCGAAATGAAACTGTTTGGTATGTATGAATTTGCCATGTTACAATTTATGGGAGACTGCCTGTACTCGCCCATATATTGTAACAATGCAAAGACACGTGAACACATTGTGAGAATTCTCTCATTTAATTTTGATCCCTGTTGTTATTAGTTCTGTGCATCGATGCAGCAGTCGGTAAGATATATTCGTTACACAGTTTGTTGGTGGCTTCGCTCTCGTCCAATACGAAATTAACAGACACCATATATACCATATTAGGTCACCAACAAACTGTGTAACTAATAATATTGGAGTACATTTAGTCATATTCATTATTTGGGGGTAGATCAGTTAATAGTTCCCCAAGGCTGCACGCTGGAAACATTAATTCGTTAACCCCACGCATTCACTAAGACGCCATCCTACTTAATGGAATTATGACGTATCAGGGCGTGGTCCTGGATAAGTGGTCTTTCCGGTTCCGTACTTCAAAGGCGTGAAAATGGTTTGCTTGCGTTACAAAATACAGACATATATTTCTACCACTATTAATAATGCAAATCGTATTTGACAGTAAGCAATGAAACTGTTGAATGTTTTCCCCGTCGATTTTGTTGCAGTATAACCCATAAAATACGTTTTAATTTTGGGTCTGACAGTTTTTAATGGGGTATCAAATATCTACCGAATTTGTTATGCTTGAAGAGGTGGTTTTCTTGTCAGTTTAAAGAATGTATAACGTTTACGGTATGTAATCCTCTATATCGAAGGATCACCGTGGCAACGTGTACTAAAGCGTACAACATGTTAATGGGGCAATTTCAGCCTGCAGCCTTATGGCTATATGTTACAAATATTAGGCTGATTGAGCTTACAACCATCTCTGCTATTTAACAAAGTAACATTACACTACCTTTTAGTCGCACGCATATTAAAAAGTCGCCCAATAATCTTTTCAGGCCCAGCTTTCAAAGTGATAATACACGATATGGGACCAAACTCCCGAGCTTTTTTATTTAAAGGTTCCTGCTACTGCGAAGAAATCTACTGAATGGCATTGGGTGAAAATACTCCTCATGACTGTGTGAAACCAGATAATGCTGCTACGTTAGTTGTGGCAAGATATCGTGCAGTAAGAGCATAATGATGCCAACTGTATTGTAGAGCTGAAACGGTTAAAGGGTTTTCTTGATCAATTAGTCACGTGAATTAACCTTGGTTAACCGATTAATCACTTGTCCAAATAGATATTTGAATAACTGCCACCCCGTTGATGATTTACAGCATGAACCCTTTACCCAACGTAACAAACAAAACTGACTTGGACTACATACAAAAATCCTCCATTCAAAAGTATTATGTTTTCAATTTTTGTCTCAATAACACGTTGAGCTCGGTCCAATGAGTGTTCATAGGCTATGTTTTTGAGACAAACATTGAAATTTTTTTTAGTAATTTATGAATTTATTTTGCATGTATCGTCTGCTACCGTAAAGGTTTAAGAATGATCATTTCCAGCTACTGATACAGTATAATGATCATGCAAGTAAACGAGTATGTCAGCAAGTAACTTGCATGCTTTACTCTGTCTCATATAATTGATGTGAGTCAGTGTGACAATGTTTGCCTGTTTTGGAACAAGTTTGTTCCTTTGTTGACCCATATAATACAGTAGTTCAAAAGTAACGGTTAATCGATCAATTACTTTTTGGATCGATCAACATGTTGACAATTCATTAATCGATTAATCGGTTAACCGTTTCAGCTCCACAGTATTGTGTAAGAATTGCGGTTGACACCTTTATGCTGTCAAGGGACGATATACCCAGTCATTTGTATTGCTGGATGGCTATGATAAAATTATGCACACATAAAAGTTCTCACAACTGGGATGTAACGAAGTACTTACGCTGCGATATTGTATGATTAGCTATCATACGAGACATGTAGAGATAGGTTTAAAACATACATGGAGAACTGCTATGTTTTCCATCACGGATAACCAAATGGAAACCAATTCCCTTGTACACCACAGTATACTGGCGGTCTGTTCAGTCCAAGAACTATATATACAGCACAACGAGAG
The DNA here is from genome assembly GCA_031216915.1 of Pictodentalium vernedei. Classification (NCBI taxonomy): domain Eukaryota; kingdom Metazoa; phylum Mollusca; class Scaphopoda; order Dentaliida; family Dentaliidae; genus Pictodentalium; species Pictodentalium vernedei. The sequence continues at coordinate 94,534,919 of CM062291.1, read as the reverse complement.
TAGATTGCCACTAAAACAGGCATAAGGAGAAGTTCCCAGCCATCGACAGTTAGTTTTCAATGAAAAAGCATAAAAAGCACGAGCAAAGGTTGGACTCATCGACCTCCTGGTTGAAACTGGGGTTAATATTGTCTGAAACATTTGCTGGTCATGTCCGTTGTATTTGCTTTGTTTTTCGAAATTAACATGCTGACAAAATGTCTTCGAATTCTTCGACTGAGAATTTAATTGGACAGAAAAGAATGACCCAAATATGACGGGCACAGTCCGTACCGTGATCATTCGATGCTCTGAGCACCAGATTAATGAACGCACCGTACACTCGTGTTTCTAAAATAAATAATGTCAAGTAAAGGAACATCAGAGTTATTTAGACAACACAAATTTACGATCTGTCTTCCATGTCTTCCAATACAACATTTTCTGTTACATGTACACATTACATGTGCACATTTTTCCAATCTGACAGTTCTGTCCAACATTCAGTCCGTTTTGGAGTAAACCAGTAAACTACTCACTACAGAAGTTGTTTTGAAGAAGTAGAACTGTTGGTGAGGCACTTTGGAACGTACGAAAATGTCGAAACATATTGTCATACAATGCTCAGAGAAATGAATCTGAATATGCGTACACTTCGCTTCTTTCGCCACCGAGAGTGAGCGGAATGGGGCTAAAGGAGTGGATACAGCCCGACCTAGTGAGATATTTGTGAACACAGATTCTTTAGAGAAGCATCAGGCTCGCCAAATGTTTCATTTGAATTTCATTTGTTTGATACAGCATATGTTGTGCTTGAACGAGTGTGGTTTTTTTGAAGAAAATTTCTGTTGGGATGATTGTCGTCAAAATTTATCCAAACTTGTACCTTTTATTGATACGCGTTTCAATAAAACACCCTCCAAATTAGGTAGTCTGTCAGTGGTATAAAAGTTGATAAAAGTCGTATCTTCATCATTGAGAATATAAGGATGTATCTCCACTGAAGGTAAATGCGACTTCATATTTTTGACGTTATGACGTTGTCAGATATAATGGTAGCCTAAGTCTTCGCATTGTTTACAACTGAAAGAAATAAAACGTGGAAAATGACTAATGCGATATAGAAGTGGATATAAACTTTTCTAGTTGGTCGAGTTACTCTGGATCAGGGGCGTACCCACGATTCTAGGAAGAGAGGGTGAGCATCCGTAAGGTCGGGGTGAAAAGTGGAAGTGAGCAAATTCAGACCGTAACTGTCGGCAGGCCTGTCGTTGTCAACCCTCGGTCTCGAAAGTCCACTTGCTTTAAAAATAAAAGTGGTAAATGCTCATCTGGAACATCTTGATAAGTTGAGGGAGTCTAAAATTCATTTTCACACAATAAATGCAAGGGCAAATATACCCAGTTCAACTCTTAAGGGACTGAGCAATTTTCCAGGGATTTTCTACGACACCAACCCGAGTCTAGCTGTTTAGCACTGATTTCCAGCGAAGTGTTGGCTGTCTTTAGAAAACATTTCCAAGGTAAGCTGACTATTGTCCACGGGACCTTTTCTTATTTGAATGTTAAAGTGACTGGTGTCAAGCCACAGAATTTGTCAAAGTTTATTAAAGATATTTGGCATTAACAGCTCACAATGGATGGTATTAAAGAAAATCCTATGGTACAGGGTTTCCCCATTATAGTGAAATGACTGTAAAATGTTAGTCTCCTTCTGAACTGTTTCCCAGGATGGCGTCAAATGCAAACATGCGATGTTCAAAACGACAGGTCTGGAACGCTAAAATGGCTGCATGAACGCACAAGCAGCACAATTTTTCTAGTGTTGTTTTCTGCATGCACTGCGTACCATCTGGTTGCGCAAGGTGTCCTTCAGCTGTATTACTGCTGTGTATTGATCCTTGTAGGCCTATTCAACGGGTATCAGAACATAATGGTTGCGCCACCAGAAAGATTGAGACACATTTGTGCAATCAAAAATAGTCACCAAGAACTCGTTACCTTTATGTTTATCATTACTTCTTTGTTTCAGGGAGCTAGGGGCTCATTGGTTAGAGCACTGGACTTTAAACCGAAAGGTCATTGGTTCGACACTGACCCGCGCCATCTGCGTAGTGTCCTTGGGCAAGACCCTTAATCCTGATTGGGACATGGTGGCGCTGTGTACTAAAGCATACCGAGCAACGATGATGCACTTTCCGTTAACCGATAACTCTGCTTGTATTTGGGTTTAGTAAGTTGGAACGTCCGACAGTTGCTCGCAGATGTTCGGTTGTTCTCACCGGGTACTCCGACTTTCTCCAACCGTAAAATTGTTCGACTCGTACTATATGACCCTACATGTTGAAAGTACTGTCAAACTCAAACGATCAAACAAACCTTTTGGTTTTATAAAGGCTATTGTTGTTGGATAATCTTGTTGGTGGTGGATGAGCATGTGGTCCTCTTGCTTCGTTTTGGGTACGTTTCGTTGGGTTACGGATGATAACATGGCTTTCGCTTGGAAATGTGGAGGTCGGTGTATAGGGGAGGTTATGATTTGATTAAACAAAAACTCTATACCCGTGTGCTGGTGTGTGCCGCGCAAAAAAATATTTTTTTGTTTTATCAACCTGAAACGCCATATCCTGGCATCATAGACCCAGATCTATAATGGAATTTTACTTTTGGTAAGGTAGATTGCTGACAAATGTAGACATAATGTGTCGACAAACTGTTCCGCGTTACTTTGTTCACCTATTTGAAATTTTTCGACATCGTGAACTTGAAAAAAACACAGAATTCAAAATCGTGATTTTTGAATGCGATAATACAAAATATGACCCGGCTAAACCACTTTAACTTTCACTCTGATCGCATGCGATAATTAGCCTATTATTTTCTATGAAGTACATCTTGGTCGATGAAAAGTTAGCAAGGGGAATGGAGCCGTTGAGGGGACCGCCTGCCTACCTAGCGGAAACCCAGGCACTGATGTTAATCTTAAAACCAACGATGCCATAAAATGAAGTGCCTTCAGATAACAATACACGGCATTCAGTAGTTTTTCAATCTGCAAGTCATGTTCGTGATCAGCTCGTGTTTTTGAAAGCTCTCGAAAAAAGCGTGTAATAAAAAGAAAAGTTACATTTTTGGAGTGGGTATTAAAATTAATACACCCACGAGGACTAAAAGTAAAATATCATCACGCGCAGCTTCGCCTCTGGTGAAAATATTGCATTTTTCGTTCAAACACTTATTGAGGTATCCACCCACAAAACGTAGACATTCTCTGTGTTTCTTGCGTGCGTGATAAAAATAAATGTTGCATGGAAAAGTGACGTTAAAATCTACATTCGTACTCAAAAAAGTAAATACGATGAAAATGCACACGCCCACGACGTTTATGCCAGAGGCGATTTCTGGAACACAACAAATTTAAAGTGCCCTGTGCCTTAAGTATCCTTCACGGATCTATCGTTTGTCGCGCTGCCGTTTCGACTAAAGTAAAATAGTAATCCCATGCACTTAAATACAATACACATTGTTCAACTGAGAAATGACGTGTCATTAAAACTACTTTTTGGTTGTGTTTTGAATGGAATGGGAAAATGTTCTTTTCTTTATTGCTCACAGTGGAACGGCGAAGAGTTACTGATCGTCCAATAAAATTGATACTGAGTGAGCAAGATGAATCCGCGATCCTCCGACTGGCAATCAGTAAATCGCCATACACGAGAATTACACATAAATGCATGCTTTCATATTGGCAAATGCACGAAGATGATAATCACATGACGCTTGGTAATTTTCTTTTCTTGAAGATGTTTATGACGTAATTACACGCGGGAGTACTTTGACGTCATCGTCAGTCCCTTGCAGGATGTTTGCTGAAAAAGAAAGAACAATTAATCAATTATTTGACATACATTAATCTATTTATTCTCAAAAACTGAATTGAAAACACTGTAGATTACAGACACAATGATTGGGTAAGATTTATTAAATTATATGGCAACATAATTTATTTATTCTCTCCTCGAACTGCAATTAAAACAATGTGCATAACGGTTGGAAGACAATCTTGACCACCTCCCCCAGAAAACACCCGAAAACAAAAACAAGAACAAAGCAAAAAAAAAAAAAAAAAAAAAAGAAGAAAAAAAACAAGAGGCCTCACTGGGCTTGAAGCGTTCACCTTGAACAGAACACGATATAAACAAAGTCCAAGAATGAGTCTACATTAAGCAATCCATCTCCATAGGATACATTGTCAATCCTTGAGCCCCTCGGGAGTGACAAAAATAGTCCGAGCACCATGCCTTTTCTTCAGTTTATCATAATGTAAAATGTGGAGCTCCCCTATGAAGCCCCTTGATACAACCTATGTGAATTAATCTTAGTTACACACCTCAAGAGGGTACTGAATACATCATTTCTAATTCCTCAGCAACATGGCCAATTCTGGTTCCCATAGGGAGCCCAAATATTAACCCAGGCTCTCGATTTGAACAAAGTTGAATCTGACCTTCCTAGAGATGTTGTATACCAAATATGAAAGCACTCTGACTAGTGGACCTGAAGAAGAAGATTTTTAAAGAAATTTCCTCATATTACACTAAGTTAAAATTCGGGCTACCATAGGGTGCCTAAATATTAACCCAGGAAACCAATTTGAACAAACTTGAATCTGACTCCCCTAGAGATGTTGAAAACCAAATATGAAAGGATTCTGACAGGTGAATCTGAAGAAGAAGATTTTTGAAGAAATTCCCTCATATTGTACTAAGTTAAATTTCAGGTTCCCATATGGAGCTCAAATATTAACCCATGCACCCAAATTGAACCTACTTGAATCTGACCTCCCTAGAGATGTTGTATATCAAATATGAAAGCATTCCGACTGATGGATCTGAAGAAGAAGATTTTTTAAGATATTTCCTCATATTGCACTATGTTAAAATTTTGGCTACCATAGCGAGCCCAAATATATACCTGGGGATCCGATTTGAACAAACTTGAATCTGACCCCCACCCCCCAAGAGATGTTGTATACCAAATATGAAAGCATTCTGACTGTAGATCTGAAGAAGAAGAAGATTTTTAAAAATTATCCCACATATTGAACTAAGTTAAAATGTGGGCTTCCATAGAAAGCCCGAATATTAACCTAGGGACTTGGTTTGAACAATCTTGAATCTGACCCTCATAACAATGATGTATACCAAACATTAAAAGATTCTGACTGGTGGTTCTGAAGAAGAATGTTAAAGAATTTTAAAGAATATTCCCCATATTGCCCTAAATTAAAAATTCGGGCTCCTGTATTGAGCCCAATAATGAACCAATGGGCTTTACATTAAGAAACTTGTATCTGACCCCCTATGGATGCTGTATACCGAATATCAAAAGATTGTGACCATTGGTTCTGGGGAAAAGATTTTTTTAAATTTTTGCAAATATGCTGACTCAGCATTTCTTTTGATGCCCTCTACAGAACACCCTAACAAAACCGATGGCAGTTTTTTACAATTCATTTCTACTGGTCCTAGGGATGCTTCATACCAAAAAACAGTTCTCTGTTCCATGTGATTTGGGCAATATGGGCGTTTAAAAATATTCTATGTTTGGCTTCTGAGGCTACCATGGGGATGCGGGATTTTTTTGCACGAGTAAAGTACTTATGATCCAATAATACCACATACCAAATTTGGTTCAAATCGGACCATCGGTTCAGAAAATAGAAATTTTGGGTGGGGCCAAAACTCTTACCCCTGCCATTACAAAGCCAAATATTGCTTCACAAACTTCGTTTGAACAAACTTGAATCTACACCTCAAAAGGAAGCTCGATAACAAATATCAAGTCATGGTACACACTGGTTCATGAGAAGAAGATTTTAAAAATATTTTGGAGCATTTCCCCCACCCCCTCCCTATGGGGCTGGGCATGTTGAGTTGAACAAAAATGCAATGCCCCTTCGGGACCATTACTCACACAAACTTTTCCTTGAATTGACCGAGTGGGTTTGGAGGAGAATACCAAAACATGGTATTGACGGACGGAGGACGGACGGACGGACGGATGGACGGATGGAGAGCGATGGGATTGGCTCAGCTTGACTTTGTCAAGGTGAGCTAAAAACAACAACAACAACAAAAAAAAAACCCAAAACGAAAACAAAACAAAAACAACAAACGATCGCCCTAAACACCCCCACCCCATATTTTTAATATAGCTTTTGGGTTCATAGGAAATGTGCTTCATCGGTGTGCAGTGACCCTCTTTAACTCTAGGCATATTAACAATTTTATCTGTATGAGTAAAAGAGCCCGCGGACGACACATTGTTTCTTCTCTCTTGAACAAACTCAACTGAACATTTCCATTTTTTTTTGCAACCGCTGTCTATATTTCAGTCATTCCCCAACTGATTTTATTATTCGAGATGACTCTCAAAAAAGTTAACGCCCGTTTCACACCAAATCTTCTGTTCGAATTGAGAGGGTTACAATCTGAACAAAAACATCCTTTTAGGCCAAACAAAATTAAATAATTGATTCTCAGGCATTTAAAAAAAACTGAATGAAGGAGGGCGGTTTTTATTTTTATTTTTTATTCCCGATTAAATGGTCGCCGATGCCTAAAATCCAAATGTGCGAGCCTAAAATTAAATACTAGAGCTTCCATGTTGATTTCGCAGATAGTTTTTTTTTTGTAAGGGCGATCACACAACATAAATTCAATATAGAACAACTGAAATGGAGATCAAAAATAATAAGGAGTGTTTTAACTGATTGAGTGCTAGAAGCCACAATCAGGCCTTTCAAAAAAATGAGGGTACCAGTGCAAAAGGAACATTTCCTTACCCACGATTCGGATTCAGTTAAACGTAAGTAATAGTTTGTTTATACAAATTTGTTCTAATACACATTATTGGAGAATGTCTGTTGGCACTCTCCAATAATTTTGTAATAGAACAATTTTTGATGAACAAATTCAAACCACCAAAATAATCTAGTCCTCAACCAGTTGAATAAATATGTATTTTGTATACATATGAGAATCGTGTCGCATTTCGCGAAGAGAATAACAATACTGTATCAATGTATATGACATAATACATCGCAAATCGCGATGTCATACCGCTAAAATCACATGGTAGTTTTGCACATTTTGAAAATTGCCTCTGAAAAAAAGACGAACGCGGGCCGAAAAAACGAATGCGCGGGTGCATGAGAATCAAAAGATTAATTTTCTTTAGGCTTACCAGTTTTAACTGTTTTTTAATGAGCGAGAATTGATACGATATTTTCGATTTCATGAAACAAGTTGATTGAAAGTATTTCAATCTAAAAGATAATCTCTTAAAAACATCACACCTGTCAATTAGGCCTATACCACACAAAAATGTAAAAAGATCACAACTAGTTGCGATCCTTACACCTTGTTTTTCATACCATCGAGACATATTTTTAGGTTTCATTGGAAAAAAAATTGTTACGGGTCTCAGGACCAAAGCTAGGATCTCAAAAGTTTCCGACATGTTGGGGCGAGAGCTAAAATTTTCTGATAGTGTTCACGGGTGGTTGGTCGCCGGTACGTACTTGAAACCTACATCAATATACTTCTTTGAAATAATATTAAACAAAAATGGTCGGTCATGCTTATTTATTATTATTATTATTTTAAACAATTATTTTTGTTCAGAGGAAATGTTCAACGAAAATAATTCTTTCTCGCCACGATTTTGCCTTCCTTAGCTGCTGGTGTGGCGTTATGCACAATAAATATTAAATAATAATTCTTTAAAATAATAATAATACACAAAATGTTTTCGTGTACATGACTACTCGATTATCCTATACTTGAAACATTTTATAATTTGTATATACGTTGTAATTAGTATATCATCAACTTTTAATTAACAAATGCAGTCACACTGCTGTGTTTTAATTTTTTTTTTTATTAATCTTCAATCACCCCCATTACCTCACAATATCTCATGATCTCAAAACCCTCATCTCATTCTCTTCTCTGGCATAAATATTTTATACGTATCTGCATGTTTGTTGTTTACTTTATTATGTTATTATGCAAAATATGAATTTTTTGTTATCATTTTATCAAAGAATGTGCACACTGAAATTCAGTGTGCACATTCTTTGATAAAATGATAACAAAAAATTCATATTTTGCATAATAACAGAAAAAAGTAAACAACAAAAATGCAGATACGTATAAAATATTTATGCCAGAGAAGATAGGGTTTAATATATTCCCTGGTTTTCTAGGAACCGGGAACGGGAATGAAATTACGATCAGAACCAGGAACCGGGAAAATTCCCGGGTAATATCAAGCAAATTTACGAGGGTAACATGACGCATTTATTTTAAAGACAATGAGCATATTTCGTTGGCATTCTTCCATCTCCAAACTGAAAAGTTCTTTCGCTAAGATAAGTATGAAAACCCAAACCCGCTTCAATCTCGTCTTTATTTTCAGAATCACTCGCATTATCACCTCTACCTTCTCCAACATCAACACACTCTTCACTGCCATCACCAGTCTCCTCTGTTTTAAGCACTGCCGTCACCAGCAGAGGAGACTTGTGACGGATGTGAAGAGGATGCTGACGTTGGAGGAGGTAGTGAATAGTGATACTAGTAATTCTGAAAATGAAGACGGCTTTGCATTTTGAAGCGGGTGAAGATCTTGCTGTTGAAAGGGAGGGGGTGGTGGGTCCTCTAGAACTGGTTGAGAGTTACAATGATTTGTTGAAAATGGTTCGTCAGGAATCAGGACTGTAAAAATTTCAGGCGTGGGAGAGCTGACGAAATCCTACAAAGTTTCAATTCAGAAAACAAACTTCAGTTCAATACACAAACAGTGCCACGCTTCATTCCCGGTTCCGTGCTGTAGCCTTCCCGGTATCGGGACCAGCTTTCGAAACCGGGAACCCGGGAATTCCCGTTCCCGGGATTAAACCCTACACTGAATCGACAACACTGACATTTTTATATCGCCAAGGCAGAGAGTTCAGAAAAAAACAGTTTATATATTTTTGTATCGCTCGAAAGGACAATGCCTGTAGTTTAAGAAATTATGCACACACTGTTGATTCAATTTTTATAACATTCAGAAATTTTAGGCTTTATTAAAATTCCCGCACCCTTAATGTTAAAATCCTAGACAGATTTAGAAAACTAAGGGGAGGTAACTTTCTCGAAAGAGTTTCTGAACGACGGATATAGTTGGCCATGGGCCGAAATTGAATGAAAACCTCCATTTTAAATATTCTTTTAGAAATAGTGCTGAGCGAATTTCGCTGTTAGGCTTGCTAAAGGTTTGACGTCATTTCAGCTCTGGTTTTGGCTTCTAAATCTACGACACCCAAATCCGTTGTAATAGCATCTCAACTGACATTGTCTACAGAAAACTAGAGATGCGGGGTTTCTAAATTTTAAACTTGTTTCGGTCGTCGGTCAAAAAATTCTGTTTTATTTCTGAGTTTTCAGTAGCAGAAATCAATCCAATAAAGGAATTATTTAGGAGTTATGTTTGTGTTGTTTTCAGTGGGATAAAATGAAAAGCACATGTAATTTTCTCTTTCTATCTCGAAAGTAATTTTATTGAATTTATAAACATATCATCCGAGTGTCACACAAACTGAGTCAAATGGGGGCTGTAAAAACTGGCTGATTTGTCAAAACTGTGATTTTCTGTTTCTGTGATGTAATGTCCATTAACACTTTATCTCTGATGGTGTCATCCAAATCAGTTCGAGGACAGCATTTTGAAGAGTCCATATTCATTCACCTGGGGGAAGGGTGGACCATTCAATATTTTCAACGTGCAGTCATCCTACTTCGTGAAATTATGACGTATCATGTTTTTGGATCCCAAAAATTGGCCGTTGGGTTTCAAAAGGTTAAATTTTTTTTTAAACTTATGCTACTAGACACGCAGTATGTAAACATACCAAACGGCTATTGAACAACTTAGATACAATGTTAAATCATGGGCACCTTTGAAGGTGAAGAGCTCGTATACATACTTTAGTACTTTAGGCTTTGAGGGACATATAAGGAGTAAGAGAACACATTCTTCCGACAAGAAAAAAGTCCCCTTTCTATGTCACCGACAGCCTCAGTGTGGTGAGCGAAATGTACAGCAAATTAGCGATAGTTCAGCTAGGATATAAATTACGTGCTAGTCTTCGCCTGAGGCCAACCAAAGCACGTTCGTCGTACCGTAGCTAGCGCGTTCCACACTTTCATGCTGCTGCCGAAAGGAAGGTGAACCAAGTTATTATAAGAACTTCACCTAAAAAGCTAGATTCAAGCCATCGTTTTTGACGGTGTGCAATGATGTATTGATTTAGGTGTTGGACTCCTGATTGCCATGTGGGGTTGCCGAAGGTTCAACTCACGAAACCAACTTTCTAAATTCCTCTAAAACATGACTGTGTCCTTCGAAAAAAAACCACACAAGCCCGTGTCAGTCTTCATTTGAGGCAAACCACAGCACATTCGTCGTACTGTAGGCAGCACGTTCCACACTTTTATGCTGCTGCCGAAAGGAAGGTGAACCAAGTAATCATTAGAACTTCATATAAAAAGCTAGATTTAAGCCATCATATTGGACAGTGTTCAATGGTCTAGTGGGTTAGGTGTTGAACTTCTGATTGCCAGGCGGGACTGTCGATGCTTCGACTCCCGGCAGGGGATCAGAAAGCGACAGTCTAAATACCTCTAAAACATGATTGTGTCCTTCGAAGAAACACGCACACACACACACATGCGCACAACACATACACACATATACACAAACACATGAAAAAGAGGAAACAAAAATCAAAATATGCAGCTCAGTTTGTAAACATGTAACCGGTAGAGTGCTAAATTATATTTAGTTGTAAAGATTTGTTGACATGGTCTTGCCTTCTTACAATGTATAGGCACTCTCCCATAATGTGTAGCAAGGCAAATCCATACAGTCGGAATAATTCCACTCAAGATGAAGCACAGAATATGAACAAAATGAACAAAATGAAGCGAAGAATACGAAGCCTTTAAGTTGCGGTGTTACTTCAGTATGTAGCCCAAATGTGGGCTTCCATCACTCAATCAGTTAAACACATCCAATTCTGTTCACAGCAGAGTAAGGGCTATTAGACGTCTGCTCCACAAATACGGTTTGGCAATGCATGACAGTTGTTTGCTTTTAAATATTTAAACTTAAACATAGCTGATGAGTGCAAACTTTCATCAACATGATAGACATGTCTTTAATCTATTCAGCTGACATTCAAATCGATTTAACCCATCCCGGTGTACATTTTGCTTGTCAGTTCGCTTAACCGAACTTGATTGTTCTAAGGAATTGATGTTTAAATTTAATCTACAAACTTTGAAATGATACAGGCCTGATTATTGGCCCCGACTAATTGGAATTATTCATATATCCCATTTTGAAATAATGCGGGGCAGGATGATGGGACTTGACTGAATATTTGTACATAAATGAATTGAAATGTATTTATAAAAAGATTGAAGTACATGTAAAATGAAAATAATTGCAAATGCCAAAACCCATTTCATCTTACTTTATAAAGATTATATACTCTATATACCGAATTCTTATCTGAAACTCTACGAACAATTGACATGTTGGTTAACCCTTTACCTATCACGAAAAGCAGACGACACTTGCAAATAAAATTCTTGAAGCACAAATTTGTTTGATTTTTTGCGTCAAAAACATAGCTTATGACCCCTCATTGGAACGAGCTCGTTGAGCTCGTTCCAATGAGGGGTCATAAGCTGTGTTTTTGTGACAAAAAATGAAAACGTAATAAAAATTGAATGGTGAATATTGTGAATAGCGCTGGCCGACTTTGGCCGTTACATTGGGTAAAGGGTTAACATATTTGTAAACTCACGTTGTGTTTCGTTTAAACCGTATTTAAGGCAATAAGAAATAAAAAAAGATAATTCACATTAAACGCTTGTCATGTCTTGTTTTCCAAAACCTGGGCCTGACAGTTCAAATTATTGCGGTTATTTATAGGGGTATATGAGATAATGCATTGCGTTAGTCCGCCATGCCCCTCTATTCAATATGAGGCGGGGCACGATAGACTTTGGATCGAGAGATCGTAAATTTGAATCCAGCTAGTCACTTGCGTTGTGTCTTTGAGCAAAAACTTTTAGGGCTTAATATTCACGCGAAAATCAGAACGATTCGCGCAAACGATTCTCGCAAAGACAACAATGAGAATCAACTTTGATTCTTGCAAAATTTTCATTTTATTCTCGTCATAGATTATGGAGGTATCCTTAAAAGCACAGAAAATTCTTATTTTTTTGCTCTTTCACAAAAATGGTAACAAAACTTGACTTAGCAGTGGTGTCTTGTGAAGTCTTGACTGCCTAGGCTACACAGGCAGCCTTGCAAGACTTCACTAGACGTCATTGCCAAGTAGTGCAACTTCTATAAGAAAATCACCAAAGTCAGTATGTTGGAACATGTGTTCCATATGTATTTCAAACTTCCCAAAATTGTAACTGGGCCTCAAAGGGTTGAACTTTAGTAAATATATAAATATTATGATTATTTTTTTACTATAGAATAGGTACTGGTCGCACCTAGAAGTGTATAACAGGAGTTCACGAGAATCAAACCCAATTCTCGAGAATCATGAGAAATTTTAATGCCTAACATTTAACGCCACTTGCTGGTGTGGCTGAACTTATCATAGAAAAAAAAAACTCAATAGCTAAGGCGCCTAACGCAATGGTAGTATACACGCCTTCAACCAATGTGAATCAGAATTAAGGGATTTTATTTCCTCAGACGAGCAGTGGCTGGCGGGAGGACTGGTACGTTTTTGTACACATTATCACACTGGATGTGGCCGACATTTATTTAACTCTTCTCAGCTTGAAAGATAAAACTGTACACGTGCAGGTACTGGTATAATATTTGAAGATACTTATGACATGGTGAGGTATTATCGGAGGATTTATCTTAGATATTTATCCGAAGATATCAGTCTGAGGATAGGTGTGACTCTTGTTCAAGAGAAGCACACTGATCCAAGACCTTTATATAGCCTTCGTAGGTCCTAGATACCACTACTGACTAATCTATGCTCACCCCTGTCTGTCGTATCGTCAGCTTCCACTGTCTTCATCCAGTACTGCAGTGTTATATTAGTCATGCTGGCGTGTACCGTGACCACCTTTATCTATCGTGTTCAAGAGTTTTCCACTATTACTTCCGACTTGTGGCATCATATGGCGTTTGTAGGTCCTAGACCACTACGAGAGACTTCTCTATGGCCACCTCGGTGTGTCACATGGTCACTTCCATTGTCTTCATCCAGTGCTATAGTGTTCTATTACTCATGCTGCCTTGTACTATGGCTAGCATTATCTGTCTTGTACAAGGATTTTACTATTACTAACGACTTGTCCTGTGACCTATAACATCCTAGGTTATAGACTTCTTACTACTTCCAGCCTATCCATGGTCACCGCTGTCTGTCCTGCGATCAGCTTCTTTTGTCTGCATCAAGTACCATAGTTTTCTTGTGTTCTACTACTCATGCAGCGTTGTAACATGGTTGCCATTATCTGTCTGTACAAGACTCTTCCACTATTACTACCAACTTGTGATTTGCTACTCTTGTGTTCCAAATAAAAGTACAGGTGGGGGTAATTTTAAGTACATGGCGGGTCGTTTGTGGTAAATCGACATACAATCCATCGACGGAACCTCTGCACTATATACGACCTTCAGCACTATGTGCCTCTCTTATAAAACCGCGATGGGAATAAAGAAATGTTCTAGGATAACCAGAGCCAAAATGAACAGTTGTTAGGTCGCTTTCGGTGATTTAGCATACTCCCATTCAATAGAACGCAACCTCCGAACATACCCAGCCGTATTGTAGTACTTTCAATTACACTGTAACGTAACACCATAGAAATCAAGAGCAGCCTCCGGTAAATAAAATGTACAACGCAAACGCATATAACACTGCGCGCTAGCACTACACATCACAATGACAATGGCACCATAACATGGCCGCTCACGTTGGCTATCATGACAATACACGTGACACCCACATTGCCTCGCGACAGGCCGTCACATGAGATTCCCCGATAAGATCACCCAAATGTTGATCGCCTGGGCCTTGGCATACAACTAATGCCATTTTCGGAGGTAGCGTCATTCATACCCACAGAATCCCAGTATTCATGTGGGGGAGGGTAGCAATGTAATGTGTGAATATCGTTGTGTTCTCCTTTCTCTGTAGAACATTTTGGTCTATAAAGTCGTGAGTTGCAATTTTGAGCTCAGTTTTTTTAATTTATTAAAAAAAACTGCCATTTTTTGAAGAGTTTTGAGAACAAATGTATTCTTGAATAATACGTTTGTCATCCTCCTGAACATATAATTGAACTATAAAAACGCAGTCTGGTGAATATTTTAACCTTCCTGTATGTTTTCCCACCCATTATTCCCCGATATTTCGTGATTTTCCCATTAAAAATGCATTTTTTCCATATTTGTGCACGGACCCCAAGGCTCCAAACATCACTTTTCTGATGACCCATAGCACCGAATAACTGACGGAGGAGTTTCAACTTGTTATACCCCCGGTAGGGGTATCTCGAAACTGTAGTTAGCTACCCTAACTAGTTTTCATCCGAATTCACTGTCCGTTATACATACTTCAGGATGAGTGGATATCAGATTTTCAGAATGTGACATTCTTGTACTACAAGTAGTATACATGCCTGAATATTAAAATTCAATCACAAAATGTTGGTAACCAAAAGAAAACAGAATTACTCACAACAATCATTGTATCTCCGTCCACCCATCTTGTGATGTCCATTTCCAAATCTGCGATGGCGCCACCTATGTGTTTCTCAACAAATTTGTTCCCAACAGCCGTGATAACACTCTGAAAAATACAAATACACTTGGAAATGTACCGTTGTGTTAGACTTATGGCTACTTTTTGTACATTTGCTCATAGGCTGGGGTGTTGTTGCCCCTCTCCCCCACCACACTGTTACTTGGGAAAACATTTAATACTGTTGTTACAAATTATTATGTTTCGACAACAGGGTCCTGCGAATCTAAATTTTAGGTCGAATCGAATCACGAATCTAATCAGCCTAAGGATTTCAATTCGAATCTCGAATCGAATCTCACCGCTTTTCAAGTTGTAGATTTTCCACCTTCCTTTTTACAACCGTAAATATTATTAGTCCCAAGCGGAACCTACTTCAATTCTTCTATAGGTGAATTCAAAAGGAGACACTTGATTGAATTTTGAGAACATCTCGATGATTCGAAGATTTCGGGATCAGCGCAACTCGAATCGAATGGAATCATCGGGGCGATTTTGAATAGTGTCGAATAGAATTCCGATTCTTAGCGGGACCCTATCAGGCCTGGCATTTTCAGGTGATCGATTTATCCGCTCTCCTGCTCGCCTTAAAAAAATTAAGGAGGGCAAAAACTAGCCCTCTTGGCGTTAGAAAACAATGATTACCATAACAACCTGTTCCTAAACCCACATCTTTTCAGATCTCTGCTATGTAGTGGTCTCTTTATGACGGCCACACTGACCCTCCCACACCTCCGGGCCTTGACGAGGCCCGGAGGTGTGTGTGGCCGTCTCACAGAGACTTCCTTGTTAGCAGCACGAAATAAAATGTACAAAGCCCACTAGGCAGAATGCTACTAGTAAAGCTTCATTTTACCACTTTATGCTTTTGTAATCTTGAGGAGAGCTAATCACTCCCCTAGGCCACACGAGGGGAGCAATTTTAACCCTCCTGCATTTTTAAAAATGCCAGGCCTGCCCTATTCGAGAAGATATTTAACCCGCGTGTTACTGAAAGTTTCGTATAGGATTCTGCCAACAGAAAAGGAGCAAATCCGACTCCGAAATTTTTTAAAGTTAAACGTGACTTTGACATTGACTTTTGGCACAATGATTTAAAAAAAATGGATTCCTTCTCTCATAATACCCAACCCACATATCAAGTTTAGTTTCGATCTGCTAATGGAAACTTAATCGGGGGCGCTGGCCAATTACATGCGGACAGACAGACGAACGGACAGCGTCACGGCTATATCCTTGTATGTTTGTTGTGCACCCTCATGTTTACCAAAAAAACCCCTCTAGACTCACCCCTGTCTCGTCTGCTCATATTTTTGTGTGACACACATGTCTACAAAAACTAGAAATTAAGACAACCAGGAGTGAGAATACTTTATAATAACTCTCTTTTCCCAGGCAACCCCTTACCTGGTTCAGTACCGAGATCACAAAAGCGAATTTAGACCTGATGGCGACTGGATCACGATCCGGCCAAAATTCTCTGTCCGATTTATTCCCTACAATACTGTAGAATCTCGACCCACTGTGATCGCAAAATATACCGTTTTTGTGAACCCAATACTACATGTCGCCATTTTTTCAGTTTTTCAAACAACAGAAAGCAAACCGATACTGATATGTTTACCAGTGCCCAGGAGCGTGAATGGGGGTGGGGAGAGATGGAGTGGTATAGAGTGCCCACCCCCCTTCCCACTTCCCCAGTACTTTTTTCCCGTCGGGACATATTATTTGTATGATATTTGGGCGTATGTCACGACTGTTGCACACGCGGTCGGTAATACAGGTGGAGGTCTACTGAGCTCGATCTGGTAGAAAAAAGCATTGACTCAGTTTTAAAACTTATATCTGATTTGTGATGATTTCCCCTAAGATATCACTATTCTGATGTATAGGTATAAGAATGACATATTGCGCTGTTCATGCTCCTCAAAAATTACTTCAGTATACTTTGTATACTGTACCTCAACGATTTCTTCAATCGAAAAAATTGCACGAGTTGCCCGGAAATTGGGCATGAAGGCGAATGTACACTTGCCATCATGTATTTATCAGTGATCAAGAGCATTCTTTCTTCATATAGAATAGCTTTCACAAGCAGCTAAGACATGATTGAAAACAATTATCATGCCGCTGGAAGTATAATATAGTGAAAGTTCTTAAAAACTGGTCCGTTTATTATTAGCAGTATACACTGTGTGCCATTTATTACCTGAATTCCCCGTTGGTTCTCCACCTACATCATGCCGCCGAACTGAGCTTTGGATATTTCCCTGCCCCCTCCCTCATACAGACATACATTCGGGCTCCTTCCTAAACTTTAATTTGATATGGTATATGATATTATTACCTGGTAATTTTGCCAAATTACTTTTTCACTCCGTCCTCGTCATTCACATTGCTTGCTACCCCTTGCGTTAAACATTTTATGATCGACAATCAACCTTTCGCTTGAGATGGACAAATCAACAAACAGCGAGTAGTTCTGTGGATGCCAACACTTCGATATTTCAGTTGGATAAATTGAGAGAAATACTTAATAATTTCCTCCATGGATAGCATTTTATTAATTCATGTTGGGGGGATTATCGTGTTGTACAGTAAGAGTAAAGTGATTTATAGAAAACAGACATTCAAGTTTGCGTGTTGGAGCACGTTGTAACGTGTGACTCGGTTAAACATTGCTTGGATTTTTCTGGGAAATCTGCCGAGGATTACGCCAGCTGCTAATCAGCTGCCATACGCCTTCAGTAATGAATGACCGTTTGACCTTTTCAATAATCAGAATGATGATGTCATTCGAATAGCGTATATGTGGCTTACTTAAACGTCTGAACGTCTCGGAAATAAGCCATTAACGAAGCCGTAAAAGTTTACTATAGATGTGACTACAGTTTATAACTTTGGCTATTTATGTGATATCCAATTCATTTTTTGTATATGGTCTTATAAACAGAAAATACAGATCAAGTTCGATTTTCATGTTTTTGTTACTCTATTATGGAGTTATTGCCCTTTATTGACGAATAATTTCAGACATTGCTGTCTGTTGAATATTCGTTTCCAGATGATAACTTTGTCTATACATGTGATATGCTGATATCCAATTCATTTCCGTTATATGTTCTTATCAAAAGAAAATACAGATCAAGTTCGATTATGATATTTGTTCGATATTCTTATGTGCGGTTATTGCCCTTATTGACTTAAAATTTCATATATTTCAAGTTTCCCGGTGAGAACTTCCGTAATGTTCATTCCAGCTATTAGGAATTTGATATTTAGCTTTATGAGCAGAATATACATATCAAGTTCAATTGTGACGATTATTTGATATTCTGTTGCAGAGTTATTGCCCTTCATTGACTTAAAATGTCTTATATTTCAAGTTTTCGTTTTATCCAGAGGATAATGTTGGCTATGTATGTGATAGCCAATTCATTTTTGGTGTATAGTCTTATAAACAGAAAATACAGATTTCAAGTTCGATTTCGATGTTTTTTCGATATTCTTTTGCAGAGTTATTGCTCTTTATTGGCTTAGAATTTCTTATATTTCAAGTTTCCGAATGATAAATTCCTTTATATTCATCACACTTAATCTGAATTTTCTACATGGCCAAATGAAAAGAAAATAAAGGTCAAATTTGATTTGGATGTGTATTCGATATTCCATTGTGGAATTATTGCCCTTTATTGATTGGAATATCATATATTTCAAGTTCCCGGATGATAAATTCCTTTATATTCAACACACCTAATCTGAATTTGGTATATATCCTTATGAACAGAAAATTCGAGTCAGGTTTGACTTCGACGTTTATTCAGAATACTATTTTGTGAGTTATTGCCCTTTATTTTCATAGAATTTAATATATTTCAAGTTTCTGGATGATAACTGTCGGTATATTCTGTGCAACTACGCCCATTTGAAAAACGGAACATATAATGTTATGGTATTATCCATCTGTCCACCCGTTCATCCACTCGCTCTTGGTTTCCAAATAAAATATTTCTCAAGAATATGAAGACCTGCTGAGTTGTTGATGGGCTTGAAGAAAGCAAGAAGTTGAAATTCAGATACCGTTGATGCGTTCGTTTTCCCTTCTGATTCAGAAATTCTTCTTTTATTTCCCAAAATGATTACTACTTGTTGGTATTGGCTTCATGAACACAAAATACATGCCGAAATGTGGAGTTATTGCTATTTGTTGGTTTCATAGAATTTAAGCAAAGGGGTTTCTCTTACTCTAAAAACACTAGAAAAACATAAAAAATGTACATTTTGAACAGCTCAGCACGTGCGTATTATGCAATGCCCAGCGGTACGCTTGTTTAGACTCGTAATATCACTTGTATTTATAAAGAGTCGCCACTCAGAAAATTTGAAACCCAAATTTTTTTGATCTTTCCGTCGTCTCCATATGCCGGGCTCTCACATCTTCACAGCACACTTAAATGCAAGACATTTATTTATCTTGCAACTTCATAGCACGATGTTTGAAATGACAAGATATTAGAAAATTAAAACAAAACAACAAAAACATTTAATGAACGGAGATAATTCTTGTGCTGTTTACTTGTTACTTTATAACTGTTTACTTCGAAATCACGTCAGTGATCAATCTAAACTTGTAACTTCATCTTATCTTCTTTCGAAAGACGGCTGCACAAAACAATAAAACAACGTATCGTTGCTTGTGTGCAGGATGGTGCCATTTGCAATGCTGTAGCATTGTGAGATGGCGACTTGTTGTACTCAAGGGGCGATATTATCTATCACGTGTTCTCAAATCTCAATCTACCAAATTGTCCAAAACCGCGATCTGCCAAGCGCTATGTACAAAATCGAAATTCATATGTTAAAATTTTTTTTCCGAATAGCCGTGGCACATTGAGATAGGCGGTATTGAAATGTTGAGTTCGGTATCGGTTTCGGTATTTGTAGGGGTTATACCGCGGAATCGGTTCAATATTCGATATCTGACTTGACTGAGATTTACTGATAGTACTAAAGGGGATTTAATACCAGGAAAATACAGAGGAAGTTGTTTTGGTATCATTCTTCCACATTGCCACAAATGCCGCAGCCGATCAGCCCAATATTGACATTCTTTTTGCCAACACAACTCATATCTACAATAAGTTTGTGACTTGTTCCTGACACACTAACCTTCAAAGGCCTATTTCAAGCTGTAGCGATCTCAGATCATGTGTCCTTAATGTACCATCTTAAGGGGGTTCTGCTGATAATAGACAGATCGCCTGGGCAGTGATTTTTAATTAAGGGTTGCCTGCCTTAACAGGCAGCTAAGACTTGACTAGAAATCTCCCCTAAGCAACTGGACATGTACAGGCTGTAGTCTAGTGGGAATTCGGTTGTCAAGCACCAATTTAACCAAATAACTATCAAATTTATAACCACCCATTTTTACCTGCGTCGCCAGCGGCAGAGCAAGTCTAGTAACCGCTCGACTCCGTCCGTCCGTCAGTCCATCATTCCGTCAGTCCGTCAGTCCGTCCGAAACACTTTTTCCGTCAAAGTTTTCTTGGCTTCTATGAAAGGGAATGATTTTATATTTGGTCTGCTGCTTCATAATGATCAGTTGTATCGTGTATCTAATTTTCAGATCTGTTGCATGCAGCGACGCAGGTCAGACCCGGTATTGGTCTTGGCTTGTTTACCTAAGGGAGTGGGAGATGGCTTAATCCTTGGAAAGGGGTAATTAATGGGCATTGTATTATTCAAATTACAATTTCCTATGTGTTATAAACTTTGTTTATTTAACCGTCACCACATGTGCCTTACATGTCAGTTTACTACTTTTCAGAATTGAACAATACAAGGGCAATATATCCCACAAAAAGTAGTTTGGGGGTTCCGGACACTGGTATGGCCAAACCGTCCGACCGTACCCGTTCCATTCGTCAATGTTTATACATCTGAGAAAACTTCGAGGCGGCTATATTTTTCTCTTGTCTGTCATTCCTTTCCGCCGGCCGTGGTAAACATAGTGTTCTGGATTTCTCCAAAGCTATGGGTCATCTTTATTGAAATTTACCTTGAATAATTGTAGAGAAAACACATTTTAGTTTTGTTCAAATGAAGTTTCTGTATGAAGTTTCGGTGACATGGGTTGGGTGTATGGGCAAAACGCCCCGAATTTTTCAAGTGTCTTCCTCGTAAAAACCCACCGTGATTGCAAGTGCTTTTTCAATTTTCTGACGCCTCGATCGATTCTGACCAACTTTGAAAAAGATAGAGCTGAAACGGTTAAAGGGTTTTCTTTATTGATTAATCACATGGATTAATCTTAATTAATCGATTAATCACCTGCCCTAATAGGTAGGTGAATAACTGCCGTACCGTTGATGGTTTACAGCATTAACCCTTTCTCAACATAACGGGGGAAAAGGGCCAGCGCTATACAAAAAATCTCCATTTAAATTTTTATTATGTTTTCAGTTTTTGTCTCAAAAACATAGCTTATGACCCCCAATGAAAAGAGTTCGCTGAGCTCGTTCCAATGAGGGATCATATGCCATGTTTTTGAGACAAAAATTGAAAATTTTCAGTAATTCCATCATTTATTTTGAAAGTATCGTCTGCTACCCGCATTGGGTAAAGAGTTAAAAATCACCATTTTCAGCTACTGATACAGTATAATGATCATGCAAGTGAACAATTATGTCAGCATGTAACTGTGCTTTACATTCTTCACTCTGTCTCATATAATTGATGTGAGTCAGTGTGACAATGTTTGACTGTTTTGGGGCAAGTTTGTTCCTCTGTTAACCCATTAAATACAGTGACTCAAAAGAAACAGTTAATCGATCAATTACTTTTTTGATCGATCAAGACGTTGACCATTGGTTATTCGATTAATCGGCTAACCGTTTCAGCTCTAGAAAAAGAGTATTAAAACAGAAGAAATTGGAGGCGGGATGGAGAGGGGGTAGGGACTCTGACAATCTTCTCAATTGGCATAGGCATTTTTTTCTTTACATGATTTATTAATTGGTGCTTAAGGTATCTATGGCAAAATCATGACCGCAACATAGTTATAAAGTCAAGTGTAGAAATCGTTTATACATATGCAGCGCGCTTTATAGGACTTCCGGTTTCGGTCTATAAACTTAATTAATGATTTCTAATTAGTAAAAAGCCCATTCAAGTGAGGGTTCATAAGGCATCCCTGGAACACTAGAATAAAATAATATTTGATACCTCATATGATGGAGATATTTGAATGATTTGTTCGGAAAACTGTTAAGAAAGCACACACTTAAGTTATATTAACATAAAACACCCACATCCACATACATACATCCCTCTCGCACACATCGAAATGCATAAGGGACCACCAAATCACACTGAAATACACGCCCATCAACGGCAAACATCCACACGCTCTCCACACATACAACCCATCCCACATACACAACTAACCCACAGACTAACGCGGAAAGACACGCCATTCGCTAAGACCCACCCCCCCCCCCCCCCCACACACGCACACACACACAAACGCGGCGGTAAATTAATATGAGATAAAACACTGTGTCAAAAAGGGTATCAGCCATAATCAGTTCCTATGTTGTGAGGAGTGTAACAATGGTAATCCGCTCTCCATGTAAAATATCTACCGCTGGATTCGTGGAAATTTACGTCTAGAGAGGGCATGTACTAAACATACTTGTATGCCACACAGACTGCCTAGAAATCACTGCACTAAAAACATTTAATTAACGTTGGATGCAACATTAGGGGGAAGAGTGATTTGCGACAAGGGATGAAAAAATCGAAGACAAATGCGGTAATACGTCATCTGCAGGACCCAAGAGACATGCTTATGCATCCAGCAGAAAATCGAAATGAAAAAGTGGCCCAAAGCTACACGTTTTTATATTTAGAAGTACTTTGTGGAAGTATTTGCTAATAATAATTAAATGTAACGAGCCGTTCACAGTTGCAATTATCTGCGATTGATGAATTTTGTGAATGAGTTACAGATAATGTCAAAACAGTGTGCGAATAAAGAATCGCAGTTTGTTTCGTGTAACTAATTATGAATGTCGAAGGCACGAGTTCCAAGATGGTTTTTTAACTTCCGATAACATGTCGGAAGGATGGGAATTTCCAGCTTTTCAACTGTATGCAGCTTTTTTAATTGGAATTCAGTTTTTAGAAACTTTCCAGAATTGGCCATTCGCATGTTAAAATGAAAAGATTCTGTTGGTGTTGTGGTTTCCAGCTGTGTCTTTTCCCAATGTGCAACAGTTCACGCTGCATTTCTAACTATAGGGAAGTCCATTTGCACCCCTTGGGTGGATACTTGCTGACTTGCACCTCAAATTTTGCAACTGGTACCTCAGAATTTACTTTTTTATCCCCCGCCTAAACAAACTTTGGTGGTGAATATACAAATGAGTCTTATCCGTCTAGCCGTCCGTCCGCACATAACTTGAACAAATCTAATCGGATTTTCACGAAACTTGCTATAGCATACATTGTTAGAAGATCTCGGACAAATTAGATATTCAGCAAATTTCCTCGACTCTGGGAATTCTGCCCACTTTTGTTGAAAATTTGGTGTTTGACTGATAATAAATTTGTGAACGCGATAACTAAATGATATTAATGTAATCAGAGTTTCATGAAACTTACTACCGGCATAAATGTGAGAAGATCTCGGTCAAGTTCGGTATTCCCCAAATTTCCCCAGCTTTTGTAGGAGTTATGCCTCTTTTTGTTCGAAATTCGATGTTTGTCTGATAATGACTTTGTGAACGTGATAACTTAAATAATTATAATCGTGTTGTCATGACACTTGCTACGGGCATACATGTAAGATAGCATGCACTCGAACATGCCTCGTTACCAGGAGTTTTGGTGGAACCGCCAGTGTTACCTTCTCATAGAAACCGGATCTTTGGTGGAACCGACATGAGATCTGTTTTACGCTCCATCAGCTGGGTCTGGAAAGTGGTGTACTTATTGCATATACACAGTACTCTTGAGTTCCAAATAAACATATCCGTATGTTTATTAATTTTCAGAATATTTGCCACCCTGTATGAAGTTTATTTCGGCCTCTATGTTTATTAAAAATACCATCAGTGTCAAATATTATATTGGAGACATACTATGGGTACTTTGGTCTGTTTCAGATTCCTAACTCACACAGGACTGTTACCTGGGCTTTAAAGCCCAGGTAACAGCCATGTATGGATTAGTGGTGTTACAGAAATGACAGTAACTCTATCATGATTTTCTACCCTGTACTTTTATTCTTGTATTCCTCCGATTTTCCACACTGTACTTATAGTCCACACTGTACTTTTATTTGGAACTCAAGTGTAGTATAGTAAGTGATCTGATAACACTTGTTGAATGTTTCAGGGGACAAATACCCTATAATATATACAGTCGATTTATAAATAAAAACTAGACTTTTGAAGACACACCCACTTTTTTAATATCTCAAACGGAATATAGCGATCGACTGTATCAAATGCCGGGCGAAAGTCTATGAAATAGCAAAAGGTGGTTTTCCATCCTTCCAGTATTTGTTGATTATTGTTTTTGAAATCAATGCACTATCGGTTGTACTTCTATGTTTCCTGAAGCCGAACTGGTTCTCACTTATCAAATTATTGCTTTTCAGAGATTATTTTATTAAATAGCTTCCCAACCGAATATTACGCATGGCCATAGTTAAGTAAATATGCCGTCCCCATTTTTAATTATTAACATTGTTTAAACTATATTTATCTTACCCACCCCCAGGTGAACACCCTCATTTGAATATTTAATGATCATCGCACAATTTCATCATCGTCTTCTTCATTTGCCACAGTTACTCATCCCATCAATATACCAATGGAGGAGGATTTTTCACCCACATGACGTCATCGCAACTGATCATTTCAAAAGTGACATCATCAGAATGTCAGCTGTTTCAAACTCTCAAATCAGTTGAATGTCAACCCATCGTTGTCGTGCGATAATGCTGATTTTCGTGGTACATATTTATTCATTCATTAGGGTTTAACGACACATTAACAGCCAAGGTCATATCGTGTCGGTGACAGTTTTACGGGTGGAAGAAGCCGGAGTACCCGGAGAGACCGACCGAGCAACGACGAGCAGCTGCCAGCTCCCCAACATCGTAACTCCGCATTGCAGCACATGCAGGTTAGATTGGTTGAAGATATGCGCACCATCGACGTGCAGTACGCCTTAGTACACGACGTCATCGTGCCCCCATGTGGACAATCGGGGTTAAGTGCCTTGCCCAATGACACAACGCGGAAGTCCGAATCGAGGACTAACCGGGCTCGACATTGCTTAACTTTGGTGATCTGACGAGAACCGGTTACCGGAACGCCACCGCGCCCCCTTTAGTGGTAAAATACCTTTTGTATGTACGGAAGTTTTCGATCCTCTTTTCGAATGTGTAATTCATTTTCCTCTACGATCAATCGTTGAAAGTTTCATCGCTTTGGCAGTATTTTGATTTCTATGACGCTATTTGGGGTATAGTGGCAGAAAAAGCAACCCTGAATGGTGTGGAGGTGGGATGGTAAACGTTTGTCAGTTTTGAAATACTAGTAGTGCACACTAAAGCTTTTCTAACCAATCATAAGTCATAAACTTGCAGAATGTCAACATCATTCGTGAGTACAAAGTATCAAAGTCGCTTGGAAAATCTATTGCTGTGTCGTGTCAAGAAGAACTGGCCAGATTTGTGTCCGGAGTGAATGTTTTCTGAACTGAAGAGTGGCGAGTGGGGCAGTTGTTCCCTGTCAATGGACTTGCTGGGAATTCAAAGTTCTGTCAGGTTGTTTTACTCACTCACATTTGCGCTAAGAATTGCCAGTTAGAGTCAAGTGGATTACCATAATTTACCGTCATTTAAGTAGATCCCCTCGTCCCCCTAGCAGGTCAACCACCTAGAAAACTACCCAGGCAAGCTGACACCTCTGCTATCGGTTTTGTTGACGTAGGAATCTTTCTCGACAGTGGAGTGAATGTTTTCTGAACTGAAGAGTGGTGAGTGGGGCGGCCGTTCCCTGTCAATGTATTTGTTGGGAATTCAAAGTTCTGTCAGGTTGTTTTACTCACTCACATTTGCTCTAAGAATTGCCAGTTAGAGTCAACTGGATTACCATAATTTACCATAATTTAAGTAGATCCCCTCGTCCCTCTAGTAGGTCTACCACCAAGAAAACTACCCGGCCAAGCTGAGATCTCTGCTATCGGTTTTGTTGACGTAGGAATCTTTCTCGACAATGGGTCTCAAATTCCTGCCATTCCTTGACTATGATGTATAGAAAGTACACGAGTCCTTTTTGAACCCTTCATTTTCCAGCCTGATATTCGAAAAAGAGAAGTTTTCGCTGATTTATAGCGAAATGGTGAGCATCTGTGGAGTGACGTTATCTAACGTAAACATTAATATTCTATAAAGATAAGAAGAGGGCCATGTGAAAGCCTTTTCACTTATGCCACTGAATAAAATTACGTCGGATGAGCGGTTGATATATGACTAAAACTTGTAATTAGTTTTAACTAACCCACCAAATTGTTTGTGAATCAAACAAAAACTGAATTATTCGTTCTAATAACAAAACATGATTGGAAATTGGAATGACAGTGTCCAACTTTACATTTGACAGGGAGTATCTATATCCGCAGAAATGAATGGATAGGATTGACACGCATCTGAATGATTCGTTGG
The DNA here is from genome assembly GCA_031216915.1 of Pictodentalium vernedei. Classification (NCBI taxonomy): domain Eukaryota; kingdom Metazoa; phylum Mollusca; class Scaphopoda; order Dentaliida; family Dentaliidae; genus Pictodentalium; species Pictodentalium vernedei. The sequence continues at coordinate 94,508,289 of CM062291.1, read as the reverse complement.
TGGTTTGGGAGTTGTTATTGGCAGACACTATTAAAATGATTTCCTGTTATTTGATGCATATTTAATTTGGGCATATCGCGGGTACCCTCGGACGAATGTTTTTGAACTGCCAATGTGCCGGGCCCATTCTTTCTCTCTTACCCACGTGTAGTATGCACAGTCATTTCATTATCAGCTACCCGTCAATTTGGCGATGACTTCTAGCTATGCACTTACTTGCTAATCTAAACATGACGATCTGACGTCCATTGTTTTACGGGTACGTTGTGGTCTAAGAACAGCACGGGTCCTTTTCAGCAAATTAACTTGAGGGATTTCTCAGTAGACCCTTAACAATATCGGCAAAAATAGGATTATGTGCAGAAAGTGTTTCCCAGTAATCTGTTCAAACAAGATTTGGCACCGACAAAAAAGTTAAGAGATTGTTCACTAAGGAAATTTAACACAGTGCTCCTGCGAAAGTCTATCAATCCAGGGTTGCTTTCGATACATACTATTTAATGACTTGTGAGTGAAGGGAAAAAATAATACAGAATCATTTTACGGGCATATCATAACTCATTTTGATCGGTAGTGTATATGCATTTTTCGCACTTGAAAACATTTTTTCACCAAGCTACGAAAAAAACCTTTTTGGTCGTGAAATCCACTTGAGCCCCTCTTCTACTCATATGTTGTTGCTGCAGTCTGTTTTTTATTACACGTCTGTTCTATGTAATCCCTATCTACAGCAACACAAAACCATGTGGAAAATGAACAGACTATTTTTAAATAGAATCGTAATTTCAATGGAATTTTCTACAAATCGTTCACCGCAATTACAATTTGAATCTCTAGCGATAGCTAAAATCGTTCCCTGAGTTCCAGTGTGTTCTATGTGCCAATAGACACATAGAACACATTGGAACTCAGGGGGCGAAATAGTAACACAGGTTTCCCTCGCAAATTTGGTTGGCGATAAAATGTGTTCTTTTTGTTGATAAATGTCAAATGAATTGTTGAGTGTCCTTCTAATAACTGTTTTTATAGACGCGAATGTGTGTAATAAATACAGAACGACACGCGCGTGTGAATGGGTTAATCGATATATCACTTGTACCTGAGGTCTCTCGTTCTATCCTTTCGAGCTGGCACCCGTGCCATATCGATTAACCCATTCACACAGGCGTGTCGTCCTGTGAATGTGTGGCAGAACAATTCACACAGCAGAAAGACATGACTAGAAATAAAACGCAAACATTTCTGCAGTGTAACTTTGCGAGGAGGTATATAGCATTGAATGTATTTCGAAACATTACACACTTTAAGCATTTGGTAGTAGAAATGAAAAACAACAATTACACAATAAATGTTAAAACCACACGTCTAGACTACGGGTGAAACAAGTCAACATTTCGAGATTACCTACGCAGTTGGATCTAGTAATATGATAACACAAATACACATTATGGGAGATGATTGATTTTTGCAGTTTCTCGATGTGCATTTCGAGTGCATTCAAATGTTTTATAAATAAAGATTCATGGTATTCTAACAACATGATCATAATTGCAAAAGCCTCCATAATATAACTCTTCCAGCGTTCAGAGGCTGAGTCATCATTGCGTAGGTACCTGATGTTTAGAGGGAACACATCCATCATATAAACCCCGTTTGAGCCAGCGCATGTTAACTAAAAAAATAGGAAAAATGAGAACTGCATGAAACGATGTTCCTTTGATCAGTTTACAGCAGCAAATATCTTTAACAAAAACTAAAGTCTAGCATCCTCTGCATCCGCTGACTGGAGCTGTAGATTAATCCTGCTTTCTCGCATCTATGCTCCAATCGTGTAATGAAATTGTTCATGTGTCTTAACACCGCTACTCGATGTTTCGTATGAAACAAGCAAACCCTAATATCTGTATGTTCTTCCATACGCTTTATGATTTGTTCATTGAATGTGTTGTGTTGGGGCAGATTCTCCACCGTGAGATTTTAAAAGGGTCATTTTGTAATTCTATCATATTTAAACGGGCAAAACTCTGTAGATGGGCTCTAACCTTTTGATCAGCTGCAACTACCACTATTACGCATCTGTCCGGATGCTATCATTTGTCGACGAGTTACGATATAACTCGAAGCCTTTGCGCTTCTAGTAGCACGACAAGCAGCGACAAGGTGCAGGACGGGCCTACAAATTAGCTATGTTAAGAAATATTGGTATGCATTGCCTAGGGCGTAACCTAGACATATAGAAGGTGTTTGCATGTTTTTTCCCTTTTAATTGGGGAATTTAAGGGTTGCTGGGTCGTTCATCTAAAATAAAATTAAAACTAGAATCTTCATGGATGTGGAAATTGAATATTTACAATGTATTTTAGTTATTTTTGATAAAAAAAGAAGTGACGAGATTAGAAAATTGATACAATGTTACTAGTTTTCGTGTCAGATAATCACCATGATATTTGATGGTGTGAAAGCTGAAACGCAGTGACTACTCTAACAGTTACAGGGTAACAACTTTCACATTACCAAACGTCATTGTTTGGGGGGAATTATTACGTTGATTCACGTGATGCCATCTTAAGGTGGGAGTGGGAACAAACTGAATTGCGACGTTGTTCACTTACGTTCCAGTAACCCAGCTGTATAGAGGTCAATGGAAGTAATGAAGGCGTCGTGAATTCGTCAGCGGAAGTACATTTAAAAAAACTAAAAAATCGTTATTACTGTAAGCGCTTAATATTTAGAAGCGTTTTGCGTGCTATGAGAATCTCTCTAAACTACAATCGGTTTCTGTATTCCCAAATGTATAAAACTGTTTTAAATAGGTCAGAATTTAAATTAAAAGTAAATGTAATTTTATTATCGAATCCGACAAATCTCATCTACGGAAATAACCTACATTATAATTATCAACAAATATACTATACACATATATTATAATTAAATGCGAAGTGCACAGAAAGTTAAATCTTGTAAAACGAGTAATATCTAATTATCTTACGGCTCTCATTTACACAGAAGGCTATGATTTTTTAATTAAATTTTTTACAACCCTTGCTGACGATTTATTCAGCAACACTATTGTCTGAAATGGTTTTTCATACAAAACTTCATTTCATTGAAGTATATTAGGAATCATCTACGAAAGGTGTTTTGTGATATAAGTGGACCTGGAGACCAATTCTCAGATGAACATTCATACATACATTCTTAAATTACTTTAAAGACAGGTTGTCAGAATGAAATATTCTATGGAACAAAACATTTGGTTAACTGTAATTCTAGGAAGAAATGTACTGGACTATTATTCACAGGCTGGAATAATGTGCAGTTGATCTTTCATAGTTGGTATAATTGGACTAAATACTTCCCGATAGGCGACCGTAATAGCGTTTGTGTGAAAAAGTATGATTGGAATTTCTAATATCTTCAATTATAGCCTCGCGTATAGGATTTTCTGGCCAAAAAACATGTGGTCGTGCACACATTAAGAGAGATAAAAAGGAGATAAAAGGAAAGTATAGGAAATTGCGTAAGTTTTTCTGGAATTACCCCAAAAGCACACGAATAATTATATTCATTTCCAAGCCCACAAAATTCATCAAATTACACCTTTTATTTCTTTCCAAATATTCAGCAGTGATGGCAAAAAAAAAAAAAAAAAAAAAAAAAAAAAAAAATATGAAATGTTTCCAACATTTTTCAAAAGAGTATATTTTTTCGAGGCTGCTAAGTTTCGGAGATTATATTTCTTCTGACCACCACCTTCAAGTCGAATGACTGTCAATCAATTATTTAGTCAGTTATACCTATAAAATATAGTCAGGTGTTTAGATTGATCTAATTTGAGCACAGCGGCAAAAATGGACCCATCGTATTGTTTCGTGATGTGTGAGAGAGAGAGGGGCGCTAGTATTTTCGCTTTCTCGGTGTCTGTTTCATATAGTTTTCAGGTTTTTTCTTCCATAGAATCATAAGTTTACAACCTTGGTATGTGTCATCATCATTACTGCTGGTTTTCCTCCTTCAACGAACGTTTGCTGTGGAAGGTTTGTTGGTTTTCCAATGTCAGGTCAAAATTCTCTTTTTATGTATATTATGCGTGTCGTTTAATGGAAAATACCACAAGTATGAATACATGCTCATACAGAGTTAGCCATTGAAAAGCAATCTAGCGTCGACAGTTTCCACTGAATAGCAGTCGGCTTCGACAGTTTCCAGTGAATAGCAGTCGGCTTCGACAGTTTCCAGTGAATAGAAATCTGCGTCGACAGTTTCCAGTAAATAGCAATCGGCTTCGACAGTTTCCAATGAATAGCAATCTGCTTCGACAGTTTACAGTGAATAGCAATCTACTTCGACAGTTTACAATGAATAGCAATCTGCTTCCACAGTTTCCAGTGAATAGCAGTCTGCTTCCACGGTGTCGTATGACGAACTCGTGGTTATTAACACTTATTTCTCTGTTGCATTGTTTGGCTTTGACAAGTAGACCCTACACGTACCGTCCTATCGGATGGGGACATAAAATGACTGTTCTCTGTGCAGAGAGAGACACACTCCGGCAGGCTAAAGATCCCTTCGTAGTATTCGAGAGGAGCGATGTCACGAAGTTGCCGCTACGAAGCTCGTCCCACACACCTGCGCCACTGGGCCAAGGAGAAGCGTTAATATAAGCTGCGTAACTTGTTCACGAATCCTTGTAAAACAAATAAGCTTATATAAATAAACTTGATCAAACTATATATGGCCGATACACTGCAAACCTTTGGAAAATATTTTTTAAACACCGCATAATTTGAACACATTCACATTATTTGGGCACTGCTATTTGAAGGAAGTTAAAAGCCGGATAATATATACTAACCCAACCAAAAAGATATTTTCCAATTTCGCGTGATAAAAGACTCATTTCGACATAAGAATTCAATTCAAGTTTGGGCTTCTGTTGAGTTGAAAATCGTTGAAATTTGACTATTTATAGAACAGTTTTCAAGCTGTGTAAAATGTGACTAGAAAGATATTGTTCCGACACACATTTTAAATTTCTGTAGCCTAATGATCAAGTCGAGAAGGATAAATTCTCACTATTTTCATTGTCTGCAAGCCTTATTCTCAAAAGAAAACCAAAAAAAGGTATACAAACAATATTTATGGGAAACACATTTCATTTTTCCCCAAACAAGGAAATAATTTTAAAAATCCCAAACAACTTTGAAAGTATTTTTCTTCAATTCGTTTTAGCATTTATCTTCTGTTTCGCGAATATCATTACACGGACACATTTTATGCAATCTTTGACTCAATTTTTCTTTCCATCAACTGATGTGGGATTATATGGTCCCACATGGAGTCCCAACGTGTCCGTTTTCATCGAAAAATCGCCTAATCCATAATTTGATAGATGAAGATGACAAAATTCTGAAGAAATTTCTGCCTTCTTACTGCATTGAGCATGTATTTTGGTGGTTGGTTTGTATTTTGTGAAGAACAATATCAAATTTGTTTAAAAAAATAGAAAAATACCAAGCCCCTTTTCAAGTCGGATAACCGACTCTCTTTCGATTATTTAGTGTAGTTATACCCGCTACACATGACTCTTTGCAATGATATCCTTTGTACTGAAATAGCAACAGGGAAATCGTTTTACGACAAAAGACGTTACCGTTTCTTGACCAAAGGGATATTAACACTTTCTGAAATAAGGCACATACTCAACCAGATCGCAACTAAACTTTCCACTGATGAACTCAGAGATTATTAGTTTGTCTTGTTTTCTTCACGGAGATTGTAAGAAATTTTTAGGTGTGGGTGCAGATAACTACTAAAACAATGTAAGGTCGAACTTTTGTTATCCATGCACCCACATTCTCAAAACTACACATAGAATATAATAACGAACCAGATGGACGTTCTTGAATAATGCAACCAGATATTTATATAGAAGGCCATCAATCATTCTTGTATCATGAAAATGACATCATTGAGTGCTGCTTGTGGAGTATTCTGCGTTGCTTGTCAATATCTGAGAAACTGGACAAGCAAGTGGGCGACTATTATTAATGGATACCAATAAACTATTTTTATGACGAGAGATTATTTGACGTTCAAAACATACAAAGACAAAGTTCACTGCACTGACGTTTTAGACTGAAAAAGTAATGTTAACCCCCTGAAATGTCATGAATGCAGTAAAGCTTTAACGATTTATTCTTCCACAAAGTTAAACGTACCTAAAAAGATTTAGCTGTTAAAATATCCCCCCCCCCCAAAAAAAAAAAAAACAAACCCAAAAAACAAACAAACCCATAAACGATTCAATCCAATGAAAATATATTTCTCAGCAGATGGAAACCTCTATAACCGATCATTTATTCATCTGAGCTCTCGCTGCTCACACTACTGGCAGGGATATATCGATGTTAACAGTTCCAGTCCAGAATCGCCCAACAGTTCCCATCTTTACACAACATGGATGTATATTACATAAATCTGAACATTTAATATTTCAAACTTTGAAACTTTGAATTCCAATTGATTCCTGAAGTATTACAGTGCACAGTAATTACAAAAAGAAGGAAGGCAAAATACCCCTCAAATATCATTGCTGTGTATGCATTGTAGGTAGATGGAAAACAAGAGGCCAAGCGAGTCTAATCCCCGCACCCCCCAATTTATGGGGGGGGGGGGGGATAGGCGTTCCCCCCCCATAAAATCACTCTAACTCCGGCAAAACACATCTTGGGGCCAAACAATTTTTTTTTGACCTAACTGACCCGGGGGGGGGGGGGGGGGGGGGGAGGTTGTGGTGTAGGGGGCCACAGAAGTCAAATTTTTATTTCGCATATGACCACTCTAGATCAAATTTTTATTTCGCATGTAACCACTCTAAATCCTTCAAAATGCATTTTGGAGCAAAGAAAGACAAGCATTACACGATATTTTGTAACAAAGGGCAATAACTCCCATAATTTTCACAGGATATAGCTGGTCATCGAACTTGACCCTGTCATTATTGCTATAGAGAAATATACCGAAAAGAATCGCAATCCGGTTAATATTGTTAAAGTTATGCCATAAACAAGCATTACACTATATCTTTTAAACAAAGGGCAATAACTCCCATAATTTTCATCGAATATTGGCGGTCATCGAACTTGACGTAGACAATGTTGCTATAGAGAGACATACCGAAAAGAATTGAAAACAGGTTACTATTGTTAAAGTTATGCCACAAACAAGCATTACACGATATTTTTAAAACAAAGGGCAATAACTCCCATAATTTTCATCGGATATCGGTGGTCATCGAACTTGACGTAGTTATTGTTGCTGTAGAGAGATATACCGAACAGAACTGAAATCCGGTTACTATTGTTAAAGTTATGCCTTAAACAGGCATTACACGATATTCTTTAAAGAAAGAGCAATAACAATAACTCCCTTAATTGTCATCGGATATTGGTGTTCATCGAACTTGACGTAGTTATTGTTGCTGTAGAGAGATATACCGAACGGAGTTGAAATCCGGTTACTTTTGTTAAAGTTATGCCTTAAACAAGCATTACACGATATTTTTTAAACCAAGGGCAATAACACCCATAATTTTCATCGTATATTGGTGGTCATCGAACTTGACGTAGACATTGTTGCTATAGAGAGATATACCGAAAAGAATTGAAATCCGTTAACTATTGTTCAAAATATGTCATAAACAAGTTTTACATGATATTTTTATAACAAAGGGCCATAACTCCCATAATTTTCATCGGATATCGTTGGTCATCGAACTAGACGTAGACATTGTTGCTATAGAGACATTTATCAAAAATAATTGAAATTCGTTAACAGTTGTTCGAGTTATGCCATAAACAAAGTTCGGACGAACGAACAGACGGACGGAGGTCTTCGCTATATCCCTCGCTTGCGGGGGGATAAAAATCTGTAAAGGTAGTAGAATTTCTTAAGGAACATCTCACTGATAAGATATGAAATTTCTTTTGTGAATACATCACCAAGGAAAGTATTAAGAGTGGGGAGGATTCTAATAACAATTTACAGTGGATTGAAATTTCCGACTCACGTGCTCAATCCTTGCATTTTACACCATCTAATTACCTGCAAGGTGTGTCAGCAGGGATTCAAATACAAACCACATGTGTTATTATGTAACATATTCACACCCCAGCTCGCAAGCCACCTATCTAAATCTGTGAGGAATTTGACGCTGTTATGGCCTGAAACCAGCCCAGCCATTAAATAGTCGAAGCCTTTGTTTACATTCACTCGTCTGGAATATTTCATTTGGTCGGAAAAGCGAACCTACGATTCCCTTTTACGCCCAACAGATATATTTCAGATGATTAAATCTAAAAATTGTGACAGACATTACCAATTGGAACGATGACACATCACATCCGTAGTGTTATGATTACGTCGCGTAGTTCCACTGTTTAATATCTTGAAGGTTTCAAGATGAAGTAAAATATTTATTAATTGGAAATATCTATAACTGGCACCCGAAAGAATATCTATATCTCTGTGAGTGAAGGAACATCACATTACATCAACGGTAATCTGCGCGCAAACATCAGGGAAAGTGTGTAAACAAACAGCCAATAAGATCGTCGAATTTCAAGCAGAATTGGACTGGTGGCTTGAGAGCTTTATTCACACAATTTCATTTATTGGAACTGCTAAATCAAGCTGTCAGGCCACCAGTCTAATTCTGTTCGGAAATCGACGCTGTTATAGCTTGTTTGTTTTCCCACTTTTCGTCGACCGTTGATAAAATTTGATGTCCTTTTACTCACAAAGATATACAGACATTCTTGTTACAGATATTCCAATCAGTCAATATTTAACCCTTTACCTATCATGAAAAGCAAACGATACTTGCAAACAAAATTCTTGAATAACTGTTTGTTTCATTTTTTGTCTGAAAAACATAGGTTATGACCCCCTCATTGGAACGAGCTCCTAGAGCTCGTTCCAATGAGGGGTCATAACCTATGTTTTTCAGACAAAAAACGAAAAACATAATGAAAATTAATTGGCGATTTTTGAGAATAGTGCTGGTCGGTTTTGGCCGTTACGTTGAGTAAAGGGTTAATTCACCGTAAAAACATCAAAATATCAACACAAGTAGATGAACTACCGAGCATAATCATAAACCTACAGCTGTAGTGACTTTTCATTCATAATGGAAATGCCTTCAAGATTCGGTCAAATCAAGGATTGATTGTTAAACATTTTTCGCGTTGTTTCAATGAAGAATGTTTATGGAAATTTCAGTTGGGAGGAAAAGCGAAATACCTTTTCGACCAGCTGAAATATTCCTGCCGATTGAATCTAAACAGAAGCGATGGACTATTTCAGATGGAAAGATGGAAGCCGAAATGTTATTTAGATGACTGGAAATCAATTAAGGCATCAACACTCTACCATACTGGAAATCAAGTAAGGCATCAACACTCTACCATTGGTGCCAGAATGCTAACCAACATAGACATGAACACTCCATCATTAGCCACCTGTTAATGAAACACCGAATAACCAATGATGTAAAGGACAGAAAACATCCTGGAAGACCTTTCTGCACGACCAGAAGAGTGGATGCATTTCCGCCGAGGCATATTCGACGATTCCCGTTTGAAAGAAGCACAGTCCTAAAGAGAGGCTAGTTACGAAACCAAGCGCTTTCCACAAGACCTGTCCAGAAGCTATTTATACCAGCAGGGTTACGAGTCAGGGCACCTATCGGGGGGGGGGGGGGGGGGGGGGGGGGGGGGCTTATATTGAGTGTGTACACAATTATGCACGTTTTTGGCATGGATGCCGGTAATGTCTTCATTGAATATAGCCTCATAGAGGAAAATTCACTGGCCCAATGAGAGCAGTTTCATAGTGTCCATGACATATGGAAGAATCGTGTTTGGAGCCGATCAGGCACATGGTATACACGAAGAACATTTCGGAAAAAGTTCATTTTGGCGGTGGCTCTCTGATGGTATGGGGGACGTGTATCACATGACTGTTAGCTGTATCTCATCATCGTGAGAGTTAATCTCGATCGGAAGCACTATCAAGAGACTTTAGACAGGGCTCTTTCTCACTTTGACAAGACATTTTCTCTGTATCAGATAGGTATTCGTGGATGATATCGCCCGACCATACACGACAACATGAGCCATTGTTGATTCATTACGTGAAGCCATCATTACACTGCCCTGCCCTACCAGAAACCACACCCTCTACCCAACTGGTCATATTTGAAAGTTTCGGTGTCATCCAGTTGTATAGAGACCAGTGCCGTGGCGTCTCGAAGAGGAAAGATAAGAATATTGACGTGAATTTGTGACCTCGCAGATTGTGCAACAAAACGTAGCTTGTGGCGAAATTATCACTCTCTTCTTAGTCTTGTTTTGAAGTCGCAGGGTATTTTTGTGAATTAATGTTGACTCCGGAAGGCTCGGGATATATTAGTCCATAACTGGACGGTGAGGCTGTTAATCATTTTGTTGGTGTTGACAAACCCTAAAATGTGTTATTCGTTCCAGCACTAGTGACCGAGGAAGGTACAGTTGTTTACACAATTATGCACGTTTTTGGCATGGATGCCGGTAATGTCTTCATTGAATATAGCCTCATAGAGGAAAATTCACTGGCCCAATGAGAGCAGTTTCATAGTGTCCATGACATATGGAAGAATCGTGTTTGGAGCCGATCAGGCACATGGTATACACGAAGAACATTTCGGAAAAAGTTCATTTTGGCGGTGGCTCTCTGATGGTATGGGGGACGTGTATCACATGACTGTTAGCTGTATCTCATCATCGTGAGAGTTAATCTCGATCGGAAGCACTATCAAGAGACTTTAGACAGGGCTCTTTCTCACTTTGACAAGACATTTTCTCTGTATCAGATAGGTATTCGTGGATGATATCGCCCGACCATACACGACAACATGAGCCATTGTTGATTCATTACGTGAAGCCATCATTACACTGCTCTGCCCTACCAGAAACCACACCCTCTACCCAACTGGTCATATTTGAAAGTTTCGGTGTCATCCAGTTGTATAGAGACCAGTGCCGTGGCGTCTCGAAGAGGAAAGATAAGAATATTGACGTGAATTTGTGACCTCGCAGATTGTGCAACAAAACGTAGCTTGTGGCGAAATTATCACTCTCTTCTTAGTCTTGTTTTGAAGTCGCAGGGTATTTTTGTGAATTAATGTTGACTCCGGAAGGCTCGGGATATATTAGTCCATAACTGGACGGTGAGGCTGTTAATCATTTTGTTGGTGTTGACAAACCCTAAAATGTGTTATTCGTTCCAGCACTAGTGACCGAGGAAGGTACAGTTGTTTAGAAAAAAGTCATCATACAATCATAGAGACCGTTGTGGGGCTGAGGCGGTCTGTTTCGAAGATTTTTATGTCGCTCGACAATTGTTGCCTTGTACAAGAAATAAGACCAATCTTATAATGGCATCATTTCATTGTAAAAGATCAAGCGAAAGGACTTCTTTCACTGGAAATTTGGGGTGTCTCTCTCACATTCGCGATTGTATTTTTGCCAGTACGTGATGAAAAATGAGAATAAACCTGTTCTATTACTTTAGGGTGAAACATCTTATTTGATAATTAACACAGAGGTAATTACGAAAATCCGGAACGACCACGAATATATTGTCGAAGAAGATTATAGTTTTAGTCAGAAAACTCGTAGCTGCCTTCTGACTTCTTTCTATCATATGAGATTGAAAACGGGGATCATGCCCTCTGATTCTGGCAATGCGACGATCAGTCTTTCCTTAAACATTGGTCATAATCTCGAATGCCCTTCAATCTCTTTACTAAAATACTGTTGCAGCTGTGAAGTGGACGTGATAATGTTGCAGCTGTGGAGTGGATGTGATGAGGAACCACACAGTAAACGGTTAACAGTTGAAAAAACAGCATTAATCATGGCTGACTGAAAAATTCATTTGGCTTACGCATATCGCACTTCAATTCCTCATTTTTGTTTACACTTTATCGATTTAGATATCTCATTTTCTGACTTTATAGCCACAATCAAATATAATAATTTCCGAATCGATTAATTTGGAGTGCTGCGAAAACCAGCAACTGTGATATAAAGGAGTGTTTTAGTCATAGCAAATATTCAACGAAACCAAACAAAGACTTGGCCCACAGGATAGACAAACTTGTAAATGGAAATGTTACGTCAGAAGTGACTCTTTCACCCTAGTTCTCTGGCCACCGTAGGTTCGCTTTTCCGACCAACAAAAAAAACAAAAAACAAATATCCCAGACGATTGAATATATGAAAAAGTACCATAAACATTCATTTTCTATGAATGAACGGAAGAATTGTTGCTCAATCGAGACTTGATTTAGCTGAATGGTTTATGACATGGCCAATAGAAATAAAGACTCACCACAGCCGTAGTTATATCATTACGTAACGAAGTTCCACTAATTGTGTTAATATTTTGATGGTGTCAAGGTGAATTAAATACTTACTGACTGAAATATCTATAACTGGAGCACTAAAGAAAATATCTTTATTATATGCTAGCCTGTGAATTATCGCAAATTATATGAAAGATATTTCTCGATATCCATCGACTCAATAGATATCGAGAACTATCCCTCAGGAGCTTCCCAAATGACGTCATGCTTCGGTGCATGACGTCGCCTTGAATGAACGATCAGAAGATCTGTGTTATTGTCTTGAAACTGTTTGCATTCGAATTGGGCTGAATATTGCGCAGCAAAATGTCACGTAGCATATAATAAAAGGAAAATTCGTGTGGACCTGCAAGTATTATTTTTCACTCGTGCAAGTACTCGTAAAAAATAAAACTTTCAGGACCACACTCACAGGTAATTCCCGATATTCACTAAAACAGCGTAGATATCCTCTATATATGTTTGTGAGTAAATAGAAATCACATTACACCAACAGTCGCGTGCCCTCAGATTACAACGAAAAGTAGGTAATCCAGTAGCCCATAACTTCATCGAATTTCTTACAGAATTAGACTGGTGGCCCGAGAGCTTGTCTTTCACCTTCACAGAAATAATTCAATTTAGAAACGATTTTCTTTTTTTCTGGAGTAACACATTGTGATTCACCTTTGAGTCACAGTCAATGTAATTTCAGTTTTTTTTCTTATTAAGTTCAATACAGCGTTGGGAACACACACATATATATAATCGGCAGTGTGTAAATAATATTGCTTATTAAAATACTATTTTCAGAATGATGAATTTTCTTTCCATTTTTAAAAATTTTGCTTTGCGATGACAAAATGACAATATTTATCAGCAACGACGTGTTGAAGGTCACAGTCAGGAGGCGCACTGCGGTCTCGATGGAGTAATATATTTAAACAGACGTGGGGATTGTTGAGACTGTGTTGTTATGCTGAAACTGTTTCAATCCAAGACGACGTTTAGTAAAGTGTAACCTCTGAACAATGTTTGCTAAAATCCCAACAGCTGTTGCATTTCCGAGAGGTTCTATAACTCTTTCAACCCCGTATCTTTGTGACACCACCCGTGGGAACCACGGGAAGAGAAACAGTGCTTGTTTTCTTTGGTAAACACGTTCTGTTTTACTGGTAAAATAGAACACCATCACCAATGTTTGGGGTGGATGTCCTCTAAAATGGGCAACATGGGTATAAACAATTGACTAAACATGACTTTATCTTCATGTTGCGTTCGCAAATAGCCATTCTGCGGAAATGTGACCTTAAATAAATAAATAAATAAATAAAAATAAATAAACAAATAAATAAATAAATAAATAAATAAATAAATAAATAAATAAATAAATAAATAAATAAATAAATAAATAAATCTACGTGACACATTCGTCACTCCAGTAGTATGAAAATAACGTTGTCTCTTCAATGCTACATGAAACAAATCCATATGCAATAAATGCTCCGGTAGATGCTGATGAAAACTTAGGGCACTGTAGGCAACACACTTTCGGGGCCATATTATTACTGATCTTCTCCCACAAACAGAGGATAATTTTTGCGATATAGCTTCTCATTTAGCGATACATTTTTCGTATTCAGCAATGCCAAGTATCGGGAACACTAGCAAAACGCGATACGGGTTGAACGCAAATGAAAAGTCTCCAAATTCCAGATCCTTCTTTGAAAGGTACTGGAAATGGTTCTATGCTTGAATGTACTTGATTTCCCATTACCTCCATTGGAACATATTTGAATTCTGTTTAACAACAACATCTGAAGGGGTATATTTTGTGATACACCCACCTTCCCATACATACGATGGTACAAAATAGGCCGTAGTTAAGTGAATTGCATCACAATGAACTCTGTTCATATAACTGACGAGATGGAATTCCAGCAACCCTATGACGTCATGATGCTTTAAATATCATTTACAAACGACTGGTGGGAAAGACAATACGTCAATATGAGCATTATAAAGTCCATGAAAATCGTGGTCAAAATAGTTTAATATGTGCTTAGTTAATAGTGGTTGAATTTGAATCTCATATATCAGAGAAAAAACATAAAAACGATTTTGATTGCAAATCATGTTCTGGGCCAGTTTGGTCAATCTTTTCGACAACACGTTACTGGTATGCCATATAAAACATCTATCAAATAGAAGATTTTCCTGACTGCTTTCTTGGGTGATAATTGCTGTACGACCATTAAAAATGCTATACATTTCTACTTCCCGCTGGACAATTTACTACGCAAAATTGTGAAAGTAAATAATTCCCTGGCCACAAGTTCACTATTCTCTTGCAGGATATTTGTTCAGGGTGACGAGAGATACCGAAGGTTGACCTTATTTCCCATGAGGTCTGGGCTTGATTTTTGCCAATTCACCAAACCACCACACTAGTCAAACTTAACGGCAACTATAGCATTCACTTCTGCTTCAGTACTGTACGTCTCTAATTTCACCTTGGCAGACGTCTCTGGGCATGTCTTGGCTACCTCTATAGGCACCGAAGACTTGCCTGAAAGCAATTGCAAGGCCAGATGATGTAGGCTATCAGTGTGGAAGAATGATGTTAAAAGATCTCCGGGTGTTCAAGTTATAAATCCCTTCTAAATTGGACACAAAAGAATTAAAAAAAAACACAAACCAAACTATCTGTTATGTCACCTAATTTGGGAACATTCCTATTATTTGCGAAGATCACCGCAGTGAATTTGGTGGAATTTAAAGGCCTATTTAGGCTGACAGAAATTCCTAATTCTTGTCCTCTACGAAATGAATTTTCCGAACAACAAGGACCCATGACCCTTTCCAATAGTGGTAAAAAATCCCTGTCTTGTTTGATTTCGATAAGATCGTTTAGTATAGCACGTGGACATTATCACCATTAGATGCATGTCCGGCGATTGGTATCAGATTCGGGATCTTGTCTGGAAGCAATACAGGGTTTTAATCCATGGCCTTTGGGGACCAAACATGTGCCCCATTCACAAAGTGAAACATGGAGTAAAATTACCAATTGAAATAACAATGTTTTACCGTGCCTACTATCTACCAGTAATCCAAACTATGCAGCCAGCATTCAAGTCCTGACCATATTGCATGCATACATGTAGTAACTAAACGGCAATGCGTTTTGTTTTCACACTATTTAATACTGGACGAGTTGCCAGGGCTACTTTAATGAACCTCAATTCCAGGAATACCAACAGATCTGTGGTGCCCATCAAATAGTCAGGAACCATTGATCTTTTGAAGTCCTTGCACATTTTCTTAATTGAAGCGACAGCGAAAATATTTAAAAGAATAGTCCATCATTGGTCACTTATTGATGCGACTTCGACAACAGATGCTAATCTATAATCTGGAGATCTTTCTTGTCTGGTAGTACAGTACAACCACGAGTTATGAGACTAGCTAGTTCAAATGCTTTAACATTTGTAACGTGGACGTGTGCATATGATAAGCAACAAATTCATTCTGGTTAATTAAGCACATGCGGACACTTTTCAGATGTTATTCTACAAGATATGGAGAAAAACCTGAAAAACTCCTACCAGTGCAAGTGTGAACCACTGTATGGTTTCACGTAGACGCCACAAGAACTTAACGAGCATTCTTGTGAAATTTTGTGCCCACTGATTAAGAACATACATAAAGTTCAGAAACGTTCTTTAAAAGTTAACAACACAAATAAAAAATTGGGTAAGTAGTGAATCAGACTCAACGAAGTCTGACGTATCTCACTCGGCCTAGGCGCATTCCCTAGAGTGGCTATTGTGTTAAGAGTGGCCATGTGATTACCATAATTTCCATATCAGTGTGTTGTCTTCAAACTTTATGTCAAAAGTCTTATCTGAGGGGTAACATATTTGTAAGAATATGTATTGCCGTATATAAGGGAGTGATGTCAATAAATGTAAGACATCGCACCACACATGTACCTTTCAGACTGCATGTTGAAGATATTAATTGATCGCCCACACATTATACGAATCGGTGGGATGTATATCAAGTGGATCAGTTAATAAGCTCCAAATTCAGGCGTTACAATACAGAATAACTTACTTGCATAGGCGAACCGTCTATATCCGCTGATTTGTATGATTCACCTAATCTGAATCGGAATGTTCTGCCATTGGGTATTCCAACTAAACCAACATTGATAACCCAATCGTCACCTTCTCTGCAGTAGGAGATTTGTGTTTGCACATTCTTGTATAATTCTAATTTGTCATCTGGTAAACCTGTGAAAAAAGAAAAGGAAGATGTTAGCCCTTTCTTTTTACCGGGCATTGTTTTATCATCTACAACAAATAGGGAACACCTATTTTTAGATTTCTGACAGTACAGTAAAGACTAGATAGAATAATAACCCGTCCAGTGCTCAAACAGAGTTGATCGGATTTCATATTAATTCGTTTTGTCCTGACATATCTTGAAACTGCGAGAAGTCAGCGATCTTTATCAAACCTTAACTAGAATGACGCCAGCATTCGCTTTGCCGATGTGTCCCTTTAATTTCAACCCATCAATATATCTATGCGCTATTTGTGTAATAATATCAAGAAATTTACAGAGGCGGCGGAAGCTCTATGGAAGTAGAGGGGCACAAATTTTAAAGACTATCATGTAAAAACTGCCATGACTTGGTCTGGTGGTGGGAGAAAAGTTATAATAGTATAGTTTAAATGTACGATTACCCGAGAATCGTTCGTTTAGATGAGCATGCTACGGCGTGATCAGTGTCCCGTCTATTTCGTCAACTTCAGTTATCTTCTAACTCGAAATCTAGCCTTCGGTTTGGAAGATGATTAAAATAGAAGACACAGACCGAAGCGGCCATAGATAGGATTTTTTGGCCAAATGCAACTGACTCTATTTGGATTTGCAGATAAAATATTACTGGAATACCGGTGTATTAAAACGTTTACATGTGCCTATTTTTGTAATCTCTGTGTAACCGTGCAACATCTCTGTGAGAAAATTGTCCCCCCGCTCTGGTTCCGCCGCCTGTGTTCAGTTCACTTGTTAAAGTTTAAGTCTGATGATATAGATATAAGATGATATAATTCATATTCTCGATAAAACATCGTGCCTCTTGACCTTTGCTCTGAAATCTTGTAATAATACACTGTTGGGAATAGGGCCTTGCGAAGCTTCGAAATTCGCTTGGATTAGAAATTGTCCCGATGATTCGATTCCATTTATCTCCCGCTGATTGAGAAATACACAGAACGACACGCGCGTGTGAATTGGTTAATCGATATAGCACTTGTGCCATTGTGGAAAGTGCCAAGGCGATTAACCCAGTTCTGTGTTTATTACGCGCCTTCATGTCTATAAAAAACAATTATTAGAAGGACACTCAGCAATTCATTTGACAACTGTCAACAAAAAGAACACATTTTATCGCCAACCAAATGTGCGTACCCATACTCTTCTTCTTCTGGATATCATTACCCCCTTCATCTATCGACTCTATTTCTTCTTTGCTATTTTCGTACACATTAAACTCGCCATATCCTTCAAGTTTAGACATTTTATTTAGTTATTTCGCAATCGGTTCAGTTTCGGGTGCTCAATCGTCTGCTCAACGATTTCCGTTCGGCATTTTCCGCATGGTTTAGTGTCGCTGAAGATAGGAGTTTCATAGAACAGGCGTGTAATAAATTTTCTAATCGTCAAGATATTCTGATAGTCCTATCCAAGTGTCTCCTGTTGAAGTCTTCTTCTATCATCAGGTCTCCACCAGGAAGCGTGATGATAGAAGAATTCAAGGAGGTTCCTATACCTGAACTACTGTGATTCCATTTCTAGAATATTCCACTCTTTGATTGACCTGACCAAACAAACGAGTCGCCATTACATACAACACTTGATTGGGGTCTGGTAATATTATAAATATTATAAGTGACACAGATTGTTGGTGGCCTAATATGGTATATATGGTTTCAGTTAATTTCATATTGGACGAGAGCGAAGCTCGAGTCCAATACGAAATTAACTGTCACCATATATTCCATAATAGGCCACCAACAAACTGTGTTAACGAATATATCTTACCGACTGCTGCATCGATACACAGAACTAATAACAACAGCGATCAAAATGAAATGAGAGAATTCTCACAATGTGTTCACGTGTCTTTGCCTTGTTACAATTTATGGGAGAACAAGGCAAATCCATACATACCAAACATTTTCATTTCAAAGGTAACATGACACACCCCCACAGTATATGCAGCCTTTTAAGTTGCCTAACCTGCACTTCAGACCGAATATGGGCTTCCAACACTCAATCTTTCAACTTGAAGCGTTTATCGGCTGCCGCCATTTTGAATAATCAATGAACAAAGGGGAGATTACCCATAGCTGCCAGCGTATATTGATGTTGACAGGCAGTATATGGTTTTATATGCAGTCTGCACGTGACGTCTTTGAACGAATGGAATTCCCAGATACTTGTAGGAGGTAAGATATTTATGGTTGTAAGGGGGGGGGGGGGGGGTGCAATGTCTACAATTGTAGTTAAGATTCGATTTGGTTCGCGATTCGATTTGAAATTCTCTGCCTGATTTTATTTGAGGTTCGTTTTGACGTGAAATATAAGATTCACATGAGCCTAGATGGGACAAATTCTCTTTCCAATAGTGATTTGCATCACGGCACACCATCTGCTTAATGGAAGAATGTAAGAAATAAACTGCAGTACTCTTGGAATATCTAGGTTGCTCATTCGGTTTTGCGAAAAAAGAACAAGGATATTGGTATTACTTTTTATCTCCATCCTTCGCGAGAAAAACTGGATAACGTTATCTGAAAAAGAGTTCCAGAAGAATATCGAGATAACCGGTTGTCAGGTCCATCATTTAAAAAACATAAGTGTAGACCTGCAGCTTCTCCAAATATACAGAATGAATTCGTTCCACTTTCTGTAAATATACTTGTATTGGATGATATTAATCGGAAATACGGCGTTGAATGTTTTAATGAAATTGATCGTAGTCCCAAAACACTAACTCGAAGTCAAGGTTAATTGCTAACATGGGTCCAAGTGGGTGCAGTGGCTATGTATACTAAGGTGTACTGCACGGCTATGTTACACTTACCTTCAACCGCTGCTAACTCTACTTGTGCCGGATTAGTGAGTCGGAATTTCTGACAGTTGCTCGCCGCAGCTCGGTGGTTCGGGTTCTCGACTCGACCCACCCGTAAACTGACCGACACGATATGATCCTGGCTGTTGAAAGCGTCGTTAAACCCAAATAAACAGACAGACAAACATGGGTCTGAACAACATATTCATCGGGGGGGGGGGGGGGAGAGTAATTTATTTATCCCCCAAAATAAAAGTGTTGAAGTGTACTCCGTTGTATCGCGAGTTTTCACGGGATACGGAAATCCATCAACCACAATGAGCCTTCAGCTTCATACGCTTGAAGGTTAAAATAATCACTTATCCGAGCGGAAATATTTAAAAACTCGACATAAAATAGCCCTCGGCGTTCAAAGGTGAAAAAGTTCACATTTTCGAAAAGCTTCCATCCTCACATACCATCATTTGTAAATTTATCAAGAGTGTGATCATGATGGATGCACGTGAGAGCAGGATTTGCGGGATTCGGTGGGAGCTATCTCGATGAAACAGTTTCGCCCATGCAGTTCCTGCTGCAATTGCTTGTGATGAAGTTGTACATAGCTGACAGTCTGGTTGTCATAGACCAACGAAGTGACTGCGTCTGTTTATAATTCGTTTCGGAAGGGAATATGAAAACCATTCAGACATTCATAGATATGTAATCACAGGAACGAAGCACATAGTACTCTACTTCTTGCATATTGTTCCTATATAAACAGCAGCAAATTCAAAACATATGACCCGTATCTGCACGTTTACTGAAACCAGATATATTTACAACCAGATAACATACGCCAAACAAAATAAGCTCACAGCTATTATATCACTAATAATCGCCCATTTCTTACTGATAAATCCATTTATTTGCAAAGTTTCTATACATTAATGGTTGAGAAAGATATAATTTTTTTGAAGTTTGGCAGACGATCAAGAATTTTCTTAGTTCCAATCAATAAATAAATTCGTCTGCCGTCGGACGTTTCCGTATGCTCTTGAACATAAATTTGTACGTGTTTGGCATAACTTTGCGGGTCAGTATGACCACGTATTGTTAAGTATCTATTAAACAAATTCTAAATACTGATATTCAGCGAAGACTGACAATCGAAAGGAGTTGTGAAGCGAGCGTGTGGGACTGGGTCATTAATTACTTGTCCAAAGCATAACCTTTACTATATAGTACAAGCACACTCGTTGAGAAGGTCAAGTTCCGCGGCTTGCCCCTAAAAAAGAATGTTGAAACACTTCACCTTCCATTTCACTATTTCTGGCCAATTAAAAATAAATCAAAACCACACCAAGATCATCTCATACAGAGAAGCCCTCTCCCCGAGAGTGCTTGTTATTTGATAAACACAGTTATCGCTCTTTATTTCAAAATTATTTGAAGTTATAATCTCTGGGATTCTTTCAAATCTGTCATTTTACAAAAATATATTTCGCTCTGTCGTCGAAACTCGAGTTGTGTTCAAACCTTTGTTTTTTTCAAAACATAGTTCTTATTCTTCCGCTGACATTTCGATAATGGTTGCGCGCATGGCAAATGTAACGAACCTTGTGCCAACACACCGATTGAAGAGACACTGATGATAGTAAATAAATCATTATACGTTAGTTATAAATTCAGGAAAAATAGATAAAAATAGAGCCAAACGTTTTTACGCAAAGTGCAAGTGTTTCACTGTTCTATTTGGTGTGCATGGATTGCTATCCACAGAAGGACAAGGCTTGACATTCCTTATAGTTCGAATAGAATGGGTTACCACTGAATCCGTGTGGAGGATTTTCCACCGACAGTGTTTAACGATTATTAGCAAAAAGAGGAGTAACCATGCAGTCCATGGATCATCGGGTGCAACGCAGTTGTCCATCAACGGAAAATTGCAAATTTCCATTGGCTACAAAACCAACCCTCACGTATAAAAATATGCAACTTTTTTGTGCTGATTTTCCAGCAAATAAATAAAGCGTTGGGTAAAACCCCAGTCACTGACATACAGTTGCATTGCCAAATTGGCTTTCTTTGATAATGCGATACAGAAAAATCTGTTACAATTTTTGTACAAGAAACGAATCGAATAAATTCGTTCAGTTGAACAAATCTAAAATATGTCCAGGCAGAAATGGCAATATACCGCAACATACCGTGGGTAGCACATGGTTGCTATGATTGCACGCGTGGGTGACCATGTTGTGACGACATTATCGTGATGGCGGGTGGTGTGTACTCCTTTTCTTGTTCTGAAATTCGAAAGGTGCTTATCATCTTTTGACTGCATCAGGTTACCAAACAGTTGCAGAATACAAAACCTGTCATCCAATCAGATTGTGTATTTACCTTAGCTGAGCAAGCTATCAGTCAATGGTTTCTCCCTTGACTGCTACGGAAACCTTACAATTTGTTTTCTGTATGAGGCTATATGGAGCATATGTTTCGTATCCCCATCTGGGTATGTGGAAGACCCACTGAGAAATGAAGACCACTGGCCCACAGTCTGGAAACAAGTGGAGATAACAGGGACCATTATTCTAGGGACAACTATTGCCGAGGCCACTCAACCTACCACAAGTGTTGCTGTCCTCTTCCATCGGCAAAACTCCATTTGAATTATATCAGTTTTAGTTCACAAATTATAAAATTGACAGACGAGAAAAATGTCACCACACATTTTTATCAGTCTTGTAGACATCTGTATATTGATGAACTGACTTCATGGATTGATGATTCAGCCAAATGAGGAAATAAATGTGTTTTGTTTGGCACTCTTTCTTTTGCGAGCAATGAAAGCCCCCCTGGCTGGGCAAAACAATCGTGATACATGATTAACCCGCAAATGAAACCGATTTGCCTTTGGATTGCATTGGCGGAGCCTAATTTTTTTCAAATTAATAATACATTACTCTGACAATCTGTACTGATAGACCCCATAAAAGAGTTATGAGGCTGATCACGGAGCATATCAGACAGAGTCATCTGTTAATTGACTTAAATTCACCTTTCCAGCCCGAAAGGTGTCAATTATCTCCGACCCGTGGGTTTGAGATCATCCACCCCAGATCCTCAGAACCAAAGAGGTGTGTGCCTTGGAATTGTCTACTGCGTAAACACAAAACGCTAGTATGGGCGGAGGGGGGGGGGGAGGAACGGTGTTCCCTCCTATTATCCAGAGGCCGAAAATTAGTCCCCTTCGTCGGTGACCCTGGCACCACCTCTAAAAGCACGTCACATAACAGCATTTAATGGGCATAGTTACAGAAACCTTGGAATTAGCAGTGCGGTCAGACCAGTCATAGAGCTAAGCATATCAGATTTTTTCAAAGACGTCTAAGACCTATAAGTATATCTCTGTCAAGCTTTGCGATTCCTTTCATTTCGAATCGGCTAGTAGGTTCAATTCGGTTCGAAATCGAAACATCGCGTTTTAACGGATTCCCGCTTGGTGCAATAAGACGAGTATTACCTGCAGTGATTTGCTGCTTTAAAAACATGCGGTCGTCAATTTGCAGTGTTTAAATGTTGTCTGCGTGCGATATGGAAACATCGTTTATCATTTGTCAGTGACGTATTGTTTTTTTTTTTTTTTCATTTTCAGTGGAGTGAATACAATAGTTTGATCGGGTGAACTTGCTGCCGCGCGGCTGTTTGGTTTTTTTTTTTATTTGGACGTACCAGCATCATAATATTTTGATTGAGTTCGAAAACTAGTTTTGTCTGATTTTTCACTGACAGACTTATCCCGTGTTCCTTAGTCTCGATTTAATGTGATTTTCACAAATAGTAGCCAACTTGAACATACGTAAATAGATTCCAGCATTTTTTGGTCAAGCTCTCAAGCCACCTGTAAAATTCTATAAGGAATTCGACTCCGTTATGGCATGGACCAGTCTAGCCTTAAATAGTCCATCGCGTATGGTTTAGATTCAATCGTCTGGAATATTTCAGTTGGTCGGAAAAGCTAACCTACAGACAATTTTAGATTCAATTTATTTATTTATTTATTGGTGTTTAAGGTAACATATTTCTGCACAATGGCTAATCTTGACCATAACAGTTTTACGGGCGGAGGAAGCCGGAGTACCCGGAGAGAACCACCGAGCAACGGCGAGCAACTGTCAGCTCCCCAACATACTAACTCCACACAAGCAGGGTTAGCATTAGTTGAAGACAGGTGCACCATCGACGTACAGTACGCCTTAGTACACAACGCTACCATGCCCCCACGTGGGCAATGGGGGTGAAGTGTCTTCCCCAAGGACACAATGCGGTTGCCACAGGTGGGAATCGAGCCGAGGACCTCTCGGCTTGCAGTCTGCATCTCTACCTATTGAGCCACCGCGCCCTCTTTAGATTCAATCGTCTGGAATATTTCAATTGGTCGGAAAAGCGAACCTAGAGACAATTTTAGATTCAATTGTCTGTTGGTTGGAAAAGCGAAACTACAGACAACTGAATCTCTTAGTAACATATACATTCATTTTCTTTGAATCAACGCAAGAAATGTTCTCCATCAAGACTTGAGTCAACAGAATCTTTAATGACTTTACCAATACTATTCTATATGTTTGTTTTCTAAACGATTATAATTGAAGAATTACCGCACCACAAATTGATCACGCCGCGTAGTTCCACCAATAATATTAATTTATTGATCCGTCTAGTCAGAAATGAGTATTTATTGACTGGAATATTTATACCCCGAGCACGAAAGAATATCTGCATATCGTTGCGAGTAAATGGATATCACATTAAATCAACCGCCTTTGAGTAAACTCCACGAAAAGTGGGTAAACGTACTGCCTATAACATCGTCAGATTCATTACAAAATTAGACTGGTAAACCAGCTTCATCCGATTTCTGCGTTAAAGCCCTTGTGTTATTGATTTTTTCTGACCTTTTTTTGCCCGCTATGGGCGATACTTAAAATCTGAGGCTCAGGACCAGGTCATTTTCCACATATAGAAAAACGTCTACATTGCCGCCATCTTGGAGGTGGGTGGGCAAAGTTGATATCAACACTGCCCCCCCCCCCCCCCCACCCCCGCAAAAAATACCTCGCAAAACATGTTCAATTTCCCGATGTCCACACTTCCTGATCGCTCATTAAAGAAAGTATACTGTGATGTCTGTAAAACATAAATATGTTAATGATGTGTACATTTTTTCGCAGCAATGCAAATTGAATATTTACAGCATATTTTAGTTATTATTTGTTCCGATAGGAAAGTCGATCAGATACCGTGAAACTAATTTTCGCGCTAGGTGAACACAGCGTAACAGCTTCCGCGTCATCAAACGTCATCATTTGAGAGGAGTTATCGCTGCAATTGACTTAACGTCATCTTTTGGGGGATGGACAGACTGAGTTGCGACGTTTTTCGCAGACGTTCCAGCAATCCAGTTGTATAGAGATCAGTGGAGAATTCAAATTAACCCTTTACCTAACATGAAAAGCAGACGACACTTGCAAAAAATATTCTTGAATAACTAATTTTTTTTCATTTTTTGTCTCAAAAACATAGGTTATGACCCCTGTTGGAACTTGCTCGTTCCAACGAGGGGTGATAACCTATTTTTTTGAGACAAAAAATGAAAATATAATGAAAATTAATTGGCCATTTTTGAGAATAGCGCTGGCCGGTTTTGGCTGTTACGCTGGGTAAAGGGTTATACGCTCACCTGAGTTCAAGTTATCGAAACGGAAATGTAGTTGTACTGCAGATATAGCGCTGATGTTTCAACTCCAGTGCAAAAATTGCTCCATAGGAAGGTCAAATATGAACACAACGATTTGATTAATGAATTAACTTGAATCTGATCGTCATGAGGGTGCTGTGCACTAAATATCTAAAGATTCTGACTAGTGGATCTGAAGAAGAAGATTTTAAAAACATTTTTCCTCATATTCGCTAAGTTAAAATTCTGGCTCACATAAGGAACCCCCAAAATGAACAGAGAGACTGGAATTGAACAAACCTGAAGCTGACCTCACCAGAGATTCTTTAAAGATTATTAAAGTTTAAAGAATTTTCCTAATATTGCAATAGGTTAAATTTCCCATGGGGAACCCAATGTGAGCCTAGGGACTTGATTTGAACAAACATGAATCGGATTCCCCCAAGGATGTTGTATATCAAATATTAACAGGTTCTTGTTGGCAGTCCTGCAGAAGGAGATTTTTTTTAATTTTTGAAAAGTGATGACTTGACAGTTTTCTATTTTCCCATATTGTAACCTATCGGTCTTAGCATCGAAACTTGGAAGAGTATCGTCTTTGTGAAATTTTGATACGTTTGATCCACTGGTTCTGAAATACTCCCAGAAATGTGAAAGGTGACGCACAACGGACGCATTGGCGTAGCCTTGCGGGCCTGAGGGGGGGGGGGGGGGGCTCATGTCCCCCCGCTCTAATTATTGATGCCTTTCACAACTTATAAATTATGGACACAAAAGGACACAGAGTCAAGGAAATTGCGTTTTTTTTTGTCTCGAATTTCATTTTTTTCCCCCGGGGAGGCCCCCAAGCAAGAGGGATGTCCCCCTCTTGCATGTGCTCGCCCCCATCTCGCCGCTACGTGGCTCGGATGATGCTGCGCATCCCATTCTGTATGCTCCGTAGTAGTTCAGCGATCTGAATGTAGTGGCTACCCACCTTCGTAGGGGGGTAGCCGCTACGTTCAGATCACTGGACTAGCCCCGATAGATTTTACTCCTGCCCACCCCCCCCCCCCCCCAAACTTTGATATCCTAGCTACGCACCTGGACGGACGACAGACAGCCTATGCCCAAGTTGACACCACATAATCTGAACAACTCCCTCATTTGAATCTGAAAGGAACTTTTCATTCCTTTATTTACATGGATGTATGAAGGTTCAAGACCAAAGACAATTCGTTTGGTAGTACAGTCACTCAGATAAACAATCTACAGAGTACAAACACTGTTCGAAGTTTTTAAAATAAAATTATGGAGTATCACAATGCTTTCTATGTACAATTAGATAAATCACCTACTGTTTGAAACAGATATCTCGTTTATCCAGATTGTCCATTCTATATCACAAAAAGAATATTTACAGGTTTCTTCTTCCATAACATGTTCTTCGGCGTATAATATAGTTAAAACGGCTTCTTGGTACATTTTTGTGGAAGTCCAAACAAAAAGTACTATTTTTAAATCTCTTTTAAGACAATGTTTACCCTACAGATATTGATTTGACCTCAGAGATCTTGACTGTATTAGAATATTTGGTCTTTCAACAAAATCAGTATTTCAACAGAATTGATCCTAATTAACACCGCATCAGAATCGTCACCCGAGATTCATTTTTTTTTAAATGTAGGTAATTCGACCCCTTAGGGTTATCCATTTTTGTCCATTTGCCTCATGTAGTTCAAGAAATGTGATCTCTTGAACTTGTATTTCTATATTTAGCTCCGTGAGTTTCCCATGGAGATGAAGGGAACTTTTTTTGCATGACTCAAGTACACACCACTGCGGTAATTATACTACATACCAAATTTGTTTCAAATCGGCTGATCATTTCGAAAAACGTAGAAATTGTTTGCTCCCAACTGAGCCCAAATATTGCATGAACAACATTGTCTAAACAAACTTGAAACTACAGCACTGAAAGAATTTGCTAACCAAATATCAAATTATAGCAGCCAGTAGTTCATGAAAAAAACCACGATTGCTCTGTATTTTCTCATTATCAAGAGTGTTAAGTGGGGTTCACCACTGCATGCTTCTTTGAACAGCAGATAACAGTTCTAATTCAAGTGGTTCAGCTCATGCACCTGGTTCATTTTAGGGCTCCTTATGGGAGCCTAAATGTTAAGGTAGTGCAACATGAGGAATATTATTTAAGATATCCTTCATATCCCCAGTTAAAATCCCTTGATATTTGGTGTACAGCAGACTTGGGTTCGATGGCTGATTCAAGTTTGTTCAAATGAAGACCAGTGGTTAATATTTGGGCTCCTTATGGGAGCTCAAATTTTAACTAGTGCAATGTGAGGAATATTCTTCAAAAATCCATCATTCAGAATTTTGTATTTGCTTTGCAGCATCCTTATGGGTGGGTGGGGGGGGGGGGGGGGGTGTTCTCAGATTCATGTCTGTTCGAATAAAGTCCTTGGGTTTATATTTGGGCTCCCTTTCGAAGTCCAAATTTTAACTTAGTGCAATATGAGGAATTTAAAAACCCATCTTATTCAGATCCTCAAGTAATTTTGTTCGTTGGTATACAACATCCTTAGTGGGGTCAGATTGAATTTTGTTCAAATCAAGTACCTGGTGTCATATTGGGATCCTCGTGGGAACTCGATTTTTAAACTATGGTAAGTCTTTAAAAATCTTCAGACCCACCACTCAGACTTTTTTTTAAAACTTCGTATTCAACATCCATAGGGGGAGGGGACAGATTCAAGTGTGTTCAAATCAAGTCCATGGATGCATATTTGGGCTCCTTATGGGAGCCCGAATGTTAGCTTCAAAGATCTTCTCGAGATCCACCAGGCAGAATCTTTTGATTTTGGGGGAAAACGCGAGGGGTTTTAAAATTTAACATTGGACCCTATGAAAAATGTACTATTTAATTTATTTGACCGAGTCTTTTCAAATTTAGTCATATGTATATGTGGGTTGAGAGGAGAAACGTTTGTTCAAATGGGTCCCACCAGGTCGCATGAAGCTCTGGTCGGGTCCATTGAGGAAAATGTTTTTCCTTTAAATTGAATTTTGATGGATTTCGAGTGATTTATGCAGAAAAACCAAAATCACCCAATTGACCAAATTTTGGGGGTCCATTGGGTGAATGGTTTTCTTTTTGCTTCAAATAGTTTTTTGTGTAAAATAATCACCAACTCACCTCTGTCAGGGCAAGACCATAATTATTGCCTCTCCCAGAATATAGTCTTAAAAACTTTCTTTGAGCATATTTGAATCTTGGTCTCTAAAGAGTAACGGACGACGGACGACAAACCCATGCTGACTACCACTTACGGGAGCTTCAGACATGAATGGATTTTATTCCATATTTGGTAGATTATCTATCATTCCCCTAAACACGCGATCGCAAATAGCAATATCAGTAGCGATAACAATTCGACGATAAAAGATCGTGTATCGCTATCGCAGTCACAATAAAAGTCACATGGCGTCGCTAGAAACAAAGGCACGCGCGTCTGCGGGGATATTTCAGTGGTACTGGTATTCACAAGTCATTCGCTTCAAAACCTGGTAATGCTGCAACGTACGATGCGTCTAATTTCCCTATCCATACTTGGCACGTTGCAGGGAATTGCAGGCACGTTGCAGGGAATTGCTCCATCCAATACATAAACAATCAACCATGCAAAACACAAAAGAATAACTAAAGGTAGCCGCCTAGGGGTGGCCAATCCTCCCGAAAAATCATTATAATACTGTAACCTTGGTAATATATTACATTAAATTAACACAGCAACTGCTGGTATTATTTACTCAAATAATACTGATAATATTACATGTATTTGATGAAATGTCAAGTTTGGTTTCGATCCGGACGGATAAGATTTAAGTTCAAGGTCACTGTGACCCTGTCCTTTGGCACAATGACCTAAACATATGTCGGGCTCTTCCTCTCAACATGCTCAACCCAAATGCCGTTGATTTTCGTTCGCGAAAGCATATTTGTAATAATTAAGAGAGCTGAAACCAGCTCCGACCGATAAAATGTCAATTTCAAGGTCGCTGTGACCTCGACCTTTGGCATAATGACCTGAAAATACATGAGCTTCTTCCTCTCATTATGCCCGATCCACATGCCAGGTTTGGTTTCGATTAGGCAAAAAACATTTTAATTAGAAGCAGAAACCAACGCTGAGTGAGAAAACTTAAAATTCAAGGTCACTGTGACCTTTTCCTTTGACACAATAACCCCAAAATTGAATAAGCTTCTTCCTTTCATGATGCTCAACCCATAGGCCTAGTTAAGTATCAATCGACAAGGAAAATTTCAATTTGAGAAGCCCACTCAGGTAAAAGTTTAAGGTCACTGAGACCTTGACCTTTAGTACAATGACCTCAAAATGAATAGGTTCTTCCTCTCACCATGGCTAAGCCACATGCCAAGTTGGGTTCTAGTTGGCCAAGCGGAACTTTAATTACAGAGCGGAAACCAACACTGATAAAAATTAAAGTTCAAGGTTACTGTGACCTTGACCTTTGGCACAATTATCCCAAAATGAATAGAGGTCTTCCTCTCATCATGCCTAACCACATGCGAAGTTTGACTTCTGTCGGCCAAGCGGAACTTTAATTAAAGAGCCGAAACCATCACTGATAGAAATTAAATTTCAAGGTCACTGTGACCTTGACATTTGGCACAATGATCCGAAAATAAATGAGATTCTTCCTCTCATCATGCCTAATCCTCATGCGAAGTTTGGTTTCAGTCGGCCAAGCGGAACTTTAATTACAGAGTGGAAACCAACACTAATAGAAATTAAAGCTCAAGGTCACTGTGACCTTGACCTTTGGCACAGTGATCCCAAAGTAAATAGGGTTCTTCCTCTCATTATGCCTAACCCACATGTCAAGTTTGGGTTCAGGCGGCCAAGCGGAACTTTAATTACAGAGCGAAAACAACACTGATAGAAATTAAAGTTCAAGGTCGCAGTTTCGGGGGGATAAAAATGAAAACGAGTCGCAGTAACTAAAAAAGAAAAGTTTGAAACGTAACGTCAATCTCACTGTGGTTTGCAAGCTTCTAAAATGAAGTGACTTAATCTACTTAAAGAGATCCCTTCGCACTTCAAAATACAATTACCTGCTTATTTTTGCAAACCACCCACCTATCCCATGGGTGCATGGATTGACTTGAATTTGGTTTGAAATGTCATTGTCGGACGGAAAAAGGATGTTCGGGCTGAGTTCGATTTTTTTTAATCACCAAGTGCTATTTCATTTGAAGGAATTTCCTCACGTGCGAATTGAAAAATGAGTCCCATTATTTTTATGGGTTGAGTGTGGGTGGCTTTCTGTTTGTTAATGACAGTTTTTGAGAAGTCTTGTGTGCTCATTGTACTTGTATACAATGTCGCGAATCGACTTGTTTGATGGGACGTATAGCTGCTCATCGCGCAAACGCGAATCGTAGCTATACGTCCCCCAAAACGAGTCTCGTTGCGATAAAAGATTCTGTACAAGCACGATCAATGTGCACATGACACACATATTTATCTTAATCTACTTCGAAGACTACTTTTGTCCGAGTCTTCCTACCATACTTCTTTCGGCTCTCAGATTGTTGATTTGTCGTGATTTTTAATTCGTTACGCGAATTACAAACGAAGGAGCCGCGGGGTTGGGGGGGGGGGGGGGGGCTTAGCCCTCTCACTTTTTTGGCCAACACCAGTATTGTTCAAAATGGGCCTACGCCTTCTAGAAAATGGAAAGGAAATGAGTTTAGGCAACACTTATGTTATTGTCCTACCTGATGAGTTAAAACACTTGAATGCTTGTTATTTATTTATCATCCCTAATACTGAGGTACTTATTTTTCGAGTCAGCGATTATCCGAGTCGGTATCTGCGGTGACCCCGCTTAGTGCGGACTACCCCAATAGCGTACCGGATTAAAAGGCCTATTGTGCAATCTTCTAGACGATTTTAGGGAATTGGTGGATTACCGCCAGCGGGTCGATGTCGGTAGTCCAATTATACCCTAGAATCTCTCAGATCGCTTCTAAGGTCACAAATTCTTACAAGATTTTCTAGGAGATGGCCCTAGAACCCCCACTTACATTTTAGCTCCCATCCAATTCAACTTTGCAGTACAGTCTCCGAAACGTCAATTTTCGTTATATGAGCCTGCTGCTAAATCTTGATCTGGTTTGAAAATCAGTTCCGTCCTATTTTCGTCAGTTGAATTTGGGCCTTTTAGGCTATTGATTTTCCGTTATATTAATCCTTTGAAACCGAGCGGCCGCTTTTCCGGCCAAGAAGCATGATACGTCATAATTTCCTAAAGTGGGACGGCTGCTGAGTGAATGTGTGGGGTAGACCAATTAATATTTTCAACGTGCAGCCGTGGGGCTGTACATTGAAAATATTAATTGGTCTACCCCAAATAATGAATGTAGACTCTTCCAATTGTTGCCATTGAACTGACATGGAAGATACCACCAGGGTTCAAAGGGTTAAGACCGTACGTGTGATTACTCACAACAAATGTTAGTGGATTCCAAGAAATTGTGCATGAGTTGGCAGCAATAATTTCTTGATCAAGTTTCAAAAGCACTTTGTTTGGTTTTCGTTACCCGAAGTTTTTATTTTGGATATTTTAATCAAAGCTCACTCTATCGGTTGCCATTTCAGCCTAGCTACAAGCGTCTGCGACGCTTCTTGTTTATTACATTTCGATCGATTCGGCGCAGAATCGAACAAAAATGTTATCAAATACATATTTTTTCAACCCCCTATCTACTTATACCAAAAACCTGCGATTACAGAAATGGGAGCGTCCTTTGCTGAGACGATGGGATTTTTAGACATGCTTTATTTTCAAAATTCAAACCGGATTTCCACGTCCTCAATTTTTTTCCAATGCGTTTCTGCAGAAAATCACATTTTAACGCGCCGGTACGCGTTTTTTTTTGTTTTGAGAGAAAAGAAGGAGTTGGTAATGCCAGCCACAGTGTTGTCTTGCTCGTGTAGCTTCCAACTAAAACTAATGAGCGAACATACTAATACTGTTTGGTATGCTAGCATTGGTTCTTGTCCGTGTATAAGTCTTCCAAACAGTGATTGACAGTGTGTCATACAGCTGCTTGAAAAAGAAGTTTGCCACACTTATCGATCAATCATACCATTTTTATGCGTACACAGACATCATACGCTGCATGTGTTCTTATAAAAACAGGCCTGAACACACTGTTGGTGATTGATTCAAATGATAGATGCAGGGCGTACCAAGAAAATGTGTTTCTTTTGCAAATTCCTGGACCAAATTTATACATTTGATGTCTGTTTGAATCAATTTACTTGTAAAATATGTCTTCACGTGTCGAAATTACTGCTGAACCTCAAGCCAGTATCTGCAACATTTATGGGAAGATGGAATTCCTTTTTTCTTGCGTAAGAGAAATATTTCAACGATTTTCTACCTTGAATGCTTTTCAAATTAATACATTTTTGTTTCAGTTTGGCACGCCAGTGTGGGAGAGGGCGATATTCGGCCAAACTCCCCCCATTCCGAGCATATAGGATGCAGTGTCTTGTTCAAGAATACAACACAAATGCCTATAAATATTCGAAACTATGACCTCAAAATGACAAGTCCATAATTCAAATCACCCCAGCATGCTCCTACATTACTTCAAAACATCGATACCTGCGGGTTACTTTACGTCGCTCTGTATCTGTTTAACGAGATGTTGACAGCACTTGACCGTTTACAAAAAGAATTCTTTAATAACACATACATTTCATTTTTTGTCTAAAAAGCTTAGCATATGAACACTCATTGAAACGATCTCGACAAGTTCGTTCCAATGAGGTGTCATAAACTCTATATCTAAGACGAGAAGTGAAAAAAAATTGAATGACGATATTTGTGACGCTGGTCGGTTTTGGCAATTGCGTATGGCAAAAGGTTAAAATGAGTACTTTGGAGAAATGCGGAAAGGCACGGCTTTTTTTTAAAGGACATATGCAAAATTACCCCTTCGAATACTGATGGTGAGCCTTCCGCTTTGTCTGCGAATGCCAAACTATTCGTCCGAGCCACTTTTGAAAAGAACATGTTAGATAAGGGTTTAGGTGCTCGCGGTGTCTGAAATAACCAGGCTATTGCATGATATGGGCGTGGAAAGTATACGTTTCCTACTCGGTGAACTGTTTTGTGGTTTGGCTGTTTGCCACCCGAGTAACCTTTTCGAATAAGAATACAAGACTGATTTTTTTCAAATGAATGCGATTCAATACGTTATTTCGATTGAAGTTGATATTAATGTATTTAATTTCTAAACAGAAAAATCGTATTTCGGAGTGCAAACTTAGGTGCCCTTTACCTGAATCCTGTCAATTAGTCACCGCTCTTTTCATTTCATTGAGGAAGAAAAATATGTTTAAATTGGGAAGAGAAATTGGGACGTAACGATAAAATATGGAATCGGTAGAATGGAGATGTTTTTCCGCACAGAATACCTATTGATAACCCAAAGAATGATTGTTACAACACTTCGGCCTTGTTTAGATTGTAGCAGCCGAAATAAGCACCACCAAAACAGGTTACTGAAGCACCCCGAAGACAGAGAGTTTTACAGATTTCGGACAAACGTTGCAGTCGACACGCTATTATATTGTCACATAAAATGTCCAAACCCTGAAATGGAATGCCTTTGAGTTGAATGCAGCATGTTATATAACAGGGCCAAATAACTCGTTCTCCAGCTATGGGTGAATAAAATAGTGCAGGGTGGACAAAGAGAGTGAACGCTATAAAAATTTTCTTGACACAAAAATCTTGTTCTGGGCTATAAAATTAGGAGTTTTGTGAATGATGTTCACAAAAAGGGGAAACCCAAGGAGAGGTTAAACTGGATGAGTAAAATCATATCAGAAGTTGGAACTACGATATTTGGTTTTAAAAATATGGCGGCTCCCTTTTTTTCTTCGTGACATCTATGTTAACTTCAACTTCAATACAGTTAACCATTTACTCAACGGCAAGACCTGGCTCATCAGAACGAGGTCATTGACCTCGTTCCAATGAGGCGTCATAAGCTACGTTTTTGAAACAAAAAATGAAAGTGTTCGTTTTTCAAGAAATGTTTTGCAAGTTTCATCTTCTATTCGGATTAGTTGAAGGGGTAATGCTCGGTAGTACGTCGGCTTTCATTGTCCCATTCAAAGGGTAAGTGTAGTGGAGAACTCTATCTGTACTTTCACACGCACATCTAGTCCTACACCCATCCATCCCTAATTATTTGGCCCTCTAACCCTTCCAAAATAAATAGGCAAACTGAAAACTGATCACAGGATGATTGGGGTTGTCACATTTTTTTTGTTTTTGGAGTTAATTGCACTTCATTTGTATTTTGTATATCAAATTTCATATAATTATATTCAAAGTATTTTCTTGTCTCACTGTAATTTCCGCTTTCTTTGTGAATTCCTCCGATCTTGCTGAACCTCGTATGTTGATTGGATACAATGAGGGGACGAATACCATTTTTCTTGGTATGTTTTGGTCGATGGTTGGTCTTTCCCTGATTCTAACCTTAAATTCTGTAACCACTCTTATCTTAATATCCCCATGACCGACTTTATTATATGTTGAACATAAAAGACGAGTCCTATTTATTCTGCGAGCTGAACTAAATGTCACATATAGATTGGATGCGGTGAAAGAATTCTGTATATTTGGATTACTACGACAAAAGTAAAGACACAGAAACATTGAAGTGAGAAAATAGTTTCTGTTCCATAAATAAATCAATGAATCTGCTTGAGAAATTTCAACCCTTTGCCTAACGTAACGACCAAAACCGTCCGGCGCTATTCACAAAAATTACCATTCAATTTTCATTATTTTTCTCGAACACATAGCTTGTGGCCCCTCTTTGGAACGACCTCACCGAGCTCGTTCCAATGAGGGGCCCTAAGCTATGTTTTGGACACAAAAAAATGAAGAAAATTAGTTATTCAAGTATTTTGTTTGGAAGAGTCTTCCTTTCGTGTTAGGTAAAGGGTTAACTCAGGTTCACATGTCGGCTGCTGGACCTTATTGGAGAAGTAATCCTTGTTATCTTGGGGGGGGGGGGGGGGGAAGGGGGCACTTTGCCGAAGGAAAATTGTGTCATAGCCTCAAAGTTGCCTTCCAATGGAGATCTCCTTCACCAAAATCTGTACAAATGGTTTGCAGTCACAGTGTAACGGTGTTCATATCATCAAACACCATGGTGTTTACCAACAGCCTGGCACGAAAAGTAGTAGCAAGGTATGAACTTTCCAATATAACCACTTGGTTTCATCAAAAATAACCAACATATATTGTAATTATTCAGTGTTTACATCATAAGCATTTCCGCTTTCACAGATATCAAACACTATTCTTTAAAAAGCAATCTGCGAATGGGTGAAAGCTGTCGGGCAAAACGTTATTGTTGAGCAATATTTTTTTTATAGGAAGAAGTGCCTCCCTAAAGATGGCTGAGGCTGAGACACCTTTTTCTTGGTAACTTCGTGACCAATGGGCGCCTAGCAATACAGGTGTTGATAAAGATCAGTGGTTTTTACTTCAAATGTATATTGGGCATGGTCAAGATGGATGTTGTCACATTAATACTTGTTGATTTATTACCCTTTGGTGGAACTATTCTTCTGTCCGTCTCCAACATTTTGGGGTCTAGCTCTACCATAAGAGATTGTTTCAAATTTTATTAACTTATCACATGTTTAACTTGCAGATAGTAAATGAGCTATAGTTCGTATTTAGGAATGAGCATAATCAACGTTTCTCGGTCGACAATATTGTTTTCATTTTCAACAGCAAGACATCCGTACTGCCCGTACTATCTTCGGATAAATTTCAGTTGACTCTGGTGTCAAACCTAACTAAGTGACTTTGAGTCTGATATCAAATAAAACGGTGATTGTATGACATTAAATCAAACAAAAGTACTTGATTGACATGTTATTTGCATTTTGGCTGTAGAGCTCGATGGGCTCTGTCAAACAATATATAATAGAATAAATGTCCAGTTCATCACTAAAATATCATATGGGAAAATTTGATTTTCAAAACTACTTAATTTTTTTATTTTCATTACGAGCGGGACGATTACTTTTGTTCACGACTACTCGACAGGTGGACCGCAGCCCATTCATGTTAAAGGAATACTCTGGTTAATTGAAAAGTTTCCACTGGCGAAGTTGCATTCCAATTAACAGCATATAATAAAAATACGTGTTTCTTCTCCAGTAAATATGATACATGCATATATTCGTGCAGAAAGAAACGGTTTGTTTCAAGTGGAGAAACGGATTGGATTGGGTGAGATCAGGCAGGTCTTCAAAACCCCCATGAAGTAATTCCAAACAGAAATGAGGATTAAAATGTTACAGCATGCTGTGTCTCTAATGGATGGAAATAAATGTCGGTGATTATATGTGATGATATTTCTCGTAAATTTGGCATGCGGATATGGGCAGTTTTATGATGATTAACGAGTGTGTGAATAGTATGGATGGGTGCTACTTTAAAACATATGTTAAAATTTTCTACAAATCAAATACCTGTGATACCATTCTCAGCACTTTGAACTCAAATTTACAGCATATTATAAGGGCGGATCCCAAAATGTTGGGACGTGGGTGGGAATGGGGGATGGGTCGTTGGTAGGTTGAGGGTTTTTCAACATTTTTCAACAGGCAAAGTTCCCATTTTGAGTTTCAAAAGTACTTAATATATTTATTTTCGGTACGAGTGGGGTGATTACTTTTGTACATGACTACTCGACAGGTGGACAGCAGCTCATACTCTCTAGAGTTACAACATGAAGATAAACATATCACGGACCCCAAGTAATATGCACATTTGCTGATTTGGTTCAGAAATCTTTCCTAGTCCAGCAGATGAATATATAGATATATGTCGTCTTGGAAATGTCGAATAACGAAATTATCCTCAATGTAACGTAACCTTTATTTGCTACCGTGTCCAGTAAAACAGTTTTTTTTAAAAGGGATAGCGTATTTGGTTTTGTTTAAAAAATTAAAACCTTACCTTACGTGAATAGCAGACGTCACTTGCAAAATAATAAAAACAGAAATAAAAAAATAAATAAAAAAAACCCAATTGTTGAACAACTAAGAATTCCCGGTTTTTTGCCGAAAACAATACCTATAGTGCCTCGTTGGAATGAGCCCAACAAGCTCGTTCCGATGATGATATCATCAGCTATATTTTTGG
The DNA here is from genome assembly GCA_031216915.1 of Pictodentalium vernedei. Classification (NCBI taxonomy): domain Eukaryota; kingdom Metazoa; phylum Mollusca; class Scaphopoda; order Dentaliida; family Dentaliidae; genus Pictodentalium; species Pictodentalium vernedei. The sequence continues at coordinate 94,470,690 of CM062291.1, read as the reverse complement.
CGAAACATTGGAAAAAAATGACAAAAGTTTGAATAGCAATTTTTGTGACTGGCACTGGTCTGTTATCATCATTACGATAGGTAATATATACTACTCAAAGTTTGCTAAGCACCAAATATTTGACACATTATTGTGAAATTTGCTTGTAACATATTTGCGATATTTTTGGTGAATATGATTGAAGAATGTATTGAGATGGTCCCCAGTGTTTACATTAGCTCTCTTGACAGACAGACTTTTCGTGACAGTCATGGAAAGCATGTACCCCTTGATTTTCATGATGTTTTCGTGTACTGTCTACATGTACATGGCATGTGTAGGGTATTCAGTCTTCATTTCAACACAAACCCTTGTGATTTAATGATTGATTATGGGAAATGCAAATGTAAGAAGACATTTGTCTGAAGCAGAAATGTGGCGTGCTGTAGGGATGGTGGAGCAAGGGCCTACCCATCGTCAGGTTGGTGAAGCCTTTGGTGTGCAACATACGGTGATCACCAGAGCCTGGCAAGATTTCAGCAGTATGACACACCAGTAAGACGGCATGGTGGTGGCAGAGACAGGGCAACATCTGCAGCTGAAGATTGGTTTTTAATCATTCAAGCCCGTAGGAACCGCTTTGCCACAGCCACCCAGCCACCGACCTTCAGAATGCATTCGGGGTAAATGTTCGACGCAGACTATTCGGGCAAGGGTGTACGAAGGTGGTCTCCGATCGAGAAGACAATGCATTTTGCATTCCGCTGTCCCAGAACCGCCGACAGGCACGATATGAATGGGCCATGGACCACGTTGTATGGACCAGAGAAGATTGGCGATCTGCCCTTTTTACAGATGAGTCAAGGTACTGCCTAGACCACACAGATAGGTGTTCTAGGGTATGGAGAAGACCAGTAGAGCGATTCCATGCAGCGAACATTGCTGAGCATGACCGCTATGAGTCAATCATGGTCTGGGGCGGCATCAGTAGGGATGGACGTACAGAGCTCTGTGTCCTTGAACGTGGCACATTGACTGCACAGCGGTATATTGATGAGATCCTGAATGTCCACGTCAGATTATGTGCAGGTGCAGTGGGTAATAGATTCATTCTGATGGACGATAATGCCCGTCCTCATGTTGCCCATGCTGTCGGGGAGTACCGACAGAGGGAGGGAATTGAGGGTATGGACTGGCCAGCAAGATCTCCTGACCTGACCTCAATCCAATCGAACATGTCTGGGATGAGTTGCAATTTCAGCTCGCCCAGTCCAGAGTACAGGAGATTGGTGCCATGCTGGTTCAAGAATGGAACAGCATCCCACAAAGGACCACCAGGAACCTGATTGGGAGCATAAGAAGGCGTTGTCAAGCTGTAATTAACAGTAATGAGTCTCATACTCGTTATTGAACCAGTTGGCAAATTGAAAAATTGCCTCTTTTACCAATAATATCCATTTTCCATTGTTATCGTATTCAAAAGCTAAAAAATAATGTCAAACACAAATAAAATTTTAATTTCTGTACTTAAATCATTAAAGATATAATTAAATAAAAAATATATACACTTTTCATTACAATATTTCAACTAAAACGTAAAACAGGTAGTTGGATATACTTGGTGCTTAGCAAACTTTGAGTAGTATATAAGTTAAAATGCCATACCCCTATCGCTTAACATGCTCTAGAAGGACATGTTCTCGAGGCCCGCCATGTCGCCGAATCGCAGAGTTTTATCGTCGTGAATATTTTAACGTGTGCCTCATGTTCCTTTAGAATGTGGTTACAAAAACCTCATTGCAAATCGCTGTATTTTTTCGTGATTACTGACATTCATGTTTGTGGTATCGTCCTGTAGATTAAACTCATGGAAGCATAAACAATATAATAAACACGGTAAACTTACAAATAGTACAGTTGCTAAAACTAGTTAATGTCTCTTTTGGTTTCTCAGACCTCGAAAAGTCCGCGGCAATGCTCAAGCAGTTAGGAAGTACACTGAATAATCACCTTGGCGCACTTCGCTTGTTTGTTAGTCTTCAGAAACTGCAACCAGACAAGAACTAAACGATGTCAGTAGCAGCAATGATAACAACCACAAGATATAAATATCACTATCTTCGTAAACAAAACGGCAGGAATCTGTGAATGTGTTTAGAAATAAACAATATAAACAAACAGCAATTCCGCATAACAAAGGTAATTTTATTGAGTTCCATGCGTTTCCGTCTATTAAAACATTTATTTACTTAATTTTCGATATTCTTTGCGAATAAATGATAAAAAAATGCACGGCTAAATCAACACTTTTGTAACATTTGCACATGAAACACGGGTTATTATACCGCGATAACAACTGACAAATATTGAATGTCGATGATATATAGCCAATTGTTTACGATTTTATTTGAAAGACAATACCTTTATATACTCAGTGGCTTTTAACAACTCTTCAAATACTGTTGAACGATCAAGTGGCTGGAGAAGAAAACACGCTTGTACAGTATTCGCACTTTTGCTGTTCCTGGTAAATATGCAGCATGATAATCTATTCTGGGGGAATATTAGCAAGGAGAGAAAATAATACGATTTTATAATACAAGAACTCATAGGCTGCTTACTTCTATAGTTCTAGTACGCTGATTCACGTTAAGTACCACAGAACTGTTAGTTGGCGAAAGGAACAAATGCGTTTCTTGTACACAAATTCGCATTTACTGTTATGCAAAGGCTGCAGTGCAGCGTTTCTTAACGTCAATGCGAATTTAATGACCCCGATATTGTGGGCAGTGCAGTAATGGTAGTGACCATAACCAGGATATGCGTACTTGAGCAAAACAGTCAGCAGATAAACCGGAAGGCTCTTAAACGAGGGTATTCGAAATTCTTTAAAATGTGATCCATTTCCAAACGAGATGTTGTGGGTTGTATTTCATATTTTATTCTAGGAGAGGATAAGCAAAGGCACAGGAACTAAGCCAATATACACGGGGAAGCAGCTAAATTGATTCTTTCTTGATATTAGTTGTTTACTGTTGTTCGTTAACTATGTGCCTTAAGTTGAGTCTGTTTGCACGTGGTGTAATACAACAGGTAGTCTATCACTGACGAGGTCGGGCAATAGTGAAATGGAGGAGTTGTAAACCAGAGCAGTTTCTAGTAAAGTGCCGTGTGTCTGTTAGGCAGACGACACTTGGTAAGAAACAAATACTAGGCCATTCACCTTGAACTGTAAGTGGTATTCAATACCGCCACCCCTTTCCAGAATTGGTAAGGTATCAACTCTACCGATGTGTACATGATGAGTTAACACTATACGCTCTGACAAATATGCCACACTTAATATTAATTACGATTCCCAAAACTTCCTAGCACCCTGAGAGTGTAATAGTTTTTTGCAGGTGTCACAAGCTCAGGATACTGGCACCTGACGAAAGTTGAGCGAGGGTACTGTGATAAGTGAAGTTTGTTTGTCTGTATGTATTCCTGTGCCAGCTGACAAAATTGGCTCACAAGTTGGGCCTGAGGTCCAGTCAAGTCTCTTTATACTTACCGATTCATAGATCAAAGGTCTTGGTCATTGTCCCATCCGATGCCTGTATTTGTGTTTTTTTAGCAACCTGTGAAACAATAGTTGCCTTACTCGGCACACAAGATGGCCGTAAGTTGTTCTAATAAAATGTTGCATTTATCAATCAAGAGCTCAAAGGACAAGATCGTTAGATCAATAGGGTGGATTTGAATACTTATGGCATTTAGAGCAGTGTCCTCAACAATACGTCTCCATTATTGTAAATGTTGCTACAATCACATCAATTCATACCAGTGTCAACTAGGTTGCAGAATAGCGACTACCCCCGCTCGTATGTTTGTTACACTTTGTCGTCACATGTGTATACCCGAACGATAACTTAACAACCGTTAAAGCTACAGTTGCCAATCTTGGACTACATGTTTGTTGATCCTAAGGCGTTTTGATCAATATTACTTTTACAGGCGAATAGGTCAAATGTCAGGGTCACAGGATCAATAGTTTAAATTCAGTCTTCTAGACTTCCCTTTACAACAGTGTTCGCAACATTTACACCTTTAATATTTGATTTTTTATATTTCAAATGAAAGCTGAGACCGCATCAGATAATCCAAGCCACAGTGAATAGGTTGACAGAATAGCATCGGAGTCGTTTATCGTCTGTTCGTATGTTCCTTTCCCTTTATTTGTGCCCCCCCCCCCCCTCACATCACATGACCTTTGCCCACAAAACAAATCACACGTAGAACATTAGCAGTGCACGGTCATTGTCAGAGAATGGCTGACGTGAACGCAATTCAACTTTACTATACACTTTCGTCAAATGCGTATAATGTCAACATTAGTTGTCTAATTCAGGTATTACATTGCCTAATTCCCCTAAAAACAACAAACATATCGGACAAATTGTCGAAATGAACAAACTTGATGCGGAAGGAATATTGACAGTCAAAGGCAAGGCCTCAACCGGGATAATTGCGTGAAACAAATGATAAAACCACCCATTTTCAGCCCACCAGGGGCCTCAAAACAGAAATTTATCATTACCTCCACCAATCTATCATTGGAGCATACCATCTCCTTTTTCTAAAATTGGAAAAAACAAAATTATATGTTATCCGTCTCATTTTTTAACCATCTGGGAGCAACTCCACATAAGAACATCTAAAAAAATAGCGATTTTTTTCGAAATCACTGTATCCGTATTGTCTATGGTGAATTTACTCCTATGCACCATCCCGTTGACCAAAACATTCAGTTCTGCTGTCCACAAGATGACCTGGTGCTATCATCATATACATGATATTAAAATACATCTCCAATTTAGATGGCGTTAGTCTCAACATGCATTTTATTTAGAACTTTTCCCTTTGCAAAAGTGCAAAATTGTGTTAATTCCATTACTCCACTTCATGTACATGATAAGCGAATCCAGTTCGTCTCTATGGTCTATTACGTTCTCGAGACCACTCACGATGACGCCATTATGTTTTCTTACAACCTGGCTCTTTTGTCTTTTCGAGGTTAGTAACCAACTTGAAATACCTAATAGAACAAAGGACCAAGAGTTCAAGTGACGTCACTTGAATACCTCTCGTGCACTGAGCATACCTGAGTCCGTACGTTTTATTGATTGAACCAAAGACAGGGTGTAAGTCAGTTACCAACCTAGCTGTCTGTATTCGTGAATTCGACCAACCTAGCAGTGTCACTCATCGCACGCTGTCAGGTTGTTCAAATCGACGAATACCTCCAGCTGGATTGGTAACTATTACAAGTCCCACCATGTGTGCAAGATGATACATCATTATATACCTGATCTTTTGATAGACCATTGTTGCTATATGGAGATATTTTGATAGATCTTAAGCGAGCAGGTGCGGGATATCATAATCATAAATCAGAAGCATAACAGACATAGTCATGTGTGACGTGCGAAGTAATTGTTTGTAAATGATGTTAGTTTTTTGTTCGCGAAATATACGCCTTGACCTTGAGGAAGAGTCCCAACAGAGTTAAAACATCTCATTTATGAGAAAAATGACGAGAAAGAATTGGTACTCAGTTCGCAGAGGACAAAATGTGAAAGTGGAGATTACGAAGTTCGTTTCCTCTTTCAGGATTCCAGATAAGACGCATATTGATGTTATAGCTTGTTGCTTTGTGCAAAAACGTATTGGAAATAATTCTAGGTGTACCAATATACTAACAATTTTGAAAATCGTACTGTTAACCCAGCACATGCTTGAAAACTCTTTTGTTTCATAGGTGTTCGTAACAATCTAAGAAGTCGGAAAAAGTATTTTTGGTAACACAGTTTTTGATTATTTCTGTACACAATAGATCAAAATATGTTATCAAATATCCTTTTTCAACTTTTAACTTGTATCATCCAAGGGTTATAAACACATTGCAAACACCTCCCCCACCCCACTCCCCCAAGAGAAAAAAAAACATCAATTTTGATAAAATATAATGGGGCAAATATCTTTTTACCAGATCAGATCCCATCTTGTAGTGAAAATGGTCTTGGGAGAAAAATGAAAGGGATGGCTCCCAAATACTAGTAGTCTGTAAACCTATTTCAAAGAAAAACTGCACACTCAGAATTTTAGATAGGCAGATTAGCATGCGAAGTAACATACAAAATGTTACACGTGTTATTCAACTCGCAACAATTACACGCTATACAGTCTTCGAAAAGTGCAATAGCGCAAGGAACGCAGCGTAACTATTTATCGGTGCGTTCGGAATTAGTGGAATGCGTCATGACATTGCTAAGCTGTTGCTGGAATCTTATCTAGCTGTTTGAACTTTCCTCTTCCGCTTCCGCTAAAACGAGTGTCGATATCGCTTACTTTGAAAATCAACAAAATTATCATCTCTCTTCAATGAAAGACGGGTCCCAAAATGTTACTTAATTTCTCAAGGCCGAAACCCTGTCAACAACATTCGGACTTCAGTACAAAAACGAGGGTATTTATGACAAAGCAACTTTCTTTGTTTCCTGAATATAAAATTTATAAACTGCTCGGTCTTGGGCGGGGAGATATAAGTGGGAATTTTTTACCACTACAGAGAAATGGAGTTTTCCTTCCACGAAACCTCATTTCAGAAGCCCATGACATTATGTGGACGACAAGTAAGAGCGTAGGACATATCAGTGAATAAAGCTCTTTGCGCCCATTTCCGAGAAGTGTTGAAGACTCTGTTCTGGACATAGGTAACGTTTTTCCGGGTCATTCTTGGAAACAGTGGTATCACACAACAGAATATCTAATAATTTTTTTAGAATTAAAAGCCGATAAGAAGTTTGAGGTAGCCGGTTTCTAATAGCAAGGCCATATGCAGAAAAAGTATGTTACTGGTGATTGACTGTCATTTACTGATGGAAACATAAATTATCAATGAAATACAACAAACAGGTGGGTGAAGTGAACACTTGGAGCAGCACATTGTGCCGTTACAACATAATGTTAGTGTGTACTGATGCGCTGTCAGTATGGCGCTGATAAATTATATTAGAACCCCGATCTACTGTTACAATTTTGCACAAAAGATAAGAGAGCCTTATAATAATTATCGGGATTGGGAGAAATGGTAGTTAAGCATCTAAATCCGACCGCAAGTAGTCGGTCTAGTCCACTACTCCTCAAAAATGCAAAGTAACCTTTACATCATAGCAGTCTTTTGACATTGTGGACGGCACCGTCATTTGGGCATCTTAATATTTTAATATACTTTAATATTAGATAATATTTTAATAACGGATTTTTCGGTAACTGACGAGTTGTTATACATTCATCATGCGAAAGATTAGTGTGAAAATGCTTCTATTTCTACTGAAACAACCCTAGCCCACAGTAGCCAACAGTATAAAGGCATACTGGTAAGCTATTATTATCTCAACTTGGGTCTCCCAGTACGTTTTATTAGAGTTCAAGAACGCTTTTTAAGTGCAATCGCAGATCTGAGAACAACATTCGGAACGCCAACATCCGAAATGTATTGCTCGTCAACATCGCGTAGTTTGACTTTTCACAAGCACGTAACATGCATAAAAAATCATATACCGATGCCTTTTGGATTTGTCTGGCCCTGATCATTCAATACGGAGCTGTTAATGCATTCGTCGATATGGATTCGTCAATATTACTGGTCAGTTAATACAGTAGATTGTTTCAGGACCCGTTGCCTAACAGCATTCACAAAAATAGTAAAATAAAACACATTCATTAATTATCAATGAAAAACTTTTCAATCGCCCCTTTCAAAATGCCAGACACCCCACCATTGGTGTCTAACCTGTTGTAACGTGGCATCCAAAAATTAAATTAAAGGATGTCCACATCACGTTGTCGAAACACAATGGAAGATAAAGTGTGGTGATATGATTTGCCACTACATTTCCTGAATAGGAAACATTTATTTGTTTTGGCAACTATCGGAGCGAGGTGGTTAAACTCGTTCCACTGAAATGACATTCAGTGCAAAACCTATTGATACTAGGAATCGATGAGTAAGCAATATTTTCATGCTGTTTACTAGTATGAAACAAAATATTTACGCCAAACAATAGTCATACTTGTGAATATTCGATTTTTTAGTCAATAGATAAAAAGCTGAAAATTAAAAAATCGATTCGTCCATTTTTATCGCATTCATCACCGTATTCGTTCCGCACTGGTGTACACGTCGGTCGGTGTATAAGAGAAACACTGTTTTTGGTTCGAGATCCAAAAATCTATATCTCTTTTATACCATATCTTAATGCATATGAAATGAGGTATTACCTTAGTTTTTTTTTCTTATTTGGCTTATTCAACATACATGAAACTTACCCGGGAATTAGCAGTGACAAATGGTGGGCCGATGTGGGTGTTATAGGAAAAGCCGATAAATGATACTTCCCATTGCAACATAGTCCCGATACCTATGTAAATAGTGATTGACTGAGGGTATTTTGTAATATCTTGCTATCGAACTGAAGCGTTTGCTTATTTATGTTTACTGAGGTTCAACAACAATGTCAACAGCCATACCGACGTCGTGTCGGACAGTTTCACTGACGGAGGAGGTCGGAGTACCGGAGAGAGCCACATGGCAGCGCCGAGCAACTGTCAGACGTTCCAACTTACTAAATGTGCACAAGTAGAGTAAGCAGAGGTTGTATGTAAGTGCAACATCGACGTGTTGTACCCCTTAGTACACAGCGCCACCCTACCCTCACATTGGCAATCAAGATTGAGTGCATGCCTTGCTCAAGGACACAACGCAGTTACCACCAGTCAGGATCGAACGGTCGACCTTTTGGTTTAAATTCCAATGCTCTAACCGCTGAGTCGCCATGCTCCCGAAAAGTTTGCAGATACACCCATATACCGCCGTATTGATCTCCAAACTGTCACCGGAAATCAAATTCAGACACCGTGCAGCCTTAACTTCTGCAGGCGTTTAACTTTCTGGAATCCTATATTAGTTATGACAACATGAATGACATCATTTCGTCCCTTGAAACCATACGATGCCATCTGCAATACTGAAGAATTGCAGTTGCTATCTTTATACTTTCAAACAACGATTTAATATTAACTTGTAAAATCAACTTCATTGACCCCAGAGTTACATAATAAATTGCTTATCATCGATGCCCATGAACCAGAAGTAAAGTTCAGGCACAGATCATGATTTTTCTGATATTGGAATCATGCTGATATCAGACTCCTTGCCCGAGCCCTATCCACTGACCAGGTGTAGATCTCGAATGTACTAGGTATCACTGTACTAAATATCTGATTTCGAGTTATCTGCCTTGAAACGATGCACTCGGATATGATGCAATGTTCAAAATAAGTGCTCTGGGAGAAACCTTATTGCTTGAAAAAAACTGTTAAAGCACTTTGTTAGGTTTTTACACCACTTCTGAATACTCCACAAGAGTATTTTCGGGGCCTAAAAATGCACTTAACTATTTGTGTATTTTTGTTGGAAATCCCAGAAAAAATTGAGTCCAAGGACGATACCTGACTTCTTGTTGAAATTTTTCTCTTATTTGTTGCATGACCCCCATTTTCTGGCCAGAGAAAGTTGCGTGAAGGTCAAGGACTGTACTTTATGCAGGTATTTGAAAACCTAATTTTTAGTGATACGATCGTAATTTTTTCACATAATTGTTATAATGGTCGCCTATGGGAAAATATTTAGTATTGTGAAACCAATAAATTAAATAGAACTACCATGACACGCAGTTCAGTATATTTTCGCTAATTTTTGGTGGATACAGAGAGATGCCTAAGGGACGCGCGTACTGCATTTTAACACACCGGACAATTTAAGGTCTCCTTTACAGTACGTTTACACTTCTCACCGTGCAGTTTGACAAATTGTGAATTACAGAGCGTTCAGTGATTGCCCCTAATAAACTGGAAGCGACGAAGATGATATCGTCGTGATTTTGTCGACTGCACGAAAAACCGTTATGTGTGTTGGTTTATGTAGGGCAAATATCGTTTTAGATACTGAAAACTAGTTGCCCTGTCAGTGACACATTGAGGCATGAGATGAGTTTTTGCCGATGATCAGAAGAGTGAACGTTCATTATCGTGGACTGCGCACTATTTTTTCTAAGTGAATGTGACGTTTCAGCCTTACAGAAGACTGAAACGTTCCATCCCATACCGAAATGCCTTAACGTCAGAATGCTCTCACTCCTGAGGCATCTTCCTTGCTGAGAAGTATCGTAAGTTAATAAAGTATCATAACGATATTCAATGTCATTTGCATTCATGTAGCAGTTACTCGAATTCAATGGACAGGAACACATTCAAGAAAGCTTGGTTTTATGGTTGCTTAATAGAGCTTGGTTTTAAGCTTATTATTCGACAAGAAAGTCCCAAAGCTTATTTTAACGTTCTTTCTTGCCCTGTGGCACAGATTTGTTGGATGACCTCTGTCGAGACAACTTAATGACCTCGAAAACTACGAATGGATATTCGGTCAACACTGAACATGCCCATCACCGCACCGGGGACAGCTATTTTACGTACCCACCCGATAGGGCGGTACACTGTGATATCTCACACCTGATGTTGCCACAGGGCAGTCACCTCGAGAACTATCCCGACTGAAGTCGATCCACGGTCCTCTGGCAAGAGGGATCAAGGTATGCTATCCACTGTAGGCCTTTAAATCCCCAATTAGCGACTGTAAACGCCATGGCCAAATAAGGTAGCTGTGGCTAAATTATACGGCGTTTGAAACTTTCTCAAAGTTTCGAAGTGTTTGGGCTTCAATATACAGTTTGATCCTGCTTCCCGATACCTGCAATGCAGCTTAAGACCTACCTGTTGAACAATGCTAAAGATAAATAAGTGGTATGTACTTAACCCTTTACCCAACGTAACGGCCAAAACCGGCCAGCGCGATTCTCAAAAATCGCCTGTTAATTTTCATTATTTTTTTTATTTTTTGTCTCAAAAACATAGGTTATGACCCCTCGTTGGAACGAGCTCGTCGAGCTCGTTCCAACGAGGGGTCATAACCTATGTTTGTGAGACAAAAAATGAAAAAAATTAGTTATTCAAGAATTATTTTTGCAAGTGTCGTCTGCTTTTCATGTTAGGTAAAGGGTTAAGCCCGAGAACTAATATATATTCATGTGGCATTTCATATGAAATGTTATGCGTAATTTACATTTAAATAAGATTTCGCTTGACTCTAGAGAGCTATGAGAAGCCTTCTCGAATAAACTTCAGCTCAAGGAGGAGAACCAATAATAATGGTGAAGACTTATAACAAGAGGCTGTAAACTGTGATTCTAAGGGGAAATCCTGAGGCGTATAGGAAACAGACGCAGAGGAGGTGGAAATATCGGTGCTTTTCTCTCCTACCATGTCACAATACGGTGGATCCGTATTTGCCACTGTGCCCAAATTAGACTAATCTCAAGGTCTTCCACAAAGCCACCACTTAAGTGGTGGCCGCGTGCACCTGCGCTGACCTATCATGTCAGTGCTTCTGTACAAACCCTTCACTCTAATATTTGTGATAATTTATGTTTTACAAGCCCAAATTGTAAAATGTCGTGCCCATAAGATTCGGGCACTCTATTTTCACGATCTGCTACATTGTGTGAAATCAAGGTCAAGCAAATATCTCGTCTCTAACTGCTTTGGCCATTAAGAGGGATCAGCTCAGGAAGAAATGGTCTTTCGTAGCATGTCTTTAAGAAATGATTTTTTTTATCCACGATATGTTTCACCGAGAATTGTCCATCTGAACGACGACGTCTATTGTGGAAGATACCAAGTCCTAACTATAAAAAGCGGCCTATGCGTGTTTATGTGAGGGTGTATATGTTTGGCGTGAGGGGTCTGTCTGCCTGATGTTGTGAGAACGCAGAAAATAGGTTTGGGCTCCCACTTAGATTTCATTTGTTTTCTTCGAGTCTTCGCAAAGAAAACAATGGGTTATTCTTTGTCTTCCAAATTTAAAAACTTATTTGGCATCGACAACAGAAAAAAGAAAAAAGAAAGAAACCCCCTCCAAAACAAAAAGTCCCTACAAAAGCTGGTAAACAAGACTGGGGTGTATGTGTGTGCGTGTTTATGTATGCGTGTGATGGGCGACTGTATGCGTTGGAGAGGGTGTGGTAGTTTGTGAGGGTGTGGATGTGTGTGTGCGCAAAGCGTGCTCTTGAAGCTATTTCCACACACGCACAAAAATTGAGATTACATGAGCTTCGTTTGGAACAGATGCGGTATTTGGACGATTTTAAGATGTTAACCCTTTACCCAACGTAACGGCCAAAACCGGCCAGCGCTATTCTTAAAAATCGCTAATTAATTTTCATTATTTTTTCATTTTTTGTCTCAAAAACATAGGTTATGACCCCTCATTGGAACGAGCTCGTTCCAATGAGGGGTCATAACCTATGTTTTTGAGACCAAAAATGAAAAAAATTAGTTGTTCAATAATTTTTTTACAAGTGTCGTCTGCTTTTCATGTTAGGTAAAGGGTTAAAATTAACCCTAGTAGAGAAGGAAGCACTTTAAAAAGCATTTCATTTTCAAGTTACTCTCCTGAATAATTCAGGAAATACTTTTTCCTTTTCAACATAGCTTTTGGCAACATTTATTACGCAGCAGCGATTTCTTATCTAGTCGTGTATTTCTTCACAAGAGCAATTGAGACATTCCAGAAAACGCATCAAATAAATTTGACTTTTATCCAAGTCGATAAGAAGACTTCATGCTGATGTACCCGTGATCAAGCCAAATAGCCGAGACAATTTTAACTAAATGTCAGCTCGGATGGTTTATATCTGTGGCATTTTATGAAATTCAAATGCTTCGTTTATAGTAATTGTGTTTCTGTCGAAAGAGACCAATTCAATCTTGCTGTACACTTGTCAAAAATAACACGTAGCTGCGAGTCTATGCTGAAATCACTGGATAGCATCATACATCGGACATGGTGGGAGCCCAAGTGGAGAAATTTTCGATCCATCCTGCCCAATATTTTAACATTTGTGTCACAGATGTCTGCGCTGAATGTATCAACAAATTGCCTGTATCATTTGCCAAGAATAAACACCACTGGAATTGGAATCTGAAATACTATGTGCTGTATTCAATACAAATTTAGAGTATACAAGGAAGCGAAGACGCTAATCCCCCCCCCCCCCCCCCCCCACACACACGTTTTCGTGGTAGCCAACCTCATCGTCATATTCGCTTTAAATAGCATAAATTCAAACCCAACTATAGGCTTAAATTGGTGGAGATAGTCATATTAACTTTCATCAAAAGTGAAATCAGTATGTGTTTTTTTGTGTTTTAGAGAAATCCGAGAATTACGATAAAAGACGACGCACGGGTGGTTGCTGTTAGCTGAAAAGGTGGTTGCCGAGCGCAGATCGAATCGGTATACGACTGGTTGCTTCGTCGTTTCGACATATATCAGGCAATTAGTGCAAGTTGGTCGATGCAAATTCGACAAAACACAATCAGTACTAAGGTACGATATATATAAATGCAGCAAGTTTGTCAAAATACTCTCTTCTCTACAAATAAACAAAAAATAAATTACCATTTTTCAGAGGACAGTGAGCAGACCGACCGCTATATGCCGATGGCTGATATGTACTTCCCGAAATACACCATCAGGTATATGCTCTATATCAAACATGTCTACACAGTGATGCACATTTAGAGGCAAAATAATGTTGCTACAGAATTGTAAGACAGTTCTCTGCCTCTCTGAGCTATGGATTATAGCAAAAATAGTCGTTTTTGTACACATCGTGAGCACTAGAAAACCCAGAAATAGACAATAAGCATTAAGGTACCCATCAATATATTAGCATATCCGTCTATTTGATGTGACGTGGAAGTTGTTGTTTTTTCTTGTACCATTATCTTTAGACGAAAGCATCGGTCTTCCTGGGAACCCCAATGTTCATTTGTATTTCTGAGAACCTTGGTGCTCAGAAAAGGGACACGCGCACCATTTTAGACGAACTACCGGCTGCTTGCAAAATGCGAACCGTGTGATATTGCTCATGAACTTTACCCAATGTCTTTTGATAATATTGTATGAAGAAATCTGTGCTTTATAAGCACCCACCTACACAAATTTGTCTCCTGATGTTTCGGGAAAAGATCAGATACACAAATAACCTGTGTTCGTCCATTCTTCCGTATATGGTGTATCCCACCTCTACATGCTGCCAGGCTATGTTCACGTTGTTTGATAAACACTACTCCCATCGCCCCAAAAGCCAATATTGGTTACCTGGACGCGCAAACTATGGACATGTTAGTCTAAAATATATTTAATACCATCGTTATTATACCACCACAAAACGAAGTTTAGGGGGGGGGGGGGGGGTATATAGGAGTTAACTTGTCCGTCGGTCGGTCTGTCGTCGTCGGTGTCAAGGTGATAGCTTGAATTTTCGATTTTATTGTTTAAAAGTGTACATGTTTTCCATAATCTTTCTCACTGGGCTAAATATAAAGCGTAAAGAAAGGTATATGACGAACCCCGAAAACCGATTTGTCACTTAAATAGACCAGCAATAATTCAAGCGCTGCTAATTGAGCGTGAAATTTAATGTCCATTATGGAGCATTTGTTGAACGCCACATGGGTGGTCTGGATGAAACACTAAAGGTAGTAAAAGCCAGTGTCCTTCTGCAGTCACTATCCGTGTAATCATGGCCAGTTAATAGGGAATTGTTGTAAAAGAAGTACACAGCAGAGGGTCTAGCCACACACCCATATTATGAATCTGTTCTGTCGCGAATGTCACGAAATACCGAAATGCTAGTCTTTTACAGGAACTTTCAAAGTGAGTATTAAATTAAGATAGATCTAAGCGGCTGAATTCAGAGAAACAATTAAACTGAGAATTAATGTTCTGGATATGGAAAAAAAATCGGGGGGTTTCTCGAAAAATTCCTTCCAGTCTGAAGGTGTGTGAGGCTGTGGGTCGTTGCGAGTAGATGGGGATGTCCCATGCTATAGGTTAGAGGAGGTGCCGCATTGGTGCGAAAGTATAGGTCCGTTGTGATGTAGGGGAGCCACAGAGCTCATATTTAGAACATGGCAGTCGCGGGCCAAGTCGGTGGCCATATATGAGAATAAGATCAAAAACACGAAGTACGAGCTCACGAAGCTATTTGCATTTAGGTAAACGGCATTACCTGTTTTAGAAGGCAAACCATACGTAGGCAGAGTAGGCTTTGGCTGTATGAACATTATTCTGAGATAAACGTAGGGGAGAGTTTCACCCCATTGGTGGCGACTGCTTGAGTGAAAAGCGTCCAATAAAGTAATAAGCTAAAAAACTGTGTGGGTAGGGGGTGATTGACGTTCAGTTTTTTCTTATTCATTTCGATTTAATGTAAGTCACAAATTACCATATTCATTTATATTTAAATATATATATATGTATTAAAATTGTTGTTTTTGGTGAACCCCTGTTGATTCATGCTTTTTGTCGAAACGTCACAGACCCCTTCAGGATAAGAACCACCCCATCAAAGTGAAACGGGCGGGTTCGTCACAGCGAGATATACGTTCGCGCACGGGTTCAGGCAACACTCCTTGAGTACAATAGACAGTCGTCTGCAAATATCCTTACTGATGATTTTACTGAGCTTAGGAGATCGTTGATGTGGCATAAGAAAATTATTGGACCCAAACCAGTTTCTCGGGAAAACCCGAGGCAACGGTAGCTGTATCCGAGAATTCCCCATCTAGAACTGCTCGCATGTTCCTTTCTATGAGGAACGTGGTGAGTCATCTGTGTATAGGTCCTCTGATTCCACATTGCTCTATTTTATGGAGGAGTCTGTCGTGTGGCACCGTGTTCGATGCTTTGGAGAAGTCCAGTTTGGCAATGTCGACTTGTCTTCCTTGGTTGAATGATTGTAATACATAGTTTCTGCATTCGTTGAATTATTGTAATGCGTCGTGGGTCGTGACTACAAGCTGTGTTCCGTATGAGTAACCGGGCCTGAATCCATGATTTAACGATGTTGGTACTTTGTGCTTCTCCGGGTGTTTCAGCAAATGTCTACAGCTTATGTGTTCGAGCAGCTTACGTGGCTCTAATATTAGGGATAGTGGTCTATAATTTTCGGCACCGTATTTATCTCCCTTTTTATTAAGCAGGATAGATTTGCGTTGTGCCAGTTGTTTGGTAATATACCGTGGTCTATCGAGCTCTGAAATATGATGGACAGTGCTGGGGCACGGTATCTGCACACTGTTTCAGTACTCTATTTGGAATATTGTCTGGACCCGATGCTTTTGCAGGATTGATGTCAAAATTTTAAGTAATTTTTCCACTCCGTCCTGATTGATTGTCATGGTCGGTATGGTTTGACGGACATGAATTGGTGTCTTGGGCAGAGTACTTTTCTTCCCCCTGATGAAAGCTGTTTGATTAGGATCTGTGCTATCCCCTCTATTGTTCACAAGTGTTCCTCATTCTTTAAGTGATGGGTGCTGTCATTGCGGGCTTCCGCACAAAAAGCCTGACAAAATTATCAGTGGTAATTATAGTAATAATATTACTTTGTGAGCATTGGGTGCAGGATTTAACTGCGTTTTATCGAGACATGCTCTCGTATTTCGAACTTCAAAACATGGCCATTTTACTAGTCTTGTTTTATATAAACGGTAGACCAAGTTTCCTTCGTGAACGAGAATCTGCAAGATATCGGATGTGCAGACTGTCGTGGACGAAGACCCAATTAACTCATGCCTCAGCTATAGAACATATTTTACGTCCAGCCGACCAAAGAAACTTGATTTGATCAACGGCAATGGTGCTAATATTATAATTAAGTCGGGGAGTCATTGTATTTAAATTTTTTGAAGTAAAAATGTGGCACACAATTATATGTCATCAGGCCGTATATCAAAACCCCCTGTCTTATTAGTGCCCCTCCACTTCACCTAGTGCCTTTTGTGAGACCTCGAACAGTTAATTATTTCTGCACGTAATGAATCTTCATGTTCAACTAACTCGGAGAGAATGCAATGAGGTTGCAACGGCCAAGCAGAAATTATTAACGCCCTTCATAAAAGCACAGAGTCCTTACAGATAATGTTATTTATACATTATTTTGCTACTGAAGGAGACGTTTTATATTCAGATTACTCCTCAACGGTCTAGTTTCAAGCTAAAATGAACTAGGTATAGTTCATGTGTCAAATTAATATATAAAGTGCGTGGTTCCGTTTTCTTGCAAAATAGTCACTAACTTGCTACCAAGTGTAGACGTAAATGGCACATGTGTTAATAAATTTCGCCATTCTTTACAAAAAATGATTAACTTCCCAATAACTCTCATAACCGCGCGATT
Organism: Pictodentalium vernedei; assembly: GCA_031216915.1. Lineage (NCBI taxonomy): Eukaryota > Metazoa > Mollusca > Scaphopoda > Dentaliida > Dentaliidae > Pictodentalium > Pictodentalium vernedei. The sequence goes on along the minus strand of CM062291.1, from coordinate 94,453,300 downwards.
TTGTAAAATAATACCCCCAAAACACGTAATACTCCAGGAATTGGCAAAACCGATTGGCAACCAGCAGGGCAGTGAGCTCACAACCAACAGTACACCGAATCCAGATGCGACCGCAGGCAGCAGTACAACGCAGTTGGTATATATACATATCTGCATCACTATGTTTCACTCAAACACGCCACTTACCAAGAATGCTGAGTAAGGTTGCATGTATCCAAACTGCATAAAAATGGCCCATACAATTCCGTATTTTTGTCATTTTTCATATTTCTTTTTTACTTTGGCAAGAAACTTTGGTGAGGAACAGTATTAAAATACTTACAATATTTACTATGGAATCGACACGGATTCGTACTTGATCGGAGTGGAAAAATGTCAAAGTATCTGACAGGTTGTGGTCAAAATTGGAATTTCCTCGCATGTCAGGTGTACAGTGCTACCCAGTGGAAATGATCTGTCTTCAATCCTCGACTGGGACGACCCGCGTTGAGTCCTTGGACGAGGCACTTTATCCCGGTTGCCTACATGGGGGCACGATAACGCCGTGTACTAAGGCGTACTACACGTCGATGGTGCACATGTCTTCAACCGCTGTAACCCTGCTTGAACGGAGCTTGAACGGAGCTTGAACAGAGTTAGAATGTTGAGGAGCTGACAGTTGCTCGTCGATGCTCGTTGGCTCTCTCCGGATTCTCCGGCTTCCTCCACCCGTAAAACTGTCACGGTCACGATTAGCTATTGTGCATAAGTATGTTACTTTAAAACACAAATAAATAAATAAATAAATAAATAAATAAATAAATAAATAAATAAATAAATAAATAAATAAATGATCTGTCTTGCTCTATGAGTAAATCTGAATTACCGTGGAAGGATGCAGTCTGTTCAATGCTGATTAAAGTGATTCATTTTACGATCTACAAATATTACTTCAATTTATTCTGTTTATTACTGTACGAGAATATTTATAACTCTGTATTTATCTAAACCAAAAATCGCGCTAACTGATTACTTTGTGCCGTGCGAATTCCATTCACAAAAACGTCCTCTCAGTTTGGGTGTGATAATGCACCTGTAACGATGTGCTTCATTTTGACTCCCATAAAGAATTCTCAAGCATTATATAATTTCACCACAAAGATAAGAAAAGAGCATCATTAACTGCTGTAATTTTAAATTTCATTCATCACTTTTGTTTGGGCAGGTATTCGTGAGGTACTGCTATCTAGTGAAGTGTGTTTTTGTTGTAATCACCCATTTGATACTCGTCACTGGCGAAGGGGGATTTTCTAATAACCCGCTCTCTACGAGGTTCCGCTACTGTTCTTGTTTAGAATTCAACGTTCCGTTATACCTTGTTAAATTCTTCACTTTTACAGGGTAGCTTCACGATGGAGACAAAAACTGTAGTGAATTTGCTGTTGAAACGAGCAGAGTATTTCATTTTGATGTTAAATGTTATGAAAGTAAATGTGTAGCTGAAAACGTTTTACAGCACAGACATTGTGAAATATAGGCGATGGATGAAGCCAGCTCTGTGCTGAAGTTAAATGATTTTTTCCTGTGGTTCAGTAACCAAGATATGTAACTTCTGGTCCGAGAGAAACAAATAGAAATGGACAGTCGGAGGCGAAAGAATGACTTGCGCCACTGAAGGAGATAGTAATGAGATGAGAACTTCTGTTGTGAACGATGGGTACACCCTAGAGCTCCCAACTTCGTAACGGAAGTGGTAGATATGACAAGTGCTATAGAAAATTATCAAAATATTGGACATGACTGGGGGTGATCGTTGCAGATGAGTACGGAAAACATGTTCATTCAGCTGAAAAAGATGTAGTGATTTTAGGTTAACTTGACCTTTTTCATGAATAGTGAATTTCGGGTCAATTTAGAGCCTACTGTAGATCACAAACTCATCAATAGCAACGAGTACAGAAGCGAACCGCCTTCTGATATTTTTTTAATTACCTGGAGGCTGTGCATTGTTTGAAGGGGCGATCCCTCACCTACAACATTCTCATCACACCCATCGCCTTCTTTGATGAAGCCTTCATCGGTGCGTTTTAAATATTTTACCTCAAGTTTGTGATTTCGATTTTACAACATCGGATAAGAAACGTAGTTTCCGAGCCAAGCACATCCCCATGTATCAGCCCTCGTTTTGACAAGAGGATTTTGCCTGTAGAATTACAACAAGCACCCTTCCGTAAAACATTTGCTCGAAATAGCATAAAATCCGTTTCTTTTCAACCTTCTGGCTGGTCTGCATTAAAAGTAAATATTGTATTGTCAAAATTTCGGACGTGTTTTTCAGTACATCCGCTGTGAACAGCAGCTGATATACATTTAAGTGAAGAGTACATCTTTTCGTCTTTGTGGTACTGTATTTTTCATGCAATTGTAAAACAATCCTTCAACCAAATGTCTCCTAACTGCCATTCATATTCATAGTGGTAAATTATGTCTCCCCTTCACCGAAGGGAGACATATTGTTTTACCCTGAATTCTTCTCCCTCTCGTTGTTGTTGTTGTTGTTGTTGTTGTTCTTCTTCTTCTTCTTCTTCTTCTTCTTCTTCTTTTTCTCATACAACCGTGTCGGGGCCAGAACGTTTTTTATCTTTTGACCTAGGCTTATGATATTTAGCATGTGGTTATATCACCATGAGACGATATGTTGCGTACTATCATGACCCACATATGACCTTGACCTTTGTCCTCCAGGTAAATTACTGATTTTTTGGCAAGTAAGCTTGTTCGGGCAAGAACTTATTTAGCTTTTCAACTTGGCTTATGATATTTGGCATGTGGGTGTATCACCATGAGACGATGTGTCGCATACTATCATGACCCTCATATGACCTTGACATTTGACCTGAATGTCAAATTATTGATTTTTTTATCTTTTGACCTAGACTTATGATATTTGTCATGTGAGTGTATCACCACGAGACGATGTACCACCATGACCCACATATGACATTGACCTTTGACCTCAAGGTCACAATTATTGAATTTTTGGCAAGTAAGCTTGTTAGGGCAAGAACTTTTTTTATCCTTTCACATAGGCTTATGATATTTGGCATGTGGGTGTATCAACATAAGGCAGCATCGTATCATGTACTGTTGTGATGAAGATGACCTTGATCTTTGACATCAAGGTCAAATTATTGAATTGTTCAGCTAGGCTTATGATATTTGGCATATGAATGCAACAGACAGGCTGATGTGTCACATTCTATCTTGAACATCCATGATCTTGACATTTGACCTTTAGTTTGATCTTTGTGAGTTGTAAGTTGGAAGCATGGAACTAATCGAAGTGGGGACATATGTTTTATAGTTCACTAAACAGTTCCCTCTAGTTTGTTATTAATTACAGTGCTACCAAAACCGTTACCTTAATTGTTCAATACAGTGATAACCTTGAATGAATTTCACATGGTGAATTTGTGATTAATTACAGAACTACCAAACACAGGCACCCTAAATGTTAGCCATATACTGTGATAACCCCGAAGGAGGTCAGGAGCATACGCCTTGTTGAGAAAACAAAATTGTTAAGTTATTAGAAAGAAAAATTGATTTCCTTGTCTGCAGCTTGTGTTTAAAATGATTTTTTTGTTATATACTTTCCATAATAATGCCACGAAATTCTGAAAAATATATCAGCAGGATAGAAATCATGCCTTCGCTAGTGAAAATATAATAAGGATTTATCATTACTGTAGGTACACGCCACCCCCAAATTCTCTATCTCGTCTGAAAGTATTTGGGCAATAACACTGTTGTGGCTGCGAGTTTGGAGATATGAAAATCTGATCAGACTAAGAATTCAACGCGCAACAACAACGTCACGGTAAAAGCCCTGGCAATCTACTACGACTTTTACCCAAACATGGCCGATTGTCGTGGTTAATTACGGTGGCTGTATATTTCTTGTTTGGATAGCTAACAGAGAAATACATAAAACGTCAGTGTAAAACGAGGTGTAAATTCGTTAGTCAGTACGGCACGTGTGCCTGTGCGGAAGGATAGAACGAGAGGTGCAACCTCGTGTGCAATCCCCCCGCGACGGCATGAGTGCCGTATTGACGAAAGCATTCACACATCGTGGCGTTCTGCGTTTTACACGCCTCTATGGCATAGAATCCATTAATTTAAATATTCAAACCTCACACAAAAAATTCTAAGACTCTTTTTTGTTTATTGACCGAAGCGTTCGATTTATCGGATGTCACCGCAGCTTCCGAATTGATAGGGGTCGGAATGCAACCTGTCGATTGGCTGATTACGAAAATAGACGGGTTTAGTTCCTTTGATGGGTCCATGACATCAGGTGAAAAATAGTCCGTCAACGGAAATCTGTATGGGTCACGCGTTCCGTACCGATTTGTAAATATGGAACTGGTGGAAAAGTAATAGGCGTGTTAAAAGCATGGGTATCTGTACACACACCAGAACCGTCGGGTAAATTCATGTCGGCGAACAGAGGTCACTCCTCCAATTTCTGAAGGTCGTTACTGGCCTAATCAGGACATTGTCACCTGTATGGTATCTTTTAGAATTAATCACAATGGAAAATTGACAAAACGATTGAGTATGGCCTGTTTTATGCAGAAGGTGATATAAACTTTACTAGCTTGTATGAAGAATTGGCGGATAAAACTATCATACTGCCCATACAAGAAAAGGTCGGAAAAATATTCTTATACTCAAAAAGTGCTTTGAGGCAATAATGAATGATGGTCTGTGCTCTTTAAAATTGCAAGATCACCTTCATGTGAGCAGCTGTTTTTTGTCTCCAAATACTCTCGAAAGAGCAGTGTAAAAGGTTTATACAATTTTTTTTGAGCATTCGCCGTATTCTTTTTACTCGTAGTAGCCAACGTTAACACATTACAAACGCGGCTCAGGCACCCGTGAAAATATATTTTTTTTGTGTTCCTCTAGTGAAATAATTCCGTTATCCACTCGATAGGTGTATATATTCTTTTTGTCACTCACTGGAATCTCAGTTGTTTCCTTAACCCTTATCTAACATAAAGGCAATAACCGGTCAGCGCTATTCACAAAACTAAGTGGAAAGCGAAACTACTAAGGAGTGGGGACGAAAACTACGGAAGCGTTAAGGCGCCAGTTGAGTATTATTTCTATCTTGCACGTGCAAGTTAGCTATCTTGCACCTGCAAGTTACTATCTTGCACGTGCAGGATAGCTATCTTGCACCTGCAGGTTACTATCTTGCACGTGCAGGTTAGCTATCTTGCACCTGCAAGTTACTATCTTGCACGTGCAGGTTAGCTATCTTGCGAAAACTATATTTCGCCTGAAAATGATATGCGTTTGACGTTAGCTAATTCAGATTTTATTTCGACAAATCCACCCGAAACGTGAGCTTGACTTTGCTGGTTGAAAAACATGGAACCTATTTAAATACATTTGCTTTTAAATAAACTTCATGGGAATCTGCTGATATGGCATTGGCACAAGGTATTTGTTTCTTTATTTGATCTCAGCAACACTTTCAGCAGTCAGGGTCATATCGTGTCAAATAGTTTTAGGGGTGGGGGAAGTCGGATTACCTCGAGAGCAACGCCAAACGGCGGGGAGTAACTGTCGGGCTCTCCAATTTTTTAAATTACTTGTCCCCGTTTAACGCTCTGTCAATCGATAAATGTGGTAGCGTATTTCAATAAGCCTATATCGAAACTGCCATCTTGGCTTTTAATCTATGCAAGGTCACGGGTCGCGAGGTGTAAACATTTCAAGAAAACAAGTTGTAAGCAATGGAAGAAGAGAGCGGGTGAAGTGCTTCGGACCCTTTACGTTCATTAGTGCGAATTCAGAAAACATTTAGCCAAGGTTACCATTTGTTTAAGGGAATGGCAATATTGTACGAGAACTTTCATTATTTCGAATTGTGTTCATATTGACTTAAATGGTGTTTGAATGCACGTTGTGTCCTGACTCTGTGGTAGTCCAAACATGGCCGGAAAGAGCGTATTTTAATTTTTTGGTTTGGTACGTCCTTTCATGTGGCCGTGGGCACTGTTTCGAAAAGTTTCGGGTATTTCCCAACCCTAGAAACTCCGTGCAACGAGTGTTTCCTTATTGCCACTCGAAACACGTCCTCATCTCCGTGAAAAATGTCTTTAAACCTGCCATATCACGACGTTTAAAGTCGTCTAGAGTTGCCCCTTCAGTTAATTTGAATGATAATAACGGTTCTATGAATTTAAACTTAAGATGTCACAAAACTAGTTGACTTGGCTGACACATCACTCAACTCTATGAACATGGAAATCGTTTTATTTACACCCCGAGATCTGTGACCTTGCATGGATTAAAGATCCAAGATGGCAGTTTCGAAATAGGTTTATTCACCATTAACCCTTTACCTAACATGAAAAGCAGACGACATTAAAAAAAAATTCTTGAATAACTACTTTTTTCATTTTTTGTCTCAAAAACATAGGTTATGACCCCTCATTGGAACGAGCTCGACGAGCTCGTTCCAATGAGGGGTCACAACCTATGTTTTTGAGACAAAAAATGAAAATATAATGAAAATTAATTGGCGATTTTTGAGAATAGCGCTGGTCGGTTTTGCTCGTTACGTTGGGTAAAGGGTTAATGAAAAAAACTTGTATCTTTCACTGGTGAAGATATGTAACAACATATTCCTATTATTTGCATACTCCTACAAGCACCAGTTCTAGTTAATTAACAAGACATTCAATAAAATTTTGGCCTACTAATTGCTGTTTGGATATGGAGGAAGTCCCTGGTATTTGAATTCATAGTCTGGTATCCACGATCGAAAAAAAAAATATTTGATTCATTATAACACTGCGCTCTGTCGGACAAGCTTAAAAACTTAATTCTGAACTTCTTTCCAGAAAGCAGATAATCAACACACTTTCAGATAATTATATATTCCAGTCATTTGAATAGTTTCTGCAGACAGTGTGGATATTCAATTAATTCCACTGTTAGTCAAAAATAATTTCCAACTGAGCACTTATTTTGTAACGCTTCATTAGATTGTTCATTGGGGTGTTTTCAGTTTTGTTTTAGCAGGAGAAGCAAGAGGGCTGTTGCCGATTACCTCAATTTATAAGTGAATGTACCAACCTTATGTTTCGCGTAGCAACACTATGTGCCCGGACTGTCGCCGATAACATTAAAAAAAATTCCGTTTTCTAAATCTCTCAAAATCTTACTTTCTCTCTTTTCTGGATTCTCTCAATTATAGTATAGACAAATCAACGAATTTGTTGTTGGTGCGATGGAAATTGTCTGATGGACTTTCTTGTCGACCCTGGGTCCTGTTGGGCCATGGTGCGTCAAGTTTGGCAGATGATTTGAGTGTCGCGGATGTCCAGGGTGAGGCGCACATTCGCCACTCTAGCGCAGCAGCCCGTTGCGCGCGAGTAGTTTCTCGTAATTACATGTTTTGAACTATTCACCTGGGTGTTCGCACTAGAGTCTGTAGCAATTGCTGGAGGGGGGAGGGGGCATGGAATACAAGAATAACTTCATCGCACCTCCCACAGGACTTGTATTTTCCCAAAAGTGTGGAGTGAAGCAACCTTACCATTTATAAAAAGCAAATCGTCACAGTTCTTAGTAACTCGGCTGTCAGGACATCTATCTGGGCCCTTTGTATGGAAATGACAGGAAGACAGCCTGTCGGGATATGCCATTCCCATGTTGTATATATACTATTGCTATGTTTGTATTAATTGTTTGTACTCTGTATACTGCAAATAAAATATCAATCATCAATGTATCCCTCTTCTTTAAAAATACACGCGATAAATCTGTGTCTAACAAAACCGTGAGAATTCCAACCATCCAGTCTTTGTCTTTGTAACATGTTGTGAACATTTTGTTGTGCAAAACTACTCTGGTTATTATGCACGTAAGTGATTAACTATTCGAGATAAAATCGATAACGGAATGTTTACCACTGCGATACTCTTATACCTAACCCATTCAGCCAACCACACTGGTACTCTTCTAATACCTAACCCAGTTAGCCCAAACGCTATGGTACTCTTATAATTAACCCATTTCAGCCCAACCACACTGATACTCTTTTAATACCTAACCAATTTCAGCCGAAAGTTTAAACACCGGAGAGGAATCCGTATTTCGAATAAGATGTATCCGATTTCTTTCAGGGAGAAAATTTGCAAAACATTCTTTTGTCTGCTATCTACCGTATACAAAACAACAAATTTGGCAAAATAGAGGAACGCTCTGGGTTACCATCCCCCGCATTCTCTCAGCAAATGGAGACTTTGAAAAAAGGAAAAAATATATTGTTATCACTGTCCGGAGCCTGTGCTTGCCACGGTTAATGTAAGCTCGAGCTTGCATAACTTTTCCTTAGAAATCCTGGTACAGTAGTCGAAAGGATGTTTATTTTATTCGGGCCCAATTAGGAGAGATCCAAACTGTGAACGAGTACTACGAGCTTTGTTTTCCAAACCATAGCATATCAACCCTTATTTAGATGTCATGACATGTATTTTACAAAAAAATAAATAAATTGTTAAAAAGTAACTGAATATTTTTGTAGTTGTTCAATTGCGTTTCTTCGATTTCCTTAATAAATTTTAAACTTAGTTGAATTACATCCATTTTCCGCTTTGTCATTGGCACTGTAGATCAATACAGTTGACATCCCCTGTCACCATCAACTCTTTCCTTATGGTTTGCGTGTAGTCTAAAAACAGTGACCACCACGGGGTATGTAGTATTTAGACAGTTGATGTATTTTCGACTACTGATTTTCCCTTAACAACACAAACACGGAGATTTAATTGATTTTTTTATTGGGGTTTAACAATTCTTTTGCCTCTTGTCGGACAGTTGTACGAGTGGGTGAAGCTGGAGTATCCGGAAAGAACCACCGTGCAACGGGGAGCAACTGTCAGACACCCCAACGTACTAACGCCAAACAAGCAGGGTAAGCATTTGTAGAAGACAAGGGCACCACCGACGAGCAGTACGGCTTGGTACACAGTGCCACATTGCCCGTACGTGGGCAGTCGGGATTAAGTGCCTTGCTCAAGGGCGCAACGCAATTACCCACGGTGGGATCAAACCATGAACTTTTTGGTTTGAAGTCCAATGCCGTAACCACGAAGTGACCACACTCCCAATTAAATAGATAAACTCGACAATTACAGGAAGTACACCCTATCTGTTTCATAAACATGACTTTTTCTGTGACGGAAACATCTCGTTTCTTTCTTTTTTGTCACACCGTTAGACACAGCTCACCAACGCGCGTTGTGTCACTAAAACCGACTATCAGCAGCTAAAATGGTTCAGTGCTGAAAGTTCATATATGGACACTGTAAAATTTGCCGCCAATATATGGTAAAATTGCTGGCAATCGACTGCGACCTGTAACTGTACAGTTTACGGTAACGAATGCGATACTTGAAGCATTATCATACGGAATACCAACAGAGGTGCGCCTATGTTCAATGCGGTAGAGTTATTTTTTTAGAACTATCGTCTGAAACTCTTCAGTTCTTGAAGTCGGAAACGGAATTGTCCATTGTCTTGGCAGAGTTCATTCTTAAGAGAGACTAATTGTAGTTTAAAGTGTTAACCCGTAGGCAGAAGGCTAGGGGATAATGATAAAAATTGGCTTATCTTGGCCTGGAAATAATGAACTTACACGGTAACCCGTTGGCAGGTTACGCTATATAACATGGTTGTAACTTATATGAAAACGTGTTGAAATGCTTTTCAGCCTCTCCGTTTTCACCACGCCAACCATGCTGTTTACGGCTGAACAGAATGCCCGTCGAATTAATAGCACCAACAAACGCGCGACCTCGCTTTGGTGAGATTATATCTAAGTTGTTTCGATTTATTTTGGCAGAAATTCCGTTAAGATGGATATAATGTGCAACTTTTGTGGATGCAATGTTCAACCTTTGTGGATGTAATGGGCAACCTATGTGGATGTAATGCGCAACCTATGTGGATTCAATGCATAAACTTTGAGTCGTATCAGTCCCGAAAGGTTACCAAGTCTGACTGCGAAAAAATGCGAGATTAGGAATTTAATTAATGTTGTATTATTTTGTCGTAACCTATTGTTCGTTCCCGTGTTTTGCAATTGAGGTACCCCTCATAACCTAAACGATTGTTCGCGCGTTATTTCCAGGGCTGTTCTTCATGACTATTAAAAAACCTTTTGGCGTATTTTCAAGCTTAAACAAATTATATTTCCAAGATTCTGCTCCAACTAAGATTGAACAAAAATTCCAGACATTTACCGTACAATTTTATGGTAGCAATATGTGTCTCTTAGTATATGCCTCACACCTCACATTCAGGAGAAGCATATGCTGTTTTGTAAGCATATATTTGCTTTGTTATATTTTATTGGAGATAGTGCCTGAAAGATACTCTCCAGTGAAATTTGGCGTGTCCAAATTTAATTTCTGTAGTTTACCCACTGTAAGTAACCCCAGTACAGATTTATTTAAGCAAGAGAAAGACAAAGTTCTTCCATCAGGCCGCTGTAATGGTTTGATGACAACATTTCATCATCAAAGTCACACTAAGTTTTATAATCTTTTTAACAGTACATATAGCTTTAGTAGTGCGATTCGGATAAACTTTCTGGCAATTTGTCTAAGGTCTAGGAATGTACTCGAACGGAAAATCGATTGCGCCATTTGTTTTGAGGCGGACTATAAGCGAACCAAAACTGATCCAGGACGAGACCAGTTGAATAACACACCTCAGGAATGACCTGATGTTAACTGAGCCGATCAGGTCGGCGAGGACACCAACTGACTTAGCCCTGTACGGAACCTGAATTCAATAGCAGACGACACTTGCAAAAAAGTTTTCGCGAAGACTTATATATTCTCATTTTGCAAAATAAAGCTTATCCCACACTGGAACGAGCTCGTTCCAATGAGGGGTCATAAGCTGCCTTGACTAAAAAAGTAAAAAAATAATACAATTCAGTGGGGTCATAAGCTGCCTTGACTAAAAAAGTGGAAAAATAATAAAATTCAGTGGCGATTCTTGTGCTTGGCGCTGGTCGGTTTTTGGCATTATATTGGATAAAGGGTTAACAATCGTGTACGTATTCGAAATATTAAAAATATTCAACCATTAATTTTGTATAACACTTCTGGTGACAAAAGGGTGAAAAACAGATAAAAACTCTGAACTCACTGTGTCCAATCATCGTGATCAGATAGTAGCTAGTAACAATACACAACAAAACCTTCAATGAAGTGTGATAAACGATTAGTTCAGTCTTATCCGTTTGACCCCGATCGTGAATGGTTCTTAACACAGGGCTGTATTAAATACTTTTTTTTCAGTTTGGACAATATTGTCAACCGCATTGTAGGTCCGGACATGCAAATACACGAGACCAATAATAGAACATATTGACACGCGTGATTTAAGAATATAGAAATGATCTTCAGATCTGTTGCATTGATTTTTTTTCTTTTCGCTCGCTTCAAAGAAAGTTAAGCTTTTCAACCCTGAATTACTCAATGGAAATATTTTGTTAGCTTAAGTATTGTGCGAGTGAGAACTGCATTATCAGTATGCACAACACTTTTTAACAGCTAAAGTCCGATCAATAATCACATATAAGGGCTAATTCAAATCACAAGAGTATGCACAAGTAATCCACTTTTCAATGGTCGTCACCATTAAACTATGATGAAAAAAGTCTGTCGAAGGAAGACGTTAATTATTTTAAAAAAAATAAATACCCCCCCCCCCCAAAAAAAAAAAACCCAAAACAACCCTCCCCCCCAAAAAAAAAGAGCAAACCTTGAATGTGCCCTACCATACCTCAAGAAGAAGGAAATGTGTAACAATTTACCCACGCACCTCGCTCGGTTTTTCTTCCACAGTGGTTTGGTGGCGAGCCCCCCTCCCCCCCCCCTCCTTAATGTCGAAGTTAATGTTAAGTTGCTTGATAATTGAACAGTGGAATTGGACATATAGTGCCATTTTTCATCGGTTGTCCGTTTCGGTACTTTGAGGTGACTTGTGCTTATGGGTATTGACGCGATACCAATTTCAATATCCTATCGATATATTAACTAGCTGAAGGTCAAAGTTCTATAGTGGTAAGAGAATAAAAATGTTCAAATTCAACTATCAACTCATGATGATGATAAGACATGGCAAATTTAACCCTTTACCTAACATGAAAAGCTGAAGACACTTGTAAAAGAAATTCTTGAATAACTATTTTGTTCAGTTTTTGTCTTAAAAACATAGGTTACGACCCCTCATTTGAACGGGTGCGAGGAGCTCGTTCCAACGAGGGGTCATAACCTATGTTTTTGAGACAAAAATGAAAAAAATAATGAAAATTAATTGGCGATTTTCGAGAATAGCGCTGGTCGGTTTTGGTCGTTACGTTGGATAAAGGGCTAACAGATGATGAACTGTAGAAATAACATAGGCACGCATCACCGATCATTTTACGAAATAAAAAATGATGAAATAACCGGTGGCGAGTGTATACAGAAATAAGTTGTCGACATAATCTTCTTGTCAGTCATTGTGTGTGTTAATGTTCCGGTGTCGGAATTATTTGCTAACGGTGGGAGTATTTTTTCTGTACTGAAATATCGATATTTTGAGATTCTAACGGTATAGTAAATCGGTATTGCCGACACCGCACGCTATATACTGCATACAGCACAGCTCTATCGACAATACCACGATGCACCGATGACGGCGTTGCATTAAAGCGTCTGCTGCAATTGATACAAAGGAACTATAGTATTTATTTTGTTCACGAGTCTTTTGATTAACTTTTTAGTTTCATAATCTGTTGTACATAATAGTCTGTCTATATCTTTTCGAATGGAATACTGTTATGTGATAAGTGACGCACAAAGCCACCTGTAACCTTTCCGACAATAGCCCCTTGGGTCTTGAGTTTAAAAAAGTATTGCTACGGAGCATATAAGGGCTGTGGTCAGGCCTTCATATTTTGTTTTTTTTCTGGCAAAGGTATGAAAGTTTAGACAGCAGTTGATAGTGACATTTTGGAAACGAGCTTATTAATCATGAATCACGAGAGAATATTCTCTGCACTTAAATTTTATCAATTAATAATAATAATAATAATAATAATAATAATAATAATAATAATAATAGTAACACTTCTGCTGGCTGCTGATTTGTCACGGGTCTCAGATGAGAAGGCCTTTGTTACCACTGTGGTCCCAACTGCCTCCCTATTCCCACGCTTCTTCTCTCATCCCAACATTCTGAGACGAACCGCTTGATCATGATGATATTCTGTACCCCATTCTTCCCAATCTCTCCGATAAGCATACTAACCTTCTCCTTTGTGCCACCCACTTACTACATGCCCTCCATTCTCCCATCCCACTTCCCCCTTATACTCCCAGTGAATCTTATTCTGTAAGACTGGTATTTTGGACATTCTAATAGAAAGTGTTCCAGGGTCTCCACAACGCCGAAATTTCACATTTGGCACTCTTTTTCACTGTCTTTTCCAATTTTTCCCCTAAGCTCCAGCTACCACTTCCTCAGCTTGAACAACAGTGACCCCCAAATTATACCACGATTGCCGAGAGTATTTAACGTTTCCCTAAACAAAACAGACATTGAGAAGAAATGCTGTAATACACCACGCATAGAATCCGAATTAACGTGTAAGAACGTATCTTATTGGACGTTACACGTATGAGTGACGTTATGACGTGAATGAAATGCTTCGACACAAAAGGGTGTTCAAACACCGCCTAATGTGATATTTTTCTATAAAAATGTCAGCTGCATCCACTTTATTCAAATTTATTCATGGTATAAATGCAGGTGACAACTCAGTTGGAGTACGTGGGACAGGAATCAATGACCCTTGTTGAAGGTTTTCCTTCGGTGCTCGTGGAATATGGGAAAAACTCCCAACTCAGGTAATCCATTCCATTCCACCTTACTCCATCCTCGTTGTGTTCTGTCGTAGTACCATGCGGTCGATACACTTCTCTACGGATAAAGATGATCCAACACCCAGTCTCATATAAAACGGCATGCATGTTGCTCGTTAACCTAATATGAAATAAAAAACACGTAAGCCTGATGTTCACCACTGAAGTCTGGTCACTCTAAAGTTCTGTACCCATATAGCTAGTAGTAGCCTACACGTTTCGCAACGCCACATATTACCAGGGAAACACAAGGCTGTTACGTCTGTTACTTTGACATTATTTTTCGTGAAAACTTGAAACAGTTATATGCTAAACTCTTACATATTCTTATATTAAAGAATAATAGCGCCTTGAAAGTTATGCGATGGTTGTGGCAATTTGTTGGTCTGGCCATGCAGTTAATATTGTTTGCATGAAGGCGTTTAACCGCTGGCCAAATACAGTTGTTGGCCAAAACCCCAAATTTATTAGGGACCAAATGGTATTATTGCAAAAATTGCCAATACTTTCAGTACATGGATGATGTCACATTGACAGTTTGTTGTTGTTGTGATATCCCTGGTTACTGAAATTGTAAATAATCACCGAAAAGCGCATTTGCACGCTGTGCATATAAGCCAGTAGCGTCTATCCCTTTGCAAACGTGTTTCTTTCAGTAAACATTAAATGAGTGGACCGCATACACACCTCATGCACCAGGCACCTCAGTTGGATGTGGCGAAGATAACAGTTTTTTTCTGATAGAGGCACGAGATCACAAAATTTCTGACAGAGACTATCAATGAAAAGCGTCGACGGGTACGTGGGGGACGTTTTACATCGTGAGGTATGTCAAATTTTTGCATTCATGATCCCAGACTGCGGGTCTGACAAGCGTCTTTGAAAGTGGGGATGGGGAGCTGAATTGTAACCGGGGGTTCCGGGATCTTCTATAAAATCATGTAAAAAATGTGACCTAAGAAGCAATCTATATCATTTTAATGGGTTAATAGATCACCGGCACCGGTTCGGTGCTCGCGGTCCACTAAATCACCAGAGTCACCCAGATCGCACAATAGGCCCACGTTGTGTACAATAACGCGATACTGGAGCATTCACTATTCCACCATTGATCCAAACGCGCTTAATCGCCCACTCAAAAGTAAGTTCTTTGGTATTCAGGATACCCAGTCGTATGACTATCAGATAAGCTCATTTTGTCCACTATTTTCAAATATTTTGAGAAACGTTGGCCAAAAAAAGTAAGGGGCTGATGATCCGCCTCCTCTGGGTTGTCATGGTACGAGCTTATAAGCATTTGTCGTGCTTCATCGAATATGCATTTTAATCTCCACTGTGTTTGAC
This sequence comes from Pictodentalium vernedei, assembly GCA_031216915.1. Taxonomy (NCBI): domain Eukaryota; kingdom Metazoa; phylum Mollusca; class Scaphopoda; order Dentaliida; family Dentaliidae; genus Pictodentalium; species Pictodentalium vernedei. The sequence goes on along the minus strand of CM062291.1, from coordinate 94,437,965 downwards.
GTTTCATAAACCAAATGTTAAGGCTTAAAGGACTCACAAATGGAAGAAAATTATCTGCACTTTGAAACCATATCCCCACCCATTCATCGTTTGAAAACCACTGCTCTCGATCTACGATTTTCTGTTGAATGTGACAGGAGAGTTTATGTTGGTTTAGGGAATTTTCTTCGAGAACTCTACTCTCTTTCTCTCGAACAGAAACGTGCCAATTATTTTTTTTTACTTCTACAGGAAGCAGTTATCAACTCATTCGATTTCTTGGTTAAATTTTTGTCTGTAAAATGCAAGTGCGTTATTTGGCGGTATCCACTTCTCCTTGACTGAAGTACAATATAATTGCTCAAGTGGGAGACTTTCAAATAATGACATGGAAATTCGTCGTCAGCATGTTGTTATCTCATTTAGACTAATTACTAAGTTTATTTCAGAATTAATCAACGATCTTATTCAAAACGATAAAACACATGCGCTTTCATACACGTGCAATTAATATCGTGAAGTGGATAATTTCCCAGTCAAGTCATTGCGTTTTCGAAAATAACAGTGACCCTTTCAAAGTAATCAACATTTATTCATTCAAAGCAGTGATGCATTGTGCCACTGCCACAACTCAAAACATTATACTTGAGAATGGCATATTAGAGTGTGTACTTTTTTGATCATCATTTCTCACAACATACCTAACACGGGACATAGAACCAATAAGGAAAACATACAAACACTAGATGGTTTTCAAATCGGAAAGCAAATTTCCATAAGCCATTCAACGAAGCACGGCCAACGCCATTTTGCAGCCAACGCTGCTTTTGCGGCCAAATGTGATGTGTATTTGATTATATTGCAAAAATTTTGAATGGGAAATGTTAAAAATGGAGTGGGGGTGGGAGAAGGTAAACACAAAAACATAAAATTGGCATCGCTGGCATCAAGGGTCAAAAATTTAATTTCAAAATGGAAGTTACCAATTTTAATTGAAAGAAAACGGTGTGTGAAATTTTATAGATGTGTAACTGGTATATGCAGGCAACTGGAATTGCAAAGGTAGAGTTTTTAACCCTTTAGCCAACGTAATGGATAAAACCAGCCAGCGCTATTCACAAAAATCGTCAGTTAATTTTCATTATTTTTTTCATTTTTTGTCTCAGAAACATAGGTTATGACCCCTCATTGGAACGAGCTCGTTCCAATGAGGGGTCATAACCTATATTTTTGAGACAAAAAATGAAAAAAATTAGTTGTTCAAGAATTTTTATTGCAAGTGTCGTATGCTTTGCATATTAGGTAAAGGGTTAATGAAATGTGACAAAATTAGCCTGAACTTTGAAGTGACGTAAAATCGCCAAAATGGCGATAAATCGAAAAACCAAAAACCCTAGCTATCTTCTAATTTTTGATTTTTATAATATATTAAAATTGCAAAAAATCGCCGCATTTTAATTTTTGACCGTGGGCACAATTTCTGGTTCCGAGAAAACGGTGTGTAAAGTTTTATAGGTGTAAAATTGATATATTCAGGTATAATACGGAGATTATAGAATCACGAACGTAGCACTTTTAATGAAATATGACCAAAGTAGCCTGAACTTTGAAGTGACGTAAAAACATCAGATTGGCGATAAATCGAACCCTCGAAAGCCCCCAGCTATCTTCTAATTTTTTAGCTTTATAACATACTAAAATTTAAAAAAATCGGACGCATTTTAATTTTTGACCTTGTGACCCCTTATGACTTTGACACAGAACTCGTTTATTCAAGAGAACAAGTTGAATTGTTGGGGTTAATTGAAATTCGAAGTTCTCACGACTCTCCCTTGTTTCTATGGAAATGGATAAATAAAACTAACAAGGGCAATACCACACAGAGTATTAAGGTGGATGGGAAAAGTAATGTTGACCGAGACAGCATAGCAGTAGAAATAATCAAACATTGGGAGAGGAAAATGACAGAAGTGGGGGGTGGGGTGGGGGTGGGGGAGGAGCGGTCCCTCCATAATATATGATGGAGAGGGCAGAACATTTAGCTGAATTAGTATGCAGGGAAGATTTAAAATATTGTAGAGCTCGAAAAGCTGTCTTTAGATTTTTGGATTCAATATCATTTAGGTCATTTCAAAGTTTGATTTCTAAAAATTTACCCTTCCTTGTGATTCAAATATACCGCTGTTATATTCCGCAGACATGTCAATCGATAGTTGAGAAGGTGCACCTCTATTTTGTACTTCCATTGACCACATATATTTAACGCTACGACGTTAGAGACGACAGGATTTTCAAAATATCATCAATTATATTTCACTGGATGAAGGTGAAATCAATACACAGAACGACACGCGCGTGTAAATGGGCTAATCGATATGGCACGAGTGCCAGCGCGGAAGGATAAAACGAGAGGAAGCAGGCCTCGAGTTTTATCCTTCCGCGACGGCACAAGTGCCATATCGATTAACCCATTCATACGCGCGTGTCATTGTGTGTTTATTACACACCTTCACGGCCATAAAAACAGTTATTAGGAGGACACTCAGCGATTTATTTGACAACTATCAACAGAAACAACACATTTTATCGCCAACCAAATTTGCGAAGGGAATCCATGTTACTATTTTGTCCCCTGAGCTCCAATGTGTTCTATGTGCCTATCTGCACATTGGGACTCAGGGGACGGTTTTTAGCTATTGCTAGGGAATCAAATTGTAATTGCGGTGAACGATTTGTAGAAAATTCCAGTGAAATTTTGCTTCTATTTAAAAGTAGTCCGTCAACAATTTCCGTTCCGCATATATGCAGAACAGATTTTCATTATCCACACGGCTCAGTGTTGCTGTAGATGGGAATTACATAGAACAGGCGTGTATAAAGTGACATTTCTGTTCATTTTAGTTCGAGTCATACTTTAGTACGTATTACTCCAATTACACAGTAAAAAAGAGTTTGAAAATCGGACTTCAAACACCCGGGATATGAAAGGTCGTAGGTTTCGATCATGGCCCGCGACATCTGCGTTATTTATTACATGTGCGGAATGTAAATCGTTGACGGACTATTTTTATAAAGAAGCGAAATTTCACTGGGGAGTTTCTACAAATCGTGCACCGCAATTACAATTTGAATCGCTAGCGATAGCTAACAATCGTCCCATGAGTTCCAGTGTATATTATATGTGCCAGTAGGCACATAGAACGCATTGGAACTCAGGGAACGAAATAGTAACGTGGGTTCCCCTCGCAGATTTGTCTGGCGATAAAATGTGTTCTTTTTTGATAGTTGTCAAATTAATTGCCGAGTGTCCTTCTAATAATTGTTTTTTATAGACGGGAAGGCGTGTAAAAACACAGAACGACACCCGCGTGTAAATGGGTTAATCGATATGGCACTTGTGTCATCGCGGAAGGATAAAACTCGAGGTCTATGGCCTCTCGTTCTATCCTACCGCGCTGGCACTCGTGCCATATCGATTAACCCATTCACACATGCATGTCGTTCTGTGCATGTCCTTGGGAAAAACATTTAATTCCAATAGGCCAAGTAAAAACACGGTGGATGATATGGCTAAGGCGTACTGCACGTCGATGATGCATATATGCATTCAGCCGATACTAACTCTGCTTGTGTGGAGTTAGTAAATTGGAGAGTCCGACAGTCACTCATTGCTACTTGGTGATTATCTCCGGCTTCCCCCATCCAGAAAACGATATGACCCTGATTATTGAAAGTGTCGTTAATCCCAATAAAATATAAATAAATAAATAAATAAATAAATCTGCACTCTTCAGTATTTAATATTTATCGAATTTACAGAAACTTCAACGGATATTTTCAACCTGTAGTCTAAGGCGGCATGTTCAAACTATTAATATCCGGCACACATAATAATGAAATCGTCAGAACATTGTCAATGAAATAACTCAGAAGTAACACCTTCTACAAATCTATGTTGCAAGGCTTAACCCTATCAGTCCGGTTTGCAAACATTTGCCGAAGGCAATACTTGTCAACCCGTGAGAATAGAACCAAACTAACACCTAACTGGACACGGGGATCAGTGACAATTTTATTCGACGGCCCCAATGAGGCTGTAGGATTAAATTATCACCGAACTTCCCCGCTTGGCTGTGTACAGTATAGTGTATAAAATGACATCATTTAGTGTGTCCGTGTTAAAATGGTTAACACTTAATCGCGTTATTTTTCTGGTAATTGTCCTGTACAAGCTGGCTTTGGGGTAAAGCTTTACAAAGATCAAACAACACACACAGAGTTAATGATATTTCCACCGATCGTGCATGTTGCCAAGTGCTTATTATTCAACACCATCTATTCACCGTGTATTAAAAACCTGTGCAACGCACTCTTTCGAGAAAAAAACATGAGAACAGATGTGTCTGCATAACGTATAAAAGCAAAACAAAAAGCAGAAATACTACGATTAACTTTAACAAGAATCTTTCAAACAACATATATAAAGGCAAAAAATCAACACACGCGAGGTTTCAATAGTGTGTTCTGAGAAATCAAATAGCTTTGTTTTTGAAAAATAAGATTCTGAGCTGGCAAAACAATTTACACAACCTGCAGCCAAATGCTTTGTGGTGAAACGCACATCAGAAACAAGGGACACGTGTGTTCATTCTCCAACAATTAGCAGGTGTATATCAACTCTTAAAAGAACGACTACACTGTTAACCTTCTTACGTACGCATCAAGTTAAATGTCATTTTGCTATATTATTGGACACAGCGCCGTGTCTCCCGGGCCACCGATCTAATTCCGTGAAGAATTCGACTCTTTTATGGTGTGGAACCAGTCTACCCCTTAAATAGTGTGTCGCCTATGTTTGGATTCACTCACATGGAATATTTAATTTGATCGGAAAAGCGAACCTACGATTTGATTTTTCGACCAACTTATACATTCCAGACGACTGAATCTAAAACGTGCCAAACATTCTTTTTATTTGAATCAGAACTCGACATGTTGCTCCATCGAGACTCGATTTGACCGACATTTGAATGACATCAACTTTAGAAATGAAGACTCACCACAGCCGTAGTTTTATGTAGAGTAGGTTCACTAACTGTGTTAATATCTTGAAGGTTCGATGGTGCATTAAATACTTAAAGATTGGAATTTCTATATCTGGAACACGAAAAAATATCTTAGACATGTCTGTGAAGGCGAACGGAAGCTGCACTGGGTTGAAAGATAGTTGAAGTCGAAGAAATAGACCAAATTATGATCCGATCGTGGCATAACGTCAGAAAGAGAGACTTATGGGTATTTTTAGGTTCAGTGATACACTATTTTTATCATTAGAGTCGCGAACCTGACGCGAAAGGATGTCAACCGTATCGAAGGCATCGCATATTTACCGTTCCCGTCCCACTCCCCGACACACCCATTTTTAACACCTTATGTTGCCCTTGTCAAGACCTGAGAATCAAGGAGATGCTTTTTCTATGGATCCATTTTTCAAATTCTCTTCCACTGGGACGAATTATCGTATGGCCGATACGTATTGAAGAGAGGTGCTCTCCGCATTCTTTCACAAGCTCTCGGGCCTCCAGCAAAATCTGTAAGGAATTCGACTTTGTTATGGCATGGAACCGGTCTAGTCCTTTCTGTGGATCCATTTTTCACATTCTCTCCCACCGGGACGAACTATCGTAGGGCCGATACGTATTGGAGAGTGGTGCTCTCCACATCCTTTCACAATCTCTCGGGCCACCAGCCAACTCAGTAAGAGTCGACTTTGTTATGGCAAGGAACCAGTCCAGCCCTAAATAGCCCGTCGTCTATATTTAGATTCAATCGCCTGGAATATTCCAGTTGTCGGAAAAGCGAACCGTAGGTTCAACTGATATATTCCAGACGATTGAATTAAAAAATACCATAAACATTCATTTTCGTTGAATCAATACAAGAAATGTTTCTCAGTTGAAACTAGATTTGACCTAATCATTGATGACATTATCATTATGGATGAAGGCTCACCACAGCGGTAGTTTTATGGTTACGTCGCGTAGTTCCACTAATTGTGTTAATATATTTCTGGTTGCATGGCTAACTAAATACTTATTGATTGGAACTGGAGCACGAAGAATATCTGTGTATCTTTGTCAGTAAAGGGACGTCACATTAAACGAAGGGTAGTCTGTGGGCAAACTCCACGAAATGAATGCAAATCTATAGACCGTAACCGTGTCGATTTCCGACCAGAATTAGACCTGTGGCCTGAGAGCTTGACCCTTTCATTCGGCTTGCGAAGTGTCGGCCTTAATTACTCTTCTGCCGGGAACATTGGCTGGGCCAAACAGTGTATGAATGTAAGTGTAAGATAAAACCCGCCTTGTGGAAAAGCCCGGTCGGAAAACCCATTGAGCATGAACAGTTAAATACCAACAACGAAACTGACAACGTGATAAAAAACAGCCAAGCAGGCAACAAAAAAAAATGCATCACCATGCGGCAGTCGTCTTTCACTTTATTGACTTTTGACTTTCTGAGTATTAAATTATGAAAATCATTTAATCTTCAGTTTCTTTAAAATGCGTATTTATATAGCAGTGCCGCTGTCTTCTGGAAATGTATCCTATAGCATAATTTTGTTGCTGTTGGTTTTGGAATGACTTTTATCACAAAGGGTTAGAAAGCACCGACTGCACCCTTTCTTACTGAATGCTTTGATCCATCTTGAATGGTGAAGCTTCAAGATTGATGTTTGAGTAAGATAGGTTATGTGCCCGTTCCGATGTCTTTTATACGCTGGTCACAGATCTTGTAAGAAGAAAACGACAAAATAGACATCGTTTTTTATACTGAGAATCCAGACAACTGAAGACAAAGTCTGCACATAAAATAATCGGTCACGGCAGCATTTAGAAAATAGAAGACAGCCTTGAACAGAAAGATGTCCTGAAAAGAAGCCTAATCAAATCAGTTACCACAGCTAAAGTCGGTGACAATTTTTTTTGGCTTACACTAAGAACATGAAAACCACCCAATTTCAATTTATTTCACAAATAAACCACTCTTAAGTGGTACAGATGATGAAAAGGAACATAGCGTTCAGTGGAAGTTTGGTTTGATAACAGTTTTTTACGTGTGACTCTGTGCGTTAATAAAGTATAACTGTATTCAAAATAATCTTCGACTAGGTGAAGTATATCAAGTTAATTAAGGAAATCCTTTTACTCTTCAGTATGCTATAACAGTAATTAATTAGTCATTGCGATTTCCTTCCTGATATTACTCAAATATGTCTGTTTTATTGTATGTTCAGTTAGTTCTTCAAAGTAACCACCAGTATCTACAAATCAATACATTAATGTAAAACTGAAATACCGTTTCTAGTTTAAATCTCACTTTTATTACGGATAAATCCAACTTGTTACGAGTCGATGATCGGAATCCAAAAATGAAATGTAAATAAAATCGTGTTCAAATGTAAAGAGACTCATTCGTGGTTAAATATTCGATCCCCGTGGAAAAATGGTATGTGACCGACCACCCTGGTTACATACTCTTGGAAATATCAAAGGTCTGACCTTCTGTTCAAGGAAACACGACACAAATCGACTTATGGAGTCTCACTGAATGATCTCATTTCACGGTGCTAAAATTCGTCCATTAAACACAGGTATGAAGTCAAGTTCCAAATATAGTATATTCATTAGCAGAACAGCCATACCTTACTGTCTTCTTCCCTTTTTTCGTACGTAGCTGATATGATATGTAGGGTGATTTGTGTAGAAAGGGTAAGGGTGAGATGTCATGCTAGACAAGTGTATTTAACCCTTTACCCAACGTAACGGCCAAAACCGGCCAGCGCTATTCTCAAAAATCGCCAATTAATTTTCACTATATTTTAATTTTTTGTCTCAAAAACATAGGTTATGACCCCTCATTGGAACGAGCTCGTTCCAATGAGGGGTCATAACCTATGGTTTTGAGACAAAAAATGAAAAAAATTAGTTATTCAGGAAATTTTTTTGCAAGTGTCGTCTGCTTTTCATGTTAGGTAAAGGGTTAATGAGCAAAAATACTTCATTATGAAGTACCTTAGTAGACGTTCTTTGTATGGTTCTGTGGATTCGTTATTGTTAACACTTAAAGATTTCCTTTGCCGTCTCTGGCTCTGAGGCCAAGTACTTAATGTTGAAAGCTGGCAGACTGACTCGAGTCCAGCGACGAGTTTAACCGTGTTCCTAACATACTGACCAGAACATTTAACACTATTCGCAGAAATCTCCATTAAAATGTTATTATTTTTTTTCAATTACTGTCTCAAAAACATGACTCCTCATTAGCACGAGCTCCGCTCACTCCAGTGAGGGATATAAGCTATGGGTTGTCGCTAAGAATATTGTTTTTAGTCAATAAAGAAATTTGGTTTTAAAGAGAAGAAAATGACAGGATTTGTTTACATTTGTTTTGCACAGAGCGTAACTCAGATCCTCCGGGAATGTATACTTTGCTCATATTTCAAACCTGTGTATGATATCTATAAAAGCGCTTCTGGATAATCTCTGCGTTTTGCAGTCATTCATCGTTGTAATTATTCGACAGAAATGCAGCTTTCCTCCCAACAAGATGCAGTTTCTGTCCCAACAAGTACACGATCACAGACCAGAAAATTACTCGAGATATCTGTTCGTTCGAGCGGATACACTTTACAAGAATAACATATTACACGGAAATAAATCACGTAGTATATTTTTAGATTGTTATCATTGTAAATATATAATCATTCTCCGAATGTTTCTCTTACGGAACTGCGGCTCATCACCGAATATCAGTATTGACCCTAGTATTATTTGCTCCCCTCTGTCTGTAGTACATACAAATGGGTTTGTATTTTCACTCGTATCACGGTAAATTACGCGAAGGAACACTTGGAGGGGGAGGGGAAAATACTAAACTCCTGGAGTCATAGAGGCACAAAAATGAGAATCGTCAGTTGAAAATAAACCAGTTGATCAGCGAAACTTCAAGATATGAAATTCAAATCATGAAAGCATGATTGATACTGATTTTGCAAATTGATATAAATGTCCATACACAAGGCCTCTAAACAGATTAATGGTACATTTGGTAGCTAACAAAAGTCAAACGCTGTTGCCTGTGCAGAAATGTTAAAAGCATGATACTACTGCACAGGAACACAGTGAAAAATGATCAGGTAAGCTTTAAATTATTTATCTCAGCACCAGTTAGACATTTTGTATGCAGTTTGTAACTGTTACCTGCATGACCTATACTGAATGGTGCCATTCAAAATCCTTAAAGTTTGAAGGAAAACTCTCACCATAGCCAAGATTTCCAACCCCCAGTAGTTTCATTTTTTTACGTATACCAGCATTCTCCCGCTGAGTCGAATACACTCAGAGCGCACCCCAAACGTCTGTAGCATTACGTGCTCTCCATACTAGACACGTGTTTCCATGAAACTTCAAAATGTCGGTCTCAATCGAACAGAAATGGATGACGAAAACACGTGTCGCCATAACACGTGCTGCTTATGTGCATGGACACCATGTGCCAACATGTTAGTAACAAGGCCAGTCATGCGTTATCATGATAAATCACGTGGCAACCATCAGGCGACGAGGTAAGGCGTAGCTTCATATTCGCCTATTTGCTCTGCCTTACATGTGAGGCCAGATATCTAGTCCTGAACATGTCTGCCTGTCTGTCCGTCGTACTGGATAGTGCAGTTCCCTGCAACATAGATTGTATGCCGATGGGAACTTTGCATCGTTCATTGTCGTTAGAGCATTATTGTTTTTTGAAGGGAATGACTTGCAATTACCAGTAACTTTGAAATAGTTACAAGATACAAGCTCTTTTATCGTCGAATGTGTATCGCCACTAATATTGCTTTTTGAGATTGCGTTTTGACAGTGTTACAATTCATGTTTTACTATGTACCAGTTTGCCTCACATAAACTGTGCAGGTGTTTTGATAAATTCTTAACCTCTCACAAACGTGGTCCGAGGCATCGAATATGCGCTGAATTCATATTGTACTGGAGCAATACTGTTTGCAGAATCAATCCAAACCTTTTGTGTCATTGGCACTTCAATACGTGCCCCCGTGCCCCAACCCCAAGACCACAAATGCTGATGTGGCGGCCATTGAAATTCGTGGTAGACTACTGCCCTTAATTCCCGAAGGATTTGCTTCGAGTTCCTCTTGTTGGATTGGCGGCTGGAAATTTTGCAAACCATTCAAGGCCGAACGACCTCCGATGTATTTTAAATTCGCTTTGCTTCTGACAATTTTTACATATGCATGCAAAGGCTACACGCATCTGTATGTGTATGTATGTGTGTCGGTTCGCTGTTTTTGGAAAAAACAGTGGAGTCACCAGATATTTACTGGGTCTCTATCTAACAAATAACCACTCCCAGCAATTTTTGACGATAAATCTTACATTAACTCTCTAACCGCTGGGTATGCATGTTTACTGTGTGTCCTCCAGCGTGAAGTATGTTTACTCCAAAAATCACCATGGATGATATTCATTTCCTTTTTAACCATTGGCTCTGTCACTCAAGACTGAATTGGTTAAATTCTTAGTTGCATATTTTGCAGCTTGAATTCTGATATGTTGACGTCAGTGTACAGAAGGTTTATAAACCTTTTGTTCTCTCTAAAGCAATTGTAACGTCCTCTAAGCCTTTTCACTTCTTTTGACCAATAACCTCTCGGTGTGCTAACATTTATGTTGAAGTTCATAAATAAATAGCACACAACGCTGCTTTGTCGATATTGATATTTGTCGATATTGGTGTTGTTAAAGAAGATTGTCCGCATTTTTGGAAGTCGTGTACAGATATTGTCGAATGCCCTGTAAAACTTAGAACACGACGTTCATTTCTCAATCCGTCACCAGAACGAATTCGACAATCTTGTTGCTTTTTGACTAATGTGTTTTGTTGTGCGGTGAGGAAGACTGAAGAGTCAATAAAATTGAAAAGAAATATACGGTTGGTTTATACGTTGGTTGACAGATCTGGCTTATTGTATCATAAAGGAAAGCAACACAGCATAGAACAAATTAATACACCTGCAAGATACCATTTTTGGATGAATTTTCCTTCAACACACCTTGGACAACAAGACGAAAGCAACACCATTTTGAAAGATTTGTAGAGTACGTCTGTTAGTTTTGTCGTACAAAGCATGTGACATAAAGTTTGCTACACACGCGCAACGAGAGAGAGAGAGAGAGAGAGAGAGAGAGAGAGAGAAGAAATTATTGTTTCCCGGTTGACGAAACTGAATTACACTTATTGACAGGGACCACTCCCAGTGTCGAACCCGAGCCCTTAGCGCGGTGATTGCGAATAAGCAGTCAATCCAGAAGCCATTCAAAATATCTCAACAACTGAAGTTTACAGAAATATTAAATATCAGCGATGACAAGCTCAGACAGTTATGGATGGAATATTTCTGTTTACGAAGCAATATATTTCTTGGCGATCATGTTCATTGACAATGCTAGACAGATTATAATTGGCTTTTGTCTGGTTTCAGTTTTTCCGGCGTATCGCCAGCATCTGATCGAAAACATTGCTGCGAGTCGTGTAATCGGCTGTTAGAACTTTCTGACCTCGTGATAGAAGTCGAATACTACAGATCGAACGCGAGAACAAAACATTAGTAAAAAAGAGGCTGTGAGATGTTTCAAGACATTAGAGAGCTCACGTCAATACATGGGCCTACCCTTGATCAGTCCCACTGAAAGCCTCTAGTTCTGAAAAACGAGCAACGATTCTTCGCATAAAGTTTTTTTTAGTATGGTTGAAGCACATCGTATTTTGCATGCCGCCTGGCTTTCATGAAAAGTAATCCTGGACAGTCGGTTGAAATGTGCCATATTATTTGTGAAATACTTTTCTGTAAATATCAAAGCGTAACAAATTTACGAAAGCATATCAAAAGGGTACTTGATATTAAATGTGTGATTGGTTTTGCAAAACACTACTTACTGAAGTGCCGAATATTTCGAATATTTTATGCAGTAAAAAATACAGCTTTTCACCTCAATTTTTGCAGTACTTTGTAAAATCGCTGTCGCAATAAGGTCGTTGCAAACAATTTCGTTAAAACTAAGAGAATGGCTGACCTTTCTCGTATTTCAGAAAGTAAGAGTTTTCCCCCATTATTTCGAGTTTGTATTTCATGGACCTATTGGCAGCTGTGCTGCACATTGAAAATACATTTGGAGTCAAAGTGTCCCATTGTTTTAGCCGCAGGGTTGTAATTTTTGCTCTTGTTCCTGCATATTGTAGTCCGCCGAAAGTCATCCCCAGATTTAACGTTTGGTTTTCGTTCGACTTTTTCACCTTGGACTGATTGATATGAGCTTCAAAATATTGGAATAAAATACCACGCTTCTGATATAGTTCTGCTAAAATATTTTGTCCCTTTACAATAACCCAGCAAGTATAGTTGTGAAATCTCTAAATGCCCTAAACAAGATACAGAATATGTATAATTGCCTTGTGGGGAACTTTGTAATTAGTAAACCGATATTAATAATTCTGCAGCAAACACGCGATAATCTAACGTCAGAACACAAGTTAAGAACAAGTTCCGGTTAATTAATAGCAAGAGATGAATTCAAGTTATTAGAACTGCGCCTGAGACCACATTACAGAGTAATATTTATCGCTCAGAATGCAATTATTGCTTTTTAACTGGTAGAGTGCTAAATTATTTATGGTTCTTAAGCTTTCTTTGTGCATCTTTGCCTTGTTACAATGTATGGGAAGGTGCCAGTAGGCACTCTCCCATACATTGTAACAACGCATATCATAACAGATAAAATAATATCACTTCAATGATAATATGAAATACATCCACAGAATATGAAGTGTTTAAATTGTGGTACTGTCACTTTAGAATAAAGCCCAAATATGGGTCTCCAGCACTTTACCAGTTAAGTACTCCAATAATATGAGAGTACTTGTGTGGAACTTGCCTCATCGAAGCTGTTTACCGAAGCTGTTTGTTGCAATTAATCTAAGTGGTTCCTATTAAAATAGAAAATACCGACATTGAGAAAATGGTCCACCCCCAGGATTCGCGCGTATTGCTATTTAGGTGGAAAGGAGGGATAGATATAATTTTTCTAGATTAACAGCTTCTGTGCCTGTTCTGTGTGTGTGTGCGGAAGATTTAAACGTTCTTTTAATTTAGAGTTCGTTTAATTGAATTCATCTTTTACTATTTTTGCTACTTCGATATTCATTCTGTTGTATGTTAAAGTGAAAGGAATGATGACCTCCTTTCGCATCCTCCCTCTCATATACCAAATGGCTAGACGGTGTGTGTGTGTTTGTCTTGTGTGTGTGTGTGTGTGTGTGCGTGTGTGAGTGTGTGTGTGTGTGTTTGCTTGTGTGAACTGAGTAGTAAAATCTACGAAAGTCTTGATCCTCATGTTAGCCCCTAACCTAACATAACGGTAAAAACTTGTCAGTTTTTTACACAAAAATTGTTATTTTATTATTTTTTCTTTTTTTGACCCAACAACATTCCTTATGCTCCACCCCCATTAGACCAAACTCGTTCAGCCCGTACAAATGATGCGCCATAAGCTATGTTTTTGTGCCAAAAATGAAAAAGTATATGTATTCAAGAAATTTCTTGAAAGTGTCATCTGCTATTTGCGTTGAGCTGGTACCAATGAGGGCTCATGCGCTGTGTTTATGATGCAAAAAATGAAACTTTATATCTATTCAAGAGTTTTTTTGCAAGTGTCGCCTGCTATTCGCATTGAGTGAAGGCGTAACAATCGATTGGCAGCAACGTAAAGTGATTCGGACAGTATGCTGTTAATTTTCATAAAATTGATACCGTGGAATTTGAGGATACATTCAAAGGAACCGAGGCAACATAAGTTCAAATTATTCTTTTGATACAGTTATATGCGTCTGAAACACAAACTGTGCAAGGAAAGTTACATTTTTAGACCTTCTCATTGTGAATGGAAGAAATATGCCCCCACTCCCTTTTCTGGTTTGGAGTTCTTCTGCATTCATATTTAAGTCTTCAGGTTCCTGATGCTTTTTAAAAAGGCCAAACGTTCCTAACGGATGGTAGTGGTCCCTGCATTTGAGTGTACTCAAACTGAGAAAACATTAGTTCATATTTCAATCCAATTGATCACGTCCGGGACTGCTCCATTGGGTTTTAAATTTTACTGCAAACGAGGGTACAACCAACAATCCACTTGAATTGTAACTTGAAAGGCATTGGAAGGAAACGACATAAAGTAACTCGCTGTATTGTCACGAGGCGATGGCTTTCGTATTCTGTGCTGTAAAAAACAATGTCTTGACGACAATGACGCGATATTTTTCAACATCTAAAAGCCTACCATCAGGTCCATTCGCCCCCTATTGTTCAACATGTGCTCTGATGCTAACGGTGGGGATAAAGTGGACAGAAAAGTCGTATAACCAGGCCTGTCTTTCTGAGCAAGTGTCTTTATGCATTTGTTCGTCCTAGACGAGTTATTAAGTAAAGAATAACGACCTCCGATAAACTATTGGACGCTTATGAGTCCTTCATCATTTTCTGCACCCGGCTGTACGAACTAGTTCCAATAAAAGATAAGAAGTCTTGGTTTTGAAAAATAAAAGAATAAGTGAAATACCATTTTCAAAATAGAGAGGTAGCTGCATTTGGTCAAATCGTTAGGCTAGCAGGGCGATTGAATAATAAATCTAGTGAGCAAATTATAAAGCGTGATATTTACTGACTGCATGATGGTGTTGTCCTTATGGTGAGAACCAACTGCACATACCCAGGATGGGTCATAGAGACAAAGATATAGTTATTAACACGCGAGCAGGGATTACTTGTAAGAGTCTAATAATCCATTACCTTATATCCCAATAAAGAAATGTGTCCTGTGATGTATAACACAGATATGTGGGGCACGAAACATGAATGAACTTTTCGGCTGTTGGTAAAATTTCCGAGTTGACTGAAAAATCTGTATCCATTCTGATGCTGAACATGTGAGAGCGTGTAATTGTATAATAGTACTATGTCATGCACGTTTCGAGCCCCATTGGCCGGACCCTGGAAGTGACGTCATGACACGTGACCCAGTGGTAACCCGTGTGAGCGGCCATGTTTTTTTATAACTTCTTTGTTCTATTTATTCGGACTTCCCTAAACATGTTTATGTTCTATTGTACACATTACTGGGTAGCACATAGACACATGCTGGATGTGCCAATATGTGCTTATGTGAAAAGGCACAGTGTGACACAATGTGCACTAGCACATAGGCACATGCTGGATGTGCCGATATGTTTTTATGTGAAAAAGCACAATGTGACACATTGTGCACTAGTACATAGGCACACACGGGTATTTGAGGATACCTATGGCCTGGTATTGTATTATTTGAGGATACCTTTCGAGGATACCTGGCCTTCGGCACCCCTTTTTCTGAGGCTAAGAGTCGTTTGTTTCGAACGAGCAACTGCTCTAAAACACATTTGCTCGATGGGATTCGAGTCGTTCGAGCAATATGTGCGAGTCACTCGAGGTAAGACGGAATCCCACTTATGGAATCCCTTTTCTGGAATCCCATTTGTGGAATCCCTTTTTCGAATACATATGGCCTTCGGCACTCCTTTTTCTGAAATGAGGCTAAGAGTTGTATGTGCGAGTCACTCGAACTAGCAATTGCTCTAAAGCACATTTGGTCCATGGGATTCGAGTCGTTCGAGCAATATGTGCCAGTCACTCGAGGTAAGACGGAATCCTACTTATAGAATCCCTTTTCTGGAATTCCATTTGTGGAATCCTTTTTCGAAAACATATGGCCTTCGGCACCCCTTTTTCCGCAGTGAGGCGAAGAGCAGTATGTGCGAGTCACTCAATTGCTCTAAAGCACATTTGCTCAATGGGATTCGAGTCGTTCGATCAGTATGTGCGAGTCACTCGAGGTAAGACGGAATCCCACTTATGGAATCCCTTTTCTGGAATCCCATTTGTGGAATCCCTTTTTCGAAAACATATGGCCTTCGACACCCTTTTTTTCTGAAATGAGGCTAAGAGTCGTATGTGCAAGTCACTCGAACGAGCAATTGCTCTGAAGTGCATTTGTTCGATGGGATTCGAGTCGTTCGAGCAGTATGTGCGAGTCACTCGAGGTAAGACGGAATCCCACTTATGGTATCCCTTCTTTGGAATCCCTTTTTGGAATCGTTTTTTCGAAAACATATGGCCTTCGACACCCTTTTTTTCTGAAATGAGGCTAAGAGTCGTATGTGCAAGTCACTCGATCGAGCAATTGCTCTAAAGTACATTTGCTCGATGGGATTCGAGTTGTTCGAGCAGTACGTGCGAGTCAATCGAGGTAAGACGGAATCCAAATTTCACGGAGTCGGATAAGAATCCGATTTACGGAATCTCTGTCTATATGTATACTGGGGAAATGAAGCAATCAGCTTCAACCTTCATCGAGGTTATAGTCGAGACTGAGATAGGTATAGCTAGGAAGTAGTGTTACAAGTCAATATTAATTGATATTAGTATAGCCAATAGTAATGGCACAAGACTGCAAGGATGTTAGAAGACTATAAATAACCAACCGGATTACATCCGATCCAGTTGGGGTACATCCGATCCAGCAGGACTATACAGAAATCCTGTGGATTTCACATAAGCACATATCGGCACATCCAGCAAGTGCCTATGTGCTAGTGCACATTTTGTCACATTGTACCTTTTCACATAAGCACATATTGGTACATCCAACATGTGTCTATGTGCTACCCAGTAATGTGTACAATAGAACATAAACATGTTTAGGGAAGTCGGAATAAATAGAACAAAGAAGTCATAAAAAGGATTCTGGGGGAAATCCGAACCAGAAAAAAACTACTCTAGTTCAATCGAACTTACCCCCAGGGACCCTCTCTGTACTATAGCACTACGTGTTACTATTAAAATCTACGGTGTGACGGTCTTAAATAGGTTTCTGGGGAAAATCCGTATCAAATAAAGTCAATTTCGGTGATTTGGAGGGATTGTCGGGTTGTGTTTGTGGTAATTCTACGAATCGGGAAATTACTCCTATTCAATCGAACATACCTTCCGAACATACCCCTATCCTATAAGAAGCCTTTGGGTAACATAGCAACCACGTGCTACCATAGAAACCAAAATGGACGACCGAAACACGTATCACCCTAACAACACGCGCTGCGCATGCGCACTAACACCACGTATCACTATGGGGATGACGTCACAACACGGCCGCTCACGCGGGTTACCATGACTACACAAAATGGCACCACTTGGTCACGTGACATGACGTCACTTCTGGGGTCCGGCACCGGGGTCCGGACAATGGGTCTCGAAACGTGCATAACATACTACGTATAAAAAACGTCTGGTTCCAGGTACACCTGATCCATACGTTATGTTGATTGAACAAAGGAAGGGGTGTAAGTTAGTTACCAACCTCCGTGTCGTTATTTCATGAATTTCAACAATCTGTCCCGTGCTGTAACCCTCGTCGCTACGCGGCCTGTAACACCCAACGCACGGCCAGGTTGTTCAAATTCACGAAATACCTCCAGCTCGATTGGTAACTATTACATATAGACGCCCCTGTGCATAAAGAGACACACTCCGTCCAGAATAATGAGTCCCCTGTATATTATAAGTTATGGGGCTTTCAATGGGCGGATATGGTGTGATATAAGGCGAAGTGAGATCAATATTCGGTGAGGCCGAAGGCCGAGCCTAATATTGATCTTGCTGAGCCTTATATCACACCATATCCACCCACTGAAAGCCCCATGACGTATTTATTATGCCAGTCCTTTGAAAGAGACACAGCCATAAGTGTACAAGATTCCTAGCGCAAATGTTCTGTTATCACTAACAGGGAATTTCCCGGTTTTACGTCATGTGAAGGTCACGCTAGTAGCAGGCGCTGAAACAACGGAGTTTTCTTCTCAATAAACAGGAATTTATATTAACAAATCACAACTTTAATTCAGTGTTAAGTACTGGAAAAATAAAACAACTGGAGCAAATGGATTAACAATTCTTCCAAGAAGGTAAGTGGGAACAGTTCCATGCATCATTCGCCTCAGACAGTGCCAGTTGGCTTCTATACATGTCGTTTTAGTGGTTTATTTATTGTATTTATTTACATTTGTTTATTAAAATTTCTCAAAGACTGGAAAAAACGTATTATAGTTGTACGTTGCTCAACAGACACACACGCGAAATTATTTGTTGTTCGTCGAACACGCGAAATTAATAAAAACATCGAAGCGAGAGTTGGATGTCAAAAACAAAATGTCGGAACTGACCGTTATAAGTTCTATATACATGTACGGTCAGCTCGATGCTACACAGTTTCATATACGGTCACTAGATATTGAAGCTGATTGGTCAATAACAATTACTGGCATAATAAGTACTAATCGAGATCAAGGCGAAGCCACCCAGTTTCCACAGAGAATATTTTGGCATGGGGCCAAAGAGAGGCGTTGAAATTAGCCGTAGAACTTGCTTTCCAATCCTTGTCTGATAAGGAAGTTTAACCTAGCTTCAACGTTAAACAGCACAGAAACGTGTTCCAGATTTTATTGTTTCCGCACAGTGCTAAACGTACAGTACCGGGGGAGAAGGTTATCAGTAAGACCCTCGCAAGGTGACTTTTTTATGCTTGATCGGGCCCTTATGCTGAAATATTGTTTATTTAAGGTCGGGATCGGTCCTGCTGGATCGGATGTACCCCAACTGGATCGGGTGTAATCCGGTTGGTTATTTATTTATTGGTGTTTAACGACACCATGGACAGCCAGAGTCACCTCGTGTCAGATTTCCGGTTAGTTTGGTGGACAACGTGTCATCAGAAAGTAATCTTTTTTGCACACTGAGGCGTAAAGCATTTTCTGTAAGTTAGTTATCCTGTGAAGTTTTAGACGTGTGTTATATTGCAGAATCAAAGGGCGAGCATACTGTTGACGAATTACTTTTAAACCGAAATAGTTGCGACCAAATTTTTTGTTATGACAACTTCATTATGACATATTAATGACACATAAATTTGGATCCAAAGATAGCAACTTTTAAACAAAAATGTTCATTTAAAATTGTTAAGCTACCGAGGAAGTGAACTTGAGTTAAAGTGTAAGTAACAAATTTACGCTGCTTACTTACACTGCAACCACTTAGAATTTAGACCACAAAATCTATTTCACCAGCAGGATTGACGAAAGAAAGGTCTCTCCCCATTCAAGAGGATAGTGCTTGGAATGCATGTTTTCGTTGTTTATCAAGGTAAAGTAGAATATTCCGAGTTGCGAGGAGAAAACTGAGGCTGCTTCGGCCCGCGGTATTAAGGAGAGTGGGTCGAGGTTGTTTCTTTCAAATCTAACTGCACTATGAATGGTCAATTCTGCATTGGACAAGCTTAAATACTCACTTCGCGTCGTCCCGTTTCATTCCGTTCCCCGCGTTTCTGGGCAGAGCATGCAATTGTCAGATTATATCCGATCCAGTCGGGTCTGTACAGAAATCTCGAGGGTCATACACGGACTACACTATTTGTTGTGGATCTGGCTTCATGCGGTTGGTCAGAAAGCTAATTTTTAGCTTAACTTGACAAAGTCAAGATAAGCTATTGCCATCACGCATACGGAAGTCTGTTAGTCTGTGAGTCTGTTAGTCTGTAAGTCTGTGAGTCTGTTCACATTTCCTTTAGCACAGACTATACCCCGTAGTTCTTGCCCGGTCGTTACGAAATTTCATATGCAGGTTTGGGGTCATGTCTAGATGAGAACATCCCCTTTTGGTCGCGATCGGTCAACCGTGAAGGCTGCCCGAGCCCAAAACCTGAAAACCTTTAGCACAGTCAACAGGTCGTATTTATGAAGGGATTCCATTGTAACTTGGTAGGATGCCTTTGTATAATATCTAGATGGGAACCTCCCCTTTTGGTCATGATCTGTCAACCGTGATGGCTGCCCAAGCCCGAAACATAAAAACATTTAGCACAGTCTGCAAGTCATATTTAATATGGAGGGATTTCAATGTAACTTACTAGGATGACTCCGTATGATGTCTAGATGAGAACGTCCCCATTTGGTTGTGATCTGTCAACCGTGACGTCTGACTGAGCCCAAAACCCTAAAACCTTTACCACAGTCTACAGGTCGTATTTATAGAGGGATTTCATTGTAACTTGGTAGGTTGACTTCATACAATGTCTAGGTGAGAATGTCCCCTTTTGGTCGCGATTGGTCAACTGTGATGGCTACAGAGGCTCGAAGCCCGAAAACCTTGTGCGCAGTGTACAGTTCATATTTTTGAAGGGATATCATTGTAACTAGGTAGGATGACTCCAAATAATGTCTAGATGAGAACGTCCCCATTTGATCGCGATCATTCAGCCGTGATGGCTGCCCAAGCCCCAAACCCGAAAACCTTTAGCATAGTCTGTAGGTCGTATTTTTGGAGGGATTTCATTGTAGCTTGGTAGGTTGACTCCATATAATGTCTAGATGATAATGTCCCCTTTTGGTCGTGATTGGTCATCTGTGACGACTACAGGGGCCCAAAGCCCGAAAACTTTTAGCACAGTCTACAGGTCATATTTATGAAGGGATTTCATTGTAACTTCGTAGGATGACTTCAGATAATGTCCAGATGAGAACGTCCCCTTTTGGTCGCGATCATTCAACCATGACGGCTGCCCGAGTCCAAAACCCGAAAAACTTTAGCACAGGCTACAGGTCGTATTTATGAAGGGATTTCATTGCATCTTGGTAGGATGACTCAGTATAATGTCGAGATAAGGACGTCCCCTTTTGGTTGCGATCGGTCAACCATGATGGCTACACAGGCCCGAAACCCGAAAACCTTTAGCACAGTCTACAGGCCGTATTTATGAAGGGATTTCATTGTAACTTGATAGGATGACTCGTTTTGGAATAATTTCGCTGTAACTTGGTAACTTTCGTTGACATACATTAACTGTGAGGGTCACATTAAACCACCCCTCACTTCTTTAGTACAGTCAACACCTCATATTATTTTTATTTAAAACATAGCATACAGGGAACAGAAATTAACATATTCCCAATTATCACAATTCTTGTCTTATTTCATAATCCTTTCACAAACATTGAACATTATCCTTTTCATCAAACACAACACCGACAAGTTAAGCTACAGTGTCATTGACACTTTCATTTTTCACCCACTCCCTCTTTCCACCACAGACCAAAGGTAAGGTGCCCTCTCCCTGCCATGTGTTTGTATCACAACTGCAATCCATTAAATAAGCTTCTTCGGTAAAGGGGCTACAGGGAACTAATCGGTCTAACTTGTCCTCTGCAGTTTCCTTATCCTTATAAATTCTCTTAACACTTTACCCAATGTAACGCCAATCACAGCCAGTGCTATTCGCAAAAATCGCCATTCAAATGTTATTATTTTTTTCATTTCTAGTCTAAAAACATAGCTTATAACCACTCATTGGACCGAGCTCGTTCCAGTGAGGGCGTCATTAACTTCGAGACAAACATGATTTCTTTTAGATATTCAAGAAATTGTTTTTCAGTGCCTGCTCTTCGGGGTGGCAAAATGGTTAAAATGGCGAACGCGCCATTCACTGAAGGACCTGTTTTGTACTGAATGACCTGCTGATAAGTTACTCCGTAGTAGCGTAATTTTGGTGTTTACTCACAACTTTGACATGTGTAGTAAGGATTGCAGTTGTAAAGTGCATCTTGGTATTTTGACCATTTATAGCATATCAAAGTAAGAATTGCTCTTGTTATTGCTATCTTGTTATTGTTTACTGTTTGATTTTACTGGAAGTTCTGTTTTGTGTGTAGGCGTTTGTAACGAATCTACACTTCCATTTCCTTTGCACTATTTATAATGTAAACACATTTATTTACTGTTAGCTAAAACAAGACAACGTTAATCTCTACGAACTTGCTGCATACCTAGTAAATTTCACCTTAAATATCCGTACTGATTATTACCTTAGTAACTGGTATGTTGATAAAGCTCAGATCAGCATTTGGCGTGTGCCAGGAATTAACTTGAACCTTTCATCTTACAGTCTGCCAAAATTCACCTCGGAAACTGAGTCATTTGTAGAGATAAATTTACAAAATGTTCCAAACACCAAAGAAGGCAGACAGTCTACCCTTTAAAACTTGAAGGCACACTGTGTAAAAGTAGGAGCCGCAGTGGTGGACAGAGACGCTATGTAAGTAGGGAGCCGAAATGCCACGACCAGGATAATCTGATAGGCCTACATGAACCCACTCCAAGCATAAGCGCTGGACTCTTCAATGCTAGATCTGTCGGGAACAAGGCCGACGAAGTTCGTGATATGATGGATAATAACCAACTACCACTGTGTCTGTTGACTGAAACTTGGTTATCTACTGGAGATACAATGACTATGGGCGAATTACCACAGACTGATACAGTTGTCCTCCGTAAACCAAGACCTGGTAAAAAGGTGGTGGGTTGAACTATTATTTGATAAACAGTTAAAATAAAAGAATGAACAAGCCAGAAGTTAATATCGTTTGAGGTTATATGTTGCTTACCGCAGCATGAGTCACGATCAATACGATTAATTGTAGTCTACGACTCCCTTTTACATCCAGCAAAAAGACAACTATCACAGATCAAGCGAGTGTAAATGCATCAACACCAACACTCATCTCTGAAATCGCGGAGGTAATGGGCTTGCTGCTAGCAATAGTCCGTTTCTTGTTGCTGGCGACTTCATCTTGCACATGGATGACAACAAAAACCGCCACGCTACTGCTTTTCTCAATCCCTTAATTTAAGGAAGCTAATTCAACCAGTTACTGGCGGGGTACATAAAAAGAATCACGCACTGGATCTATTTCTGACTCGTGAATCTGATCTTGTAATTCACGATCGGATTGTTGATAAAACCGTGAATGATAAAACTGATGAATTTAGGAATTTAATATCATGTCGCCATATCTCATGGATGAATTTGCTCCACTTCGTAAGAGAAGTCTCATCAGACGTGACAATTCTCCCCTGTTTTCTGGTGAAATTAGAGAGCCAAAAGACCTTGCAGGGAGCTTGAGCTGCAATGGAGTCTATCTAAACGTTCGGTCCACCGTGAAATGTTTGTAGCTCAACGAAACCTCGTGAACGCACTTATAAAACGAGTCCTCCCCCCCCACCCCCCAAAAAACAACAAAACAAACAAACATAAAACGAGTCCTCCCCCCCCCCCCCAAAAAAAAAAACAAAACAAAAAAAAAACAAAAAACAAAACAAACAAACAGATAAACAATATTTTCCTGGAAAAGTCGCTGAAAATATCGGGCGGCCTAATGTTTTTGTCAGAATTCATCGCAGGGGTAGTGCAAGCCTCTCTTTCCACGAATGCCCCCTGGAGCTGTCAAATAAATTTGCTGACTTCTTTGGGGATGATTAGAGTAGAAAAAATAGACCGAACTGAAGGACAAATGTGGGGGTGGGGAATTGTACCTTCTTGACTATGACGGAATTAAACACCCAAATGTTGAGGGACGTCGTGAAGATGCCCTATTTGGGTAATAAATCTGATTTGACCCGAACGTGATGCTCAAGTCCCGACTGATCAAATATTTCAATTATATCATCAAGGAGTGGCTTCGTTGAAGGCATGCCTTGATGTAGTTGGAATAATAGTCAGTTAGGATTCTAGTTGAATATCAAGACTTCTTTGAAATTTATTTTTAGATATGTTAAATTTACATGTTGTCGTGGCGCAACATCTTATTTAATTAACACGTGCCGCACCGATACTCCAATTTGGTAATGCTGAGCCCCCAATAACCCAAATCGAGTACTACGGACCTTCATTTGCATGACCGACTCTGTGTGTGAGCAAGTATAAAATCTGGTCTTTTAAACATTATACGATAATAAGCAAGAGCTAATCGATATCTAAGACCCCAATCCAGATGAAAATGTCCCGTCTGGAAAAATTAATGGAGGGAGGGGTGGAGCCGCCCTACTAAACGCCCTCGGCGACTCCCCTGCAAATTTTACTTGAAGGCACTTCTATTAACGGGTAGCATGTTAGATTAAATTTGATAGGATTTGTTCACATGCATTTGTTTCGTAATAATTTATTGAACATTGTCCGCAGCTGTAGAAGTTCATGTGAACAAAAATAGTTTTGCTTGTGAAGGAAAACAATGCCTAACAGCAGATTATTATGCCTGTTAAACGTGGCATCAGCAGTCTTTAAAAGAGTACACATACATGGACACTGTGCAACAACAACTCCTGGATTTTCCGGAGTTTTTTTCGTGGGGCGGGGGACTGCGGGTTATGTGTAACACTCTCCTTCACGAGAATTTACGCTCCTAGTCCCTGGCTTGTTCACCATACTCTTATCCAGGGCCCAATACTATAAAACGTTTACAACTGTATTTTCTACAAATGTACTTTCCTTTCCAGTTACGACTTTAAATGGACTGAAATGAATCATTAGCATTTTAAAAGGTGTGGCAATTTGCCAAATGGCAAATTGCCACATCTTTGAAAATGCTAATGATTCATTTCAGTCAGTTATATTATTAAGAAGAAAATACAATTCTAGAAAATACAATTGTAAAAGTTTTATTGTATTGGTCCCTGGTGGGAGTCTACCATTCGTTCGACAATTTAGTATAACTACCGATCTAATATATTAAATCACGAAGAATAACATTATCTTTGATTGGTAAAGTAGACACTGCGTCGACAAGGAATGTACGTAGTATTATTTTTATCTTCTGCTAACAGTAAGGTTGGCATCAATATGGCCGGAAGATGTATACCATTACACGTGCTTCTAATTTCACGTGGAGAAGTTCACTTGTTGTTACAGTATGGAAAGTAAACACTGCCAGGTCAGTGGATTAGTGGAACATATACATTGAAACACTTGGTCCAAGTCTTGAGGATATATCACTCATTTAGTTAATATTTTAACCTATCACGTACATTGGAACACGGCAGCTTTAAGTCATAAATTCAATCCTGGTCCGCGACACCTGCGTTGTGTCCTTGGGCAAGACGCTTCATCCCCATTGGAACTGAGAGCACGGGCTGTGCTTAGGCGTACCACATGTCGATGGTACACATTCCTTCAACCGATGCTAACCCTGCTTGTGCCGGATTAGTAAGGTGATAGTTTGATAGTTACACGCCGCTGCTCTATGGTTTTACTATACTCGGGGTTCCACCACCCGTAACCCTCTCCGACACGATATGATCCTGTTTGTTGAAATTGTCCTTAAATAAATACACAAATAAACTATGGTGTAAAAAGCTTTCTGGAGAGGAATGAACATAACCTTTTCCGCAAGAATTAGCGATGAAAGGCATCACAGCGTTCTACAACTGGCACGTGCCCACGCATTACATAGCTAATGTTTTGTTGGAAATTTTGTGGTGTCGACTCTCATATTAAGAGAGGGGGCATTAGTTATTTTTAATAAATGTACATCTAAAAGGTGCATTCTCATTGATGGTAGCTGACAAATGAAAGTATTTTAACGGTATAAGTTAGTGGAAACGATCAGGCAGGACTATTAATTTACAACAAAAGCGGATAGAGCGGCTGGTCCTCGACATCTATATCTAAAACTCTGATTTTAATGCGTCCAAATTCATAAAACTGTGCTACAGAGAATTCTGGTGCTGTTTATAATACATAGAATTATTGTCATTGTGTTTCAAAACCGTTAACATGTGTCATATGATTCACTGCAGTGCATACATCGAGGACGTCGAACACAACTTCTAAGGTTCTCATCTCTTTCGATTTAAGATGTAAAGTCTCTGTCGTGTTACAGAGATCATTACCCGAAAACTACGGTGATGGAACGAGGTCCTGTATATATCCTTGTTATTCATCAGTACATTCGCCACCAGGTTTCTCAAGGTGATCAACTGTTGTACTAATGCATCTGGAGAGATATAACTGTTTGAGTTTTGGAAAGAAGTTTTATAAGGTTGCTATGTGCTGCTTTTGTTTTATAGTCCACATTTTGGGTGGAGAGTGTGGAAAATGTGCAACCACTTTTAAGCACTCTTCAGAACTTTGGGATCATTCTCTTCTGGAAGGATTTTTAGAGCAGCAAACTTTAAAACATGACCCCAACAGTTGAGATCCCGACAGGAGTTTCTTTCTGACGTCGACTTGTTGGTAGAAGGGCTACTTTGTGCTCATCTTCTCTACTATCTCTAGGATATGAGCTTTCAGATCAGCAGTGTGCGACCTGGGCACGATTTCACCGTCAAGCGTTTTGACGTTATCTCACCGAGGTTCAATGGTCAGGAATACATTCAAGCTTACGTACGAGTCATGGGAATTAGATGTAAATATATATTTGGTAAGGAGACAAATCTGATTACCGGGATAGGCATCATGACATGCATCCTTTTGCGTGTATCTACAGATGTAACCACCACTTTCCTGATTTTTGTAAAGAAACTATCATGCACTGTAGGCAGCAGAAATGAGTTATATGGCCTCAGTGGTCAACGGACCCGATTGTAACCGATCGAGGGCTTGTTCTGAATTTTTCGTAAAGAAGACATGAAAATGTCCATGTTTGGTTTATGTGTGCATACATTAGTCCCCGATTAACACGCACAACAAATCAGTGTGTGTGTGTGTGTGCGTGTTTGTGTGTGTGTGTGTGTGTGTAAGGGAGCGTATGTGTATGGGTGAACCGTTTGACGAGTACACAGACTTCATCAAATATTGGTCTGTGATTTTCTGCGGTATGCAGTAATAAACAAAATAAAGACAAGACGGTGACTACTATTTTTTGAGTATGATCGTTTATCATTCGAAATATCGTACGTTTAGAGTATTTGATTTTTATGTGTACCCATACTATGTATGGTACACATAATGCCATCATCCGGGGTGGACCTCCGTCGTTCGTCCATCCTTCGTCCTTCGTCCATCCTTCGTCTGTCCGTCCGTCCGTCCGTCCGGCGTCCGTATCCATTTCTTTGGCATTCGATAACTTGAAAAATATTGCTTGGATTGTCAAGTTACTTTATATTTGTTTTCAGGTTACTGATGTGCCGAGCTGTATAGTTTTTGGTGTAAATCTGATAATTTGATATGAGATATTAACCTTTTATCCTTCAAATTGAAAATTCCTTCAATCCGTTTGGCATTCGATAACTTGAAAAATATTGCTTGGATTGTCAAGTTACTTTATATTTGTGTTCAGGTTACTGATGTGCCGAGCTGTATAGGTTTTGAGTAAATCTGATAATTTGATCCTGAGATATTAACCCTTTATCATTCAAACTGAAAATTCCCCCAAACCCTTTGGCATTCGATAACTTGAAAAATATTACTTGGATTGTCAAGTTACTTTATATTTGTGTTCAGGTTACTGATGTGCCGAGCTGTATAGTTTTTGGTGTAAATCTGATAATTTGATCCTGAGATATCAACCCTTTATCCTTCAAATTGAAAATTCCCCCAATCCCTTTGGTATTCGATAACTTGAAAAATATTACTTGGATTGTCAAGTTACTTTATAGTTGTGTTCAGGTTACTGATGTGCCGAGCTGTATAGTTTTTGGTGTAAATCTGATGATTTGATCCCGAGATATTAACCCTTTATCCTACAAATTGAAAATTCCTCCAATCCCTTTGGCATTCAATAACTTGAAAAATATTCCTTGGATTGTCAAGTTACTTTATATTTGTGTTCAGGTTACTGATGTGCCGAGCTGTATAGTTTTTGGTGTAAATCTGATAATTTGATCCCGAGATATCAACCCTTTATCCTTCAAATTGAAAATTCCCCCAATCCCTTTGGTATTCGATAACTTGAAAAATATTACTTGGATTGTCAAGTTACTTTATAGTTGTGTTCAGGTTACTGATGTGCCGAGCTGTATAGTTTTTGGTGTAAATGTGTTATTTTGATGCTGAGATATTAACTCTTTATCCTTCAAATTGTGAATTCTTCCAATCCCTTTGGCATGAGATAACTCAAAAAATATCAATCCAATTGTCATGTTACTTTATATATGTCTTCAGGTTACTGATGTTCCGAGCTGTATAGTTTTTGGTGTAAATCTGTTATTTTGATCCTGAGATATTAACCCTTTATCCTTCACATTGAAAATTCCTCCAATCCCTTTGGCATTCGATAACTTGAAAAATATTGCTTGCATTGTCAAGTTACTTTATATATGTGTTCAGGTTACTGATGTGCCGAGCTGTATAGCTTTTGGTGTAAATCGGATAATTTGATCCTGAGATATTAACCTTTTATCCTTCAAGTTGAAAATTCCTTCAATCCTTTTGGCATTCGAAAACTTGAAAAATATTGCTTGGATTGTCAAGTTACTTTATATTTGTTTTCAGGTTACTGATCTGCCGAGCTGTATAGTTTTGGGTGTAAATCTGTTATTTTGATCCTGAGATATTAACCCTTTATCCTTCAAATTGAAAATTCATCCAATCCCTTTGGCATCAGATAATTGGAAAAATATTGCTTGGATTGTCAAGTTACTTTATATTTGTGTCCAGGTTACTGATGTGCCGAGCTGTATAGTTTTTGGTGTAAATCTGATAATTTGATCCTGAGATATTAAACTTTTATCCTTCAAATTGAAAATCCCTCCATTCCCTTTAGCATGAGATAACTCAAAAAGATCAATCCGATTGCCATCTTACTTCATATATGTGTTCAGGTTACTGATGTGCCGAGCTGTATAGTTTTTTTATGTAAATCTAATAATTTGATCCGGAGATATTGACCCTTTATCCATCAAATTAGGAACTCCTCCAATCCATTTCTATACGTACCCATACCATGTATGGTGTACATAATGTCGGCATCCGTGGTGGCCCTCCGCCATACAGCTTTCCACTAGTTGCGCGTATGGGTAACACATCTGACGATTTCATCGGGCTATTTTTGGAATATCGGAGTATTTGGGCCTTCGGCATTTTGATACGTAATTTGAGTTAACGTAACCGTGTAAATGCGATTGCCACACAGACAATACACCGTCTATACAAGCATCGAGTGTGATATATTATTTCCAGTTGTACAATTATACGTTTTCAATGTTTTGCATATTTCAAGTGTTTTCAATTACCAGTTCACCAGTTACATGTATGTAAAAGTACTCGATAGAGTAGGACGAACAAAAAAATTGTAGAACGCTGAAAATGAATTGTTTGTGCCATATCGTACGCCTGTCAGTTTGGATAACCACGACGAGGCATTGACATTCCGAAAATTCATATATGCATTTCAGATCTGCGCATCAGAGGCCAGGCCTTTACTGATCAGAGGATTCTGTTTTGTTTTTCGCTTCGCCCGTGTACTATGTTTTTGCACATTTTTAATGTTTTCAAAAATGGAGAAGAATTATTATACACAGAAATTGATGTTTCTTCATTGACATTTGTCCAAGCTAAGAACGGATACTTTTTCACACCCAAGCAAATGACCTCTACACAATAATTAAGATTCTTTCCAACTGCCGTAAACTGCAAGAATGCTCAACTGTAAATGCAGTTTTGTAGTCACGGGAGTGCGACTGGCAAGAATGTATTACCCCGGGATTGAAACTTTATTATAATTATAATACATAGCCTCTCACGGAGACCGGTCGCACTGTTGATTGGCAACGTCCAATCGTCCATCTGTCCCTTTACCTTTGCTTCTCTGCCCAAAAACTTGTTGGGTAATTGGCCGACCTGAATATCTCATTTATAGTAGAGAAAAATCCAAAGTATACCATCAGCACGTTGGTGAATCAAAATCTAAGTTATTGTCTCATTTCGGGTAGACTGGAGGAAGGTTCCTCTCGAAGATAAGACCGCTCGTATATCCAATATGATAGAATTAAGGGCCCACCCCACTTCAGAGTCCCGAGGTTTATCAGGTCTAAATCCCCAATTACCCCTTCCGACCGACTATGGGTGGACCCATGTCAGAAATTCTGAGTTTTTAATCTCGAAAGATGCAGAATTCGGCGAGGTTAATTGAGACCCAAACATGAGGGTACCCACAAGGGAATAGCGAATAAATAGATCTGGTACTTTAGTTATAAAAATAATTGTGTTTATAAGGACACGCAACAGCCCCAAGTATACCATTAAAATATTCATAGTGATCCATTACAGACCAGTCGATTCGACCAACACAAACTATGTTATGTGGCTCACAACTAGCCTCATAAATTGTAAAACGTTGAACTGTGCAAGACCATGTCGATGCATGCACACGTTATTACGATAGTTATGGCCATTCTTTTATTGAATAACTATAATGACTATTTTATTTAAAGTGAAACACATTGCACTTCGTGACAACCATGTGCCACAGATCTCTATACAACTGAATTGCTGAAACTCAGGATGGTCACAAACAGAAACTTGCCACAGCTTCCGCCATCTAGAGGGTGGGTGGCGGATTTGCTTCTGTAAGTAGACAATGCTGAAAAATGAGAAAAACAAATCTTTCCATATTATTGAATCAATCGCCGATTGATTTTTAAAGTGTACAGATCGATGTGCGAAAAACGAATATGTTTATGGCGTACACATTTTTCACGACAATACTAATTGACTAATCACAGTAAATGCGTTATTGACAAAAAGGTGCTGATATTGAATGCACATAGTTTCTTGTTTTCGTGCTAGGTAAAAAGTTTGAAGTGAAAACTGTTACGCTGTGACTTCAGTAATCGCTATCACTTCTTCAAAACTCACACTTACACGCGTTAATGTACGAGACGCAATTTTGAAGGGAGCAGAATGAGTTGTGACGTTTTCCCGCTGATTTCTATACCACTGAATTGCTCAAACGTCAGTGGAAAAACGTCGCCACCACTCAGCCCCCCCCCCCCTCCCCAAGATGGCGTTAGTCAACGCGGAGCGTAAACTTCTCCCAATCCATTAGGTCTGATGACGTGAAAGCTGTTCCGCTGTGACTTCAGTCACAACATTTCACTTCATCAAACGGTATGGTGTTTACCAAGCGCGTAACCAAGTTTTTCACAGACATCAAAAAGTATACCTAACACGAAAGGCAGGCAACACATGCAAATAAAATTCTTAAATAACTATTTTTATCATTTTTTTCCTCAAAAACATAGGTATTGACCCCTCATTGTAACGAACCTAACGAGCTCGTCTGAATGAGGGGTCATAATCTGTGTTTTTCAGACAAAAAATGAAAAAATAATATAACTGAATGGTGATTTTTGTGAATAGCGCTGGCCGGTTTTGGCCCTTACGTCGAGTAAAGGGTTAAAAAGCTGTTGGCGATTGCGAGGCGTCGGGAAATTGAAAATCTTCGAGAAATTTTTTGTTGTTGAGCATTGCCTATTTATCGCAATAACCGCCACCTCTAAAATGGCAGAGGTGGAGACATATTTCATATGAATGGTGAGTGTTATTCCAGGACCCAGTCCAGCTAGAAATTCAAGCTTTGATTATCTCCCTTGATATGAAATGCAACTAGAAATGCTCTGTTGCGAGAGTGGGACTTCCCGTCCAGTGGCGGGTGGGCTCGCTAGTATTTCTATAGGTAACGAAAAAGGTTCCAGCAATCCATTTGTATAGGGATCGATGTGTTCTTCATTAACATATATTACCAATACGCCTCTGCACACAAACACCAGACACAGTTGCGCACGTACTTCAGATACACGCTTACTTACAAATAGTCAGCTAACCAAACTTTTTCCCTATGCCAAAAGAATCGGTGGTGTTGGTAATAATGTATGCAAAAAACTATTGAATATGATAGCACATATGTACAATGACTTTTGTAACAGATCGCTGCTAACACAGCTGTTGTCCTTACCAATTTCTACAAATGGAGTTCTTTATCAAGCACGCGTAATTTTACAAAGTAAAAAATTGCCGTCATTGTTTGGAATCAGTCATTCCTTTTCCGTTGCTCTTGATCTATTCCGATCCCCTTTGTTCTTGATTTCACAGTATACATTCTAACTACAAACTGCGCAAGTTTGAATTCTCTCAACATACCACATTTAGAATCATATTAAAAAATATGCACAGGCTGGCCCAATTTTTTCACATGTGGTCGGAGAAGAGTTGGAACTTATGTCTCCACAAATGTTTTTCTAAATAGTCAGTAAATAAAAATCGACAGTCCTGCCATAGAAGTTCGTTTTGACAACAGCAAAAATCTATTTATTACAGAATTTCGAAATTATGTTATTGGAGCACACTCTTGGTGTGAAAGAATCATATTGCATCATTGACATCAATATATTTTCAACGAACTGTTGTTCTATAATGAACCCAATGCGAGGTTTTCTTTTTGCTTTGCCTAAAAGAGGTGTTTTAATACGGTGTCAAAATAACAAAATTTCAAGGTGCAAAGTTTTCCCTTACTGGAACCGTGAATTGAAATAACTGAAGTTGGTTTATTCAGAGCTCAGACCTCTGTCAAATAAGCTCCTATCCCCTTACAAACAAGTCCCCATCCCCTAATGAGTTCTGCGAAACAGGATTGTACTGGTTAAATGCCCACTTGCATTTTGGAAAGTAAATTGCAAGTTACAGTTGTGTCACTTGGACATCAGTGTGCTGAAAGTTAATTTAAAGGCGGGAAATGAAATATTAACTCGTACATGCAAAAATCAGAGAAAATCAAGTTGGCGGCCATAGGCATAATCGATGTGCCAGAATGCTGGTTATCGAATTGGTCTACCATAGTGAATAATGCACATAAAAAACCCTTAATCGATTGGTCATTCATTTTTAAAGTTGTTGCTGAGAAAAGCAAAAATCCAAGATGGCTACCATGTCTGTCATGTTCGATTTGCCAGAATGCTGATTATTGAAAGATAGCTACCTATAAGTCACCAGAACAATAGATCCATTTTTTTCTCAGACAAGAAAAATAACACAAATCCAAGACGGCTGCCATGGCATTCATGTTGGATATGTCAGGTTGCTAAGTATTGAACTGAACCTTCCTATAGTCAACAGTAATGCACCATAAAATAATGGATCCATTAGCCATTCATGTTTCCAGCTAATGCTCGGACAAGAAAAAATCGCAAAAATTCCCAGATGACTGCCCTGGTAGGCATGTTGGATATGTAATAATGCTGGTTATCAAAATGAACCTTCCAAAAGTTAACAATAATGCACCTAAACAAAATTGGATCCTTTGGTCATTTCTTCATTTCAAGTTATTGCTTAGACAGGCAAAAATCCTCAAAATTCAAGATGGATGCAATCGCGACCATATTGGATAGGTCAGAATGCTGGTTATTGAAAGGAACCTTCCTGTAGTCACCAGTAATGCACCTGAAAAATAGGCCTTATTTGGTCACCCGCGTTTTAAGCTATTGTTCGGACAAGTAATAATCACAAAAGTCCAAGATGTCTACCACGGAGGCCATGTTGGGAATGACAGAATACTGGTTAACTAAAAGAAGCTTCCTCCAGTCCAATTCTCCAATCCAGCATAAAATGGGATCTGTCGGTCAAATAGTTTTCAAGTTATTGCGCGGACAATCAGACTGACAGATGGTCCGACGAACATAGCCATACCATAATATGGCCTGGTCATATAAGCGGATATATAAAAACCCATTGCTCTAACCACTGGGCCACCTCCTACTTTTGAACATTCTGTTAATGGCGTGTGGATTCTACCACGGTTGAAAGCAAATATTTCCAGGATACAATAGAATTTAGTTACACAGCAATGAGTTTTCTTGTGAGAATGAATATGGAAGCGAAGATATACATCAATGCAAGATTGGCTATTGAATGGCATTTGCTAAACGACCCAAGGATGCAACACAGCTGGTAAACAAATGATATGAAAATCGCTTTTGTGTGTCTTGACGGTACGCGCGTGTCGTGTGGATTGTAGGAGTATATTCGTAAGATGGTGTATCGAAGAACGAATGATAGATAATCTCCACCTTGCGACAAGTACGTTGTGAAGCTTGAAAGTCGAAACAGAAAAAAAATCAATAGGCCACCACTGCGAAAGCACCGGGGCGTGATTATATGTGTGCAAATATATAATTCCTGTGCTATATACTTCCTCAAGATCCTAGTGCAAACAATGATACCGGATACGTTCTTTGTTATCAACCGTTAATTCACACACACGTTAAAGTATACACGGACAGCATATGTAACAATGAGGAACACGACATCCTTGTCCGCCTGTAAATCCTTTATCTAACAAGTCGAATAAATCGTTGACATGTTCAGGAATTATTTCATTTGGGCATACATGCGAGGGCGTATCCAATATTTGTTTAAAGGGGACTGGGGCTTCAGAATGTAGCGAGTCAACAAACATCTCAGTGAACTTACATATTTAAAAAAAAAACAACCAACAATTTATGTGAGTTTGTTTATATCTTCCAAACTGGCCTTAAAATGTGTCCCGATTCGCGAGAATCAATTTGTCAGTTCTAAGATAATTTAGAATTTGAGAGCACTGTTTATACACTCGTAAATGGTGTACCCGGTTCATATTCCACAGTAACAACCAAACCTCATATTTATATATTATATATATATTATATCGCCTTTGTCAAGCAGGAATCTACGAGGCATTGCCCTAGCACTACACCACTAGATTGAAAACTGTAAACTTTTTTCGGAAGGTGGCCTCGACGGGGTTGCCGTTGGCTCAGTTGGAATGTTGGCAGAACATTTATTGCTTGGTTTCAGGTTCAGGATGCTGAAGAACAGCAAGGAAGTCTTGTTCTGTCTGCAGTCGGTTGATGATTTCTTGTGACAGAGATGTTGACGACAGGCCGACGCGCGCTCTAACACCAAACATAGCAGCATTTGGACTTCTGTTGATACTGACATGGTGCGTTGCATTCTTCGCAAACTGAACAAATTCATTTTATGCCCATGGACTAGTCTGTGGAGTTATTGTCAGCCATCCACGCAACAAGCATGTCCGTGATATCGCCATTAGCTTTCTCGACGGAACCCTGGCTCTGTGGATGTCTTGGCTTGCCGTGAACGATTGATAATGCAGGCCACATGGAACACAGTTCGGTGATGATCTGAGCCGTGAACTTCGACCCACTGTCAGATTGAAGAATGACAGGAGCGCCCAAGAGTAAGAAGATGCCTGCTAGTTGGAACGCTACTTCTGCTGCATGCTCTGTGAGTGTTCGCAAAACACAGAACTTCGTTAGATGGTCCTGGTACACAATTATCCACTTGCAGGTTTCCTTGGACATATACTGCATGTCGATGAGATCCACTTGGCCGCGGGACGAAAATTCGCTTGTCAGAATTGGTTTCACTACAACACCCTTTGTCATTGGTCGTTTTCTTTTTCTCTGTCATTCATGGCATAACGATTTGAACAGTTCGATTGTATATCGCTGATTATTGGCGTATTTAGCTTGGAGATCTGTCGTCATTCTATCTCTACCACCATGGCCAGTTGCTATGTGGACTCTCTTTACAATGTCAAATGTGTCCTCAATGAAGACACAATACAACGGCGGTTCATCTGGTGCCTGTCGTTTCTTAATTGTGTAAAAACTTGGACAATAATTCAGTCAGTTCATGAAATGACTGGAAATTCCTAGTATTGCATACTTTGCCTGAACAGCAGTTGTCATATTGTGTAAAAACTTAGACAATAATTCAGTCATTTCATGAAATGACTGACCCCTACAGGCATTTCACGGAATGACTGAAAATTTTAGGCATTTCACGAAATGACTGATTTCACAGTTTGACTGTAACACATATAAATTTATCAGAGTTGAACCCTTTAGGTGCTTTG
The DNA here is from genome assembly GCA_031216915.1 of Pictodentalium vernedei. Lineage (NCBI taxonomy): Eukaryota > Metazoa > Mollusca > Scaphopoda > Dentaliida > Dentaliidae > Pictodentalium > Pictodentalium vernedei. The sequence goes on along the minus strand of CM062291.1, from coordinate 94,402,094 downwards.
TTTCAATTTTAATGAGTTTCTTCGAAGTATTACCTTATTATGAGGGGACCAAAAAATAAGTAGATTTCCCTGGGCCTTTAACGGCACTTTCAAGAAAGCAGTGGAACATTTTGCGAGTACAGAAGTTGATTTTTATTGTTTTCCTTACAAGAATCATTTGAGAAAATCGATTCAGATTCTCGCATGAATTTTAAGCCCCGTGTGTATACCTATTTCTGTAAAGGAAGATTTGCAAACGATCAGTAGGCGACATAATCAACTTCAGATTGAAGAGGATGATATTCTACGGTCCTATAGGGCTGTTGGATTAATACTGAACCTCTTAATAACAGCAAACTGAATTGCCTGTGGATATCGCAATGAAGACTGCGATAGTCTTTCGTGATTTTTTTCCAGTTCATAGCTTTTGACTTGGCACTGCAACGAGCTCGTCAAGCTAGTTCTTGTAATTAAAAAATGTTAGTTAGGAAGAAAACAAACTTTAGTTAGGAAGGAGACAAATGAATTTATTAAATTACCCTGGGAAAAATGAGGGTACTGTCATTGCGTTGCAGCCAGTTTTCCACGGGCTGAAATGGCGTTTGTAGTTCCACTACCGCCTTTTTCAGAACCTTTAAATAACCAAAGTGGGAATGTACACCATCGCTTGGGATTTGTGTACCATACAAATGATGAAATTTATTTGTATAGTCCATTTTCAACATGGTTCATGGTGTGTGCCCCCCTCTAAATTTCCAACTGAACCCCCTGAAGCCGAACATGCAACTTTGAGAAAACCATTTGCAAACCCCATACCCCCTTCCCCACATAAGTGAGAAATTTCCAACTGCTGAAGAAATCCAACTGCACTCACCCTCTCTCCTTTATATGATCTTTGGTTTCTGGAAGTTAGAAATTGTCTCTTGAGTGCAACAAGGTGTCATCTGCAATGGTTTACCATTGCAGAAGGCGTGTTCTTGAACTCAAGGGACGAAATATTGACTCCAGTTGGAAAATCCAGTGAAATGCTGTTCAGAAATCACTAAATATCTGGTAGAAACGTTTACAGCCACGACAAAAATTGCCACGAAATTTACTACCACGGGGCATGTGGTTTCCAAGTTGTTTAACACTTTCGTGTCGAAAGCGATTATTTCACCTACTTTATAATGATTATCTGTACGTTCTGGTATGTGCAGATCAAATCTACCATCTGATTAAATGTTGGAAAGGGCTCAGAGAGCCCTCTTCCAACAATTAATCAGATGATAGAGTTTCAAGTATGTCATAAATCTTTTTAAACTTCCTCGCATACAGGCGAACATACAGGTCCGCCATATATGGTTAAAGTGGGCGTGGCAGTAAAAGGATTAAATTTCTAACTATTGAAAGTTTTTGCAGGGATCTGGTGTGTGTGAGTCTCTGATTTTCAAACATCCCATGGACATTACAAACAATACCAAACTGCTATAAGTACTGGAAACTCATGGACTTATATGAAGGCTGAAACACAAATGCATTCGAAACAATCCAATAAATTGTTGATACTGCAGGTCGAACTTTGGTCAAACTGTTTATCATGTTTATTAAACAGTTTATCGCTTCATTATCATCGTCGATTATTGCCAGCAATTGAACATCTTCTGTGTTCTTTATATTACGAATGACGGCCGATTTTCTGTGGCACCTATCGGATTCTCCTGTTGAAGAGATTTTGTTGGTGGTCGTTTAACAATGGTTTGACGAAACGACTTGTTCAGTGTTTCAGATAATGTTTCAAGACGTGGATTAATTTAAACACTGACTTGATTTATCTGAAATTACATTGGGATACTTGAATCTTCACCTTACAGATCAATAAGATCCACCAAACTACATGATATCCTCAGAATGGGGAGAATAAATTATCACTAATCCATTGCAGGTGGGTTTTTCAATGCAGATGGCTATTTACAGCTTCTGTGAAAAAGGACAATCACAAGCAAACTGCCAGATGCCGGATCAATAGGTGCATTTGCCATTATTCTGGTGGTCCATTAGCTGGAATATTGTGTAAGTGCTTCATCTACTTTATTGAGAGGAGTCAGGGCCATAACAATCGCCACATATTAGGTAGGGGGCTTCCATGAATATAAATTTTCCCGACGGTTCTCGCGCTCACAAAGCTGTTCTTTTTGGCGATCTATTCAAACATAGTGCCCAGTGAGTCAACAGTCACCGAAATTAGCCACAACCATCGGCTGTCATGTATTAAAAGCCGCGACAGATTGCCACGGCTTTTACTTACGAGGACATTGCCGATTACGGCAGCTTGACGTGGCTAATTTTTCGATCGGGTCCGACCTCATACACATCTGCATTTACGTCCTCGTGAGAAGTTGTTTCTAACTGCCTGGTAAAAGGCAGATCTCGCTGTATTTTATTAGTAATCCTTCGCTGTATAAGGTGTGGATACTGTCAAATATTTTTCTTTTTTCATTTTTCTACTCCAGCTCATGAATAATGATCCTCTTCCTCACCTGCTCTCTTATTCCAATTTGTTTTATTCATTTATTATTTTGGAAGCAGATAAAAACAGATCTTAATGGAGAAGATACACTGATATTGTTTGTAATTTGTGTCTGTTAACTCCCTGGCTGCACAAATGGCAATATCCGTCGAGCTGGTTCCAATGAGGGATCAGAAGCTATATTTTTAAGGCAAAGTATTAATTTCTCAGAATTGTTTTAAAAGTAGCGTTTTGTAGTAATATTAGTCAAAGGGTTAAGGGGTTGAACAAAACAAATTATATCTAGAGATTATTACTTGATTAGTATCATATCGGCCGAGATATCAGCCAAAGGTAACTTCATATGCAGTTAAGTTGCCGAGGGCTGATATCTTGGCCGATATGGAACTAATCAAGTAATAACTTCTTTATTTATTAAACCAAAACAAATAATTACAAAATATATATTCTCATTCTTTTCACAAAGTCTGAAGTTTGCACTTCTAGTTTAGCTACCCGAACGTCTCGGCTTTCCAACTCGGGGAACCGCGACGTTCGGATAGCTGAACTACAGATGAACTATCTCTTCTCCCACTTTCGACAAATCTCTGCTTACGATTCCGAAACTTAACCCTTTGACCTCGAGCGGCCCTTTTAGGTCCAGGAGCACGATACGGCATAATTTCATTAAATAGGATGGATGCTAAGTGCATGTGTGTGGTAGACCAATCAAGGCTGCACGTTGAAAATATTAATTGGTCTACCCCTAAATAATGAACACGGACTCTTCCAGTTGCTGTTGTTGAACTGATATGGAAGATACCACCAGGGTTCAAAGGGTTAATTTGCGTTGATTTCCTATACACCTCTCTTCTGTCTTCTCTTCCTCCACACAATCCCCACTCATTACCATAATTAATTCCTCGTCTCCGCTTCAAATCACTCCATCAAACCACTCCATCATACAACACCAGTTTTCTCGATTGCTTTCGTCGAGTAACAAAGCAAATTGGTTGCGCCCAGTATCGACGCAGCAAGGGGAACAGTTCTGCTTGGTTCATAGCGGCAGAGGTCGGCGTCATATCAGCCGAGCTTAATAATGGGCAATTCTGGGAAAGAAAATCCTATCAAATAAATAACGAAATCTACGTACCATGACTCGGGTGGTGTATGCTTCACAATGGAGCACATCCGGCGGCGTATCAGCTTTTCAAATGCAAAGTTTTACTCCGCTTTGCTTCGCCGTCTTTTCATATTTTCTAACATGTTTGACGCATTTTCGCACATTGTCTGAAGTCTGGAGCTCTAGTTTGATCACATTGAAGAATATCGGTAATGAATTCAGTAAAATATACAAAACAAACTCACAAATCGAACATGACAGCATTTATAAAAAGTTTTTAAAACATTTTCTTCGATGTTGGTGTTTTCGGAATTAAATTTCAAATTAATAGAAACTGAGGGTCCGACCCCTTGCCCTTCCTTGCTTAAAGTCTCTGGTTAAACATTCCTCACTATCTTGGTCCTTGAAGTCGCTTATGGGGCATTATTAAGAATTCCATTAGTCCATATTACTGGAGCCATATTAAGGGTTTTATTTTTCATTCAGTGCGTCACAACCTAAGTTACAAACAAACAATATCCTGCTCATATAAGTTTGTTTTGTTCTATATTTTCTTGGGATTCGAAACACTCCAATAGTCTGTGAGAAAATAATTATAGTCAAATTCTGACAAACAAATATAACCCAACTCTATATCAGCTAATAGGTCCCTTGTTCACGGATGTCGGTTAACTGGTCTGTTGCTACAAAAGTACTTGTTCAACAAATGAAAGGTTTCATATTCCATGAGTCTAGATGAAATTCAGTTTGAGACCTGTGATTTATTCATATGGAATAGTCTTGTTACAATTTATTGGGGGATGCCCGTGGAATTCTCCAATGAAATGTATTGCCCGTTGAGTTTTGAGGTTGTGAGGTGACAATTTGAGGGTGAGAAAATCACCCGTGGTGCTCAATGAGCCATCAGCTGAAAGTTTGGTACTGCTTTTTGTACTTTTCCTCTGAAATTGTGAGTAACTGTTGTGTGGACTCCCTCCCTCCCCTGTTGCGTTTTTTAGCGGTAATTAACTCTTCTCTTACTGCAGTAGACTGTGCGTGCGTCAGAAAATGAAAGATACCCTTCCAACATCATTTCATTTTCCAGTGGGCACCTCGAAAGTGAAGCACTGCTTTATCTACTGTGATAAACAAGTCATGTTTCACTTTAAAGTAGGGCCTCTAAAAGTGGGCAGCATAAGTAATAACGATTGGCTACACCTAACTTCGTACCTGCGTTGCAGTCATGATACAGCAACAGATGCCGAAAGAGACCGTAAAAAGAATAACACATAAATAAAGAGACATCATATCAGTTCCTGCCAATTCTCTCAGTAAACTTACCATTCTATACCAATGCCAATATATAACAATTATAACGCCAAGGAAAAATGTTCTTCAAAAGTAAATGTTCTTGATATTTCAGGAAAGGAAACAAATTTAATAGGGCCCCATTGAAGACGTATTTGAAGTACTGCGGACACAGAGTTTCGACCGGAATGCGACGCGGTCAATTCTATGTCCGCTTCCCCGTCCACATCACTGCAGAAGCTCACCTGGAGCGAAACACATTGAATTCGAGGTGCTGTTTTGATTTGTTTTTGTATCCTGTCGCTGTTTCGGAATATATATATATATATATGTTTTTTTGTTTGTTTTTTTTGGGGGGGGGGGAGGTGAGGGGAGGATATCGACAACCTGATGCAAGCGTGTTGTAACTACGGGGTGGCGTCAGAATTTCCCGACACAGGGACTTATGCTCCCTGACGTGAGGGTTAGGGTATTCCCCGACAAGTGCAGATTAAAGGAGGCAGTTTCCACGAAGGAAGCGGGGGTGGGGGAGGGCTAACTTTCCCGGCGGGGGTAGCCTCCTGATCCCCTCCCCCTGGCGCCACCATTGTAGCGACCAGATCGCGATGTGTACCAAATTATTTCACTGTAAACCAGTATTTCGTAACCCCAGGTACGGAATCACCAAACTCCTATCTTCATTCTGGAAAACATCAAATGGCCAGCCCACTGTTAATTTCAGCTATAACTGGCAAAAGCCAGGGAACGAATAAGACATTTCAAAATCCTATTTAGCCGGCTATTAAAAAATCGCGGGAAGATCCCCCGGCGCCATCTCAATGAATGCCAAATGAGAGAGAGAGAGAGAGAGAGAGAGAGAGAGAGAGAGAGAGAGAGAGAATCGACGACGAGTTGGAGAGTCGTATCTGCTCCTCCTGATACGTAAGAATATTTAACGGGAGGTAATTAGAACTTAGTTCAGTTGTCAAAAAGGGGAAAAAAAAGAAAAGAAAAAAAAACTGCATTTTTAATTCACGGTGTTTTCATAAATTTCATGCTAACTGTACAATTGAAAGATAAAATAAGTCACATTTAATAATTGGGAAGAAATAAACTTACCTATTTTATTTGCTAAGTCTTCAAATCCATCCTTTGTTTCTTCTTTCCAAGTTCCAATAAATCCATCCAAAGTCATAGTGAACAGGGACTGTGGTGAACCAGACAAAAGTGGAGAAAAAGTAATTACTAAACAGTTGTATCGAAATCGAAACTGTTTGTCGAGTTCAAAGTGTTGTTTAATAGTGAAAAGAAAACTGAAGTCAATTTACTCCAGCCGACGCTATATATAGCGGTTCCCCCATTAAACGGCTACTCGGGGTTTCCAAGTCTCGCTGTATCGCCTTGAAAACTATACGGCACTGAATAGAACTGCAGGGCGGCGCTTGTTAATTACTCGGGGGGTTGGAGAGTGCATTTCAATCACCGCATAGTTTGCATAATCGATGTCTGTTGCGATCCGCTGTAACGGCGTATGCAATTAAACCTATAGATTCTTGTATCGTAGCGACTCAGTTCATTTATATACCATTATACCAGTGTGTGAGTGTTGAAAGATATTCACGCGGAATAATGAGTTGAGGAAAAATTGAAAAATAAGGGGAGTAAAACTAGAAAGTTGGTTGTAATCCTGTGCATTTCCAGGGAAAAAAATTTTTTGTTTCCACTGTAGTTTAAAAAACTTGGTCGTTTGAAACTTTCTTTATTTTTTCAATATAAAACAGAAAATTTACAGGTAAAATGATAAACAGATCCATTTTTAATATGTGTCTTGAAGCTATTGTGGGAGGGAACAGAATGGTAATATCCTGACTGGCACTTTCCCAAGCATCAAATAATTATGAAGGTTTCTAATCCTTCGTCCTGGTGTACGGTGGCTCAATGGTTAGAGCACTGGACTTCAAACTCAAAGGTCCACGGTTCGATCCTGAACAGCCTTAACTGCGCTGTGTCCTTGGGCAAGGCACTTAATCCCGATTGCCCGTGTTATGGTACGGTGGTGCTGTGTATTGAGGAGTAATGCACATCGATGATACACTTGCCTTCAAACATTGCTGACCCTGCTTGAGCGGAATTAGTACGTTGAGCAGTCTGATAGTTGCTGACCGGTGCTCGGTGGCTCTTTTCGGGTACTTTTGCGTCCTCCACCCATAAACCTATCCGACACGAGGTGACCCTGGCTGTCAAAAGTATCGTTAAACCCAAATAAATAAATTAAATAAATAGATAAATAAATAAATAAATAAATAAATAAATAAATAAATTAAATAATCCTTAACCCAACGCAAACTGTAGGGGACACATTATAACAATAATAATTTTTAATTTATATTTCATCCAAATCATTTTGTAAAGATAGAGGATATCTACGTTGTTTTAGTGAATATCAGGAATTATCTCATGAGCGTGGACCTGAAAGTTTATTTTTCACGAGCGCTTTTGCGATTGAAATATAATACTTCCAGGTCCACACGAATGAGATAATTCCCGATATTCACTAAAACAACGTAGATTTTCTTTTTATTATATGCTACGTGACATTTTACTGCGTAATATTCAGCCCAATTGGACTGTAAACAGCTTCAAGACCATAACAAATATCAGCAGATCGTTCCTTCAAGGCGACATTCAGGGCGACGTCATGCGCCAAAGCGTTACGTCATTTAGGAACCTACCGAGGGATATTTCTTGATATCCATCGAGTCGATGGATATCGAGAAGTATCTTTTAGATGATTTACGATAATTCACAGGCTAGCATATAATAAACCCCTTTATTTGATTTTCCAAAGCAAAAGGTGATCGGTTCCTAAGATCCCCGATCTGCAGTCCCAGAGCAGGGTAATCTTACTTTATAAAACCCTTCATGTAATCTATTATATGAATGGTTTGTGTGTGTGTGTGTGGGGGGGGGGGGGGGGGGGGTGATGCTTGACTCAGTCCGCGTCCAGCTAGAAATTCAAACTGTTATTATCTCTTTCGATATGCAATGCAACTGAAAATTTTCCGTCGCATGGGATGGGCCGGGCTACCCGTGACGGGTGGGATCGCTAGATATGTATATATGTGAATTAATCTGACACACACCAGCGCTCTTTTTACTACAGTCACACTGTGTAGTGTCGATCATAACTTGGATTTCAAATTCTCTTTCCACCCGTGAGTCTAATTCCATAAGGTATCCCGACCGACGCTGTCGTGGGCTGTTTATTTACTCACTCTTCGCTGCATTTGCGCGCAGACTACCGCTCATTTAGTGTGCTGTGCCTTTCTTCACAAACATGTACAAATATTTTTTTCGTGCTCAGGTTATAGATGTTTCAATCAATAAATATTTATTTCGCCTTGAAAACATGAAGATATTAACATAACTGGTGGGACTACGTGGCGAAATCATAAAACTACCGCCGTGGCGAGTCTCCGTATTTAGGTTACAACATGTCTACCAGTACTGAAAGGCCTTTAATGATTCGATCAAATTAATTCTCTGTTGAAAAATATTTCGTGCCGTGCGTTGATTCAAAGAAAATGAGTGTTTACGGGGTTACTTTAATTCAGTCGTCTGGAATATTTCAGATGGTCGGAAAAGCAAGCCGTAGGTTGATTGAATCTAAAACAGGCGTTGAACTATTTAAAGGCCAGCCTGGTTCCAGACCAAAACAGCGTCGCATTCCTTACATAATTTGCCTGATGGCTTGAGAGCTTGGTTGGATATATGATGTATCTCACGGTTTTTTCTTGATCATCGCACTTTTAAAAGAAGTTTTGTCTGTTTCGGTAGAAGAGTAAGAAATGACCCCTTTATCTTCGGCCTTTAGGTATAATCAGTCTTGTTAAAAAAAAATCCCCCAAAAAACAAAACAAAATGTCCCCCACCTCCCCCGCAAGCAATTCCACTCTCCCCCAAGGGGGGGGGGGGGGGGGGGAGAGAACACCAACCAAATTCAATTCATGTATACATATTCAAGAGATATTTAAAGAGTCTAAAAGATGTATGTACCTCTATAAAAAACAAAAAGAACACACTTTTGTGACGTTTCAATATAGCGAAAAAGACTACTATCACGTGTCTGTCTTTTATTGGGGCTTACCAACACTTTCAACAACCAGGGTGTATGTCGATCTGTATTTATTACACACTTATAAAAAAAGTTATTAGAAGGACACTCAACAATTCATTTGACAACTCTCAACAAATTTGTCCCCTGAGTTCCAATGTGTTCTATGTGCCTACTGGCACACAACACATTGGAACTCAGGGGACGATTTTTAGCTACCGCTACCGATTCAATTTTTAATTGCAGTGCACGATTTGTAGAAAATTCCAGTGTAATTTCGCTTCTTCTTTTCGTCAACGATTTCCATTCCGTACATGTGCGCGGAACGGATTTTCATGTTCCGCATGGTTTTGTGTTGCTGTAGATGGGGATTTAATGGAACAGGCGTGTAATAAAACACAGTTTGCGCGGTTAGGATCGAACCGTAAATCTTTCGACTTCAGGTCCAATGCTCTAAACAAAGAGCAACCATGCTCTTGGGCGCGTGAATATGTGTTCCCGTTTTTTTTCGTGAGGATCTCTACCACTTTTCGATGTTTCGCGAAGAAATCTAAGTTCCTTCAATTGTGTCTAAATTTATCTATCTCGCACTAAAGCTCTTTTCATAGCTGCCATACCGTGTTAAAGATTCAAACAACTCATGCTCTCAAAATCATAAGTCCATCTGTTTTATCTCTAAGTAGACTCTGAAATAAATAGGGGACATGCTTCATATCCTTCCCGACCTCCTTCCACACAACGGAAAAGGGATTCCGCAAAAAGTATGGAACACTGAAAGGTCGATGAACTTTGCGCGTCATTCGTTTTCTGCCTAGAACTGTAGAAGCATAAGATAAATGACATATCATACGGGTTTTTTTTCTTGCACATACATTTTGAAAATTAGACGAAGTTAAGCCTTTTCAGTCATATTTGTATATTATGTTGGCGTGTTCTGCTACCACCCGTATCTCAGGGACGCTTTGACGCTTTTGCTTCAGGTTTTCAGCAATGATCAGACATGATGTAAAATTGATGCACATCAATTTTTTCCGAAACAAAATTTATGATGGCCGACTGACAGCCATTTTTGTAGGAAATTGTGTGTAATTAGTGTTCTGCCTGGAACTTCTAAACGGTATTTCCGATTTCAATAATGTTTGGTATGGAGGTGTAGCAGAATAAGATAAATAACATAGCATGCGGGTGTTTTTTCCAGTCATATTTGTACATATTATGTTTGTGTGTCCTGTTACCACTTTATCTCAAAGACACTTCGAAGATGTTGTTACTAATTTTTACCAGTGATCAGACATTATACAAAATTGATGCAAGTAATTTTTTTTAGCTTTTGGGAAAAAAATTCAAAGCAATATTCCAAAATTTGTTGACACTACTTACCCCCGTGGGGACTAGTGTCTGATGGCGGGTGATCGGCGTTGCACTTGTTCAATATTGGAATTATTGAAATAAAATGGCAGAATAAAACTATTTTTTATTGAAAAAATGTGAGGCATACAATCATAAAGGTACTATTGTAGACTGTAGTATCATAACGTATAATGATACGAATGATTTTAATGATTAACACAAAAGACCTGATGATAAAGGAGCTTGAACGTGAGTTTCTACCCTTACCGGCCCAAGCTACATGTTCCAATGTCAACAAGACATTTGATGGTGATTTCTGTTGCACTCACTTATTTGGGAAACTGCTCTACACAATACGTAGAACCTCAGACGATCTGCAACACGTTAGAAAAGAACCCGGTGGTATGTACGTGTCTCTTGTTGAATGTGTTTATTGAGTCATCCGTAGTCTACCGCAGGCCACCAAACTGTTCTTGCAATATGACACTGAAGTTTTGTACTCATCACAGAAAACCGGTGAAGAGTTTTTTCCCCACATTTAATATACTGCTTTTTGGTAATAATATCATGAATGGGATTTTGAACCAGCTGTATCCAAGTATTTCTTCAATAGTTATTGCCCTTGTTGGACCTATAATTTAATTTCTTGTCAAATTACCGTTTCTTATCATCACATTTCAAAGAAAATCGTTCAAGGTTTTTTTTCAAAATTTAATGTATAGTCGTTTGGTGATAATATCTCAAATGGGATTGCGAACCAACTGCGCCCACGTACTTCTTCAAGAGTTATTGCACTTGCTTGGCTTAAAATTTCTTGTCATTACACTACCATTTCTTGTCACCATATTTCAAAGAAAACCATTAAAGTTTCGCTTTCTACAAATTTAGAATATAGTTTTTCGGCGAGCATATCATGAATAGGATTGCGAACCAGCTGTATTCAAATATTTCTTAACTACGAGTTATTCTCCTGTTGGGTTTACAATTTCTTGTCATCACATTACTATTTCTTTTTATCACATTACAAATTATTGTGATGGGTTAACGGCAACATAGTCTGAAGTTTGCGGCTCAGAGCTTATGTTCAACCGAGACGCGAAGTTTTTTTGCACTGCAAACATTTGTTTATAAGGTAAAAACATAGTTTAGTTCATTGCAACCGTTTACCTCCAGGTCCGGGGAGGCAGCATATATTTGTCATTTTTTATATTAAGACTTGAAATATCTTTATTTCCATCCCAAATCTCGACTTGAAGCCCATTTTTTCGGATACATCTTCGTCTATACTGAAAAGCCCTTACAACAATAAACAGTAAACGTATCACTTTGACATACCTGGCGCCACTCGGGAAGTCTTCAGCAGTTGAGGTATTATTTATAGACTGGAATACAATAGTCTGAAGGCCTAAGCATTTTCTGAATCCAGTTTAACGGGAAAAGTACGTCAAAAGATTTGACTTCAATCCTGCTGACATGACCTGTGATTCTGGTTGCAATTATGTGGTCATAACAGTCTGGGTTCCTCTCGCTACTTGTTGAAAATGTTCTTCACCTTCTAGATCTGAAGCGTATACCACCGTAACACAAACTCTGGGTGTTCCATTGTGCACCTAAATACGTCACAAGTGGGGCTAAACTACAGCTATTCATACATGTCTGTCGATCATATTACGTGTTTTATCAGTGTTCTCCTCCCTTCGGAGACGACTCATGGAACAGCGTAACTACTCTTCTCAGTTTCTGACAGTTTATACGGACTCTTCACGCCTCTTTCTTCTCAAAGTACATTTAAATTTAACAGAGTGCATTATGTGGTTGGGCTATCAGTAGCAAGAGTACTAGTCACTGGTGCATAGAATGGACATGTTGGTGGTTTTTTGGGGGGTGGAGGTAGATGCCGTCGTTATATTCTTGAATGGATGCCCATTATCACAACAAGGACTAGTTCATTTCTTGGTCGATTGTTATTGTGACAATTAAAAACCTTGCATTGTAAGAATTGTTTATATCCAGACCTCGCTTAAACCGTCCAGATTAGTAGTATGTAATGTGGTTTTCACCTCTCATTTGGATGACCCCGGTGGATGACCCTGGAAGTGACGTCATGTCACGTGACCCAGTGCCGCCAGGTTTGGTTGTCGTGGTAACTCGCGTGAGCGGCCATCTTGTGACGTCATCCCATAGTGATACGTGGTGTGAGTGCGCATGCACAGCGCGTGTTGTTAGGGTGATACGTGTTTCCGCCGTCCATTTTGTATACTGGAGGCCGCCATCTTGGTTTCTATGGCAGCACGTGGTTGCTATGATACCCAATTTTTCTGCAATGGGGCGGGGGTGTGTTCGGAGGTGTGTTCGATTGAATCGGAGTAATTTACCGATTCGTAGAATTACCACAAACAACCCAAGTTTTACTATTTCGAATTCTTTCAGAATTCTCTGCTTCTATCTATATATGCAATAGTTTTCGTCTATCTAGTCATGTTCCTTTGTTCTAGAGTATACTCCAGTAGCGTAGAATAACCTATTAGTTGGAACAGCTTTGCTTATTATTGTTATATTTAGCTATTCTGGTCTATTCTTGTTAGTTCTGACCATATTCCAAGTACTCTTGTTGTTTCATTTATCTAGATCATTTATATAAATTATAACTAACCAATCAGATTGCTTGGTTCCCCATAATCTGTATACAGAGTTATCTCCCTTGTGTATAACAGAAGCATTCCCAAAGCCAATGCGCCAAAGAGCCAAGAGAGTAATTGCTCCATGAGCAATTGCTCGAGCTACTCGAAGCCCATCGAGCAAATGAGCTAACAGGCAATTGCTCGTTCGAGTGACTCGACATATGACTGTTAGCCTCATTTCAGAAAAAGGGGTGCCGAAGGCCATATGTTTTCCACAAAGGGGTGCCGAAATTGGGGTGCCTTCTGGATAATCCCTTTTTTGTCAAATGAGCTATCGAGTAATTGCTCGATCGAGTGACTCGACATACTGTTCGACGATTCATTTCAGAAAAAGGGATTCCATAGCCACAGGCGTTTTCAAAAAAGGGATTCCCCAAATGGGATTCCAAAAAGGGATTCCGTCTTATGTCGAGTGACTCGCAAATATTGCTCGAATGACTCGAATCCCATAGAGCAAATGAGCTAACTAGCAATTGCTCGTTCGAGTGACTCGAAACACTGCTCGACGACTCATTTCAGGAAAAAGGGATTCCACAGCCACAGGCGTTTTCAAAAAATGGATTCCCCAAATGGGATTCCAAGAAAGGGATTCCATAAGTGGGATTCCGTCTTATGTCGAGTGACTCGCACATATTGCTCGAATGACTCGAATCCCATCGAGCAAATGAGCTAACGAGCAATTGCTCGTTCGAGTGACTCGAAATACTGCTCGACGACTCATTTCAGAAAAAAGGGATTCCATAGCCACAGGCGTTTTCAAAAAATGGATTCCCCAAATGGGATTCCAAAAAGGGATTCCATAAATGGGATTCCGTCTTATGTCGAGTGACCCGCATATATTGCTCGAATGACTCGAATCCCATCGAGCAAATGAGCTAACGAGCAATTGCTCGTTCGAGTGACTCGAAATACTGCTCGACGACTCATTTCAGAAAAAAGAGATTCCATAGCCACAGGCGTTTTCAAAAAAGGGATTCCCCTAATGGGATTCCAAAAAGGGATTCCATAAGTGGAATTCCGTTTTATGTCGAGTGACTCGCAAATATTGCTCGAATGACTCGAATCCCATCGAGCAAATGAGCTAACGAGCAATTGCTCCCCATCGGGTTGTGTGTGGTTATCCTGTTCATGTTGTTTCGCATTAGGTTGAAGCAGATTATTTATATTCACTATCCATTTTAGGATAGGAGTTTACTAGAATGATATCTCTTCATTCGTCGAATTTATCATATCAATCAATGTATATAGGAGTGAAATATATAGGTAATGACCTAGATGTTACTATTGAAAGATGGCGGAGATAATACCGACCGCATGATAAACTTTATCCGTCTAAGTATCTTCTTGGAAGCATCATTTTTACCCAAAAACTTCTTTTAGTATTCAGTTTTAATTCTTACCCTATCACGCTTCAGTTCATGATTGTTGCATTACACACTGGCGCTGGAAATTATAATGAGAAAATGTTTGGGGGATTGATGAGAAATTTAGTTATGGCACTTCTTCCTAGGAGCCTTTTGACTGTGGTATAAAACAGTTTACTGATCCTCTCAACTAATTTGTTCGCTGTGTTTTCCTTTCTCGCGAAATATTTCGCTTTCGGATTCAAATTGTGACCACACACTTACCCACTGTTCATGATCTGTATCGAGTTTTGTGTGTTACTAGCAAGTTGTCTTTTATTTCATTCATAAAAAATTGGATCAATTGTGTATTTTTAGTGAGTATAAATATAAGAATTGAATGCTGCCTGTTGTATTTGTGAGCGCTAGAAATATTACACATGTTTAATTCGATATATCCATTCCGTGTATTGCTTTTCTGATGGGCTGCCAAGGAAAATTTCTGAGGGCTTTGTGAAAACATTTATAGTGTATGCAGATGCATATCTGGGCCTGCATTAAATCTTGTGGCGGGTAAAGGGTGGTGATTAGAAATACTGAAGGCTTTACTAGCTTTCCCATAAAATGGGACCAGATAGGTCAATATTTTCTCGTTCTGCCGATCAATTGCCAAATCATTAGTAGCTGAATCCGTTTAATTCAGATAAAACATTATTTCACCCACTCCCTTATACTTTTTAACGATTAATTTTCACAAAATATATTTTTCTTGAAAACAAGAACCACTGATTGAGAGTTAGAGTTATTAATAATCTGGGTGTGTTGAACTGGGAAGATCAATCGCATCGTTACTGCGCCTGTGTCGCGGTCGGAGTCCTTGTACACGATGTGACGAAGACCTGGAATCAAATGGGAGGAGAGCATTTGTGGAATTTATTCCATGATGGGCCTCATAACCTTCTGAGCACTCCCAGTGGTATGTTTATCGCGAAGGTTTTACGACATTCTACCGGTTGCGTAATTTAATCGTTGTTTTATAATGGAATAAAATTTGATTGATTTAGGGATATGCAGCCATCATACGCGTTCTCCTCAAATTTGTTTGATCGGTTCAGCAATGAATTATCAAAGAGGTATGGAAAAGAAATAATACTTGCAGTTTTATATTCCAGAGAGGATATCAGACAAATACCAGCTAATTTAGTTACGTAATTCCACGTAGAGCGGACTGTAATATACCGGGCATTTAGACAATATCAGCTAATTGGGAAATTCCATTGTTGATTGGAATCCCATAATTGTCTCAAATTGTAAATGTCAGCCGATGCATATAAATGGTGCTGTGCCGATTCTTGTGCTTATTAGTTAATAGTCTTAAACTTTATAAAAAACGATGATGAGAGATTTATAGTCGTTCAAAATGCAATTTGACAGCTGTGCAGTTATGAATCATGATATTAAAAAATGCAGTGTAATTACTTTCGCGAACAATAACTGTGATAGCCCACCCACAAAGATAATAGCAATATCTCAACAGCCAAAGCCCGCCAGTGCACTACAATCCCAGTTCATAACTTACCTTCTGTACAAGCGTAGGCAGTTGATATAGGTAGAGCATTCCGTCATCATCAGCTTCATTCTTGTAATTTTCTCACAAACTCCAATTAATACTTTATTGGTCGCCTTTATCAATTTTAATTGATCGAAACATAACAGTTGCTTGAGTAATTAGTTGTTTTGAGTGAAAGTATTAATTTTCTCGTGCAATTACCGTCGAGCAAGTAATGAAACCAGTATTGACTTCGGTTAACCCTTTGAGACTTAAATTATCCTGACTTCCAAACGTCACTGGGAATTCAGTTTCATCAACGTTTTTCAAAATGCGACGTCAAACGTCGGAAAGTACAAATAACAAGATATTTTTAACATTAGTGATTAACTGGTTGAAAGATTATTTTTGGTGGTCTGAATTTGTTATTCAAAACTTGTTTTATTACAAATTATTGGAGAGTGCCTGTGGGCACTCTCCAATAATTTGTAATAAAATAAATTTATATAATATTATTTGTGTTTGACTGAATATGAAATATAAGCAAGGAAAGTGTTAGCTTTTGCTCTGGTATCCTCATTTTTTGAAGGCCCTGATAGTGACTTCCAGCACTCAACCAGTTAAGATGTCCTGACAGCAGGATTATATTAGTATTTTAAGCTGCGATAACATTTGGCTCAACGATTGTCACTGAGTACTATTCGGGAGAAAATAGGAATTGAGGTTAAGACTTTAAAAAATCGAAATATAATAACAAAACAAATGACCACAAAGTATCAACGCGCTGTTTGATTTCGTACGTCATAAGACGTACAAAATTATCAAAGGGTTAAAGCAAGTAGGCCTACATATAGTACACAACGTTGGGTCCTATCATTGAAATTGGCCATGACAAATGACATTGCCATGCTAAAAGGGGTATCATTCTGTCACAGCTTTTACCATGACTAGGGCTGTCACGATTTTTTAATTTAGGAATCGATTATTCGTCGCAAATAATCGATGATAATCGATTGATCGTACCTAGATGACCCCCTCTTCTTCTCTTTGAAGTCGATAAAAATGAAGTTCAAGTCAGTTGACCTACCTCAAATAAACAACGAAGACGATCCTCTTTTAGTTACATTCAAAGCTCTGATGTTCTGAATTTTTGAACCGTCAGTGTAATAATCAAGACAGGTCGGCAGTTGCGAACTTCGCAACTGCCGACCGGTCTTGATTATTACACCGACGGTTCAAAAGTTCAGAAGATCAAAGCTTTGATGAATGTACCCGAAAGACAAATGTTTCCCACAGCTTCTTGAGGTTTAACATCGATGTTCTTAACTCTTCACCTTTAGAAACAATATTTTTATCATCAAATTTTCTTTTAGTTATTAAATGTCTAAAACGGGATATAATTTACCGATTATTCGACAACGAAAAATACTAATCCATTTTGCCGTGACCGATCAACAATCGATTTATCGATTACTCGTGACAGCCCTAACCATGACATCGCATAATGTCAGGCTAACTTCAAAGATGACATCGTATAATTCTTGTTAAAATAGCTCAGATAGATGCCTGCCAACATAGGAAGTTGAATCGTCGGGAAAATCAATCAAACCCTCCCCCTCCCTCCGATATATCTAAAGAGAATTGACGTCTATACAGAAAACTACAGTATTATCATTACCCTACTTCACAAAAGGTGATTGATGCTGCTTTTGTTGTTTTGTACTGTTTGGAAAGGTATGCTTGAAGTGTAATGAATGTTGTTTAAATTACTGTTTGCAAAGATGTTGTTTGCAAAGTTCGATGTAACAATAATTAAAAAATAGTCTTCTGCGTGGTATTGTTGTTTGTTATACTTCGCCGTTAATATAAGACATTCTCCTATGACTGGTCTTTTTTGGCAAAATGTCATAAGTTCCGGCGAAACGTCCAAAAGTCCGGCGAAATGTCCAACTATTTATGGCGGGATGTCAAAATGTTCGGTGAATTGTCCCATTTTTTTCTTCCGGTGAAATGTGCTTTCGGCGAAAAGTCCAGATCTCGGAAGATAAAGGCTTCAATTTAGTCACCTCTCAAAACTACAGTGCGGGAGAATGTATACTTTTAGTGACATGTTCAGGCTATTAGTCTCCGTACAAAAAGGCGTAAATAATGTAGTAAAAAGATTTCGCAAAACGATTTTAATATGTATTTTCGCACACAACATTGTTGAAAAAGAATCTTGGGGAAAAATTGTATAACCATCCCATTGAGACAAGTTTCCATAAAATGACCTCTGCATTCCAAATAACGAAAAACAAACAGGCCGGTGGACAATTTTTAAAAGTAGCTTGTAAACATGAATTGTGTGTGTGTGTGTGTGTGTGTGTGTGTGTGTGTGTGTGTGTGTGTGTGTGTGTGTGTGTGTGTGTGTGTGTGTGTGCGTTTGTCTTACCAACTTGACGAGGTAACTAGACAAAAGAGTTTGCGTGTTTCGCCTTACCGAGGTACAAAAGACAAAAGAAACCCTTTACCTCGGTTGTTTTCCCAGAACTGTACCGGCAAAACGAGGTTGAAACCGTTAGTCCACACAAAGGACAAACAATGGGGTACCTCGGTATGTAGGGAAGACAAGACTGTGTGTGTGTGTGTGTGTGTGTGTGTGTGTGTGTGTGTGTGTGTGTGTGTGTGTGTGTGTTTGAGGTAAAAATGCACTGGCACGGAAATTTCCTAAGTATATACTATGAACCCTAATGAATTTCAAAACCTACAAACACAAGATTGGCGTAATTCATTGATGGGCTGCAGTTTAATCCTAAGAAGGATGTTACGTAAGGTTTTGTTTTTCTTACTTGCGGCGACTGGATGAAGATTTAAAGGTTCTTTTAATGTAGAGTTGGTTAAAATTAATCCATCTTTTACTGTTTTTACTGTTTCGACATTCATTCCGTTGAACGTAAAAGTGAAGGGAATTATAGACCTCCTTGCATTCAATAGCTGATATGTTCATCACAAATGTCCAGAGGGTTTGAAGTGTATTGGTCCAAAAAGCTCCTCGTTTTTATTTTCTAAATTCATCTGTTTCGTCTAATGTATCTTTAATTGGTGGTTGTTCAGTTGGTTGCATTTTAAAATCGCCCAAAATGGCCAGAGAGATTAAAATGGTGTGCATCTGGAGCGTCGGCATTATGTTTTATATCAAGTTTTTGTCTAGCAGCACGCATTCGAAATGGATTTTGAGGTTGACCCCACATTCTGTTTCCCACAGTTGTTACACATGATAAGGCAAATGGCATTGGAATCACAATGGAGGGAGTTACGGATCTGATGAGTTTTGGATTGTGCAGAGAAAGATCGAACTTTCTGACGAGACATAAAACTGTGCAATCTACCACGAGGTTTTGAGCAATTCAAATTTACGCCACAAAAATTGTGCAACGGTCTGTTGTGCTCATTTTTGTCTACAGATTTAACACCTTGATCAATATCAGTATTGGTAAACGTGTTGACAATATCCAATGTAGATAAAAGTATTTTCCGAGACATTCAGGTTAGAAATTTGACACAGGAAATCCTGTGAAATTTTTAGTTAGCTTGGATATCTGTTAGTAATAGGTTTCAGATGATAATCAATGAATTCCGAAGTAGCATAAGATTCCGATTTACAATCCATGACACTGGTCCATCGAGTGGAGTTAAATCATCCATCCGACCTATACTCGAAATGCGTAATTTATATCAATGTGTGGTAAACGTCCAGGACGCTTTTAGGGTTACTCAAAAATCTCACTCCATCAAGTGGAAATTAGTCCACTCATTACACGGAATAAGTGAATTGTGCTAGTATCCTCGAAAAATCACGAACTTTCGTCACTTCCTTGATTTGGTGATAGTGTTTCCCCAATCTGGGAAAATTCCAACTTTCTATTGAACCTTAATGAAATTATTTTAAATGATGGGGTGATAGGTATGCAACTTGATGCAAAACAGTCGTAAACAGCCTAAACTTTGTGAAATATGTGATAGTGGGATGTCTAGTCTCCTGAAAGTCGGAAATTGTGACATGCACTTTTTGCCAGTTTTCACCATATAACGGTCCTTTGACTATAGTCTATGAGCCACCGAAATTGCATCAATGCGTAGATCAGCGACCTGTGCTGAGCCAACCTCATCGTGATGAATGGTTGAACGTTTATAAATTTCATTGTTTAGAGTTTTTCTCGATGAAAAAGTGATGGATAATAAATATCTACTTTACGAAAAAAACCCATACAGATGGATGCAGAAGCGTCATGACTCGAACAACCTAATTACATATTACTCTGTAGGAATCAAAAGCGGACAATGTCTTTGCGGCGTCGCGTATGATTCATGAGTAAGTTGCTGTACAAACCGAAGTTGATTCACACTTCGGGAAGCTTAACACTACACGATTCCCAAGATAGTGCGAAGTGTTCATCCCCTTCGGGTTTGGTCAATGAGAATGTAAACCTTCACTCCGTTTAATAGGTACGGGAATCGCGAGTGGAATACATATTTACAAATATTCCACAGCAGAGATATATTGACTTGAATGTCGGATAATGCTGAAAATTGAATCTCAGTGCATTTATAACTTGAAAGCTGCTCGAAACCCCAAATCCCGTCTCCCCATACACCACGACCAAAGGAATTTGGACTTTACTCTGGTCAGTTGCCTCTCTAGCCAGAATTTCCAACTGATGTGTACAACCCTGCTAATCTTGATATTTCTTTCACGAAAGTGGAATGGAATGTGATGTTTCGGAAAGTTGGCATTTAACTGGCTATTTTTGCCGTTGCCGTTGAACTTTAATTTTCTCTCCTCTATAACGAAGTAAAGTCCAGTGATGAATAATAAAGGTCTTTCATACAAATCTATTGCATCCACATCTTGTAGTGCGTTTATCACTGAACGGTTTACTGAATAGGAAAAGTGTTTAGTCTAGCTTTGCAGATGTGTCTAAAATATCTACTAGTATATGGATGCTTATTCACAGTTATTTGATATACAAAATATACAATGTCACCATTTGCCAACCATATGAATGATTATCAAAACGGATTGAACCATGCATACCAACCAAGCGGAAGTACCGAACTAACAGACTCAAAGTGAATAAGTAAACAGGAATGGGTGTGCTGGTATTACATAATCTTTCGCTTTGCAGAAACGTTGTAATGCGAACTGTTCTTTCAGAAAACGCTTAACCCTTGACTGTTTATTCCAATGATTGCTGTGTCTATTCAGTGAGAAATGTGCAAGGTTCACCACACGCTAATTCCTTCCTCCGTTTAGGAACGTCAGGTACAAGGGCATCTAACCGACTGGCCATTACGCATCTGATTGACGCTATGACGTGAATGAAATACCTTGATACAAAGCGGTATAAAGTAAAGAAGTAAACAGACCACCGAGGTGATAATTTTGTTTGAAAATATCGGCTTCATTCACTTAACCCTTTACCCAACGAATCAGCCGCATCCGCCCGCGTAATATGCAAATTCAGCAGTTGAAAAAATATTATTTTTCAGAAAATTCCAGCAAAACCATATCATGTGACCCCTCGTTGGAACGAGCCCAACGAGCTCGTTCCAACGAGGGGTCATTTGATATGGTTTTGTTGAAATATTTTGAAAAATTTCAAAAAGTGATATTTAAAATGATAAATTTTGATATCCTCTGCTTTGGGTAAAGGGTTAAAAGGGTCGTTGATTCTAGTCCCCAGTACTCCATCCTCGCTGTGTTGTCTTATTGCCTAAAGTGAATAGATGACGACATCTGCCACAATAATTCAGGAATAACTAAGCATTTTCATTTTTTGCCTCACAAACAGTGGAACGAGCTCATCGATTTTTGTGAATTGTGCTGGTCGGTTTTGTCACTACGGTAGGTAAAGGGATGAAAGTATTGTATGTGTAAATTTAATTTTTGAAGACACATCGTATAAGTTTTTTTTCTGTTTCGCATAGGAATCTTGCTGACTTGGGAATTATGCACTTATTCCTCAATTTCCCTGTAAGTATTCTTGACCAAACATCCGTTTCTCAAGTATTAAGCTGTTGCTGGGGCCAGAAATATCAAAAATACATCGTTCATACTATAATAAGAAACTAAGGCAAAGCACCTTATTTAGAATCGTTTGATGTCACGAGTATCTTCGTCATTTCTATCCCGCGCCAAAACGACAGTTGCGGAAGATATAGAAATGGGTTCCATCCGTCCGTCAGTCCGTCCGTTCGTCCGTCCGTCAGTAACAACTTTGGACCTTCATATCTCAGTCGGTAGAAGTTGGATTTTAATAATCTTTGGTATGCTGATAGACCACCATGGGGAAAAGGATATTCACAAGTAACAGGTTTTGTCCATTTTTTTAGAATTATGGGCCTTTTCCCGGCTTTTTCAACTTAGAAACCCTTTGCGGGGGATACCGGTGGCGTTGCACCTTGTTTGTTTTGCTTTAACACTTCCATCCTTTTTCTCCGAAATGGGACCATCGTTTATATGAGTGTCTGCAGCGAAGAGGAAATCCGTTCTGCATTTGTAGGGGTTCATTGATAATTTGCCCTGAACCCACAGTGGTCGGTAGAATTACCTCATTACCGATCTTGTCTACCTGTCTGCTGTTTATTATATTTGACACCTATTCTTCGACTTCCAAATGTCCTTGAAGGATTGTTTTTCTGCCGGTTTAGAAGGGTAAAAGGATACTCACCCAAGATACACTGTATATAGTCATAAACTTATCTTCATACAGTGGGATTGCTGGAGAGCCAGCAAGAAATATCACAATCCAATCTGCACCCCCACCCCTGGCGCGAAGATTGCCTCATGCCAATCAACATGATAACTCAAACCCATCTGATGTCACGAACGCTGTAACTCCCTCCCATTTGATGCCACGAAAACTGTTACGCAGTGACTGCAGTTAAGATTAATATATTAAGAGCAAATATCAAGAGCACCTTGTCTCATCTTTTATTGAATACCGAACGAAGGTACTCGTACTGGCACACTTTACCATAGAAACAATAAAGTTTTAGACAGCCGATGACGGGGTTATCATTGACGGAAAAAATGAAATTAGATATTTTGAAAGAGCAACACAACGTTACAAAAAGCATATGATTAGTAAAGAAACTACTCTCTGCTTAAGACAGGGTTAAAACAGTGGGGCGATGGAAGCCACGAAAGCTGTTACGCTGTGACTGTAGTTGACATTAATATCTGAAGAGCGACAGACAAGGGCACGTTGCCTCATCTTTTACAGAACACTCAACGAAGGTGCTGGTACTGGCAGCCTTTATCAAGAAACAATAAAGTCTTAAACAATATGCGAATTTAGATATTCTGAAAGGGCAACAAGACGTTACAAAAAGACATATACATGAAAAAGAAACGACAGTCTGCATAAGAACAGAGTTAAAACGTTGAAGCCATGGAAAAAATGCCGATGTGTACAGTGTCAGGGCTCAAAGAAACGTTGAGGTTTACATGAAGTAACTTATGTTACACCGCTGAGTGGGATACGTCTGTCAAGCCAGTGGGACGTGGGACAAGATTATTATCCTTAATGGGTGGTGTGTGGGATGTGGAAATTTCATCCGAGAGGCAAAGTATTTGAGCCAGACACGAGAATTACCTGACGCAAAATCTCTTGCCAAATTTCCTATTCCAAATCCAAAACCCATCGCGGACAATTGTTCTGCACGCTACGTGACACCATTTGGGTACACATACTGGCAGTGTGCCACTTGATAAATGCGAAGGAGCTTTGGCCGTTGACAAAATTTGATTGCAAATTGTGAGAGAGCGACAAAACATGAATATACTTAGAAAACAACCGCATAGTATGGGAGGACAGGATTAAGATGTTGAAGCGATGACAATCATACCCAGATGCACTATGGGACTGCTGATAACGTTGATTTTTACATGACGTTACATTGTGGTACTTTGGTGGGTTATAAACGTTTCTTCTACCCAGGTATCTCATCGGTGTAGGGTGTAAAGAAAAAGAAAATTTTCAAGTAATGTTGTAAAAGCTGTAAGGTCTGAAAAACGAAGGCAAATATATTGCATTCGCTACCACGCAGTACAAATGTGGTTTGAACCAACTTCCGTTATCCACCCACAAAATGGGGCCGAAACTGAACAATAATGAACTAATTCTATCTCGAGAGTTCGCTCCCCAGTTAAAGGTGTTAGAAGCCAGAATGACCGAGTGGAGTGAGGAGGGTGTGGTTACTTGAATAGTTAGTAGTAGTATGTCTCGGGTTTTTCACCCCTAGGTTGGATGACCCTGGTGGATGACTGCGGAAGTGATGTCATGTCACGTGACCCAGTGACGCCATGTTGTGTTGTCATCCCCATAGTGATATGTGGTGTTAGTGCGCATGCGCAGCGCGTGTTGTTACGGTGATACGTGTTTCCGTCGTGCATTTTGTATATTGGAGGCCGCCATCTTTGTTTCTATGGTAGTACGTGGTTGCTATGTTACCCAAAGGCCTACTGTAGGACCGGGGTATGTTCGGAGGGTATGTTTGATTGAATAGGAATAAATCTAATTGCCCAAATAGACCCGACAATCCCTCTTCAAGAATCCTATGTAGGATCGCCATACCGCAGATTTTAATAGTAGCACGTAGTGCTATAGTACAGGGGGCGGGGGCGGGGGCGGGGGGGGGGGGATAAGTTTGATTGAACTAAAGTATATCTAATTACCCAAATAGACCCGACAACCCTTACAAACCACCAAACCGCCAAGACGGACATGTGAAGCCCCATTTTGGGCATATAAAAATAGCACGTAATGATATAGGGCCGAGATATCTCCTGGGGGTATGTTCTATATGTGGAATCCCTTTCTCGAAAACGCCTGCGGTTATGGAATCCCTTTTTTCTGAAATGAGGCTAAGAGTCGTTTGGTCGAGTCACTTCAACGAACAATTGCTCGAAAGCTCATTTGCTCGATGGGATTCGAGTCAATCCCTTTTTCGAAAACGCCTGTGGCTATAGAATCCCTTCTTCCTGAAATTAGTCGAAGAGTCGTATGTGCGAGTCACTCGAACGAGCAATTGCTCGATAGCTCATTAGCTCGATGGGATTCGAGTCGTTCGAGCAATATGTGGGAGTCACTCGATCGAGCAATTGCTCTAAAGCTCATTTGTTCGATCTGCTTCGAGTCGTTCGAGCAATGACTTACCAGTAATTGCTCGGTAGCTTATTGGCTTTGGGAATGATATAGGTTTTTGTTGTATACAGGGGAGATAACTCTGCATACAGATTATGGGAAATCAAGCACTGGTGATTAAAAGACTTGGACGAGAGAACCAGAGATAGTTTGGATAGACAGTTAGTGTTAGAGTAGCATATGCAATAGGCATTAAAATGAGATTCTGGGAAAATCAGGACCAGTACCCCTATTAGATAGAACATACCCCCAGGAGATATCTCGGCCCTATAGCATTATAAAATGGGGCTTCACATGTCCGTTTTGGTGGTTTGGTGTAAAGTTTGGTGGTTTGTAGGGATTGTCGGGTTTATTTGGGTAATTAGATATTCTCTAGTTCTATACTATAGCACTACGTGCTACTATTAAAATCTGCGGTCCTACATAGGATACTTGAAGAATCCGTAGTAAATAAAGTCGTTTTTGGTGATTTGGAGGGATTGTCGGGTCTATTTGGGTAATTAGATTTACTTCTATTCAATCGAACATACCCTCCGAACATTCCCCTGCCCTATAGTAGGCCTTTGGGTAACATGGCAACCACGTGCTACCATAGTAACTAAGATGGCGGCCTCCAGTATACAACATGGGCGACGGAAACACGTATCACCTTAACAACCCGCGCTACGCATGCGCACTAACACAACATATCACTATGGGGATGACGTCACAACATGGCCGTTCACGCGGGTTACCACGAAAACACAACATGGCGCCACTGAGTCACGTGACATGACGTCACTTCCTGGGTCATCCACCGGAGTCAACCAACCTAGGGGTGAAAAGCCCGAGACATACTACTGTTATTTAACAATTCCGGAAGCTTATTCTCTGATGGTATTGTCTTTCACCAGAGAAAAGACTGAGATTTGATTATAGAAGGTATATTGAGAAACTATAGCGAAAAATGTGAATTAATGCCAGATAGCAGAAGAAGGAATTGGCAATGAGATGCAGAATTTGAAGTGTTTATAACGAATCTGCACGGCGAGAGTCAGTTGCTAACAGACCAGTTCATACAACGTCTGTAAGCAAATGACAATAAAATAAAGTTGATGACTGCAATAATTCTAGTTCAGTGTTTGGCGTTTCAAGTGCAAATAATGAAATAAGCAAAACAACAACAGAGTTACTTCGAATGTTACGGGTAGGCTGGCATGACGAAACAACTTGAACAGACTATGGAATAGATAGGTTAAAGTTTCCATGTCAATAGTAATGATGAGTGAACAAAATTGAGACAAGGAATTCGTGCCAATGGCCGCCAGACAAAATAAAAGCAGTTTTTGAGAGTTTAGTAGTACCAAATCTTAAGGTTCAAGCAATCTTTATTGTTCGGCTTGAGATCATGTTATTAATATCGAAAGACGAAAAGAAAAGGATAGAAAAATCTTCCATGAAACTCCGGAAACGTTATTGAATGCTTTCTTTAGAATATGTTCCATGGTTTTCATTCTTTTCAACACCGCATGGAAATACTTCTGCTTTTTTAGAATGGTATCCAATCATATTAAATTTCGATACTGATCGACTTTATGTCTTTCATAGGTGTACGTTTATATTACTTTTGTTTTCGTGAAGTGTAACTGGTCCACGTGTTTTATTGTCTATGGCTCGTCAGAATCATGACACATATTTTATTGGAGAGTTCCGGTTTGAAATGTTTGTACTGAGGCTTCTCTCTCTTGAGACGAGCGGAAATATGTTCGTAGAATTTAAAGATCTGTGTGCTGGATGGCAAAAGGAATTTAAAAGTAAAAGAGCTGGGCATGTTCTCTAACTGACAGAAGTCCTTTTGCGAAACATTTATTCAAACCACTAAAAGGCCGAAGCGTTTTGGAGATTAAATCGCCCCAAAGACACAAATGGACAAGCTTTTTAAACAGGAATATACATGTAAGATTTTTAAAACTTACACCATCTGCATTTACAACATTTATTTATCTCTACATTTAACACGATACAATTTACATACACTTGTCTGCTTTTTGATGCACGGATAAAGAAGATACTCAACTGTACTGGCCAGAGAAATTCTGGGAAGAGAGCATGTGCGTTCACCAGTTAAAAATCTCTTCTAATTTCTTTCAAATCGAAAGTTAATAAATGCACGGCGAATGCTTTAGAGTGGGTAGTTTTGTTTCATTTAATTATGGAGCATGGAACTAATCAACCCCTGCCATCATCCCGTTACACAATCCTCTCAGTCGTAATGCCAAAACGATTTTTTTCCATTAAAGGGCTGCATATGATGATATCACTAATAACCCGATAAATATCATTGACGATTAACAGATCCCAAATGATGGTATTAAAAAAAGTGTTTGGTAAGTTCTTCCCATCATAATGAAATGATTGTTGCATTATGGTGGTGGCTCTCTCAAACCCTTTCCTGAGACGGGGTTAGTCTCTCTCCTGAGGTTTTCAAACTTCCATGTCTGTACTGTTGGCTTTAGTAAATCTTTACGAAAATGTTTGTGCTTGGGCTTTTCATGTATCATTAATTATACCCCCGACTTCCGACGGAAGATTTTGGGGTATCTAGTGGAGACCTCCGTCCGCCAGTCCTTCTGTCCGTCTGCCCGCCTGTCTGTCCGGGCCAACATTGGGGGTTTAGGGGATATTATTATTAGGGGCTACCTCCAAATTAAGGTAGTGTTAGGGTTAGGAGTGGGGTGGGGTTAGGGTTAAGGGTAGCCCCAGAGTAGGGCTTAAGGTTGGGGAGGGTTAGGTCCCGGGGGGTTAGGGTTGGGGTCAGGGGTGGGGATTTAGTTTTAGAAGCCCCTAAACCGAAAAATAGCTCCTAATCCTATTGGTTTGGCTAGGGTGGGGTTGGGTCAGGGGTGGGGTTAGGGTTAGGGGTAGCCCCAGAGTAGGGCTTAAGGTTGGGGGGTTAGGTCCCGGGGTGGGTGGGGGTTAAGGTCTGGGGTGGGCTTTTAGAGTTTAGGGTCAGGGTGGGTAGGGTTAGGGTTAGGGTGTGGTTTTGGGGTGGAGGGTGAGGTTAGGGTTAAATATAAGTTCTAGGGTGGCGGGGTGGGGTTCTGGGTAAAATAAGGTTTTGGACATACAAAATGTTTTTTTGGTAGCCCATAAACCCGAAATGTTGGAGCGTCCGTACATACCCTTTGGATTGTAATTCCAAAGCCATCGTTCTCATTTGGATTTCCTTTGGTATGCTGATAGACCCGCATGGGAGATATGCACAAGGAACGGGTTTCGTCCAATAATGTTTCCCAGCGTTATGGCACTTTTTCACTCTTTCGACTTAGAAAATTTTTTCTGTCCCACATTAGCTTTAAGATTACTTCGAACATGCCTACGGATCGGGATCAGTGGCCCACACTTTGCGTAGAATATAATTAGTGCGAGTTGGTGAGAGGAGATCTTCAACGCGAGTGTTATTGATCTGGGGAACCTCCCATGTCATATTTGCATTAGTTGTTCACCCCTATGTGAGCAGACTGTCTCTGTCCTAATGACAGGTGAGTGGCCAAACTGTTTCTGTAGTAAATAGCAGACCTCTGAAGAAGAAGAAGAAGAAGAAGAAGAAGAGAGAGAGAGAGAGAGAGAGAGAGAGAGAGAGAGAGAGAGAGAGAGAGAGAGAGAGAGAGAGAGAGAGAGAGAGAGCTTATTTGGTGGTTTAGGCGGTTGCTTCCGCTTAGCTCTGAGGAAGAATGTAGCTGAAACAGGTGTTCGACAACCCAAGCGTCTGTGTCAAATATTTAACCCCGTAACGTAAGGTCACAATTGTCATATCTGCTTTTAAAAAATTGCCATTAAAAATTTCATTATTTTTTCAATTTCTGTCCCTAGAACATAGCGCATGACCCTAACTGGAACGAACTCGTCAGTCGCACTCCAGAAATGGTTATAAGCAATGTTTTTTAAGAAAAATTGAAATATTCTTTTTTATTTATTTATTTAAGAAATTTCGTTCCACGTGTCTTATCAAATCTGTTCGAGTAGAGAGTTGACGTACTTCAGGAATTTTCAGAATTCTATCATACAGAATAAAACTTTCCTCGTATGTTCAAGTGATGCAATATTTTAGACAAGGAAATTCTTTTTTCTGTCACTTGGTGAATGTTTCTAGAATATCTACTCATCTGAAAACTTAAATCATCTACAAATCTTAGTACTTTAGTACCAGTAACTGCTCAGCAGCCCACACTGAACAGTCAATAACGATTATCAGTGATCATACACTTGTTAGAATCGTTTGGAAGAAAATGTTGCAATATAGTTTATTGGCGAAAAACACCATAATTGAATTTCCACAAATTCTTCATCCATTTAAAATTCTTGAATTTTCTCCTGAAAACTTCCAGATTTTCCGTCAAGTTTGTAGCCTCTTCAATTACAGAAATGAGTCGTTCGTTCTCAGATCCATCCGACAATTTTCCCGATATTTCCAGTTGATAAAAAATCAAATGAACATATACTAACTTTTTGAAACCGCCTTTTAGAATGACTAGCAATAAACTAACCTTTTTAAGAACACATATCTTTCAGTAAAATGATCTCAATCATTGCTCTGATGGAAAGAGTGATATATCATTTACGCCTTTCGAGCAGCTTTTGGGCGGGATACTTTTGCTAATTATTATAATTTAGTTGATGTCCAGAGCAAATACACCCCGAATGTTTCTGCTTTACTCTACTTGTTTTGTGTTTCAGAACATTGTAGTGATTCCATTTACCCCCTTTTAACCCTTTACCTAACATGAAAAGCAGACGACACTTGCAAAAAAAATTCTTGAATAACTAAATTTTTTCATTTTTTGTCTCAAAAACATAGGTTATGACCCACAAGTGACAACTGAAATTTAACCCTTTACCCAAGGTAACGGCCAAAACCGGCCAGCGCTATTCTCAAAAATCGCCAATTAATTTTCATTATTTTTACATTTTTGTCTCAAAAACATAGGTTATGACCCCTCGTTGGAACGAGCTCGTCGAGCTCGTTCCAACGAGGGGTCATAACCTATGTTTTTGAGACAAAAAATGAAAATATTTTGAAAATTAATTGGCGATTTTTGAGAATAGCGCTGGCCGGTTTTGTCCGTTACGTTGGGTAAAGGGTTAATTAAACCGGTATTCACAAATATTATGAGTTATTATGATGATTTGACGGTAACATGGTCGAGGTTTGCGACGTAAAGCGTTGAGGATGAACATACGCTCCGAGCCTCAAACCGCAGACCATGTTACCGTCAATTCATCACACTCACGTATATGTTCCAATAAAAACCAACTGAAGCCCAAAACCCACATGGGGAATGAACAAGACAACTTCAGTGAACAAGGCAACTTTAACGATAACAAATGCAGTAAATAAACCTCTCGTGAACCCACGACGTCACTGGACAACAAAAAAATCAGTAACTTAGATAAAGAAAGGGGTTACCCAATCTCAGTTCATGATTTGAACTGAGATGGAGTAACCTCGACATTTTTATAAGTGGGTTGTGAGGATACATTCATAGAATGACCACTGGCCTCGAAAGATACGATGTTATAGGCAGTATGCACTTTGAATCTCCTCCTATTGTTATCTTTTCAATTATTTCGTGTGGTGACTTCAGACGGTAGCATATGCCACCGGAGCCGTAAGGTTCCGCTCTACAGTTTCGCACTGTTGCACAGGGATAAAATTTGAAAAATAGGGCATATAGTCAAACTAATGCCATGTAAATTGGAGATATATTTTTAGTATCAGATATATGATTACATTAGGCTATTTGCTGAACAAGAAAATTTGAAGTTTTGGTCTCAAAGTTGGAGTCTGATGCATTGGGGTAAATTACCAGATGAATTATGGGAATCGGTGGCTTCGAAAAATTGGCTGTTTTTTTAAATGTCATTTTACACGGGTTTGTTACCAGGCATGTAACTAAAAATGAGACGGAAACAGGGAATTTTTTTTCTCACATTTTAGAAACAGGGGGGTTATATGCCACAGGGTAAGGTGAGTGAGCATAGTGGGAAAATTCTGCTTTTGAGGCTGCTGGGTGGCTGAAAATGACTGGTATTGGCATTTTTTTATGCTATTTTGCTGGTTGAAGTCTTACCTTTGACAATAATTTATTTCATCACATTCAGATTGTTTATTTCTGCTTAGTCAGATAGTGTTGTATGTTTTTAGTGGATTTGGGAAATGTGATACATGTTATGGGTTAGATAACTAAGTTACAGAATATTTGCATTTGAGGTGAGTGCATGGCATGTCATTTTTGGAAATGCCTGGAAAACTGTGGAGCGCAACCTTCAGAGCATTTTGTTGTCAGTGTCAACTCTTGAACCAAGAAGTTCTTTATTTGTGTTTTGAGTTCCAAATACACCATTTTTTAAAAAAAGCTTTTATTATTTCTGATTTGTGTGCAATTGTTAGTGATAGTTAACATTCATCAAGCGATATCTCCGCACAACTGGAAGGAAATAAGTGGAAATTTTAAGAAATTTGTTGATGTATCCTAATTTCGTAACTGTTTTTGAATTTGCGTCCAGTTTCGAAAACACATTAAGGTAGAGCACTGCATTTTCTAAACACTGAGCTCTGTATTCATGATAGATCTATGCAATTATGAACAGCCTGGTTGTTATTATTCACCACAGAATTGCAGTCATAGTGTCTACTTTTTATTTTGGTCGCTGGTGTCATGTGCGTGTATCATCCGTACGTTATGCTGTTTGCCCTTTTATATCGGGTGAGCAACCACCCCCATCCCCAAACCAATGGTTGTTACTGCTCATTGTTTTACATTTTGACTGTATTTAACAGTGCTATTAGCAGGACATGGGTAGTCAATGTAGCTGGTGGTAATAAAAAAATGTTATCTCCTGTGGCTCAGAGCAATGTGGGGCTTGAGAAGGTGTGTTATGGTGTGGTTGTGGAAATCGGGCAAAAACTGCCCACAAAATCTATTCGGCAGTCACAAAGACCAAGCTGTATCTTTTTACTGGTTGAAAATAGAGACTTGTGGTTTTTGTTCATTCAACCCAGGATAGACTCCAGATTCTTTTGCCTGAGTGAAATCCAAGGGGAGATCACTCTTGTTTTCTCCTAAGGTTCCGAACTACAGTTTCGCACTAATGCACAGGAGTAAAAATCGAAAAATAGGGCATATGGTGAAACTAATGCCATGTAAATTGGAGATATATTTTCAGTATTAGATATATGATTAATTAGGCTATTTGTTGGACAAGAGAATTTGAAGCTTTGGTCCCAAAGTTAGAGTCTGATGCATTGGGGTAAATTACCAGATGAATTATGGAAAACGGTGGCTTCGAAAAATTGGCTAATTTTTGAAATGTCATTTTTACACGGGTTTGTTACCAGGCATGTAACTAAAAAATGAGACGGAAACAGGGAATTTTTTTCTTACATTTTAGAAACAGGGGGTTATATGCCCCAGGGTAAGGTGAGTGGGGATAGTGGGGAAATTCTGCTTTTGAGGTTGCTGGGTGGCTGAAATGACTGGTATTGGCATTTTTTATGCTATTTTGCTGGTAGAAGTCTTACCTTTGACAATAAATTATTTCACCCACATTCAGATTGTTTATTTCTGCTTAGTCAGATAGTGTTGTATGTTTTTAGTGGATTTGGGAAATGTGATACATGTTATGGGTTAGATAACTAAGTTACAGAATATTTGCATTTAAAGTGAGTGCATGGGATGACATTTTTGGAAATGCCTGGAAAATTGTAGAGCGGAACCTAAACATAGAAAAAAAACTAAGCGAGCTCTCGTCCAACCAGAGGTCGAGGAGGAACTGCTGGATAGTGACGGTGTTCAATATGTATAGATTTTTGTGAATACAAATGTATGACTACGAATGGCTCCTACTACAACCAGTGCCACAGATCAATACAAAAACCGCATTCCTGCACAGCAAGCGTTGCTGCATTTTTCTCTTAATCTTTTGGCTTTAATATTTTAGGAAATGAACCTTTCTAGTTTCGAAATTCTAGTAAGTAGCGATGTATCATTGTTATTATCATGGTAGGAAAGGAGCGCTTTGATCGAAAATATCACAGTTTAATCCATTGAAATTAGAAAGAAAGCATTTTTAGGGAGAAGATCCCATCTGGGTCAAGATGACTTGGTAAGTATTATCAAATTAGGTTATAATTCCAGGGACCCCAATAGATCTGTAGTGCATGACCAATTACCAAGCAGCGCAGACCTAATGATATCTCTGGAATTCAGGTACTTAAAGCATCCCTGGCAACTCACCCTATATTAGACCCAGTGAAAAGATAATGCATGGAAGAGATAATGCATGGCAGTTAAGTATTGTATGTATGTAATATGTTCAGAACTTGAAACTCAGTGCGGATTGGACTGGATCACTAAAAGATGGTAGGACACGTAAACATGACACGTAAACATGAGATCAGTTCTGTTTGGAATTTTTCTGTCTATATGTCATAATGGAATCAAATCCTGTCTATAGACATTCGATTTGAAATTGGGTTCGATACTCTTTGCGAAATGTGATTCAAGATTCGATTTGAGCCTAAAATTAAAACTCGCAGTGCCCTAGAATTGAAGGATCTGGGCAATTGCAGTCTGCGTATGGGAGCCCTGGTAGGATTTGTAGTCTGTTGGTAGGCGATCCCATCTGCATGCTCTTCATCAGTGGTATGCGATTTGCATAATTGTCCAGATCTGATGAAATTGCGACATCTTTCCCTTGGCGCAGGTTTTTTGCACTCGGTTTGCCCAATCATTCTTCGACTGAAAGCGTTGCGAAATGAAAGGATGAAGTCGTCCACCAAAGGGATGGTGTGTATACTTCCCCACGATACAAACTGGTTTATATTGCTTTGTGTCATTTGGGGAATTTGAGGTTTAGTTGATTAGGACGAATCAATTTTATTTAAGCCACAAAACATATTCTGTGATAGAAACCCGTTCTTCTGGGAACTCACAACGCTGCAATGCCGCTGTCTTTCTCACACAAATATCTGTCTGCTTTATGTCAGAAGTACAGTTCCGATCGATAATAGACGACAGGTATTTGTCAAACTTAATACGATACAAATCTAATGGCAGCAATTTGATGGGACATTTGTTATACTGTATCACATGAAGTAATTATCTACTATTGAATAAAATCTGCATCAAATTTTCCCAGAATGTAAAGTAATTTATCTCATTTTTATCACAATTAACGTTTGTAATTTGTATTTTGTTCCTTGGCTTATAAATTCTAGATATTGTATTTTTCATCTGACATTATCTTGCAATAACAATGGCTCGGATCATGTTTTCTAGGACCTGGAGAGCTGTGCTGTTACTCCTGGGGATATTGTATGGGGAGGGGGGAATATCTTCTCGCGGCCTCAACTTCAATTCGTTCAATCCTTTATTTGTGAAAATGTTCGCGAACATCAATAGGAGGTGTAGATAGTGGGAGCGGAGGGCCGCCAAAACGTTTATCGGAAAATTTCCTACCTTGTCAGAATATTTTTGGGCCAGGTAGATTTATATACAAAATTGAAACGGAGAGTTAGAATCAAGGTGGTTGAGTCTTTTAAATATGCATTTTTCAATCAAATATTTTCACTCTCACAAGGGGTCAAGACGATGGAATTTTCGACAGAAATTAGCGATGCACTGCTTCACCACATGCCACTCCTGGCACCGGTCGACACTTTGCATCGCCAATGTGTGCTGATTTTTTTTCCCCACCACCGGAAAAGGTAGATGCGCCACTAGCACCACTGCATAGTCTTAAATACCCAAGCTTAAAGGCTTTAGTGAGTACCACAAATTGCTCCCATTGTGGCTTGCTGAAATTCAAGACTCTCAACTTACTTGATATCCCTATTCACATTACTCCTGTCTAAGACGAGTCTCATGTGAGGCCATTGAAGTGCACAGATGTTTGAAGCTACAATTTTACAAACGCGAAATAAAACTCAAACTCGACTGTCTTCATGCTGAACGCTGGACTAATATCCCATGTAAATTTATTTTTTGTTTACATTTCAGGTGTCGAATTCAAATTTTAAATATCCCCTGTAATATCCTAAACAAACTATTACAATAGTCAATCAATCTGAGATGTTATATTCCGTTACATTGACTGGACCAGATCTAATACGGCATCTCGTGTTAGAAACTGAAAGTGGAACAAACAGCATTGTACAACCAGTCTATCCGTGAAATAGTTCATCGTCTATTTTCAGATTCAATCGAATGGAATATTTCAGTTGGTCAGCAAAGCGAACCCGAACGCATTGCTTTCCGACCAACTTAAATATTTCATAGGATTGATTTTAAAAATAACATAAATTGCCAGTTCGAATCCTTGAATCAACACAAGAAATGTTCCTCAATCGAGACTTGACCGAAACTTTGACTATCATTAATATGTAGACATGTTTGTTTATTAACCCTTTACCCAACGTAACGGCCAAAACCGGCCAGCACTATTCACAAAAATTACCATTCAATTTTCATTATTTTTTTCATTTTTGTCTCAAATACATAGCTTGAGCTTGTTCCAATGAGGGGTCATAAGCTATGTTTTTGACACAAAAAATATTAGTTATTCAAGAATTTTATTTGCATGTGTCGTCTGCCTTTCGTGTTAGGTAAAAGGTTAAATATTGAAAACATCTGTATCTGCATGATTACGCCATGTGGTTCCACTAATTCTGTTAATACCTCGACATCTTCGATGTAAATTAAGTACTTATTCATTGAACTATCTATAACTGGAGCATGAAAGAATATCGATATATTTTGAATTCAATTGGACATTGCATTACATCAATGGTAATCCGCGCGTAAACTCCACGAAAAGTGTGTAAATAAATAACAGCGTCGAATTTCGTGCAGAATTTGACTGTTTGTCTAAGAGCTTGTGCGCTGTAGTCAGTGCATCTTCGGGTGGAAATCGTAGATCCATTAAATGAAATGTTACTATTTCTTTTTATACTGTTCCGCACAAGTTTTAAGTTATTACCCGGGTGAAAACGACTCTAAGTGGGTCGACCATTCAAATCTATCCAACTCACACAGCTAACGTGTTTTGTGCCATATGTTTGCGTCCTGTGGTAGAATATACAGAGTTATGCATGCTACATGCACAGGATAATTTACATGGTTTATTTAGAAGCATGGATATGTGGTTCTATGAGAAGAATCTAACACCATTACCAGACACCCAGGCCAATCAGCCGTTGGACACCATATTTACGTGCTGACCCCATCTTCCAGGAAAGGATTCTCTCGGAGTTGCACCCACTAAGAGCTATGCGATTCTCTATCATGTATAAATATTTTCTTTAGTGTTAAATACATTTTTTCAGAATACAATTGAAACTATTCATAGGAAACCGTTTACTATAGCTTTTTCGAAAAAATACATCTGTGAACTTTCTCTTCTGAATTTGCACCCATGACGGCGTCGTTAGGAAATACTATAAGAAAAAGGTGGAGTTCCTATTATACGTTAAATAGAAAACCTGCCCAGTTCCTGTCAGCACATGTGAATAACGAACCAAGTCTTTCTGCAGAAAGGATGCACAGTAAATGAGTTTTAATTACAGTTTGAACAAAACATTGGTTTGTACTCTACATCTGATGGCTTTTCGGTAAATACGATGCAGTGCAGATTGTGATAAATAACTTATGTGTAAATTGCACTCTCTCGGTGCAATCAAAACAAAGGAATGAAAATATCGCCATAGTCTTAACAGAAATCACGCTGTGGTGCGACGTGAAGCATTATTTCAAGTTTCCAGTCAACCTTTTTCTTATTCCGTGACTCAGATTTAACGCCCTTGTTAGCGAATACATGGAAACTGGAAATGTATTTAAGCAGTACGATGATGCATAATTGACATTAACTCCGAGTATTCCTATCCAAGACGGCATTACACATGCCATCAGCGTATGTCTAATTCTAGTTCTTTTCAACCAAAATATACCCCTGCAAACTAAATCAGTACAGTTATCTGTTTTTTGTGGTAGTACCGACGATCAT
Source organism: Pictodentalium vernedei (assembly GCA_031216915.1). Lineage (NCBI taxonomy): Eukaryota > Metazoa > Mollusca > Scaphopoda > Dentaliida > Dentaliidae > Pictodentalium > Pictodentalium vernedei. The sequence goes on along the minus strand of CM062291.1, from coordinate 94,364,971 downwards.
CTCATGGGCAGAAACGGAAAGCATTTATTTTTAGTCCCCTTTTCCCGAAAATCGCTCATGATGCCTTGTTCAAATAAGCTTGTTTCCAGTTTGATCTTCAACCAATTATAGTAGATCATATGGGATTAAGGGCGGTTTAAAAAAGTTAGTATATTTTCATTTGATTTTTTATCAACTGGAAATATCGGGAAATTTTTCGGATGGAACAGAGAACGAACGGCTCATTTCTGTAACCGAAGAGGCTGCAAACTTGGCGGAAAATTTGGAAGCTTGCAGTAGAAAATTCAAGAACTTTAAATGGATGAAGAAATTGTGGAAATTCAATTATGGTGCTTTTCGCCAATAAACGATATTGCAACATTTTCTTAGAATATCATTTAACGGTTTTACATTTTGCGAACGTTACAATAATTTTTTCTGTGATAAATATTTCAAATGTGTTATGGATGATTATTTCATTGTTTGGATTTTGATGTTATTTCTTCATCACGAATTAAATTTTGTTATTCCACTCCTGAAGAACGGCCTGCGTGAGCTGAGCGACGTTATTTAGGACGTCGACGCTCTTCCCGACTCTCCTGTCCAGATCGTCCCACAAATGCTCGATCGGGTACAAATCTGGACTGTAGGGTGGCCAATCGAGAACTGGGACATTGTTTTGGTGACGACAAACCCTAGCAACGTGCGGCCTAGTATTACCCTGCTGCAGTGTAAGGTTACGTGCGCGAGTAAGTGGAAGAACGTGAGGCATGGGGACCTGATCCCGATATCTTATGGCTGTAAGATTGCCCTGGACGACCACGAGAGGTGTTTTCACTCCAAGAGACTCCACCAACCGTAACAGACCATAACAGACCCTCCCCCGAATCTGTCGTTTTCCTTAACTCATGCATCAGAATATCGAATATCCATAGCAACGTTGTTGTCCATCTGACCCGTAAAGCGTGAACCGAGAGTCGTCAGTGAATAACACACGTCTCTAGTGAGCCAAATGAAACCGATTTGGTGCATGTGCCCGCAGCCATTGCAATCAACGTTGACTTTGCCTTGTTGTAATTTGCAGACCAACCTAGAGACCTCGTGGCCTTAAATTGAACCCCTGCAACCGATTCCTAACTGTTCTTGGACACCCTCGGCGACGTCGAGTGCCTACAACCTGACTCGCCTTCTGAAATCGGTTACGGAGGTGTGAGAGACTTATGCCTCTATGTTGACGTGTCGACGTAACGCGCGGACGCCCGCTCGGTCAGCAAATCTTCCTGTGGCTCTGAGACGCCCAACTAAACTAGCTATCGTTAACTGGTGGACCCCAAATTGATAGGCGACGAGACGTTGCGATTGGTCCTGCATAATTAGAGTAATAGTCCTACTCCTAGCAACTTCGGACATTCGCGGCATTTTGCTTTTCAATCGAGTTGAAAAGAAATGTGCAATCGATGTGTACTGTTCAAAACTTCGATTTGGTATGGTGTTCAAGCCCATAACCCGTGGGGGTGTCCCGGATGCACGCTTTGTCGAAAAATCTGTTGAAAGCATGCAGCATCTCACGTGGTCATGGTTGACTGAATTTTAATCAAAGACTCTTTAAACAGCACACTGAGGTAGCTGTGTGTCAATTGTACTACATTTGGTCTACGGATAAAATAATTATTTTACCAAAACTGAACATGCGGTCTTTTTCCCAGTATATATAATTGGAAAGTAAATCTTGAAACAACACTGAAGTAGCACTCTTGGGAAACACCAGCTTAAAATGTCTTTCTGTGTAAACTCGGAATAAGGTGGGGGGTCTTTTGATAGGAAAACGATTATTTTAGTGTGACCTACTCAAAGTTTAATGGAAGCAGGCGTTCGATCGGGCGTAAACACTTGATTTCTGTGCACTATCCTTAGTTCTGTTTAATGCACATCCACTAAACGTACACAAAAGAGTAGGTAACCTCATGAAAGGAGAAGAATCTGCTGTTTTTCATGTTGTTAAAAAGTCAACGCCATTGTTACTAAAATAACAATACTATCTCTCAAGCGTAGATGCTATTTACCCCTTATGAAAAAGAAACCAATGAACTTTCATGTTTGTTGTCCAGAGTCAAGGTTAGTGTAACAAAGATAATATTTTTATACACCCGTTAAAATAAACAGGAGTGTTATATTATGACGCTGTCCGGGCGTCTGGTCATCCAGGAGTCCGATCATCCGGGCCTCCTTCCCTTAACATTTTTGTTTTCGGGCCATAACGTTTTAATAGGAGACATTATGTATATCATTTCTGCAGTTGTGAATACTCATGAAACATTCTTAACCTCCCAAAAGAGAACGTGGGAATTTCATCTTTGCTTCTGGTACTGGGTGTTTGGTTGACCTTTTAAAAAGTCAAATTGAAAAAATCTCATTTTACTTCTGCGAAAATCTGAATATAGTCTGGAGTACTCTCCCTTGTTGTTCGTGTGATATGATCGCAAAGATATTCTGCATATATATTGCTTTTACGATTTAGTGTCACGTTTTCTTTTTGGGTATTCGGCTGAGCATGGGTTGGCGAGAGGCGGAAAATATTTGCAAGACATAGATTTATTTTTTTACATCACCATTTTGGGTACCCACCCAACCTAATTTGACGTTTTTTCATCCAGTTTGAGACACCCACCCCCTAAAACCTCTGATTTCAAGGGTTTTGTGCCTTCGGACAGAAAAGCTTAGTATTCCTGTCTCGAACTACGAATTGTGTCATCGTTTTGTGGCGGCTCTTCTCTGGAAGATCAACGGTTTTTGTTTGCAAAAGCAAATGGCCCGATTGGAAATGTGACTGGCATACTCTAAAATCAGTTGGATTAAAAATCAACCCAAATGAACCGGGTTGAACGAATTTGAACCCAGTTCATATTCACTCAACCCAGCTGATTTGGATTGATTTTTAAACCAACTGATTTTAGAGTGCACATCCCTGATTTGAAATGTGACTGGTAAATCCCATTGAATTTTACATGGTTTGATCAATGTAAGATTAAAAGAGCATGTGCACTGCTCCATGTATAAATGAATCCAGCCAGTGCGTAACAATACATTGAAGCTGGATCAGTCATTGTATGCCTGAAATTGCGTGTCTCCTATTATTCAAGGCAAGCAAGCCGGTTCGAGTGAGAGCTCACATGTGCTCATGGGAAAAGTACCTATAGTTATTGAAATGGTGACCCAAGACAAATATTAAAAATTTAATACCAGTATACCCGAGTACAATGTTTTTGATATTTTCCAACCATCTGCTTCCATTTGGCTGTTGGTTTGTTGATATCTGTTGTCACTCTTTTGTTGAATATTGACTGGTCAAAAGTCCCAAGCTGTGTGGTAATTGGCCTTTTATATCTCAGCTGCTCCACCGTTCTATTGAGACTCACCCTTCCTATGAATCTCACCAATCTTCCTCCCTCGAGACGGTCGAACCACTGATGTCAGTCCCACTTCAGCGAAAGAGAGAAACATACATGCATGTTTGTCACTCCTCATTGTACCAGTACACCCCAAACGGTCTAAAACCATACTAGACTGTTCAAAATAGTGATATAACACCGCTTGGCTATGTTGCAGATGGATACTTAATTTATACAGAATGATTTGATTAACGTTATGCAGTTATCAGATCACGAGTTATTTACAAATATTGGAATACAAATGTACCAATTGTCTTAAGTGTGATGAATAATTTGTCTTCAATATTTTGCTTGACCACAGATAACTCCATTTACTTGTTCAAAACAAAATTTATAAAAATTTCTGTAATGTTATATGAGTAGGATGCTCCTAATTTCCCTCTTCATGTTCAGTGTACATGTATGCCAAATGTGCTATTAAGTTCGTTTGTTTTTATTACGATATTTCCAATTATAATAATTATAATAGTTGATATATTTCAGAACAGTTCTGTACCATCCTATACGGGATGGGAAAGGTTTTTAAGTGAGTCAGGTCCCTGCAGTAAAACAAAGAAAATACATGAAATCACCTTCCCACATGTGGCATTATGTCTTTGTTCTACATCTCTTATGTGAATGGTTCGATTACCACTAGACTTCAGTAACAGGTGTTTCTGGCCTTCACAATTACCTTGCTGTAAAACAAAGACAATAATTTTGCTGTTTGTCTCGTAAAATAGCCAATTTTTTGTCTGTTCGCCACATATCTCTGGTTTGGGGTTCGCGGCTCTCAGTGGAATGAAGACTGTTTATGGGAATAGCTTTCACGGTATTATGGATCATTTCTTCTCTTGTCATTGTTTGATAGTATGCACCATGGGGGTATGCCCGGAGCGTGGCCCCTCTTTTTTGGTACCAACTTCTGACTCACTGAAGATTATTTTTAAAATGGCTGTCCTCTGTGCGGGGAGAGACACATTCCATGCAGGCTAAAGAACCCTTCGTAGTATTCGAGAAGAGCGAGGCCACGAAGTTGCCGCTGCAACGGTCACTCCCACACACCTGCGCCATTGGGCCAAGGAGAGGCGTTAATATAAGTTGAAGAACTTGTTCGCCACTCCTTGTAAAACAATAAAAAAAGATCAAGATTATTTTTCTTTAAATATCAACATCTGGAGCGTCACTTTTTATGTTAATAGCTGAATTATTGTTTTTCTTCTGACATTTTGATAAGAAATCACCAAACAACAAATATACTCAAATACAGATGGAAAAAAGGCTCAAGGAAAAAAATGCATAATGAAGAAAATATGTGCAATCGGCCCGTTGACACCCACCCACCCCCATACCTAATGTCTTGCAATTTCTTCCCTACCGCCTCATGGTTATTGGTATCGAATCATGCATTTTTTTGTAAATAAGGATATTGACATTTGTACTCTGTAGAACAATTCCTCACCCGTCTGTGGCGCACTGCATTGAACTGGCATTCATTTTGAACAAGACATACCGTCTGAAAAACTTTACGAGAACTCATTGCCAATGTGAGGAAAATACTCAATGAGTATATTAAAATTAATTTGCTGGAAGAAGTCAAAGTACTTGAAGTTTTAGATGCACCCGAGCTTTCGAAAAGAGCACATTATGAAACGATTTAAACAAAGAAAATATGATACCTTAAAGTAAAGAATGTCATTATTGAAACAATATCATTTCTTCATCATAAAAAAACACATTGAAGAATGTGAAGTTTATAACAATGGCTTTATACTAAAAACTGATTTTTTTTTTATTTTGGGCAATTACGGATTAATTAAGAATCCCCTGTCAACAAGTATCAGTTTGGAATGCACATCTCCCTCTTCATATCTTAATCCTTTCAACCCTGGCGCCTCGGATGGTATCGTCTTGTAAATTACTGTCTACAGCGAAATGGGCGAATTTTGGAACACGTTTTAAAAAACCTTTACTGACGTCATCCACTGTTATTCATTGGCATGTAGTAAGACTACCCCTCGGTTAATAGTTGGATAGTTGTATATCCAACAGCTAACTGTGGATTTTTTACATCTTTTGACCTATCTGACAACAAAACGATTTTAAGTAGGACACATAACTCGTTCATGTTCCAATAAGAGTAAAATCCTCGCCCTCTGATTGGATGAGAGCTGGCGTAATTTCTTTTATGTTTACGGCTCCAGTAGCAAATGTTACCGCCTGACGTCACAACGCGAAATATTTGAAATAACGTCGCCCGTTTCGTAATTTCTTCAACAACCGAGTGACTAGCAAGCCCAAGCATTTTTATGGACGTTTCAGACGTGAAGAGAACGGTGTTCCGGATGAAGTGTTGTTTAAATTACAAACCGATTTACGATTTGAACTAAGATGAAATGAGTTTATCTATTTATTGATTATGTATCCAGTGGAGTCGTGGTGACGCAAGAGGTTTATTTACTAAACCTGTGATCGTCAAAAGTTGCCTTGCAGAAGGCAACTTTTAACGATCACAAGTTTAGTAATTAAGCCTCCCGTGTTTCACAATGTAGGTTTAGTAGGGGGATGTATTCATGCAAAATATATAAATTTCTGTACGTTACACCTCACCCTTGAACCCACCCTATTTAAGTCACCAACATCAGCGTATTTTTTTGTTTTGTTTTTACTTAACCTTTAGAACCCTGGTGGTATTTTCTACATCAATTCAATGGCAGCAATTGGAAGAGGCCATATTCATTATTTGTGGGCAGACCTATTAATATTTTCAACGTGCAGCCACAGGGCTGCACGTTGAAAATATTGATTGGTCTTCCACACACATTTACTTACCAGCTATCATACTCAATGAATTTATAAAGTATCATATTCATGTGCCGGAAAAGCGGCTTCTCGGGTTGAAAGGGCTAATCATAACTTTGAAACCGTCCTTTGAAATATTACGCTCCATTTGGAGCTTTCTATTTTTATTCAATACAATCTTGAAATTGAAAGTCAATGTGTCATATATGTATATGTAATGTGTAGTGACCATAGGGGTTGTGTATGTTATATCGGAAAATGCCGTTTGGGTACCTATAATTGGTGTAAGAAGTGTGTGTGTGTAGGGGGGGGGGGCACGAGCATCCTGTGCCCCCGGCTCCCGCGCCCCTGTGACGTGTTGCTTAGACATTACTAGATATTTCCTACAGCTCATATATTCGGTGTTAGCGATTGCTAGTAAAACAGACAATGTGATCTTGGTGCCGTGATACCGGTTGCAACGTTTCGTTCCCATTCATTAATTTCATCTTCCTGGTTATGCTCATCTGACCTCAGAATACTCGCTTGCCCGGGTGCGACGTGAATGTTTCCTGCGAATATCGTGCAATTTAAACACCGTATATCGTGTTATAACAGCTACTGCCACGGAAGCCAGTTAGTAAATATATTTACGTTACGTGTATAACGTGCATTTGTTCGAAGAAAATAACGTGTACATTTTGAGGCTCTCGGGTCTCCAGTCTAATTCTGTAGGGAATACCACGTTGTTATGGCCCTTAAATAGTCTGTCGCCTATGTTTTTATTCACTAGTCTGGAATATTACAGTTCGGTGGAAAAAGCGAACCAACGGTTCGCTTTTCTGACCCTCTGATATATTCCAGACGACTGAGTCTAAAAATGCCATCAACATTCATTTCCTTTAATCCGACGTTAGATTTGACCGACTTTTTGATGACATTACCATTAGAAATAAAGACTCATCAAAGCCGTATGTTTACGATAACGCTGCGCATTCCCACTAATTGGATTAATACCTTGACTGTTTAAAGGTTATTTAAATATTTATTGATTGTATAACTGGAGCACGAAAGAATATTTATATATCTCGGTGGGTGAAGGAACTACACGTTACATCAGCAGTAGTCTACGTCTTAACTCCTCTGAAAGTGAGAAAACAGACAGAATTCCTGACAGAATTAGACCGATGGCTTCAGAGTTTCGTCCATTCTAAACTCACTTGCCTGGACCACCTGTCGTGTCAATTTTACCCACATCTCCCCATCCGCACATCTTAAACAGTTTAGGTGAACCATTTTTACCGCCTTGTTTTAACTGAAATGAAGCAGAAGTCAAAGCAGCATTTTAAAAGTCGACTATTTCTTTTGAATATTGCCTTCCTCACTCGTGATGCATTCAGTTGGTCATCATTGTACGGGGTTAATTCCTGTTTACAATATAGGTTTATCAGTGAGCACTCTCAGTGTCTGTTTGTTAGAAAATGTATTCAGATTTGATTTATAGTAATTTCTTGCATTAGTAAAAATAAGACAGAAGATAACCTAATCGGAATTATAATCAGGGATATAGCTAGAGCCTCTTCAGTGGGGGTGGGGTGTGATCAGTTAGGTTTCTAACTGGGGTTGGGGTCTCAGCGCGATATTTCGTAGTCTTGTCACGAGGGTCGCAGGTCCGTGCTGGGGGAAAGTTTGAGTTGGAAAATCACCCTTTTTATTTTGTGGGGCGGGGGTGGTGGTGTTAGAAGCGTTCCCCGGGGAAATGTTTTAATTTTTGAACACCTGAGATAGATTCTAAGGACTCCATGTGGCTCAAATCTAGTCATTTTTTTCCCACAAGATAAATGCTTATCCACAGGTAGGTCCATGAGTTTTCACTTATCCTGAACAAGCTACACAAGGACTACAGACTGACATCTACTCAGCCAATACCCACTCCATCCAATTGACTAGCAGTCATTTGGAAGGAGTTGGTATTGGCTGAATAGCTGTCAGTACATATTCCTTGTGTAGCCGGCTCTTTGTGAGGGAAACGGAACGATATATTCGAAACACCGGAATGGTCACAGATTCGAGTTGGAATTTCGGAATATGCTGTGGAAAAGTCCGAAAAGTTTAAATTCAAATTTCCATCTATTTAAACTTGTGATGGTTATTGGGGTGAGGGGGTGAGGCACCCCCCGTCGCTTCTTGCCTGATGATAATGTCGTGCATTTTACTTTCTGTTTTATCGCCAACCTAAGATCTGTGTTTTGTAAATTTTAATTAGAATAACTGCATTTTTCTGTGGAAGGAGTTGGTTGAATTTGTGGTTCTGAATAAAATGCTCGTGTTTCCGGAATAAAGTGTATATTGTGATAATCTGGTGTAATAGTATTGCGCATGTATTTTTACGGCGTTTTGATGGGTTCCAAGGAATGTTAAGTAATCCAATGGACATATTAGATGTCATTAAGGTATTTTGTTGGCATCTTTCTCTGTAGACCAGTTAATTTCAAATCCTTTTCACAATGTATATATGACGATGATGTTCAGAAGTAATGAATCATATTAACTTTTTCAGCTTTGCCAAATGAATACGTGTCCTGGCCTTACTTTTTTTGGTCTTCAGTTGTCATTTTAATATTACAGGTTGTTGCATTGGTATCTAGATTTAACCAAGTAACGTTGGATTAAGTCCATACATGCACGGTAAGACATCAGTTTTCTGAAATTCTTTTTAATTTTACCTGTCCCTAGAGATTGCGCAATCCATACAGTACTGTCATCGCGAAGGCAATATTTTTTCTGATCTGGGGCCAGTACTATAAAACATTTACAATTGCATTTTCCTGAATTGTATTTTCTGTCTATGAAAATTAAGAACTGAAAGAAATCATTAGCGTTTCAAAAGATGTGGCAATTTACCTACCGGTAAATTGCCACTTCTTTTAAAATGCTAATGATCAATTTCAGTCATTTATATACATAGGTAGAAAATACAGTTTTGGAAAATACAATTGTAAAAAACTTATAGTATTAGTCCCAAATCGCGATCCTAATGCTACACGTTTACATGGGTGGCTTGAGATTAAATTAATTAAATATTTCGAAATGAAGACTGAAAAAAATTAAAAAAGAAGAAACAAAAATAACATCTGAGGTACAATGTTTTAGCATTTCTTTTTCAACATGAGAGATTCCCGTCAGACAGAAAAACAGAACCAGCAGTTCGACCGGTCGAGATTCTCTACCCGCTTTTGTAAACACAGTAGTTTTTTTGTGACAGAAAGTCTGATTGTGACTGACACTGTAATTATATTCATACACCTTCAGTTTAATGTAAACCAAACATCAGTGTAATGACCACTAATGCAATACACGTAACCAGTAGTTTAATAAAATCCATGAAAATCATTCCAGTAATCCCCCGCCCCTCTAACAAACTGAGCTGTCGCTACGTCACTATATCACGGAGAACTATTTGTAAGGGTAATTGTGGATTTTGTAAGAATGCGCTTCTAGAGGGGATGGAAGGATAGGAACAATGGAGCCATTGCGAATAATTGACAGCTGTCAATGGATTCAGATTTGCTAGAAAATGTTTTATAAAAAATTGTTCCACGATCAACGAAGGGTCGAGTTAACGAATGCTTTTCCATTGTCAAATTCCCGAATGTCTAACGAAACAAGAGACGTTTATCTTCATTGTAATTCCTGTCATCGTTAGAAGTGAAAACATTCTCCACACCCGCTTTATTTGAAGAAAAACAATAAAAAAAATGTCATTTTCGATCTTGGTCTATTTGCCCTGATCGCATTTACAAGGTGTACTTCGAAGCACGGACGCTAACAAGCGTTGCCACAGAAAACAACTCCTGAGTGTGTTCGATCTCTGATATGAGCGGTTTAGCGCCGTTGCGCGCGTGTAGCGTGGATACAGACATGTTTTACTTGACCCGCTCCGGCAATTAGAGCACGAAAAGAATGAATTTACCCGAGATTAGAGCACGGAGCCGACCTGCTCCTAGCCAATCAATTACGGGTGCAGAAAGAACTACGAGGTCGAATTTAACTGATGAATTACATTTTGATTTCGATGACGCCATATGATACTTGATGGGAGAAAATTCACCCTCGAATTATATCAGGGTGGGATGGGTACAGGCCCAAAGCTAGGGGGGATGTCTTGGGTGGTCCCCCCCCCCCAACCCCTCCGACTATGTCTGTCGAAAGAAAATTTTTGTTGTCCGTCGGAAATTGTTGTCGATCCGTCAGATTTTCTCTGAAAGCCGCTGCTTGGAAAAAAGTCTACCATTTGGCGAAATCACAATTTTCAATATGCAAAAATCTCCTGTTTTAAATATCTTTTGTATTAAAGTTCTGGTTATTAGTATATATGGCAACCGAGTGGTCTTGTGCACGAAAAGATTTCATGTATTATTATTATTTTAAAGAATTACTTTTGTTAAACGAAAGTAATTCTTCAAAATAATAAAGGAACGTCCATGACCTGTTTCTTAATTATTGTTTCAAAGAAGAATATTTAGCTTTCAAGTTCCCAGTGACGGGAAATTTTAACTCTCGTTCCACCATGTCTGGAAATTTTGAGATCCTACTTTCGGGCATGGACGGTAAATCTCACATTGGAAAAAGATATTTGACTCGAGGATAATAACCACACTAGAGACAACAAAAATGTAAAATGAAATTCAAAAACATATTTCCTTTGTTACGTTACATGAGGCCAAACAGAATGTTTTTTTCAATTTCATACAAATTAGTTGCGGTTGATGAGTTGAGTAGCTTCTCAACTTGGCTGAAACATGGATCAAAGGAATACTCGCAACGAAGGCTGCCACAGACTGCTGGCAGTGCGAACATATGACTTCAGCCAGTTTTGCTATTCGATGGGGTTTGGTTAGACCCCCGAGCTCCTCCTGAAAATTCATAATTTGTACCTTGGGAGTCAGGCACCACCGACTCCTCCCACGTCCATCGAAACACTTCTGAACAGGAAGCCGTCACGTTTCTATTCTTAGTGAAGTGACCCCAGATTTACTGGCCGATTGTTATATGAATTTGAAATGACCAAATGCAAGCTCCTGAATGATTTTTATTGACATTTCATTTTGTCACCAATAGCATCAATCATCAGTATCAATCTCTTATAATATTTATGGCTTTCATCACCTACGAAATCATACTTACAAAACAACGAAAATACGTAAATTGATTCAGACAATACGCAGTAACATACCAGTGTGTTCTTTACCTAAAGTTTCGTTTTCAACTCAGGTTCACCTTTTTTTATACACCAATTGATACTTTCAATAGAAATTCAAGCTTGATTATCTCCCTTGATATGCAGTGCACCTAGAAATTTTCCTTTGCGTCGACCCGCAAGTTTGAACATTAATGTGCAAGCGCTTTATAAAACCTACATCGATTTATTTAACTTTGAAGCGAATTCACGTCAGTAGATTTTTGGCAATGGCTGTGCACTTCTACTGTTATTTTATGTACACAAAGATCACGCGAGGGTGCGGGATATACATCATCTGCTGATCTCCTCCAGTGGCGCTGTGAACTTGGGTGTGCTGAAAGTCGATGTTGAACTTGCCTTCGATCGCTGCTAAACCTGCTTATTCGGAGTTAGTACGTTGGAGGGTCTGACAGTTGCTCGTCGCTGCACGGTGGTTTCTCCCCAGTACTTGGGCTTCCTCCACCCGTAACACGATGTTACTCTGGATGTTGAAAGTGTCTTTAAAACCCCCAAAAACCAAACAAATTAAAAACTCTGTTTACTCTTAATTACGTTCAAACGCGATTTTCGTATATTCTCTTTCATAGTCAGGCGGTTGACGCCACGTAAAATAAGCACTTGTGTCAATTCCTAAAAAATCTTTCAGACATCATAACCCAGGCTGAATCAGACGTGATGCAGCATACCCGTAGTGATGTTACATGCATTACCCAGTAGCTGTAAACATTTTAGAATATGTCTGTCAGTGTACAAACATTCTTATGATATATCATCTCTGAATGCGAATAACTCTTTCTTGCGTGCAACAGCCCTCAAAGGGACGAAACTTCGTTTTATCTGGCCATGGAATTCCACATTCGGCGAGTTTGGTCCATTATTTTTATATTTCTACAATCTTCCATCCCATGGTTTCGTTTGAGAAGATGGTTGAAGAAGAAAAGACAAACTAAACCTTAAACAAACACAGCTAACCATCAGAATGAGACGCTAGTAGGTATTCCTGCATATGCTGATGTATTAAAAATATTTGCAAGGCATTTTATCCGGATTGCCTACGTGGCACGGTGACGCTGTGTACTAAGGCGTACTGCACATCGATGGAGTACCTGTTTTCAACCAATGCTAAGCCCGCCTGTATGGAGTTAGCATGTTGAGGAGTGACAGTTGTTCGCAGTTGCTCGGTGGTTCTCTCCTGGTACTCCGGCTTGCTCCAACCGCAAAACTCGTAAAACTGTTCAGCACGAGGTAATCCCTGTCGAAAGTGTCGTTGAAACTGGAATAAATAAATACACAAATTGAAAATATTGCACGACTTGGAGTTGACTATACTAAAATAGTGGTGATGGGGAAGAGGAGTCAGTGCACCAGAGGCGATTGTACGCTTCTTATCCGTGGACCACTATTTTCAAGGCTTAAAATTCGTTTGGCATCGCGAGAATCTAACATAATTCTCGCGAAATATATTCGCGCGAATCCATTTAGGCCATAACATGAAATTCTGAAAACACAAGCTGAACTTTGCTGGGGAGATCACGACATAACATGTTAACATTTCCACCCATGGTTTACCACATGCTTCACATTTTCTTGATTTTGGTATCAAATCAAGCCATGGCTGCTAATAGCAGCCATGACTTGATTTTATACCAAACTCAAGAAAATGTGAATAGGCAGTTTCTCATAATTAAGTATCTAATGATACACCTCAATCAGAACGTCATTGTGAATCAACGACATCTTACATTAAGCTAATCCAAGCAGTAAACTGACGCGAATCCACTTAGATTCGCGCAAGTGTAGATAGCCAGAATCATTACGAGAATCGATTCGCGGATTCGCGTGTAATTTTAAGCCCTGCTTTTGGTATTGTCTTCTAAATGCCGTGCAATAATTATTATATTACATCGAACAATGCAAGGAAGAATCTTTCTACCCATCATGATTCCAATTTTAAGAACACTACCCATTGCCAAGGGCCTAGCCAAAGGTAGACATTTTCATTCTCTAACCTAGAAATAACGTAACAGAATACCTAATCTCTTAAACTTTTGAACCCGAGAGGCCGCTTGTCCGGCTCAGGAACATGATACGTCATAACTTCACTAGGGTGGCTGCTAAGTGAATGTGTGGGGTAGGCCGATCAATATTTTCAAGGGAGCGGAGGTTACAGGGAGCGGAGGTTACACTAAGTGGAAAACACTTGTCCTCCTTTCCCAATTTGCAAATTATTTTTGGCCAAAAAAAAAATGTTTAACCTAACCTAATATTTTCAACGTGCAGTTTCAAGGCTGCTCGTTGAAAATGTTAATTGGTCTACCCCCAAATAATGAATATTGACTCTTCTAATTGCTGCCATTTAACTGTCATGGAAGATACCATCAGGGTCCAAAAGGGTTAAAAAGGAGCGTAGTGTTCAGTCAGTCGAACGTCGAAGAATATTCCACGGCTATTTTTAGGTAATAGTGCACGATTATTTTGAGGAACCTCGATAGATAAAATTATCAGCAATAGTATAGTTCCTCTCAGACAATCAAGGGAATGGAAAATCACGTGAGATATAATATATTACGATAATAGGTAGCTTGACACGAAAGAATATCCTCACCTCCTTGAAATGTATACATTTACCTCCTCTCTTCCACCCAACTGACTTTATCACACCTTCTTTTGACCCACGAGGATTCAAGAATCCAGAATATATATTTTCTCACACCGGGCCAAACCATGATCAGCTTGGTGCATCTGGGACATTTCTGTCCGCCCATTTCCATTGAGCTGCCTTCACCCCAGCATCGTTTCCTCGTCCTATTACGGATTCAGCATTCAGGTATCGAAACTCTAATGAACCGATTCAGCTCATAGAGATATAAAGGGGTTGTTTCTTTCTGACGTCTTTTTTTGTAAGAATATTTTTTTCAGAACATGAGAGAATACAAATGTTTTATTACATGTATTACCAAGTACAGATGCCACGTGAGGCCAAATCAAAAGTTCAAAACTAGTATGCACATCTAGACACTCTACTGGAAGATATTAACACACTTTCGCTAGAAACCGATTCTCTAACAACAAAAGTGACACTATGGGTGCCATATGGGGCCAAGTAAAAAATCCGAAACCTTTATGTACATCTAGGCATCTTAGGAACATATGAACACAACGTTTTCAACGTTTCGAATTAAAACCGACAGGAGCCATTCGCCAGGAACCGATTCTCAAATGACAAGTGGCGCCACGGTCGCCACATGGGACCGAACCAAAATCCGAAACATTTATGCACATCCAGAGACCCTACATGAACATATGAACTTTTTTTGAACACTTTCAACGTTTCGAAATAAACCCCATAGAGGCTTTTTTCCGGAAACCGATTCTCCAATGACAAATATGGCGCTACAAGCGCCACATGGAGGCGAATAAAAAATCCGAAAATTTAATGGACATCTAGAGACTCTACCTGAACATAGGAACATACTTTCAAAGTTTCGAACTAAAACCCCTAGAAACCTTTCGTAGGAAACCGATTCTCTGACCGAAAAAGTGGCACCAGGGGCGCCACATGGGACCGAATAAAAAAAATCCGATGCCTTTTAGCGACCCTACCTAAACATATGAACACGCTTTAAACAACCAAAAGCACTTATTCTAGGAGCATTTCACCGGAAAGCATTATTTTAGCTGAGTATTTAAGTGGCGCCACTGGCATCAAACTAAATCTATTTTTGTCAGCCGTATATGATACTTAAGAAGTTTGGTAAGTTTCAAAATTATAGCTAAAAAACGGACGTACGGACGGAGATCTTCACTATATCCCCTCATTTCTGAAAATGCGGGGAAAACAAGTAAAAAATGAAAACTGCGGGAGTTATTGCCCTTTGTTGGTTCCATTTTACTTGAAATTTTAATCTCTATGTTGTAACTTAAAAAATAAACACCAGATGTCAATGAATTTTGTTGTGCTGCTTTGTATTAGCATTATCTTAGAGATTACTTTAATGTTTAATTCCTCACGTGTTTGCTTATATCATAGTTCCTCTGGGGTGCGGAGATTTGCTGCGCAAAGCCATGCCTTTTTTCTTATTTACAGTGTCTCGACAGTTATAAAAGATTCACTTTGTGGTTCACGTGACGAAAAGTTCCATCACTTTTGGAACAGATGAAAAGTAATCATTACCAGTTTTAAGTTCCTAGATTGACAAAAAAATCTTAAGGAAAAAGAATGCATTAGAGATTAGGCGAATTGACTTGGCGAGTGAAAGATAAGACAACTACTGACAGGTTATGATCACCAGAATATGGTGCCAGGCATAAGTTTCAAATTCGAAAAAATTCATTCACATCAAGCATACTGAAAACCGATGAACACAGCTTTACACTCGGTGAGTTGATACCAGAGGTTTCTGCAGAATCTATCGGTTGTCCCAGTCTATCTATGAAGACAGTGAAAAGTAACTGATTTAAGCTTAAGCCAAACTTTATGAAGAGTTTTACGTTTGTCGCAAAAGAAATAGAATATTTCTGTTCCGCCGTGAAAAACAACAAAACCTGTTTGAATGAGTTAAATTATTAAGAGTCAGATCAAGAAACTTAGCTACTAGACGATTTAAGAATAATACAGTCAAGGGTGCGATGTTCGGAGTCAATGGCGTTTAGTGAATATTACATGTCTAGGGCGTTGAGGGTGGAGCAGTTCCGACGGTGTAATGTTAATATTTTATTTTCAGGTTATTCAGTATAAGCGACAATGCTCCCGTAAATCCCAATTCGTTTCAACCATAACTGATGTACTCTCCTTCGAACGAGCTGTTGACCTCGGCCCAGTGAGGTGTCAAGAACTGAGTTGAAAAAAGATGAATTTGCAATTCGGAATTTGATTGGTTAATGCTGGTTTACCGCCAGGTGAATTTGACTGATTTGAAAGGTATACTGGCTTATCAGGAAAGACATGCAAACAGTTGTTGTCTTGGAGCCCAGAGCGTGATAGTCCGACACCTTAGAAAACAAATTCCCACCGACTCTCAAATGTAATTCTTAGTTGATCTTTCCGGTATTAATCGATGAATAAATCAAATTTATATCCACACAAGTATTGGCCAAACGTCAAAATCGTGTTGTATTTGCTAATAAATAAGCCGAGCTATACATTGAGGGAGTTTCATATGTATGTAGAAACTTCTTTTCCAAAACTTTCCTATTATAAAATCGCACGACTTTACGAACCGTGCATTTGTGTCAAAGAAATAAATTCGTCGCGATTTTGTAAAAAAATTTATGAAGCTCGTACATGAAATTCGATTTGAAACCAATGATCTCTATAGAACTGGATTGCTGGAACATTCATTGGTGTCTCACCCGTTGCCATCCTGAGGAGGGCAATTGTTCCTTTAAATAAAAATTGTTCAACAACAACAATAACAACAACAGAATTTATCGGAAGGTTTTCAATTGCCGGTCCGTTTTTAAAGAATATACTTTGGCGTCTGTGAAAAGTGAATAACTTTATGTGCACATTTTTCGCGGCAAAAGAAATAGAATTTTTACAACATGTTTTAGTCATTATTGACAAGAACACCTTCCTAGAGAGAGTTAGAAAGTTCATACCGAGTTTCTCTTGGTAAACACCATAATTTTATGACATGAAAGCCGTTATGTTGTGGCTAAACTTTGGCTGACTTGATGCCATGTTAAGATGGAGGATTGAGTTACTCTGTTTTTCGCTGACTTTCCGGTAATCCATTTGTTTAGAGATCAGTGTTTGAACCTCAATGAACCTCGTCTCGAATCGAATTTAATGAACTCGGTTCATAATTTTCCCACAAAATAGCGTCTTTCTAGAGATCTCCTACATCCTTTTCTCCCAAAACATAGCCTACGACCATGATGCGCAGGGGCGTAGCAAAGAGGATGGATTGAGGAGGTGAATAAAAACCTGATTTGCCCCACTGTTATAGCTCGAGCTTTGACTAATAAAATATTCCAACTACATCACCAGGGCATGCCCTAGTTGATGTGGGTGATGTATTTAGAATATTAGTCAGAGGAGATTCTGGTTTAACTCCTAGCACTCTGGTAGTATTTCAAAAGTTCTCTCATCGACTCCATTTTGTCCACGTCGAATGAAAAACTTAACAAAATATATCTAGTTTGATAGAGCTCAAAGAGCGCTGTCAAACAAGATATAATTTATTAAATTTTCAGTTGCATTGTGGGAAAAATTTGCTACTGTAAACTTTGGTAAATTGACATCAGAGTGCAGAGGGTTAAAATATTTATTTCTGGGTAAATAAAATCTGCATGTAATAGTCGTGACGCAACGTCTTATTTAATTAACATATACCATATTGATACTCCAAATTGGTCATGGTAGGATCCAAAAGGCCGAATTGGGTACTACAGACCTCCACTGGTACTCCCGAATGTGTCTGTGACATAAGTACAAGTATCAAATCTAGTCCGCGTTGTGTCCTTGGGCAAGACACTTCACCCCCATTGCCCACGTGGGGGCACGGTGGCGATGTGTACTAAGGCGTTTCGCACGTCGATGGTTCACCTGTCTTCAACCAATGCTAACCCTGTTTGTGTAGAGTTAGTATGTTGGGGAACTGACAGTTGCTCGCCGTTGCTCGGTGGTTCTCTCCAGGTACTCCGTCTTCCTCCACCCGTAAAACTGTCATGGTCATGATTAGCCATTATTGTCCAAACATATGTGACCGTAAACATCAATAAATAAGTAAATAAATAATCAAATCTAGTCTTGTAAGGAAGTACTTGGTTTCTAGTAAAAGCGAATCGGCATCTAAGACTCCTACCCAGACGAAAATGTCTCGACTGAAGAAAGGTATTGCTGGTATCACACCTTTTCCGCTCCCCCCCCCCCCCTTTAGTTACGCCCCTGATGAGGCGGGAGTCGTCTAGTGGTCGTAAGCTATGTTTTCGAATAAAACAACGGAAAACCAACATAAGTTGTATGGTGGTTTTAGTGTATTATCGACTGTTTGTTAAATACCTTTGTTTCCAAGTGTTATTTATTTATTTATTGGTGTTTTAAGGTCACATATTTCTGCACAATGACTAATCATAACCACGACAGTTTTACGGGTGGAGGAAGCCGGAATACCCGAAAAGAAGCACCGATCAACGGCCTTAGTACACAACGTCACCGTGTCCCCACGTGGGCAATGAGTTTCCCAAGTGTTTCTTGCCCCGTTAATTTCGTAATTGTTCCAGTGCCGTTACAGACGCGATTTCCTGATCGCACCTTCTCAATTACCAGATTTATGACAAAGTAAAGTATGATAATTGCTATCGTTCTTAGACTTACATTATTTTACTGCAACAGAATAGTATTCAACTAGATTAAAATGGCCAAGAAGACTGTAGATGTGAATGAGTTGAAGAATTATTCTTTCCACTCGGTGAAGAAATAAAATAATCACGATATTGATGAAAATTGTGATTACTGCTGTAATTTAGTTTCACTATTGGGCCTCGAAATGCCAGATTTTTATAGTTCTGAGAGGATCTATTGTTTGGAATGAAGCTAATACAATTTACGGCGGGGGTCTCTTTTCAACTCACAATAACTGTAAAACAATGTTTCATTAATGTACTTTATTACCGCAAAACAACAATCACCTTCGTGCAAGAAGGTTTAGAAACGCAGAGTTTGTGCGATGGTTGTTATCCGAAAATATTATGATGTGTGTCTTTCTTAGTTGTAAATTCTCCATTTATCGGCTTCACCATTATTCTTCCTATTTTCCTGGACGTCGAAAACCACAGCCAAATCTAAAAAAAAGACAAAAGAACCCACATTGAGCTAATTCAACGAACCCATGCTAATTTTATAGTTGTGAACTAGGTACATAATATACTGGATTGTAATATAATTTAGATGAATCTCTAGTTATCTATGCTACAATGTAAAAACCTCTTACTCGAATGATGATTGCGTGTGACGATGGGAAGGCTGGCAGAGGGCCCGGGTTCCCTAACTTTCTCATACCATACGTTTTGCCAGCCCTAGCCCCACTTTTGTTGACTAAACATTTACCTATGGAGGTTTTTTGAATGAATGAATGAATTATTATTATTTAATCCTTCGCACAACACGAGACCAGACGCCACTCGCCACTCTCCAAAAAGAAAATTTTGGAATAACTAAAAAAAATCAATATTTTGCCTCAAAACCATAACTTAACACTCCTCATTCGAGCGTGGTCGAGGCAGTCGTTTCAATAAGAGGTCATAAGGTATGTTTTTGAGGCAAATATTGAAAAACGTAATTAATTTTGCTGTAATTCATATTCTTCACAAAGACTCGAACGGATTTCGAGTCGAATCGAATCAGTGAAAGGATTTGGAATTGAATCTCGAAACTCCGCTCTGCCCTGCTTTAGCTATTGTCATCGAAATGAATTTAAAGAGAATATCCGAGAAATCCTTCTGACAGAAGGTGACCCTAGTTTAAACATTTTATTTGCTAACAAAATCGCAAAAGGGGTTGGAATATAAGTGTTTACCACTTAGAAACACTCCTCTCCCATACTTAAATTATCATATATGTTTACAAGACTTAAAACAACTGCAGTACAATTAATTACTAAAGAAATATGAATAATTGCGCAAAAATCCCAAAATGGAGAGAATATACTGACAAAGAAAGCACGAGACAAGAAAAACAGAAGAAAAAACGGATTAAACGCGTAACTGCATACCACAGCCCAACACCTCTGACGACACGGAAAGAATTTCAAAATACCCGGAAAGCTGGAATTCAAAGGACCAGAAATGGAATGAACTATTACGGCTCTTGTTCAGATCATGAAGTGAGCAAAGTAGCGACCCAGTCGAAGTCTCAGCCACTCCATAGCGATCAAGAGCTGCATCGTATATGTAGCTCAGCTTTCAGGACTGGTTAAATCACCCTGGATCTGAAATATTGTGCTGTGCGCAGAAAAAATAATCTCGTTGACTCTTTTTGCGAGGCTACCTTCTCCATATAAAATCTGCTGTTCGGGTGTGATAGGGAATTTTTTCAAGGTATGAAACATGATGATATTATGTTGTAATTCTAAGGACAGGAAAAGAAAAAAATGGTTAGTTGAGGTCACAACTCACATTTCTAACCTTACAGTGATTTGAAACATTCTGATGGTTTGCCTGGTCTTCGTGAAATCAGGTGTCTGAATGAATAGACTGATGGGCTGTTTCTGACAGCAACGGAATAATTATTCCAGACAGCAACAGAGGCTGGGTAAAATGGCCGTTCGAATAACTCAGTACGCATGTTGTACTGCACAGAGTTGTCAGCATGTCTTAAATTGTGACTGGTCACGCCACAAAAAGTGGGTGGTAGCATATTTTGAAGACATCTCGATGCATTTCCAGACACAATATTATAAAACGTACTCATGGATTTAACAAATTTTCTCTCCTCAAGAGACTGCTTCCCAAGTTCAAGGAGCAGTTCTAGTTACGCCGGTTAATATGCGATCGGCGTCATGATGAACGCCGTCCAGTCTCTTAAGTAGAGACTGGGGAGCCCCAAACCACACTTGAAGCCATATTCGAGAATGGGCAAAATAAAGGATAGATACATTTGCTCTTGAGTTTTGCGATTCAGGTTAAACTTTAATTTTCTGAGCTGCGAGTGAATAGGCTTGTTTACAGATGGTTTCAGTATATTTGTCCCAACCAAGGTTTGACTGCAGAATAATCCCCAGATGTCGGTGATCTTCTGCAAAATCGAAAGATATGCCACAAAAAGTGACGTCTGGATAGATATCGTCACATAGGGTAAAGAGCATTACTGTTGTCTTGTCGGGGTTAAAATTAACAAACCGTCTTTTGGACCGATATCAGCAATCAATTTCAAGGCTAATAAGCTGTGAAACGTTCACGTTGAGTTAATCAGGTGTCGTCAGCAAACAATCTGCAGACACATTCCAGATATTCTGCAATAACATTGAAAAAGACCAAACACAAGAACGGACCAAGGACGGAACCCTGTGGGACATCGCATGACATCTCGCGATACTGGGGATGAACTAGAATTAATTCGGGAACTCTTTGTTTCCAATCTGTCAGAAACCATTTAAGCAGACCATCAGAGAAAATTCATATTGTTTCAATTTAAAGATCAGACCCGGGGTGATCGGCACGACCTCCCAAACAACGCATTCCTCTAACTGTCCTCTCCTTAGTGTCACTCATATGGATCGTATCGGTGTAATATTAATTTAGCTCGATGTCGGTCAGGTTCCCAATCCGTGAGCGTGAAAAATAGTAGTAACAAACACCTGTACGTGCCATATGGACTTTTTCCGAAAAAGTTTATATTTATCATCCTTCACTTTTTTTTCAAGAAAAAACTGTAAATAATGAAATTTATAAGCTTTCAATCACACACCAAGATGAGGTTGACTTGGTGTAGGTCACAAACCCACGACCTTCATGCTATTCCGATGGTTTACAAGATCGTTATATGATAAAAAAGTGTAAAAAGTGCATGCCACAATTTCTGACTTGCAGGAGAAAAGTCATCCCAATATCACATATTACACAAATTTTCGATTGTTTCCGACTGGTTTGCATCAAGTGCAGTATCGCTGAGCTCGGGGCGCGGTGGCTTAGTAGGTAAACGTGCAGGCAGCAAGCCGAGAGGTACTCGGTTCGAATTCAATCTGCGACAACCGCGATGTGTCCTTGGGCAAGACACTTCACCCCTACTGCCCACGTAGGGGCACGGTGGCGTTGTGTACTAAGGCGTATTGCACGTCGATGGTGCACCGGGTCTTCAACCAATGCTAACCCTGCTTGTGTGCAGTTAGTTTTTTGAGGAGCTGACAGTTTCTCGCCGTTGCTTTTTATACTCCCACAAAACGAAGTTTTGGGGGGGGGGTATGTAGGAGTAAACTTGTCGGTCGGTCGGTCGGTCGGTCGGTCGTCGTCGTCGGTCCGTTGCACATGCAAACTTGTGGAGTGAACTATTTCCACAGTTTTAGCCGCATTTTCATGAAACTTCACAAAAATGATCAACATGATAAGGAGTAGTGCGTAACATAATTTTTTTCCCGATCGGATTCAAGATGGCCGACTGACGTCCATATTGGAGTTTTTTTATGTAAACTTGTGGAGCGAACTACTTCCACAGTTTTAGTCGCATTTTCGAGAAACTTCACAAAAGTGATCAACATGATGATGAGCAGTGCGTGACATAATGTTTTTCCCGATCGGATTCAAGATGGCTGACTGGCGGCCATATTGGATTTTTTTTAATATAAAGTTGTGAAGAAAACTACGTCCACAGTGTTAGCCGCATTTTCACGAAACTTCACAAAAGGGATCAACATGATGAGGGGAAGTGCGTGACATAATTTTTTTCCCGCTCGGTTTGAAGATGGCCAATTGGCGGCCATATTGGATTTTTTTTACTTAGAAAAATTGAATGCCACCTTTCGGTCACCCACACGAGGCGGTATGCCACGGTGGGGGTATAGCGGGTGACAGACCATCTCTAGTTAGTTTTCTCCGGGTATTCCGGCTTCCTCCGCCCGTAAAACTGTCGTGGTCATGATTAGCCATTGTGCAGAAATATGTGACTATAAACACCAACTTATAAATAAATAAATCTCTGAGCCCCAAACGCGGAATCCACGACAAATTTACAAGATGACTGGCTATGGTTGGCTCAAAACGTCTGTCCTACGAGAGAGTGCCCCTACTGGGCGGATAAACTATATAACACACAGAACACTGGAAACAGGAGGGGAAGTTTCGGTAACGTGGGTGATAAATTAATGTATTACAGATGGGATAAATTTGTTATTTTGCTCATCAGGATTTATATTACAAATGGTCTAAAGATTTTATTTTGCTGATTCCAAAAACTGCAAGAAGCGCCCTAATTTGATGGTATACATTAGAATATGTATGACTTCAAAAACTAATATTTAATCGTATTGCTGATAACATGATGGCGTATCTTTTATTTTTGGATAAAAATGTGTTCTCTCCTTCGAAAAATGTATTAACATGAACGGTTTGTCTTGTCTACTTTTTGAGTATAAATTATGCATTGTGTCCTGAACAGGGAGAATGTGTTTTGGTGAAGAGAGAAGCACAACCAGAATCTGATTATCTCAACTGTTACCGCCCACATTTTCTGTCCAGTCATAATTAATTTCAGTTTAAATCTCTCAGCTTTGATGTGATTCACAGGTAATCACAACGTCTTTCAACATACTTACATTTCGGTCCAATAGGAAGAATAAATTTTGCTAGGCGGAGAAAAACATATTACCAAATTAGGAAAATTTTCTGATTTTGCAAGGATACTAGCACAATTCACCAATTCCGTGTCATTATTGGACACATTTCCACTTGATGGAATGTCGGAGTGGATTTGTTCTGCCAACATCAGGTTAGACATAAAATTGATGAAAAATCAGACAAACATAAAAGTATGCAGAAGGAACACACCGGCATGAGTAAACCAACCGTGGTACTACTGATTTGGTAGGATGATGATTAAGGTAGCATTTTAGTTTTTGCTGTTCTGTCGCATACTTCTGATAAAAATACCCACACAAAAGGCCCTCATAATTGAAAACTATTTTTGAGAATTTCGAGCACCCAAATATCCACGTTATCTCTTTGTAAAAAGTCTTGTGGGAAAGGATTACCGCGAATGATGTTTTGGTACACACACTTCAGCACAATGTTATAACACAATGCAAGGTGTTCGGATGCATTACATTTAGGTTAGTTAATCCACTTGTCCCAACTACAATCGATTGCATTCGACTCATACACCCATCTGCTTAGTGTTTACAGCACTAGAATGCCACGCTAAGAAGTTAGTCATTCCAGAGTAGTAAAAAATTTAGAAAACCTGAAAATCTGAAATTCCGAAAATGATTCAATTTACGAATTTAACTGCAGAAGATGTGACTTACTCTTTCAAACTCACAGAGCAATAATGTTCTCATTCTTCACCACCTCAGGTCGTTGATTCCAGCCCCCCCCCCCCCCGTAGCCCACACTCGTTGTGTTCTGTCTTAGTATGAAAGCACAAGTGACAACTGAAATTTAACCCTTTACCCAAGGTAACGGCCAAAACCGGCCAGCGCTATTCTCAAAAATCGCCAATTAATTTTCATTATTTTTTCATTTTTGTCTCAAAAACATAGGTTATGACCCCTCGTTGGAACGAGCTCGTCGTCGAGCTCGTTCCAGCGAGGGGTCATAACCTATGTTTTTGAGACAAAAAATGAAAAAAATTAGTTATTCAAGAATTTTTTTTGCGAGTGTCGTCTGCTTTTCATGTTAGGTAAAGGGTTAAATTGACGCATTCATTTGGAAAAAATTAAAGACTAAGTGTAACTTACCCACAACAAAGAAGTCCGTCCACTTTACAACGGCATTTGTTACAGTCACTGTCTCGGAATATTCTCTCACTAACCGCATGTTCCACACCATCAACTAAACAGTGAGGATGGATTTGATCAGCTGCAAACAAAAATAGTATATATATATTCTGAGGGCTGACTTTTCAATACAACACTTAGGACAAAAAACAATTACATTTTATCTGAGACTGTTTATAGAAATATATCGGAATCGTAAACTAGAAAATGCAATAAATATACAGAACCGCACATATGTTTGAATGGGCTAAAAATTATCGCACGAGATTGCTTTGGTCCAGGATATTAATTAGTCGAATGCTCGCGTGACATCCTGGGCCAAAGCAATCAAGAGCGATAATTCTTAACGCATTCAAACGTATGTGCGGTTCTGTATTTATCACACACCTCCCATGTAACAACCAGTCTA
The DNA here is from genome assembly GCA_031216915.1 of Pictodentalium vernedei. Taxonomy (NCBI): domain Eukaryota; kingdom Metazoa; phylum Mollusca; class Scaphopoda; order Dentaliida; family Dentaliidae; genus Pictodentalium; species Pictodentalium vernedei. The sequence continues at coordinate 94,339,702 of CM062291.1, read as the reverse complement.
CGCGAATATTGAACTAAAAGCACTTTTTAAGTTGATAATTGCTGCTCTTCCTTCGTTGCTAAGAAGACACCACTGTTAATGGGCGAGGTACCAACCCTAATTTGCTTTTTAATGTTTACGGCATTTCATTGGTCGAAACCATTTGACAGCGATCAGTGTCACGGTCACGATGATCGAACTTCAAATATTGACTAAAATGCGGGGAATAACACAACAAAAAGTTTTTTTAAACAGCTTATAAGTTTAACACACTCCATCATTATATGACTAGTTGTGGAAAGTATTTGTTTCACGCGAATCTGATTGTTTAAATATCCCGGGTAAACAAATCTAAATGAAAAACTTGGAATTGTCAAGATGATAGCTTAAAGTTGGGATTTTGTGTGTAAAAGTGTATATAATTTTGATTATCTTTCTCACTGGGCTAAATATAAAGCGTAAAGATAGGTATATAACGGACCCCGAAAACCGATTTGTCACTTAAACAGACCAGTAATAATTCAAACGCTGCTAATTAAGCATGGAATTTCATGTTCATTACCGCAGGTCTAATGAACCCATTTAGGAGCTATCTAATAACTGATTAAAGAAGCAAGAGAGACCAGTGTTATCCTGCAGTCATTATCTGTGTAATTATGGCCAGTTAATAGGTAATTGTTATAAAAACAATACATCGCACATGTTATGTATTATTTATTTATTGGTGTTTAAGGTCACATATTTCTGCACACTGGCTAATCATGACCATGATAGTTTTACGGGTGGAGGAAGCCGGAGTACCCGGAGAGAACCACCGAGCAACGGCGAGCAACTGTCAGCTCCCCAACATACGAACTCCACACAAGCAGGGTTAGCATTGGTTGAAGACAGGTGCACCATCGACGTGCAGTACGCCTTAGTACACAACGTCACCACGCCTCCACATGAGCAATGGGGGTGAAGGTGAAGTCTCTTGCCCAAGGACACAACGCGGTTGCCGCAGGTGGGATTCGAACCGAGGACCTCTCGGCTTGCAGCCTGCACCTCTACCGACTGAGCCACCGCGCCTCATATGTTATGTTATGTTATGTTACCGCACATGTTATGGACACACACCCATATTACGCATCTAGCCTGTCACCGAATGCCAGGATATACCGAAATGCGAGTCTTTCAAAGGAACTTTAAAGCGAATATTAATTTAAGATAGATCTAAGCGGCCAAGCTATGAGAAGAAATTAAACTGAGAATTGATGTTCTGGCTATCGAAATAAAAATCGGTGGGTTTCTCGAAAAATTAATTCCAGTAATTCCAGCCTGAGGGTGTATAAGGATCTGGATCGTAGGTCGTTGGAGCTGGGGATGTCCCATGCTATAGATCAGAGGAGGTGCCGCATCGCTGCGAGAGTAGAGGCGCGTTGTAGTGTAGGGGAGCCACAGAGCTCATATTTAGAATAGGGGCAGTCGCGGGCCAAGTCGGTGGCCAAAAATGAGAATAGGATCAGAAACACGAAGTATGAGCTCAGGGAGCTATTTGCATTTAGGTAAAAGGCATTACCTGTTGTAGAAGGCAAGCCATACGTCGGCAGAGTAGGCTTTGCCTGTATGATCATTATTCATTATTATTATTGAGATAAATGGAGGGGGCGTTTAACCCCATTTGTGGCGACTGCTTGAGTGAAAAGCGTCAAGTAAGGTGACAATAAGCTAGTGGCCGTGCGACGACAGTGTTAGAGTGACATTCCGTCACTTGTTAGAGAGAAGTCGATATAGTAAAGTAACAATACGTTAGTGGCCGTGTGACTGCAGTGGTAGCGTGACATTCCGTCACATGTTAGAACAATGGTGTCCTGTAAAGTGACAATACGTTAGCGGCCGTGCGACGGCAATGAAGGAGTGAGGTGAAAAGGCGACCAAAGTCCAAACACCAGCGAGAAGGAAGGAAAACCAGCGACAACAGAGAATGTGGTCCCGCAAGTGACTCAAAAACTGTGTGGGTGGTGTGTGATTTACGTTTTGTTTTTCTTATTCATTTGGATTCCATGTAAGTCACAAATTACCATATTTATTTTTTATATATATGTCTTAAAATTGTTGTTGTCAGTGAACCCCTGTTGATTTATGTTTTTCGAGGAAAAGTCATTGACCCCTTCAGGATAATAACCACCCCAACAAAAACGAAACGGGCGTGTTCGTCACAGTGAGGCATACGTTCACACACGGATTCAGGCGGCACTCCTTGAGTTTTGGCTGAAGACGCGGCATGAATCTATTTCCCCAATAAACTATATATAAAATTAATAAAGTTAAATGGAAAAGCTTCTAAGTCATAGTCTTTGATCCTTCGTTAAAACTAGCCCATTACTTTTACTTTTACTCAACACGAACAGCACATGGCAGTTAGAAAAACAAACTCTTCAATAAGTACACATTTTCATTTTAGGCCTCCACAAACATATCTTATAAGCTATGCTTTTAAGACAAAAGCTGAAAAAATAAAGTGTTGTAACTAGCATGTAACCACCACGTGCTGTTAACACTCTATCCCTAACCACCTATCAGACCTTAGCCCAACACAAATAATTCACGTTATTTACCAAATAACCCCTCGGAAGGGTGATGAAAATAAATCCATCCTGCTTCTGGAACAGAACTTGTGACTGCTCATTGGAGCCCGCCCCACTTTGGCGGTATGAGCTGTGGCTGAAAGGCAAACAATGAAAAGGTAAGAACAGTTGAAATGGTGATTTTCCGGTGAGATGAATGGCTCTGTATTGGGCGAAGGGTTGATGGCTTTGAACTTTCCATCTTAGTCTGTGAACTCCAGTTAATTACCGCTGTGATCGATAAGATCAGGGCATATATCCAAAGTAAGGAGCACGGTGGCTCGGTGGTTACGGTACTGAACGCCAAACCGAAAGGCCCATGGTTCGATCCCATACTGCACGTCGATGGGGCACTTGTCTTCAACCAATGCTAACCCTGTTTGTGTGGAGTTAGTACGTTAGGGAGTCTAACAGTTTCTCGCCGCTGCTCGAGTACTCCGGCTTCCTCCACCTGTAAAACTGTCCGACACGAGGTAACCCTGACTGTCGAAAGTATAGTTAATCACAAATAAATAAATAAATAAATAAATAAATAAATAAATAAATAAATAAATAAATAAATAAACAGAATGCACCCCGTTTAATACTTTGGGTGTCATATATATGATGATAGAAATGCAGAGGCGGTGATACTAAAGGGTAAACGTTGTAATTATTGTGTCCATATTTGCTGTTTATATTACTGTCTTGTATACCTGGTCGTTCCATCTTACAATCGAGTGTTGCTGCATTAGTCCCTTCCTCCCCGAATGTCTTTGCTTTCCTCTCCCCGCCCCATCTCGACAGTAGGTCGGTGAGGTTTGAAACCTCTCTACTGATATTTCGAACGTTCCTACTGGGCATGTAAGATGAAACACATACTCGGGTGAATATATGAAAGGGTAACAAAACACATTACACATTGCAACTCGTAGATTTAGCTGGGAATTTATACGATTTCACTGATATTAGATTTTAGTTTGCTTCAGTGTCTCCGTATATATATTAGCAATAGGATAAAAAATATCTCGCACGAAAAGCCTGTTACATGGTACAATGTAAGATAATTCTTGGGCGGCCCGGTTTACGGATGGGCAACGTCAAAACAAACCTAGTTGCCAGATGCCAGTGTTTCTGAATCAATCAGCTTTAGTGAAGTAGTTCAGTTTAAGCATATTTCATTTTTCAAAATTAACAAAAAGGATTGGCCAAGTTCCGAACATGTCCTCTTCCTTGTATACGAGTAACAAGTAAATGCAGCATTTGTTCAATGTATGCACATCAGAATAAACAATTACGCAAATTCGAGATTGCAGCGGTGTTATGGCAGTAGATATTCAGAGAAAGATAAAAAGAGAAAGAAGAGAAGAGGGGAACCGATACCATTACCCATGAAGGAAAAATATTATTTAAACTGTCTCCAACCAATTTACCAGGACGCAACGCTCCAGGAGAGACCCTTCACTGCAAGGCTCGTTCAACGATTTATCATCACATATAAAGTGGGTAAGCTGCGCCTAACTATATAAGTTATGGGGACAGCGACGTAACTTATCTTTAACCCTAAACCTTCCTTGATTTTCATGATAGTAGTGATGGCAAGTGGGCGGGCGGTTTTGATGAGAGCAAACGGGTTTTAATGCTTATTGTTTGTTTATTAATATTTAGGGTCATTTTAAGCCTGTAGAGCTAAACCAAAATTACATCAAAAGATAGTCAAGTTTCTCCAATCGTTTTTAATTATTTTTAATCATGCTAATCATTTTAGACGACTTACACCCCACACATAAATGTGGCATTGCCTACTGGGTCCCATTTTGCCAATGAAGCAGACCTTTCTACCACAGTAGACCAGCACTACCTCAGTTTCAGGAGATCTGGAAACATGGAACTAACTACCAGAATGAATGTTATCAAAACATTGAATCGATTGGATGTTTTGATATACTTTTGTATTACCTGGAATAGGTGGTCATTTGCAGATGGAGCCATGTTCGGGATACCGTAGAAAATTAACTGTGATGTTGGCCAAGACCTGTTGCAGTATTAATCTTTGATTGGAAAACCTTTGGGGACGAAAAAGTAATGTGAAGCGTCTTCCATTCCGTTACCACATGAGCAGTGTGGTGTGTCAAGAATATAATTTTGAAATTTGTGAAAATTTAAGTCACTGCATGCATTACGTAGCCTGTGAGGCAGTATATTCATCTCTCTCAATGTCCCAAAATACGATGGCGGCCGACTTACCTCACTTTTTGAAATGCATAGTAAATTCACTTAAAGATTCTAGGTTCTTTATTACAATGGAAAGTGAGTTCCACTCTGAAATACAAGATGGAATGTAAGAATTTTTGAATAATTCAGAGGAATTTTGAAATTCGAATAAGCACGTGTGTTATATGTGAGTAGTCCTGAAACGTCTGGGGTATTAGTTTGAAGAGGTACGTCGGAGCATCCCATGGGGGATTTTGAAGAAGGTCATCATATTATGCATTTTTCGTCCATGTTCTTGGGTTTCCCAGCCGAGTATTGTTGTTATTTCATACACTTACTTTAGTATTTTTTTCAGTATATTTGCGCGCGCGTGTGTTTGTGTGTGTGTGTATGTGTGTGTGTGTGCGTTTGTCTTACCAACTTGACGAGGTAACTAGACAAAAGAGTTTGCGTGTTTCGCCTTACCGAGGTACAAAAGACAAAAGAAACCCTTTACCTCGGTTGTTTTCCCAGAACTGTACCTGCAAAACGAGGTTGAAACCGTTAGTCCACACAAAGGACAAACAATGGGGTACCTCGGTATGTAGGGTAGACAAGACTGTGTGTGTGTGTGTGTGTGCGTTTGTCTTACCAACTTGACGAGGTAACTAGACAAAAGAGTTTGCGTGTTTCGCCTTACCGAGGTACAAAAGACAAAAGAAACCCTTTACCTCGGTTGTTTTCCCAGAACTGTACCGGCAAAACGAGGCTGAAACCGTTAGTCCACACAAAGGACAGACAATGGGGTACCTCGGTATGTAGGGAAAACAAGACTGTGTGTGTGTGTGTGTGTGTTTGGGTGTGTGTATTGAAGGACACAATCATGTTTTCGAAGAATTTGGAATGTTGATTTCTGATCCCCGGCCGGGAAGCGAACAGTCGGCAACCCCCTCTGGCATTCAGGAGTCCAACACCTAAAACACTGGACAGATTTTTTAGATGATGTTCTCAAGAATACTTGGTTCACTTTCCTTACGGCAGCTATATGAAGCGCGTTGGCTCCATTACAACGAAAGTGCTGTGGTTGGCCTCTAGGTGGTAACTCCAGTTTATGCGTGCGTGAATTGTAATCAAGTTCACACTACCGTATCCTATATTTACTCTAGTCCCGACTGTACAGGTACCACATTCTCTATATTCTTCTGTCAGGTTATGAACACAGAAGTTTTGGAACTTTCGAAACAACCCCACCGTTCAGTCATGACACATTAACGCCACGGTACAAATATTTTCTGGACTGACAATTTGTATATTAACCAGTTCAAAAATGATCTTTCTCAAATTATGCTGGAAGTGTTAAATGCCTTTTTCTCTGCTTTCCATGGTGTTAAGCCATAGCGCTCAGAGACGGGATGCCCGAGCTTCCAACCAGTACTCTGTCATAGAACAATATCACATAAAGATGACGAAGGACATTTAAATGTTGATAAAAAATAACTTAATCATCAGCGCTAATATGGCTTGTCATTGGTTAAAAGTATACCGCTTGACATTCGTCAATTTTTTATATTTTGCGGTAGCTGTACCGGCAGCAGACTGTCAGCTGACTGTCAGTACTTTTACCCTATTTTTAGCGGTAATTTCTTTTAGACTGTACGGTTTACATTTAAACTGTATCGCATATTTCCATTTGTTGATCATGAAAACGTATTTGCCCTGGTAATAACTTTTGTTTAAGTAGAGATATCCGTTTCACATTTCGCTGTAAGATGCTCATATAAAATAACAGTCGGAATTTCACCTGTGAACATGAATTTGCCCGAAGGCGTGAACTTGGACAAGATGTGGTGCCTTTTGTTCACGCCCCTCATTCCGTGTGGTCGTCTGTGCGTGCGTGTGTGCGTGCGCGCGTAAACGTGTTGGTTTGCGGGTGATAACTTTAGTTCAAATAGGAATAGTTTTTGCCCAGTGTTAATGCATTTTTTCACTAAAACTGACAGACTTCGTTTCCGGGTGGTAACTAGAGTTTCAATAACGATTACATTTCAAACTTGATATACTGAATGCCCATACATAAACACAGGTCCAGTTAGAAGCTGAGTCATGCCCGGTCATTTTGACCAGTTTTATGGCCATGTGTAACCTAATTTAGGTCATTTCGTTATAGTGTGGTCGTCAGAGGTTTGGACTTGAAAGACAGTAATACGCATGTTGAAATCGGGTCGTATTATGTTATTAGTCGGGCCATAAACTTTTGGGTTTTCGATGATAATTTTAGCTTAAATGGAGATATCCTTTTCAAGTTCGGTCTGTAGGATGCCGTTATGAAAGTACAGGTTAAATTCGAATTTTAGTCCCGCCACTTATTTTCTAGGGTTGACATCATATGTCCACCTTTTTTCGAAACGACGGAAAGCCTGAATTTTATATCCAGTTACGAAACTTGACATGCTCTGACATTCACCATGATTGACACTTTTCAGCGCATCTGGTGCAAAGCACAAAGTTGAGGTTTACTTATTACTTTTCGACCGATGTCGGTAATCTGCACGGTGTCCACAATCTGTCCTACCGTCTGTTAACCATTTTTAATAAAAAAGGATTCTCATCAAAACTACTTTGCCAGTAGAACTCAGATTTTTTATTGAGGTACCTTGGGTGACTAAGATTCAGAGTTGCCTGTTTGGGTCCGACGGACGGACTCAATTAAGGGTGGAGTTAGAGGCCATAACTCGACATGCGGTTACTACGCCTGGTGCAGCTCTTGTTAATACAAGGAGTAGAGACTATAGAATGTTCTACAGCAATTTGAGATGCAAATCACCACCACGCACAACAGAGGAGCCCAGCGATCCTTTGCATCACTAATTTTGTTGGAACTTTTATGTCCTCGACACCACATCAGCACAAGCTATCCACATTTGTGCATGTTTGATTTGAGACAGTTGCCTGCGACGCGGCTGGCACAATCATGTAAACCGATTTATGTTGTTAATGACAGAGAATATTTCAACGAAATGAACACGACACTTGAAATGTAAACAAAAAAGAAATAAGGCCCCACAAAGTAAATCTTCTGTTTCTAGGCCATTTTTTGTAAACTTGCATGTGGATGAGCGGCTTTTTATTTTATTTTTGTAATTTTTTATTTGCCATAAAAAGTTCATGTTCTTGGTTCTTTATGTTTTAGGCCTCATAATCTTCAGAATTGCATGGGTGATAGCGTATTTTGTCAACTGAGTGCAAGAAGGCTTTCTTTTAACATTGCAAAGCCTTCTTGCACTCAAGTAGCAAATTTATCAGTTTTATTAACTTGGGTAAGATATCAGACACAAACCATTTAGTATTTATGTTTTAAGTTTGCATTGGTTATAAAATGTGCATGTGGCAGCCAATAGGACCATGCGGATATGGTTTGGGGTGAGTAGGACGTTACTGAGAAACAGATTTTTAACTTTTTAGGCCTAATTGAATGTTGTCCTTGAGTGTTTCACAATTACTCTGGACTCAGTGGTATACAGACTTACCTAATTTGCTTTTATAGCAAGGTGAGAAAAGAAGCATTGCTTCGAAGACACGCTTTCGATCACGATGTTACTTAATCCTTTACCTAACACAACTACAAAGGGATACTTTTTAACACGAAATGTCCCGAATAATTGAATATTTTTGGTCTATAAAGACATAGCTTATTTTTCTCATTCGAACGAGCTTGACGACCACGTTCCAGTGAATGGCAAGAAGTTATATTTCGGAGGAAAATTAAATTAAAAAAATGTAGATTACTGTGAATAGCGACGGAAGGTATGGCCGTTAGGCTGAACGTTAGGTGGAGGATAAATGGTGCAATGTCCGCATCTCACCGCCATTGCAAATCTTGACGTCAGGCGGAGGATTAATGGTGCAAAGTGAGCAGTGTGGTCTCAATCTAGATTTTTCAGTAAAAGAAATGTCCGCACCTCACCGCCATTGCAAATCTTAATGTTTTATAGCCGAATGTCGTTATTTGTTTTGCTTCTTTTTTAGCGTTGTGACCCCATCTCTTCCTCCTTCACTTCATGTATCTCCCAACCTATCAAAAGATATTCTCCTTTTTTTCGTGTCACGTTTTCCTCAAGAATGCTTTTCCTTCTATTTCAAAACAGTACTATTCTAATTCCCCTAAAGAGTTTTCTTCGTTACATACTTACGTGAGGTACCTGTCACCAAATCTGCTCCCCGGCACCAACAATCACTTTGCTTGAACAAAGTAAAGATAAAAACAGTGAGTAAAACCGCTCTCTTCATGTTGAACATTTCTAAAACTGCTGTGTGGAAAAGTGACTATCGTTAATATAGGGAAGTTGTCGTATGTGAATAAATCATGTCCATCACGTTTTTTGCTTCAAATGTCAAAATTTAATTGTATCGAGGCAACAATTTCTGTTGGAAACGGACGCCAATCACGAAAGAAATAACGTTGTTGTCCGGTTATAGGAGCAAATTAAAAATAATTGAATACTATGGAAGCATATTAGTGTCACATGAGAAATTATTTTTTTATCTCCTACGTAAGAGATATTACGTACGAGTTAGTATGTCCTACGTACGAGATAATATCTTTTACGTAAGAGTTAGTATGTCCAACGATGGAATTAGTATCTCTTACGCAGGAGTTGGTATGTCCTACGTAAGAATTAGTATGTCTTACGTAAGAGAGTATCTCTTACGTCAGAGTTAGTATGTCTTACTTAGGAGTTAGTATCTCTTACGTACGATTAGTATCTCTTACGCACGAGATAATTTTTCGTGTTTTGGAGTTGACATAGGTAGCAACACATCGTCATGAGCGTTATGTAGGCGGGCGGTGACATCATTTTAGGTGTCAGAATAACTGAAGTCAGGCAAAAAAGGTACTTATATAGGGGGACAGGGAGTGTAGAAGAGCACGAGGAGAGTACATGAACGCGTGAGTTGGAAGGAGGTATATGGTGTGTCGGGTGTACACGGACATGAGAGGGGCGTTTGAGGGTATCAGGGTGGCTCACGGAGAAGGATAATGGTGCATGAGGGAGTTGGAGTGTGCCGTATGTATAAGGGACTGACTACTAGAGCGTGTGATGGGGGGGGGGGGCGTAAGGGGGGATGAGCAGGACTTGTAAGTTTTTCATGAGGACGTTTGACGTCACGGGAAGAAAAGTTGTATATGATAGCCGGATTTGTCCTTATTGGGTGGAACACCACTGGATCGAAACAGAAGATTTTAAAAGACTTTTCCTCACATCTCAAAACTGAGTTCCCTGTTCGCCCGCCCCGTGCTTTCATATACTCTCTTCACACTCTGTCCTCAGTCCCTCATACGTTCTCTTCATTCCTTCATACGCCATATTCACTACCTACACACGCAGACTGAGCTACAGGGCGGACCAGGGTCGGGGAAAGGGTGAAGCTGGGTAGTAGCCAAGGGCCCGGAACTTTACGGAGACCGGACTTGTCCCAGGAGTCCAGGATGCTTTGGTCAGACCTGAACCCCCAAGGTTCTGACTCATGTGCCAAGCCTGGGTCCCCGAGCGAGAACCAGTAAGCTTAGTTGCCCGTCGTATTTGGACTACTAGTTGCCATTTATATAAAGAAGGAACGGGATTGCCCCAGTCCCGTGAAGATGCGGAATCTGTTATTGGACTGTTATCTATATACATATGCATTAGGCTCCGTGTTTTGCGGGTTTCCTAAATTGATAGCAGTCGACCGAGAAATGACCACGAGACGATATTCAAGGAAAATGAATCATTTGGAGTCCAGATTTGAACAATTTTCCCGAAATATCTCCTTATTACACTTCTCATACTCTTCACCTCTAAGACGTTTGATCCGAATACCGAATGCTTCGAAGGAAGCCAATTTTCCGCTGGATGCCCTTTCCAAAGTTAGTACCATTGTAACTTTAACAACATTTTAGTTCTACACAACTGAACTAGTGGGTCCTACTATTAACACATTTCAGCTAAGAACCACTAGCTCTATAGTTGCAGACTACTAGATTGTAAGAATGGGTGGGTGGGGGAGGGGGAGGAGGCCGTATCGCGAATGGAGCTCTGCACTTGACCCCCGGTTGTAATTTTGGTCTGATAATTCTTGGAATAAAAACATAATTGAATCAGTTTCACGTAATGAAGATCTGACTTCAAGAATTGTGCTGTCAAAAGCTATAACTCTTGCTCACTGGATACTCAATGATGAATTTGCAAATTTAAAATATGCTGCTAAAAACGTCATTTTGACGGCCAAAAACCATCACTGACACGTAAAGAAGTAACACTCCGAAAATTCAATCAAATTGACATTAACAAGCTTAAATGTGACATCGAAAAATCAGATTTGTGTAATTTTCAGTGTGCTAACCTGGATGATCTGGCAAAATCATACAACAACACATTGTCTTTTCTACTGGATGAGCATGCCCCTCTGAAAACAAAAACATTAATTATTCGCCCAAGTATACCCTGGTTTACCAATGAACTGAGAACTCTGAAAGCTAATCGTCGAAAGCAAGAGCGGGAAAGATCTAAATCTTACAATGAAGAAGCAGCATATAAGACTATTCGTAATCAGTTCTCCAACAAATTAAAATATGCCAGAAAATCTTTCTACACAACATGTGTTGAAGCTTGTAAGGGTGACAGCAAAAAGCTGTTTAAAGTTGTTAAAAATCTGTGTACAGGAAAACAAAGTGTGTCATTTCCACCACACGATGATCCAACAAAGCTAGCTGATCAATTTGGCAAATTTTTCATAAAAAAAAATAAAATTAATTCAGGAAAAAATTAAGAACATAAATGTAAACAAAATTGACATCAAACAGAGAGCATCAGAAACAGAGCTTTCAACTTTTCGACCTTTAGAAATCCACGAGGTGACCAAATTAATAAAAGAATCCTCAAATGCCTCATGTCAACTCGACCCAATGCCAACATCTATTGTCAAATCACGTGTAGACTCTTTGGCTCCTGTAATTACAAAAATGATCAACATGTCTCTGCTAGAAGGATATGTGCCTGATGCGTGGAAAATAGCAATTGTTAATCCTCTTCTGAAGAAACAAGGTGCGGAACTTGTGTTTAAAAACTCCCGACCAGTGAGTAACTTACCGTTCGTCTCTAAGCTGTGTGAAGAATCCGCAATTGACCAACTAATGTTACATGCATGCTCCTTTACCGGCCAACACGTCTGGATTCAGAAAATTTCCCTCTACTGAAACGGCATTACTCAAGGTTCAGAATGACATCCTCCTTAATATGGAGTCTGGAAGGATAACATTGCTTGTTCTTTTAGACTTTAGTGCTGCTTTTGACACTGTTTGTCATAAAACTCTGCTAGAGACAATGAATTGCTGCTAGCTGGCTATCATCAATCATCATACCTCAAGAATAGACAGCAGCGTGTATCAATAAACGGTAATCTGTCAAAAGACTTCCATCTTGAATGTGGAGTCCCACAGGGCAGTTGCCTTGGTCCTGTTCTGTTTCTATTTCATATTTCAAAAATGTGCACCATCATTGAATCTCACCTGCCTGACGTCCATGGTTATGCTGATGACACACATGTCTATTTCTCTTTTCGACCATCAGTCAAGGATCAAACGAAAGCTCTAGAAACTATTGAATCATGTATTTCGGACATTCGCACATGGATGGTTTCAAACAAATTAATGATAAATGATGATAAGACTGAATTCTTAATAATTGGTTCACGACAACAACTCACTAAAGTTGACATCAATTCAGTGAAGGTAGGAGATTCCTCCATCAGTGCAAGTAACAGTGTACGTAATCTTGGTGCCTTCTTCGACTCTACCATGTCTATGGACAGACATGTTACAAATATGTGCAATAAGGCTTTCAGAGATCTATACAAAGTTAAACAGATCAGACAGTTCCTCACCAAAGACTCAACAAAAACCCTAGTTCATGCCTTTGTAACTTCACATTTGGATTATTGTAATGCCTTACTGTTCGACCTTCCACAATATCAGTACTCTCGCCTGCAAATGGTACTAAATGCATGAGCCCGAGTGATATGTAGGGTATCACGATCTCAACACATCACTCCTGTTCTGAGGGATATGCACTGGCTGACAGTTAAGTACAGAATAATTTTCAAAACTTTATTATTAGTTTTTAAGACACAAAACAACTTGTTACCAGCCTACTTGGAAGAACTCCTTAATAGCAGGAATGTGTGTCAATACAACCTGAGGTCCGATGGTAAAATGCTGCTACATGTTCAAAAACATGGGTGTAAGAAATTTGGAGATAGGTCATTCTCATTTGCTGGCCCTCAATTGTGGAATAATTTACCAGAAACCTAAAAAGACTGTCAAAGGTCAACCTTTTCAAAAAAGATCTCAAAACATACCTGTTTCAAATAGCCTATATGTGATGTTCTGGACTGTAAGATACTGTATATATTCCGTTTGTATATTTGCACGAGCTCAGTAACATGTACAGCGCCTTAGAATGTGGTTCTATATCTTCTGAACTATAATTTTGGCGCTATATTAATGTGTATATTATTATTATTATTATTATACATATGATCAGAAGAAAGCAGATGAAGTTCAAGGTACCTATTGGTCTAACAAGAAAAGGTTAATTTAGTTCTCGACAGATTCTGTCTCTTGTAAAAACAATTTAGTGGGACGTTTTGAAATTCAGGTTAACCCAAACTGGAATATGGATAGATCTTTATTTTGCAGTATACTAGTACATTGATTACAAAATAACATTACAACAAACAGGAAGATAAGCTAGTGTATAGCATGGAAATGACATAGCCTATAAGGCTGTCTTCCTGCCATTCCCGTAAAAAGAAAGATATCAAGTTTCTTTGATATCAGTGTTTCGAAGTGCTTTCCCCAAGACGGGGTTGTCTGATCTTTTATTCGTAATTCAGGGGTGCTAGAATGTATTTGAGAATTAAGGGATGGGAAGAGGAGGATGAGATGTCAGAAGATTACAGCTGGCTGATGACACAGTCAGGGCACGTTAGGTTGTCACATTTGGAGTAAGAACGCGAATAATTATTCAAGGCTTTATCAATTAAGGACTTTTTAAATTGGGGTCCATTTAATTGCTGGATTTGTGGGTCTATACTATTCCAGGTTCTTGGGAAGGAGTGTAAGGGCAGCACAGCAGAGAACTGTGTTCTTGGTTTGCGGGTATCTAATTTACCGGTTTGCCTTGTATTCATTCCTGAGGGGTTTCTATATACTTGAACGGTATCATCGAATGACATAGGGAGTTTTTTGTTCGTCCAGTCGTGCATAAAAAGGGAGACGTGAAGGCTGTAGAGATCACTGAATTTCAGAATGCCACAATCTCTGAAAACGTGATCTGTATGGGAGAGATACGATTTTTTGTTATGACCCGGACAGCTCTTTTTTGTAGTTTTAGAATTCTACTGGTGTAGGTCGAATGGCCCCATACCTGGATACCATATATAAGATGACACTGAATCAGTGAGAAATATAAAGTTTTCATTACCTTCGTGGGCAAGAAGTTCTTTGCCCTATTTAGTACAAAAATTGCACATGCTATTCTTGAGCACACCACAGAAATATGCTCTTTAAATTTCAAATTTTCATCCTGGAATTGAGCTCGATGCGAGCTAAGCGCAACGTCAGGCCCTTAGTACTATTCGGCGACGAGAATCCTTCGGAATATCCAACAGCCTGGTTTATACAGAAATCTAAAATCAAATAATCCTTTGTCCATAGAATTTTAAAGTAGTTTTGTCGACATGAAACCTCGTTGGATATCCCCTATCGATATACACAGACGTTCGGGCCGGGGTATGGGATGTGTGTGTGTGTGGTGGTGGTGTTTTTTGTTTTGGGGGGGGGGGGGGGGGGGGGGGGGGTGGCTGGGGTCTGCAACCCACTTGAGCGTGAGAAAGTTAACACTTTTGGGTCATTTTTCATAATTTCTTCCGGCAATCCAAAGTTAACATTGTCAAATTTTTTTTTTTAAATTGTCCGAAAAATTCGTGACTTTCACAAGTTCAGGTTGCGCAGAAATAAATTTCAGAGGTTCCAAATATGATTTATGCTCTCAAAACGAAGCGTCCAGTCCATGTTTATTGTCTTATTAAGGGATATGTTCCCATCGCGCGTGCGATCACTTCTGTTACTGCTCTAATTTGTTGTAACCGAACATGGAAAACGTTCGTGTTACTTATGACAAATGTATATTATAAACAGTCATGCCATTCAAAGCTGTTCAAAGGCAACTTGGCTATAGTCATTCTGTCATCAGCAGACTTGTTCGAAAAGAAGCAACAAAGCAACGATGTTTGGGACCGCCCAAGGCCTGGACAACCCGGAAAGACCTTTCCTTGGGAAGATCGGAGTCTGGCACGCCTCTCTAGGCGTGTGCCTTTGCTTCAAAAGGGGTTTTGAAACGCCTATGGCTCCCCAACAGGCGTTTGTGAAACACAACTGTCCAAAACCGTATCAAAGCACCGGGAATGAGGTCCAGAAGGGTCATCAAGCGTCTAGCTCTATCCGATCAGTATCCAACACGTTTGGAGTGGTGTATGGCACGACAGCATTGGAATCACAGAACATGGAGGAAAGTCCATTGGTCAAATGAGTAGATTCCTGCTTCACGTCACAGATGGTCGCATGAGAGTGTTGAGGCAGAGAAATACTACTTACGTGACCTACGGTTCCTTACGATGGGGGATCAGTAATGATCTGGGGGATGCCTTCTACCACAATTGTAAACTTGATATGATAACTCTACGTAGGAATGTCAGTGGTCATCAGTACATCTGAGACATTCTCAATCCGGTTGTCCTGCCTCATTTTGACAACCACCCGTTTGCTACTCGCCCTGTATTCATGGACGACAATGCAAGGTCACATCGTTCCACTGCTGTGAGAGCATTCCTTCAGAACAACGCTATTACAGCAGTACCTTGGCCTGCAATGAGCCCCGATTTGAATCCCTTTGAACACATCTGGGACTTTCATGGACGTCATGTGCAAGCAAGGGATGCGCCTGTACAGAATTTGGCCGATTTGGAAGCTACATTGCATGAGGAATGGCAGCAGTTGCCTCTGGGCCGTATCAGAAGACTCACTGGTAGCATTAAGGGGGGGGGGGGGGTCAGTCATGCTGTCAACCGGGCACGTGATGGATACACTCGCTACTGACGCCAGACACTGCTATTGTGTTCAGGAGATCACAAGTTACATTTTTTGTCAGTAATTACCGGCATTGTTTCATCATGGACCTTTCCTGCTCCATACTTGTCGAAAGAACATTTTCCCATCAAAAACATTTATGACAGATATGTGTAATAAGTGCCATTAAAACACAGCATATTTTCAACATTGTGTTCTCTCTCATTTGTCAATAGACCATCCTTTCCGCAAACAATCACTTTTGGCCATCTCAATGATGGCATGAAAGTAATGACAGTTTCTGTTAACACCAATGTGAAAAAACAAGGGGTGCTTAATTAGGTTCCAGGTGTATATACGGACAGTACACGCGTGAACAAATTCAGCCTGGTGCACATAAAAGGTGACCGACGTTTCCCTCAAATCAAGGCCGGAACTTCAGGTGATTGATAATTCCGTCAGATTCAGATTCTTTATTCAAGGTACACATACATGTAAAATGGTTACAAATAAACATATTGCACACATGTAATGAGTAGTATACCGTGGGAAGTGGCATAGCCAGATTGGCTGTCTAGCTGTCACCCCCTGGAAGAAGATGGGGTGATTGCAAACAGACTGTGACTGAAAGAATGAACTGAGAGCCAATTATTTGACACATGATGGAGAATGACGATCGAATCATTACTTTTCTGGGATTAGAGTATTGGTGCTTCATTTTCGCCAGCGGAAAAACGGTGATGCTTCAAGGTAGGCAAGAAGCAACCTGCCTATAGGACCTGCCTATAGGACTCCCTCCACTACTTGTCATAACACTTGAGGGCGGTAACAAGTCCCATCGTGGAGTTCGTATCGTTTTGACTGCGACAAAGAGGTTGGTCATGATGTTTGGGCGTGTTATCTACGTTAGCAGCATCATCATCGTAGGATGACGAACGTTATGATTTAGTTGTTTAGACTATTGTCTATGTGCAAGTTCTTAATTGTATCCATATAGTATTTTACATAGCACCACTGTAAGGAGGAAGCGCGACAGGTTGCACAAGACCAGGATTCCAGATTTAGACGCGGACCACGACTTTGACAATTTCCAAATTTACAAAGTTTACGAAGTGCAATCGGGGCAGTAGGGATTGTTGCAGCTGACATAACTGGAATATGAGGAAATGAATGTGGATGTTAAGTTGTTCTTAAGCATGCTTCTGTCATTAATATTACGAGTTGTGTCGTCCAGAGCATTCCATAGATTGGGGAAAGAGTATAAAGGAAATTTATCCAGAGTTTGGGTCCTTGTTTGTTCTATTTGTAGGAGGCCCGACTGTCTAGTTCTCCTACCAGATGGATTGTCAGTAATTGTAAATATATCATTGAAAGAAACCGGTAATCTGTCGTTCTGCCAGTCAAACACGAACAGTAGTGCATGTAGCCTAAACAAATCATCAACCTTGAGTATTTGGTTTTCTTTAAACAGGGGATCTGTATGAGAAATGTACTTTTTGTTATTAATTAATGAACGTTTTTGCAGGACAGCTAGTTTTTTGATAGCTGTTGAGTTGCCCCATGCCTGGATTCCGTATACCAAATGGCTATGTATGAGGGCGTACAATGTTTTCAGAGCTCCGCGGGGGAGGATATTTTTAACTTTGTTGAGACTATAGTTTGCGCGTGCTATTTTCGAGCATAATCGGGATATGTGAGCCTTGTAGGATAAATTTTCATCAATGCTAATTCCTAAGAATTTCACAGATTTTTTTGTTTCAGTGACCCCAACCTTGTTAATGTTTTGGTTATTTATTTTTACCCCTTGACACAGATTATTGTTCCTACCTTTATTTGGATTAAGTATGATGTATGAGGTTTTCTTAGCATTCATCATTAACTGGTTCACAGAGCACCATTCGAATAGTTTCTGAAGCTCGTCAATGAAATACGGTGTAATAGGATTGTTGTCGGAGCCCGGGCAGTGTGCAGTGGTGTCATCGGCAAATGATAAAAGATTGAGTGATGTTGAGTTACTTATATCATTTATATATATAAAAAAAGGACAGGGCCTAAAAGCGAGCCCTGTGGTACACCGCAACTCTGTTTGGCCAAGTCCGATTTGTGTTCTCCGAACATAACATATTGAGACCTGTTGGACAAGTAACTTCTAAACCAATTGTTGGTGACACCTCGGATACCATATTTTTCCAATTTACCTAATAGTATTTCGTGATTTATGGTGTCAAAGGCCTTTGACAAATCCAGGAACAGTGGAAAGGTTCTGTTTGTTTCTTGTTTATTATTTTCTATTGCGATGCTTTTAAGGAGCTGAAGAACTGGATGAATAGTACTATGTCCCTTTCGGAACCCGTATTAGTGAGGGTATAAAATATTAAACCTAATCAGGAAACTAGTTAGTCTCACTTCCATGAGTTTTTCCATTACTTTTGAGAATACCGGAAGTATACTGATGGGTCTGTAATTTGTAAAGCTGTGCTCGTCACCCGCTTTAAATATGGGTATCACCTTCGCGATCTTCATCCTGTCTGGTACTTTGTCGTTTAGGAAAGAGTTGTTAATTATATGTGTTAGAGGATCCAATACTTCAGTTATCGTATGCTCAAGAAGACAGGTTGTGATATCATCTCAGTCTTTAGATAATTTTGGCTTTATTTTATTTACTACTCGGTTGACTTCAGTGGGATTTGTGGGTATTAAATAAAGATTACTGGAGACATTGTTGTCCATGTAATCTGTGTAGGACTTATTAGTTTTCTGAATCTGTTCGGAGGCGTTTTTTCCAATGTTTATCAAGAAATTGTTGAATTCTTTTGCGATGTCATGGAGCTCGCTTAACTCGATGTTGTCCTGGATGAAGAACGAGGGTAATCTGGCTTCACGTTTTCCTTTATTTATGGCTTCGTTTAAAATCTGCCACGTTCTTCGCATATTGTTTTTGTTTTCGTTTAGGATATCTCTACAATAGGTAGCTTTACATTGTTTTTTTACCTTGTTGAAGATTCTACAGTAGTTTTTTTTTTTTTTTTTATAGTTTTCTGAGTTCCTTTCGGTGGGAGCTTGGAGTTTTTTCTTGTAGAATTTTTCTTTATTGTTGGAGGATATTACAAGCCCCCTTGTCATCCAGGGCTGTTTTTTAATAATTTCTTTTTGTTCTGGCGAACACGTTTGAGAGGGAATGCTTTTTCATAGGCTTTCATATAGATGTTTAGAAAGGTTTCATATGACTCATTGGGACAATTCGACTGCATTACGGCTTTAGGAGGGGTGTTGGGTCTATAGATAACGCCAATAATTCTGGGTTGGTATTTATCTTTAATTTCAATAAACAGAGATTCGAAAACACGGGGAATAAAGAACGAAATATCATTACGAACTCTATAGGGTATTCCTTCTTTAATGTATAGACCAACCCCTCCTCGACCATCATCATTCTCGTGTCTCATACGTTTAATAATCGGGGCATAGCCATCCAGGCTGAACGACATCTCTGGAGGAATGTGGAATATTTCGGTAAGTCCTATTATGTCGAAGAAGTTCTTTCCTGTTTGTAGGTTATATAGCATGTTTTGGAAGGAATCCCAATGGGCCCTCAGGCTTTGGCAGTTGAGATGGAATATTGAGAATCCTGCGTCTATTTTACAAGCCATTAACTGAAAGTCACTAGGCGAAAAGTAGTTGCAGTCAGTTGCGCGATTTTTATATGGGGATTCATCATTTTCTGCCAAGGACCATATTTTCTCATTATAGAGTTGTATAAAGTCGTACTCTGCGTCTACCTGCACCTCGTCGAGTGTAATGTTGCCCGCCATAATTCACCAACATACTACCATTCTTTCTCGATGGACAAATATACAAGCCATAAATACAATATATTGTTCCAAGATGAAGATAAAAGGAGGTTAAGTCCCAGAACTCTTGGAAGGGTTGAGACGATATTTCTTTTTCATTTCTAGTCACAGTCTGTTGCAGTAATAGTATGTAATTGGGAGTTTCTTTAGAAACGAAATTATTCTGTACAAACAGGATAAAAACACTGTAGTTTATATACAAGTACGATGGGTGCAACATCACCCTACCTAACATCACATCAACGTTGTATGGTATCTTGGATGAATGATTGAACAAAAAAAAATATAATTAAAGGACTTTACACTAAAACAATGGATTCAATAACAGAGAATGAGTGAGTGAATTTGTAAAAGACGAGGTGGAATAATAATCAGTGCAAACAAGTAGGCAGAACAGAAACGGAGTGGAGACATATTAAGAGGTTGAGATGAAATGAGTGAAAACGAAAAGAGACAGAGGGAATGAAGGAATTGTGAATGGATAAAAAATAAAATTGGAAACCGATCTTAATTATGAACTTCAACAGCGCTATATAATTACGTCTTGGGATGTACCCTTCGAATACTGACAGTTATTCCAGCCCTTGGTTCGACACGAACGACAGTCGAAACTTGTAAACAAACAGCTTTGGAAAGCTAATTTGTTTTCATCCTCGTCTTGGAAACACAGCCCACGACCCCCACCGCCACCGGAACGAGCTAGGCGAGCTAGTTCCAATGGCCGGGTGTGTGTGTATGTGTGTGTGTGTGTGTGGGGGGGGGGGGGGTGCATACGCCATATTTCCAAGACAGAAAATGAAGAAAAACAATTATATATGAAAGTATTGTTGAGATTAGTAGAAGGCGCTTGTCGGTTTTGGACGCTACATAGGAGAGAGGGTTAATAAATAGCCGGATGAGAGTTGTCGAATTGCGCGTGATAAATAATAAATGGGGTGGGGTACTTTGGTTTGTTACCCTAAACAGCAGGTCGGTCACACACTCACCCACCCCCTACACACTCGATCATCCATCCATCCATCCATCCATCCATCCATCCATCCATCCATCCATCCATCCATCCATCCATCCATCCATCCATCCATCCATCCATCCGCGCATCCATCCAGAATGAATGAACGAACGAATGAATGAACGAACGGATGAGTGAATGGATGGACGAATGAATCAATGCACGAATGGGTGAGTGAGATGAGACAGAAAGATGAGACAACCCATCATCCAGCATGGCTGTTATTTGACACTAGTAACACTATGAACGAATGAACGAATGAATAAGATAACCCTTCATCCAGCAATGAATGAACGAATGAATGAGTGAATGAATGGACGAATGAATCAATGAGCAAATGGATGAGTGAGATGAGATAGAGAGATGAGATGACCCCCTCATCCAGCATGGCTGTTATATGACACTAGTAACACTATGAACGAATGAACGAATGAATGAGATAACCCTTCATCCAACAAGGACGTCATATGACACTAGTAAGCAAGTTCCATGCTATTTGTTCCATCCGTTTTGTCAAGATGCAAAACGGATGGAACAAACAGCATTGGAACAGGCTCGCTTTGATGAGGGGTCATAAGCCATATCACATTTTAGAGAAAAGAAAACTAAAAAACAACATAAAACCTGCTCGTTCCAATGAGGGGTCTTAAGCCACATCTCCAAGACATCGAGAAGAGGGACATCACGGAGATTCAGTGGTTATTTGTGAAAAGGATTGGTCGGTTTTGGACGCTGCGCAGAGCAAAGGGTTGGTGAACAGCCGAGTAAAAACTATTATGGGCTAAAGTTATCTTGCTCGAACTAACTTAACGAACTAGCGCGGGAGGCACTGCATTTGATGATAACGATCATTTGTGGGGTACAAGTACACCGCCGTGATATGTATCATAGCACTGTGGTGAGAATTTGGTAGCATGTCAGCATCAAGCATGATGTTAATGCCTAATAGCGGTTGATACAAATATGAGGTTCACCGATTTTAAATTGTGAATCTAAACAACATCTATCTCACTCACTAACTCACTAACTCACTCACTCACTCATGAATGAATGAGCTCACTATCATCATCGAGAGGTCATAAGCCATATTTCAGAGACATCAAAAAACAAAGCAAAATCCAGAAAAAAAAACAAAAGTGTACAAATCTTGAAAATTGGATAGTTGTCAATGGCGCTGGCAGTATTGACGTTACACTTGGCAGACGGTCAATGATCAACCGGGTGAGAATTTGGGATTAAAGTTATTTCACTGGTACAAAATTGACGAACTGGCGTTGGCTGTACTTCAAGATATAGTTTCACTAATTAAAAGTTGATTTGTTAATGAATAATATTACATAATTACATCATGGAATGTACACTTTAATAACTAACAATTAACAAACATAACAGCCCGTATTCAAGCACGAACAACAGACGACACTCATAAGAAGTATTATTGAGAGACTAATTTGTCTTCCATCCCTTGCGTCGGGAGCACAGCTCACGACCCCCACCGCCACGCGCTCGTTCCAATGAGGGGTCACAAGCCATATTTCCGACGCAAAAAGTAAGGAAATCATGAATTGCAAATAGCGAGTTGATGAATAGGGCTGTCCGTTTTGGCACTACATATGGTAAAGGATGAGTGACTAACCTAAAAAGGAATAAAGAGGGGTGGATCTTAAATTATCTTAATGATGCTATATTGACGAACTAGCGCAAGAGGGCACTACAGGGTATAAATTATCTGATGAATTGTTGAAGTGCTCTTGATAAAAAATAAACGAGGTGGAGGTACCCTAAACAGAATGAATGAATGAATGAATTAATGAATGAATGAATTAATGAATTAATGAACGAATGAATGAATGACACTAGTAACACGAAGAACTAACGAATGAGTGAATGAATGAATCAAGGGAATAGATAACCCTTCATCCGGCATGGATGTTATATGACACGAGTAAATAGTAAACAAGTTCTATGCTATTTGTTCCATCCGTTATGTCGAGATACACCGCCCTGGAACAGGCCCACTTTGATGAGGGGTCATAAGCCACATTTTCGAGAAGAAAAAAAAAACAAAACAAAAAACACCTGCTCGTTCCAATAAGGGGTCATAGGCCACATAGCCACATCTCCAAGGCAACAAGAAGAAAGAAATCACGAAGATTCGGTGGTTATTTGTGAAAAGCGTTGGTCGGTTTTGGACGCAACGCAGAGCAAAGGGTGAATAGTCGAGTGAAAACTATTGTGGGCTAAAGTTATCTTGCTCGAACTAGCTTGACGAACTAGCGCGGAAAGCACTGCATGTGATGATGGCGCTCATTTGCAGAGCAGAGGGTTGGTGAATACCCAAGTGAAAACTATTGTGGGCTAAAGTTATCTTGCTCGAACTAACTTAACGAACTTGCGCAGGAGGCACTGCATTTGATGATGACGATCATTTGTGGGGTACAAGTACACCACAGTGATATGTATCACAGCACTGTGATGAGAATGTAGTAGCATGTCAGCATCAGGCATGATGTTATGCTAGGTAAAGGGTTAATCATCATCACCAAGTAGTTGCATAATCTCACCAGGGCCAATACAATAAAGCCTTTACACTTTTATTTCCCAGAATTGTTTTTTCTATTCGTTTGTAAATGACTGAAATGAACTTTTGACAATATGAAGGGGAATATCCTCGAGTGTTCAAATGCTAAAACACTAATAGGCTGGGTATGTTCGGGGGGTATGTTCCATTGTACAAGAGTAGTTTCTCGATTCGTGGAATTATCACAAACAACCCCACACGGAGTCCAACTTTACTGAATCGGCTAGGAATACCACTTACGGAATTCCTTATATAGCCTTTCTATATGTATACGTATTATAAGGGGAATATGAAGCAATCTGATTGAACCATGACGAGGTTATTGTCGAGACTGAGATAGCCATCATGCCTCTGGCAGTGCTACAAGTTAGAAGTAATGGTACAAGACTGCAAGAGCGGTAGAATACAAAAGTATTGGGCGGTTGCTGTAGAAGCTAATGATAGGACAGATGGTGGTGACTATGGACAAGTCAGTAGTAGTGGGCTTGGAGCTTTGGAGATGATGAGTGGTCTAATTGCTGTATAGGAGCTGTATAGGAGCCATATAGGAGCTAGGAGCTCTATAGGAGCTCAGTCATAGGTATTCTGAAATACCGAAATGAGGCTAAGAGGCCTGGTAAATAAGACCTCATTGAGGGATTTTCTCATAGCTCCCATGACCTCATACGAGGGGTATGTTCCTTTGTACAAGAGTAGTTTCTCGATTCTCCAAAAGGTATCCTCGAAAGGCATCCTCCAATAGTACGTTGCCATGTCATAGGTAGCCTCAGATACCGAAATAAGGACAAGAGGGATAGTAAATTAGACCTCACAGGGGGATTTTCTCATGGCCTTCATGACCTCAAACGACAAAAAGGGATTATCCAAAAGGTTTCCTCGAAAGGTATACGTTGCCATGTCATAGGTATCCTCAAATACCGAAACGAGGCTAAGAGGAATGGTAAATTAGACCTCATTGAGGGATTTTGTCATGGTCCCCATGGCCTCATACAATAAAAAAGGGGTTCCAAAGGCCGGGTATTTTCCAAAAAGGGATTCTTAAAAGGGGACTGATTCCACAGAACATGGCAATTCGATACCGAAAGGATGAGAATCAACTTCTGGCTGAACTAGGGTGGCCCTCCCTTTTGAAGCGACGCGAAAAGCACAAATACTGCATTCTTTTCAAAATTATCAACAATGAAACTCCAAATTATCTCAATGCATTGTTACCCCTTCGAACGCACGATATCTCAATGTATAATCTTCGCAACCCCAACAGATTCACGTATTATCCGGCAAGAACGAAGCGTTTCAAAAAATCCCTTTTCCCGTCCACCACAAAAAGCTGGAACAACTTACCAGACGTACTCACCGGAGCCGCAACACTAACGGAGTTCAAACAAATCTATGCCCAATTGAACTTGATCCCCAAACCACCTCTTTATTTTCGTGTGGGAAAAAGAAAGGTCAACATTTTACACTCAAAATTGCGTAATAACTGCAGCGATCTAAATAATGACAAGTTCCAAAACTATATTCTGGCCAACCCAAAGTGTATGTGTGGTAATCCCTGTGAAAATGCTCATCACTATCTCCTGGTGTGCCCTCGATACACTGACCCCAGGATTACACTACTCGATTCTCTTCGAGATTTTGATATATCATCCGAAACCGATCTCTTGTATGGTAAACCCACACTGTCAACAAAACAAAACCAATATATCTTTCTGAAAACCCAAGCGTTCATCTTAGCTAGTGGCCGCTTCAATTGAGTCATTATATTCTCGACTAGTCTCTCTTTTGCACTAGACGAGACGTACTATAAACGTCACATCCCTCCCCCTTTATCTTGCCATTCAAGAGCTTTCGTAGAGAAAGGCAGCAGTGTCCAACCGTATGTATTCCCTGTATCGAGACCATATTACGTACATTGCTGCCTGTTTCAACAACTTACATTTCAATTGTAAATAGTGTAAATCCCTATTCATTTGTGAACCAATCTATATATCTTGTAGCCGCATCTATTTATTGTTTTTTTCTGTTGTATTTATGGAGAGGAGTTAACATAAGTTGTATAACTTGTACTCCAATCCTTTTTGCAAATTGATCGCAAATAAAATATGTTTAAACTAAAGGATGAGAATCATATAGGTCTTTTTTGTTCACAAGGGACATAACTCTGCTTAACGATTATAAAAAGAATCAAGCAATCTGATTGGCTAGTAAGCTGCAATAAAGTGAACTGACTGGATCTGGATAAACGAAACGAGAACCGAATTCCTTGAAATAGGGTAAGAAATAGCCAAAACAGGCCAGAAAAGCTATATATAGTAACAAAACTGTTCCAAATGATAAACTCTTCTACTCTCCTGCAGTATACGCCGATTCAATCGAACGGTCCTATAACACTGCGTGCAACAATTATAAGTAGGATTCTTGATGAATCCTTATCAAATAAAGTCGTTTTTGATAGTTTGGAGGGATTGTCGGGTTGTTTGTGGTAATTCTACTAATCGGGAAACTACTTTTGTACAAACCCTCCGAACATACCCCATGCCCTATTAGAAGGTTTTAGGTCACATAGCAACCACGCGCTGTCATAGAAACAAGCTGGAGGCCTCCACTATGCAAAATTGTCGACGGAAAACGTATCACCTAACACGCGCTGCGCATGCGCACTAACACCACTATTACTATGGTAATGACGCCACAAGATTGCCGCTTACGCGGGTTACCATGACAACACAACATGACATCACTGGGTCACGTGACGTGACGTCACTTCCGTGGTCCTGCACCCTTGGGGTGTCCGGGTACATGACATTCTACGGACCAAGAGTTATAGCTTCTGACAGCACAATTCTTGAAGTGAGATCTTTATTACGTCAAATTGATTCAATAAAGCTTTTACTTCAAGAATCATGCAGTCCAAAATTACAACCGTTGGTGACGTGCAGAGCTCCATTCCCGATACAGCCCCTCGCCCCTTCTCAACTATAGAACTAGTGGCTCTTAGTTGAAATGTGTTAATAGTAGGACCCACTAGTTCAGTTGTGTAGAACGTTGATAAGGCTACAATGGTGCTAACTTTGGAAGGGCACCCAGCGGAAAATTCGCTTCGTTCGGAGCATTCGGTATTCGGATAAAACGTCTTAGAGGTGAAGAGTATGAGAAGGGTAATAAGGGGACATTTCGGGGAAATTATTCAAATCTGGACTCCAAATGTCGCATTTCCTTGAATCTCGACTCGAAGTCGTTTCTCAGTCGATTGTTATCAATTTGTAGGAATGTTTAGGAAACCTGCCTAACACCGAGACTGATGCATATGTACATAGCAGTCTATAAACAGATTGAGCATATCCACGGGCCTGAGGCAATCCCATTCCTTCTTTACATAAATGGCAATTAGTATTCCAATACGTTAGCAACTCAACTTACTGGTTCTCGCTCGGGGATCGGGGACCCAGGCTTGGCAAAGGTGTCAGAACTCTGAGGGCCCAGGCCTGACCAAAGCATCCTGGACTCCTGGACCAAGCCGGGCAAGTTCTAGGTCCTTGGTTACTACCCCGCCCCACCCGTTCCCCGGCCTTGGTCTGTCCTGTAGTTCAATCTGCGTGTGTAAATAGTGAAAGTAGCGTATGAAAGAATGAAGAGGACGTATGAGGGACTAACGACAGAGTATGAAGAGAGCATATGAAAGCACGGGGCGGGCGAATAGGGACCTCAGTTGTGAGATATGAGGACAAGTCTTTTAAAATCTTCTGCTTTCGTTCCAGCGGTGTTCCACCCAATAAGTACAAACCCGGTTGTCATATACAACTTTTCTCCCCGTGACGCCATACGTCCTCATAGTAAGCTCATAAGCCCTCCACATTCTCCCTTACGACCCCCACACGCTCAAGTGAGTCCCTTATACCTATTGCACACTCCAATTCCCTCATGCACCATTATCCTTCTTTGTGAGCCACCCTGATACCCTCAAATGCCTCCTTCATGTCTTTGTACACCCGACACATGCAATATTACGCTCTTCTCATTACCACATACCTCCTTTTCATGCTTTCCACCTCACATGCTCATGCACTTCCCTCGCGCCCTTCTACACCCCCTGTTGCCCTATATAAGTGCCTATATGGCTTGAATTCAGTTATTCTGAACCCTAACATGATGTGACCGCCTGCCAATATAACGCTCATGACGATGTGTTGCTGCCAATGTCAACTCCAAAACACGAAAAATTATCTCGTACGTAAGAGATACTAACTCCTACGTAAGACATACTGACTCCTATGTACCAACTCCTACGCAGGACATACTAACTCCTACGTAAGAGATACTAACTCCTACGTAGGACATACAAACTCTTACGTTAGAGATATTATCTCTTACGTTGGGCATAGTAACTCTTACGGAAGAGATATTATCCCTTACGTTGGAGATAAACAATTTTCTAGAATCCCGACCATGTCATGATTGTGATTTAAAAAAAAAAACAAAACTAAAGTTACTTGCAGTTATGGACATATTTGTTCATAGAACTGGTAGATATTTTATAACCCAAGCTGTTTTTGTCAGAAAACTGCAGCTGCTACAAACTATCTTTATGATTAACTGTTCAATTTTTTTACCAAACGTAACTGCTAAATCCCGAGTAGCACTATTCACAAATATAGCCATTTAGATTTGTTTTTTCTCCACTTTTTTGTTTCTAAAACAAAGCTGATAAACCCTCATTGAACGAGCTCGTTCCATTGAGGAGACACAAGCTCTGGTTTTGAGACAGAAGGCTCAGCAAAATATTGAAAAAGACTGAAAATGTCCTCCTTCTTGAGAATGTTAAACTAATTTGCTTTGTCCTGAATTGCACAAGAGAGGAGATGAAAGGGAAAAATTGAACGCGGTTGAAATTGCTAATGTGAATCTGTTTTTATGGACGCAATCAATTTTCCTAATTATACCATCCAACGAAGTTGAATTGTGTATTGAAATTGTAAGCCTATTTTAAATCCTCAAACCATTTTTCGGGCACTTCCTCTTCACACACAATCATGAAATTTGGCATACTTATTCCCTATGTCCATACCTCGGGAGCTTTTTTGTTTTTCGAATTTCGACTCGATGTTGGAATGAGCCGAGTTTTATACTTACTTTTTTTAAAATATTTTAATTTAAAGCTTATTTTTAAGCATATCCTTCTGAAATGATTGAAATATAATCTCCGGAAAAAAGTCTATCTAAAAATGTATTGCTTTCATAAGAAATTCTCGGTCGTTTAGAACGTAATGTGCGGGCATCTTTTAGTAGAAACTCCAATTTTCTAACACACACAACAATATCTGCTACTTGATAATTCTAGGAAATTGTTATTACCTTGTGTTAATGACTTTATAATTCTTCCGTTTTGACCGTAAAACGTCATTTTGAACAGTTTTTTATTTCTCATATATACAAATGGTCTTTGCTTCTGAAAATTTGAACATAGACTCTCCCACAAAACCATATCAAAAAATATAATGCAGTATTTAGCTGTCGGAAAAAAGTCCCCCATGAAGAAATTTTGAAGTTATGACGTCAGAGTAAAAACAATCGCCCAATTTCGACGAAACTGCAGTATGCTGTAAAGACAAAAAATAAAAGGAACTGTATGTATTTTTTTTTGATTTAACGTCATTTTCGACGTTTAGCGGCATTTCAAATTTTAACTTTTTGAAATATCGCCGATATTGTGACCGGCAAAACTAAAAAAAGTACAAAAGACATCTTTACAATATTTCACAGACAGCTCCATCGATACCAGAAAGCGAACACCGCATGTTTTGGTTTTGATTGGTCGAATATTTTTGACGCTATAACGTTAAAGGCGACCTGGTCGCCGAAGGTCGAAAATTAAATGTTACTGGATAAAGTAGAAATTAAGAGACATTTTAGTTAATTTTAGTTCCAATGACATTTTAGTATGTATAATTCCAAACACAAAGGTGCAAAAAAAACAATTAAAAAATCCAACTTTAAACTCTGGAGATATGACGTAAATTACGCATTACTTCATGTTTTCGGCCAATTTAGACAGTTTTCATTGAAAAGTCTAATTTTATAACCGACAGACTCCTGTAGTTATAAGTAGCAGAGCTTTGAAACTTCACATACCGCCTTTGGGTCGTATGAAATTATCAATAATTCTTTACTCTTTTCCCTTTCGATTTGCGATGCGTGTTTTACGTTATTTTCTTAATCTTTTGTTTTTAGGCCCATTTTGAGGTTTATCTTTCAGAAATTTTTGAAACTGAATCTTCAATAAAAATCGTATCTAAAACTGCGTTGCCGTCCTCATAAATTCCCAGCGGTTCAGGGCGAACTGACCCGCTACATAAACAAAAAATAATCGTACGGAATTGTTTTCGTATTTTGTGGAGCTCAAAATATATACACAGAACGACATACGAGTGTGAGTGGGTTAATCGATATGGCACTTGTGCCATCGCGGAAGGATAAAACTCGAGGCCGCACACGCATGTGTCGTTCTGCGTTTATTACACGCCTTCACGTCTATAAACCAATTATTAGAAGGACACTCAGCAATTCACTTGACAGCTATCAACAAAAAGGATACATTTTATCGTCAACCAAATTTGCGATGGGTACCCGTGTTATTATTTCGTTCCCTGAGTTCCAGTGTGTTCTATGTGCCTACTGGCACATAGAACACATTGGAACTCAGGAGACGATTTTTAGCTATGGCTAGCGATTCAGATTGTAATTGCGGTGAACTATTTGTAGAAAATTCCAGTGAAATTTCGCTTCTGTTTAAAAATAGTCTGTCAACGATTTTCGTTCCGCACATATTCATTATCCGCATGGATTGAGGTTGCCGTAGATAGGGATTTCATAGAACAGGCGTGTAATAAAAAAGAATACCTGTTTTTGGATTTTTCTTTGTAATGTCATTTTTCAACGTTTTTACCTCATTTAATGTTTTCACATGTTACCTTACATACCCTTTGTGATAGTCCAACCTTAGAAACGACAAGAGATTCGGCTTTCATATCTTGTTACACCTGAAGAAATACTCAATTTATTCAACAGCACACTCGTATTCACATTGAGACAATATATGCAAAGCTATCGTGTTAGACCCGACCGAATGTCGGAAAACTTTGTAACAAAATTTCACTGTATAAAGTTGAAATTGAGTAACATTTTTTGTCCAGGTGAACTCGACGCCTTCTCGTTGAAGTGAGCCTTGGCCTCTATGGAATTTAATTACATTCGTACGCATTCTTTTGCATATAAACAGGGTTTACGTTCCGTGATATATTGGTTCTGTTATAGAATGGGGACATCCTACTTCTGGATCTTTGTTTTTGGTGGAATGCACTAATGTGATAGACAGTAATAATCGAAGGGATAATTTTCAACAGCGTAACACAAAATAGCAAATTAAACTTTTACCTGGCACGACAGTCAGTACAACATTTGCAAACATTTACAAAAAGAGAAAAAGAGAGAAAAAAATCATCGAAGAACAACCTTTTGCTACCGATAACTTATTACAACTCACTGGAACAAGATCGACAAACTGGTTGTATTGTGAGATCATAAGCTATGTTTTGGGAAAAGAGTGAAATAGTAATAAAATTTGAATGGTGGTTGGTCTTTACGTGAAGTAAAGAGTAAATCCAATAGAAACAAGAAAAATGTTACTAAGGTAACACATGACCCCCCCCCCCCTCCCCACCTTGACTTTACAGGCCTGGCTGTGGTGTGTGACACATCCCCCCGTTGTCCTTTATAATTGAGCGAAGTTAGATGATTGTAGCCCTAATAGTTTTGGAGTTATGCTTGAGACACGATTTGTGACCCTGAACATATGAAGGTCAATTGTAACCTTCACCTTGCAGATGCGGCGGAAACTATTATACGCGACACACCTAACTGTCGTTAACATTTGTAAAAAGTTTAACAATTGTACTATGATTCGTTTCTGAGTTATGGCTGAGATACGAATATTGACCGATTGCATGCTCCTTTCACCCCCACCCCATCTTTTCCTTACGGACCTGGATGTGGTGTGTGACACATCCACCCGTTGTCCTTTGTAACAGAGCGAAGTTAGATGATTGTAGCCCTGATAGTTTTGGAGTTATGCTTGAGACACGATTTGTGACCCTGAACACATGAAGGTCAGTTGTGACCTTCACCTTGCAGATGCATCGGAAACTATTATACGCGACACACCTTCTGACTGTCCTTAACATTGTAAAAAGTTTAACAATTGTACTATGATTCGTTTCTGAGTTATGGCTGAGGCACGAATATTGACCGATTGCATGCCCCCCCCCCCGCCCCACACACACACATTGACCTTACGGACCTGGCTGTGTCGTGTGACACATCCATCCGTTGACCTTGATAATTGAGCGAAGTTAGATGATTGTAGCTCTAATAGTTTTGGAGTTATGCTTGAGACACGATTTGTGATCCTGAACATATGAAGGTCAATTGTGACCTTCACCTTGCAGATGCGGCGGAAACTATTTTTCACGACACACCTTCTGACTGTCCTTAACATTTGTAAAAAGTTTAACAATTGTACTATGATTCGTTTCTGAGTTATGGCTGAGACACGAATATTGACCGATTTTTAGTGTGACCTTGAAAGGTGACCTTGACCTTGAAGGTACGAACCCGGCTATGGTGTGTGACATATCCTCTTATGGTCCTTCATAATTGTGTGAAGTTTGATGACTGTGGCCCTAACAGTTTTCGAGTTGTCTCGGACACACACACGCACGGACACACGGTCACACAGGCACACGGACACACACACGGACGGAATCACGCACACTTCAAAAATGCCTTCAAGCGATCTGGGCTTTTCTGTACCTTTCAGATCGATCTTGATTAAATACCGATTAATAATCATTGATAAAAACCTTGAACTCCTTGTCAGATATTTGTGTACATGAATTCCACTGAATTATACAAAATAATGGTTTCGCTTGGAAGCCCTTGCCATAGCTGACATACGTTTCCTACAACGCATATCTAGTTTTGAGGCACTAAGGTACAAATGACACTCACAAATTGAATCAATCTTTGTATTGATTTGGATTGGTATTGATTTTGAAAGCTCATTGACTACACTCTTTGGATGACATTTTGTGAAACTACTTTGGCTTGGATGTATCTCATTCTAGAAGTGTTTCTTTATGGGTCTTGACTGATACTAGTTGCGGCGAAAGTTCAAGGAAAGTGTGTGTGTGTGTGGGGGGGGGGGGGGCACAAAAGACAAAGACGCCAGGCCTTTAGCTTAGTCTAATTGGTACAGAACAGCAGATACTGGTACACCGTTTTGTGGCCTGCTTGAAGAGAAAAGTGCCGGTATTTTTACCTTCTCGAGATCTGTTTCATAAACTTTTCAGGTTTTTCTCTTGTTATAGGCTTACAACGTTATTTAATTGTCAAGTGGAATGGCGAATTTTAAATACATCTGGCGGGTTTTATTGTCAATTCACTTAATGATACGCATTTTGCTTACTTCAAATATTCGAATGTGTCTGAATATTCGCTGAACGATTCGCCTTAAAATGTCGAGCACTAATTTGCGAAAATTAGTATGTGATAATCTCTTCATCATCTGTTCATTTGTCAATGTATCTCTTTGTCTATCTCTTATAACTTGTCTTTATATATTATGCCCATTCGACATTTTTATCAGTCAACTGATGAGGTCTCTTTGAGAAAGGGGATTTTTCCGTTTTCCATTATCAGATCCGTAAGCCCGTCCATTGTCATTGTAATTCGTCTAATGTCATTTACCTTATCACGTGTAACGCTGTAGGAAACAATATTTGAGTCAACCTCAGCATCCATTTCGAATGCCCGCTACTCAACACAAACAAGATATAAAACAACGGTGACTTTCCAGTACCACAACATGTTAACCATCATGGCCATTCTTTGAACAGTTTTGAAATCCATTCAATTGAACAACCACAAATCAATCACACATTAGATGAAACACATGAATTCAGGAAGAAAGAGAAACCGTTTGGATCAATACACTTCAACCCCTTCCATTGCCATTTGGTATGAACATATCAGAGGAAGAATGCGAAAGAAGTACCATCATTCATTTTACTTTAACACACAGGAGTGAAAGTCGAAATAGCAAAAAATAGAACAAGATGGATTTAATTGAACCAACTCTGGATTAAAAGAACATTTCAATCTTCGCCTGTCATCACTTATAAGAAAGAAAAACAAAAGCCTGCGTAATATCCTTGTAAGGACTAAACAGGAGCCCACTGAATAACATCAGTTTTGGCAGTCGACTTAACCATTTTCTTAGCCCAGTTCTTAGTTTAAGTCAATTTGTGTATTTTTTAATCACGTTTTTAATCACGTTTGGACCTCATAAAGAACACTATTTCGGCGGCATATTACAAAAAACACCAAGTTTCAGTTGGAAATATCTGTGACAGCGCTTCTTCTGTACCTTAAACACACACCGACACACACATATATGTGTAGCATTTTGATCGCTACCCCCTTTCCCCCACGCACAGCCCATACTGTTTTATGTTTAACACCTTTCATACCCTTCAAAAGAGATGAGAACCAAAAGATAATGTCCCAGTAGATATGGCTTTTCATTTCATTTCCATTCTGCCGAAGGTGGTATGCTTGGTGCATCTTCCGCGGCCTCCGAATGTACCATATACTGTTACATTATGTAAATTATATGTTATGCAATTATTTTCAGCACAGATGTCTAATGGGAACTCAAAGGCTCTTTTCACTTACACGGTTTAGCTCGAGCCGAGGCTGTGGAAATAGTTTGGTCCATGCTAAATGTTGATTGACAACAGAGCTTAGTGTGTAACTATTCGTTTCATCTTTCAAACAATGGAAATTGTAGCCACTAAAATGACGCAGGAAGTTTCTCTGTTTACCGTTTACCCAGCATAACGACCAAAACCGGCCAAGGCTATTCACAAAATTTATTATTCAATTTTCATTATTTTTTTCCTTTTTGTCTCCAAAACTAAGCTTATGATGGGTCATAGGCTATATTTTTGACGCAAAAACTGAAAAAAATAATTATTCAAGAATTTTGTTTGCAAGTGTCGTCTACCTTTCATGTTAGGTAAAGGGTTAAACCCACATTGTGGTCATAACTAGAAAAATATTAGGGGCCCTACACGGGTGTGTAAGAGATCTGTTCTGAAGTTCAACTCTTAGTAACAACTTCGTTTTAGAATGACGAACATCATTTGTGCAAATGCGTTCCTTTGATGAAAGAATTCCTTTAGTTGACAAACTGGTAGAATAAGCATTCCAGCCTTAAATAGTGTGTCACTTAATCAGGCCTGTTGTTTTTAAGTGATTGCCACCGTCCCCGCTGGCCCTCATGGTTTAAAAATAAGGAGCATGGCAAATTCCCACCTTGAAAAATCTTGATAAAGTAAGGGATTCTAAAAGATTCTAAAAGCACAATAATCTAGTGGAATCATAAATGTAATTAGGTTACTTTTAACCAACCCATCAGGGCCCGAAAGGTTTCCAGATTTTTTTCTACAGACAACAGATTGTAAGTCTGGCATATTGGCAGTAACTTAACTAGAAACCGTGCTAACTCAGTTTGACAATTCTCTATAGGATCTTTTCTTGGTGGTTTGTTAGAGTACATGTTCTGAGAGACCATCTAGTTTTCCAAGTTGGGTAATGAGCTTTGACGATTAAAATCTCCCAATGGATGCGTTAAAGGAAAGTCCTTGGCACAGTGTTTCTGTCATAGTAAATTGCAGTTATATCGTTATAACGTCTTAATATTGAAAAATAATACACAGTTGTTGTTCCGGGTGGTCGATCGTTCGGACAAAAGCGAAGGCAAAATTGTTTCCACGTGCATTCAAAAATTATGTCACTTCGTTTATCTCTTCGCAATGTGTTTTCTGAAAAAACTTGTCCCGCATTTTTTTTAAAGTCCTTCGGGTGTCTTACTCTTTGCATACAGTGTTTTTACGTGTTCTCTTTCATGCAAGCAAATGTGAGAGTCTATATTCTTTTGAAGTGAGGACTTGTCGTCCCTTTAAGAGCTCACTTGGCTTAAAGCTGTTTTTTTTTCTTGCGAAATTTATATTGTAACCAGTGTTTCCATCCCATATTCTGGACCCTAAGCGAATGTAAAACATTTTTAAGTTACAAGTACAGTTTCAATCGCTCCCAGAAATTAATTGGTGTTTGTGAGACTCTCCGTCGACGTTATGGGGCAAACTGCTAACATTTGCTGAGAATAATCGGCGAATTATACGAAAATTTGGCAGTTACAGATAACTTTTATCTTAATAAAATGACATGTATTGTCACACGAAATACATAAATATGCAAGCGATTTTAGTTATTAAGGTGGAAAAGCACACGCACAGTCGTGGAAGATGCCTTGCTTTTCTTGGTCACTGTTAGTTACCAAATACGTATGCATGTGTGATGTTGTAGGTTTGGGGGAATACAGCGTGGGAAATTATACTGGCAGTTTTCCGACATTTCCTGAGACAGGTACGGTTGAGTCACGCAGCCGAAGAGTGAAAACACTGTTAAAGACTTTTTTCGGAATTTTGCGGATCAATGTTTCAGCAAATGCGCTGTCAGAACATAATTCTTTAAAACCGCAGCTGTCGAAAAACAGATTAATTTTACTGAGCGTAGTTGAATGGATATGGAATGAAAATAAAGTAGGTTCGGGGGGTAGGGTGTAATTAAAAAATTAAACTGGTTGCATATCCCAAACATAAACCGAGTGTAAATTACAATAGACAACCAAATCCAGTATCCAAGAAACGGAGAAAATGCCTGGATGACGAAACATGCGAATTGAAGAAAGAACGGTGTCAGAATGTTTTTTTTCTACATATAATTGAACGCTCCAGTCGACTCAAGTAGCAAATGTTATCAGTTTCCTTTCAGCCCATTTGCTAAAAACGCACAGAACCAAACAAAATGTTCCAGTTGTTTTTTAAATCCTGTCATTTGGATAAAACGTATTCCTGAATTGACTCCGTGGTGTATTATTCAGATCTTTCTAAACTGTTAAATGTTCACGGCTCTCCAGATCCAAAGTATCTTTGCAGTCGAGAAGTTGTTTTGAAGAGACAAACTACATCTCGTCTGTATGAACATGTATACTGAGCAAATAAACGTTTATACTTGATACAGAAGAATTTACTGAGAGTTTGGAAAAAAGCATTGACGATATACAAACAAGTAGTTAGATACAAAATATTATTTTCAAATGCAAAGAGATTATCTCAGACCTTGCAGTTATGTAGAAATACGTTGTCGGAAACTTTTAGAAATTGGAGTGTATAAGCAACGCATTTCGAAAGAAATGTAACGGAACCGTAGACTTTCTCTGTAAGTTTACTTGCAGGTTAATGTTAATTTAAATAACACATATCATCCTCTTAAAATATGTCCTAAAATAGGGCAACGTAGCATGGTGCCGAGTAGTCTCCGAATTTGACATGACCTGACAAAAATGCTAATTATCGCAATCTTCAACCATACCACTTTCTGCAAAATATCAAAGAGTCGTCATTTGTGACATTGTGGGTTGTTTCACATCAATTTAATATTTTCAAGTGGAAGAGCAAATCAATTTTATCAATTATAAGTCCCTTATCTCGTCATTTGAGCTGCAGATTTAACCAAGACCTTTGACTTTTGTTGACGACATTATATGAAGCGGCCATTTATTTTTATTCATGATTTTGACAATTTATCCTTTACCTAACACGAGTAAGAAGGGATACTTGCAAAAACGTTTTCGGACCTTTAAATCGGCCCAATTTAGGGACATTGCAGACTTACCAAGTCAGCTGCTGTTCAGCTCTATTGAAAGAATTTGGGTCATAACGACTGCTTGGGATACCTTTTGTAATTTCTTATATCTTTACTGGTACCTCGGAATACCTATTAACCCTCTGGAGCCAAATTCCATTTTTGATTTATTTTTTGCAACAGAACAACATGCAGACTATGGGTAATCCCGAAGTAACACATTGAGTACCTGGGCAGTTGTTTCGAGGATAGTCTTGGCTGCCTATGTAGACAGCCAAGACTTGCCTTGTAACAACCACAAAGCGTCTGGATATACACTGTCAATGAGTAGCAGAAATGTAGTTAAATCACATGGACGACATAAGACAAAACAACATAAAAACCAAACCTAAATATCTGTTATGGTCTGTAATTTAGGAACATCCCTGTAATTTGAAGATAAGAGATATCACCGAGTTTGGACATTTATGGCCCTGTATTCTCGAATAACTATTTTTTGTGTCATTGTTTGCCCAAGGACATAGCCTCTGAACCCTTGAGCTCGTTACAATATAGCGGCTAACAGCTATGAATTGAGGGCACAAATTTCAAATATATACTAAAATTGAAATATTGATTTTTGAACAGCAATTTTGGGCCGGTTATGGTCGTTACGTTTGGTAAACGATTAATCCTTTCAGTTCTACATTCCCGAATGGATGTGCTGTTTAACAATATTCCAACACCAAAAGCGATATAGTTTTAATTTTTGTGCTGATCCTCTCTTATAATTCCGTGTTCGTTAGGTTGTATGCTCGTCGACAGTCATCTTTACGTTCACGCAAACTTTACAGCACACTCGCATTGAACTAAAGTTTATCCCTGAACAGATCTTTGTTATTCCCTGTTACAAACGGCAAAATAAAATGTATGGATGTGAATGAGAGGCATTAACCCTTTGAACTCTAGCGGCCATTTTTTCGACCTGGAACATGATACGCCATAATGTCATTATATAGGATGGTTGTTCAGTAAATGTGTGGGGTAGACCAATCAGTATTTCCAACGTGCAGCCCCGAGGCTGCACATTGAAAATATTGATTGGTCTACCCCAAATAATGAATATGGACTCTTCTAATTGCTGCCAATGAACTGGCATGGAAGATACCACTAGAGTTCAAAAGGTTAATCAACGCTAAAAGTCGTGAACCTGGAACTGGGTTTTGAAACGTTCATTTTTGTTTAAAAAATGGTATTTTTCTCTCTATTATTACTGTGTAAATTGACGAAAATCACCCGAAAGAGGCGATCTCAGAGATAAAGACCAACCTGTTTTTATTCATCAAATTTGGACGGAATCATTCAACATACTGTCAAGTCCAATTTTTTAAATCTGCAGTAGTTTTTCTTTTTATTGCCATCTTCCTACTCCCATTTCTTCCATTTCCGGAGTAACGACATAGTACCAACATACCAATAGCCGTATTCATTAAGAGCTAGTGAGTGGTTGTGGGAACGATTTGATTTATGCGATTATGCTCCCGGGCCTGTGCCTGTTTCCGGAGTGCAATCCAACGGAGAGAGTCGCGGGTTCTTGGGAACAGGACGTAAAATTATTGTTTTTTTTTCACTCTGTCATAAAGCTGACAATTCTAATAAATTGCACAATTTTCTTAGAACTGTGTGGTCCTTGCAGGGGAACATGTGTTTTCTGTATTTTACGCTGATGGTCGCGTGTGCCCAAAGGTCGAGAAGTACTTTTTTCGTTCCCCCGAAACATTTGCGCACAATATGGTACTCATCTCCACCCATATTTCTAGAACACAGTTTGCATACGCTTTCGGTTCAGGGTATATTTTGCCATCAAGCTATCTCGACGGGTAGGTGGTAGTTGGACGTTCTGAATTTAGCAGGGGTGAAACTATCAACTGGGGACAAACTAGAAAGGTAAACTTTAATTTTCAGGTTATGTTCAAGCAATCTGTAGGTATTGTACACAGTGGATAAACTGACTTCCAATCACCACTCCTTACCAGAATTTTCCTTACCTCTGCGACTATCACGATTGGGTTCTCGCAGGTCTGGGCATGCCAGGCGTAAGCCAACAGTCGTTCATACTACCTTGCGAATTAAGAAGCGATTGGTCGCAGAATTTATGTGTGGCCATCAGCACTTTCAGTTAGTTTTAAAGGATATAATTATTTTAGTATGGCTATATATTTATCACCATGACCCAGTAACCAATAATTCGACATTTTATTCGTCTGTGTGAAACACACAGACTATTGTTTTTGTACTGGTTCTTCTTATTCTCCGATCTTCTGTCTTCTCAGCACTTTTTTGTCCGCACGATAACTTGAAAACGAATTGTCCTCTCTCGTTGGTTTTATGGCATACTGACAGAGAGTCACAAGTTCTCGACACCCTATGTTTTTCAAATTCCTGGGGCATTAGGGGTATCCGTGGGGTTGATTTGAATGTGGGTCACTCCCATATCACAGGCGTGGTATGACGAATGTACCTGGGACCAACACCCAATGAGTCGACACTCGATGGAAGTTCAAAATATCGGTCAAGGTCACTGAGGTCACCCAGAGGTCAATGAGTGCATTTTTTAGAATTGCTAGAAATCACATTTCTGGATCGCTTAATGCAATCTCAAAAGTCCATACATACATTTTTACGTAAAAAAGTGGGCGTGGCCAAAAATTGTGAAAGTGGGACATGCTCATATCTCAAGCATGGTATGACGAATGGACCTGACACCAACAACAAATGAGTCGACAGTCAATGGAGATTCAGAATATGGGTCAAGTCACTGAGGTCATCTAGGGGTCATTGAGTGTATTTTTCAGAATTACTGGAAATCACATTTTTTCACTCTTAATATATTCCCGAAGTTCATACATGCATTTTTACACGAAAAAAGTGGGCGTGGCCAAAATTTTTGTAAGTGTGTCACGCTCATATCTCAAGCGTGGTATGACGTATTGACCTGGGACCAACACCAAATGAGTCGATGCTTGATAGAGGTTTACAATGTGGGTCAAGGTCACTGAGGTCACCAAGGAGTCATTGAGTGCATTTTTCAGTATTGCTGGAAATCACATGCTTGGACCCCTAATGCATTCCCTTGATCGAACCCTTTGAATGCTGTGCGCATATATGCATTTTCTGGTTTCTTGGAAAACTTTATCCGATTCCTGAATGAATATCTTTAAATACTGTTAACGAAAAACTATTTCTGATTTCCTTGAAACTCTGTTATCCCCGAAAATAAGCCTCCGAAGTTTTCCAATTACATTCATAGAAGTGGCGTCGTGGCTCAGTAGGTAGAGGTGAAGGCTGCAGGCCGAGTGGTCCTCGGTTCGATTCCCAGCTGCGACAATTGTGTTGTGTCCTTGGACAAGACACTTCACCCCCATTGACTAC
Source organism: Pictodentalium vernedei (assembly GCA_031216915.1). Lineage (NCBI taxonomy): Eukaryota > Metazoa > Mollusca > Scaphopoda > Dentaliida > Dentaliidae > Pictodentalium > Pictodentalium vernedei. The sequence continues at coordinate 94,299,102 of CM062291.1, read as the reverse complement.
GTGGAGGCACGGTGGCATTGTGTACTAAGCGTACTTCACGTTGATGGTGCACATGTCTTCAACCAATGCTAACTCTGATTGTATGGAGTCAGTCTGTCTGTCCTAGCAGTTGCTTGCCGTTGCTCAGTGGTTCTCGGGGTACTCCGGCTTCTTCCACCCGTAAAGCCGTCCGACACAAGGTGATAGTGGCTGTCTAAGGTGTCGTGGAAGCCAATAAATAAATAAATAAATAAATAAATAAATAAATAAAAATAAATAAATAAATAAATAAATAAATAAATAAATAAATAAATAACATTCATAGAAGGCATGCCTTGATGGTGTAGTTGTAATATTTCGGTCTTCTATACACTGTTTATCAACAAGATAACGCGAATACAATCAACCCTATCTCAATGTTCTTTTTTGTTATACTGATGGACTGTACTGGCAAATGAGTTCACTGGAGCAATAGCCATTATTTAAAACTTAGAGAATCTCTCATAAACATAGCGCTCAGAGAGGAAACCGCAACAGTTACATAGAATAGCATTGTATATTTATTTAATATCATGTTACAAAATTAATTCTCAAACCATGTTGAATAAAGAACCCTTCACTTTTCAAAACATTTTTAAAATTTATTTTAATTACTTTTTCATGTTTGCTTGAAAAACATAGCTTATGACCCCTCATTGGAGTGAGCTCGTTTTTAGAGGACGTTTTATTATTTATTTATTGGTGTTTCTCCCGCATTGTGTCCTTGAGCAAGGCACTTAACCCCGATTGTCCACATGGGGACACGATGACGCCGTGTACTAAGGCGTACTGCACGTCGATGGTGCGCATGTCTTCAACCAGTCTAACCCTGCCTGTGCTGCAATGTGGAGTTACGATGTTGGGGAGCTAGCAGCTGCTCGTTGTTGCTCGGTGGTTCTCTCCAGGCACTCCGGCGTCCTCCACCCGTAAAACTGTCACGGTCATGATTAGCCATTGTGCATAAGTATGTGACCTTAAACACCAATAAATAAACAAATAATAAATATTGGTGTTTAAGGTCACATATTTCTGCACAATGGCAAATCATGACCACGACAGTTTTACGGGTGTAGGAAGTCGGAGTACCCAGAGAGAACCACCAGGCAACAGCGAGCAACTGTCAGATCCCTCACATACTAACTCCACAGAAGCAGGGTTAGCATTGGTTGAATACAGGTGCACCATCGACGTGCAGTACCCCTTAGTATACAGCGCCACCGTGTCCCCACGTGGGCATACGGGTGAAGTGTCTTGCCCAAGGACACAGCGCAGTTGCCGCAGGTGGGTTTCGAACCGAGGACATCTCGGTTTGCCGCCTGCACCTCTACCAATTGTCCCACCGCGCCCCATTTTAAAGGATTAAAATGGAGTATTTTAACCTTCTGCAGATCTTAATATGGGTCCCAAAAAATTTATTTTATGCAAAATCGAGAATAATGAAAACCCTTTCCATTCTCACAATGTTGTTCTAAACACACATGGGCATAGATGGGACCTCGGTATTTTGCCAATGTGAATAAGTCTTCAGATAGGCTCTTGGGGGCCTTTAAGGCCTTTTTACGTCTATATTCCAACATTACTTAACTCTTTTACTGGCAATATATTTTCCAGAGGTACCATGTACCTTAACATTTTCTAGCTAATATGAATATTTGTTATCATCTTCAAATATGGCAGATCGGGAGTTGGTGAAGCCAACATTTGTAAAGTGGTATATGCTCTTACTTCAGGCTTGGCATGACCTATAGACATGGAACCTACACCAAATGAGTTGAAACTTGCTGGAGGTACAAAATGTGGTCCACCTCAATGCGGTCAATAGAGGTCATTAAGAGCATATTTTTCAGACCTATTAGGAATTGCATTTTATACCAACTAATGCAGTTCTGAAGATTCATTCAAATAAATCGCAGAGCCAGTAATGTCAATTTCTGATTCCTTGATCGAACCCTTTAAATGCTGTTCACAAATATGCCTTTTCTAGTTTCTTAGAAAATTTCTTCTGATTCCTGTGTGAATATCTTTCTGTGAATGCTGTTAACGAAAACCCATTTCTTATTTGTTCAAAACTATTTTAGTCCCGAAAATAAGCATTCGTAAAGTCTCTTTCTGTATAGTTAGTTTTTTTTCTTGATACTTTAATCCTGTTCACACAGACTTGAATTTACTGGATGCAGTAAATTCTGTTTCTCCAGTTTAAATTTGTATTGGCGTCTTTCCTAATTCCCCGTGAATAAATACTGATGACGTACTTGGCATCAATTTGAGGATGACTTGCAAAATATTTTGTTGAAGCTTTTCGATCGGTTTTAAGTTTTGGTATATCCATGGTTCGCAGCCGTACAACAAGACTGTTTGGATTAGTTTATTAAATAAATCTAACTGGTTGTCAAACAAAGGAGAAAAATGAATGCCGTTTTTTACTGATTACAGAAGACAGAATGGCTTTTGTGGCTTTGTTTACGAATTCTTTCTTGGCGTTAAAAAAAGACCCATTCCTGAACCAAAGTGCTGAAATTTACTGACATAGTCGAGTTTTTCTTCCCATGCAGTGTACAACGATGGGAAAGTCCTTCTTCCAAAAACATTCTCTGGGGGGTTAATCGTCAATTTTCTATGAAAACAATACTTCGACAATTTATCTAGGGTTATTTACATACTAGAACTTGACTCTTCTAGAATAACAGTGCATCCGCATACAGCAGAATCAAAAGCTATGGAGATAAACCCAACTTTTGCCCACCCCAAGCAGCAGTAGGGCCATAAGAATCTAAAATTTTGGGTCGAATCGAATCCTGAATTGAATCAGACAGTTGATTCGAAACGAATAGCAGGATTCCCATGGGGCCTCGGATTCAAGGAATGGACTTAAATTTGACCAAGGGTCTTCCAATGCCTTGAAATCTTGTGGAAACTGTGCCAGAAGGCCTTGAATATTCACAAAATAAAATACTGACGATGCACGTATTCATAACTATGTAGTTTTATAAGCCACAGTTCGTGACAGCATAGTCCTAACTAGGCTCCCTCCAATCATTACCTCCTCCTCCCATTCCCTTTGTAGGGAAGTGGGTGAGGCGCTAATGACCGGAGGTCCTAGTTAGGACGAGTGAAGGCGGAGGTTTGAAAACCCTTGAATTTGGTCATAGTTGGGCCTTGACAAATTCCGAAATACATCGAAAATAGCTCTAAATTTTATCACTCCTTGACTGCAGGAACCCCGAATTATAGAATCCTGAATCGAATCACAAGTTGTTAACACTGCACTTCCTAACAAACGTAAATATTGTCAGTCTTCGTTCAAGTAAAGACAGTCAATAAACAACCTTCAGCACCACAAGCTTCTAGTCTGGCCATCTTATTCTTTGTAATAACACAGTTAAATATTACTTTGTTTTTCCCACGCTTAATTGGTTGGTAGAGTGGTGGAAGCCCATTTGTCCAGGTACCGCAACTTGATGCTTCATATTCAGCGGCTATGCTTGAAATTAACATTGAAGTGAATTATTTAGTCTATATGGAATCGTCTTGTTACAATTAATGGGAATTACGGCGCTCTTACATAAAATGAAACAAGGCAAACGCAAGTGAACATATTTTGATGACTAAAATAATTTAAAATCCAACTAGTTAAAAAACTATAAAACTATTAAATGAAAATAGCCTGATAATCTTGACGGACGTTTTAGTTTCTGGTTTGCGTAGGCCCGAGCTCAGTGATGGATGGGGCCATCTCCATATCTGGCCCGACATAGGATATATTCAGCCAATTCCTTTAGCCTCTTGTGGCGTAATTGGTCTTTTAATTTGTACCTGATTGCATCGTGTGGCAACCGCCTCAAAGAAGATCATGATTCATTCACACTCATTTACACTTTAGGTGTTGTTGGCACTGTCAGCGCTTGTATCCGCCTCTGCCTGACAATAATCTATCAAGAATTCGGACGGGTCAATTCATTCTGGTGGAGGCAACGATGCATGAGAAAGTGACGTCATCATTTATTGCGTGTGATGTCTCGCGGCTTGACGTCATTATCATGGTGATTACGTGGCATTTGGGTGCACATTCAATAGGTTTTCCGTTGTTCCGTCATCCATGCTGTTTGTTGGAGACGACACCTTGGTTTCTATGGCGTCACCTCATTGCTATTGTGACGAGTTGATGCGAGGGAAGAGGATGTGTGTTCTGAGGGTGTGTGCGTCTTTCTAGACATTATAATCTCCAGTCTCTGCCAATTTCGGACCCTATTATGTTTACTCCTGGCTGTTTTGTGGCAGCCTTCAGATATTTTGAAGAGTATTTCGAGTAAAACAAGCTCCAGAGACAAGATCACGTAGTATAGGGGGTATGCTCAATTAACTGGGAGTAGTCTGGAAGATTTGGTTGCCAACGTAACTTCTTATTGTCGCTCAACTTCATTCTTGACATGGCCTTCGTTTCAGTTTAGTTTACTCATGCCTTGAACACATGTGACTCGGTTGATTTTAACACGAACAGCTTAGCTTTGACGATAGCTTCAAACGCAGAGATAACTGATATATTACTTCCGACAGTCGGGTGATTCATATTCGGCAATTTTATTCACAGTATACATGAATGGTACAAGTAACATAAAAGGTTACAAATATGGATATTTCACAAGTACAAAAGATAGTATATTGTAGGAGGTGGCAATGAGTGGAAGTCTACCTGTCACTCCCAAGGAAAAAGTTGAGTTGTAAACATACTTTGACCAAATGGATCACATTTAGAACAACTTATGTGTCAATTAATGGGAACTGGAGCTCGAGTTCTTTCATCGCTAGGTGCCTAGGTGTTGTCCTGTATAAAGGCCTGTGGTAGACAGGTGGTTCGTGATTGATACGAAACTAACTGCTTATCGTGTCCGCGCCACTTCTCTGCGCCAAGTCCCAGCGAGCCCTCGATTTCGTTAAGACCCCGACAAAGCAATAAGTCAATATGCTTTGGGCGTGTAGTCCATCTCGGCCAGCGCATTCGGAGGGCATCCTGTTGGGGTGCTCTGCAAATGCGCCCGTAGACATGACTCGTAGTTTCACTGCAGTTGATTCATGTAATATATTCCCCCACCTCTATCTGGGCTTAGTGCGCTCGGGGTAGATCAACTACTCGGAGTCTATAGTTCTTCAGATTAACAAATACTTGTCAATGTTACCGTTAATGAACTCCTATTTGCGCGGCGAACTTATTCTGCGGGGTGCTTGTTGGACAGTTGGCGTGAACAAGATCAGCAAGTTTGGTCAGGACGAGGGTTCCAAATTATATAGATGTTTACTCGTGTTTTGGAATAATGTAAAGGGCGAATTAACTGGAAAAAATCTTAAGTTTGAAGAAATCTCTTAATAAATATATTTGTATTAATATTTACGGGATATTGCCCATAGACTCTTTCCAAGAAACTGTAGCAAAATAATGCACATACCAGAATAGTCGTTTGCTTATTATTGTCTTTAAAAATGTGAATGAATGTGAAGTCTTTACTGTCGTATCTTTTCAATAAAGTCCTGACGATGGCTTCCAGCAGAGAATTCAGAGAATATTATACAGCGACGTGTCAATATTGTTCTCTTTGCTAGCAGAGTGCAATGTATAGCTGTCAAGTCTGGTTGGGTAGAAGCATTGTTGGAACCATAGTGATACATTGGCTTAAATATATTTTGTTTGCACAAATTTGCAAAAGGGATTGGTGCACAAGTTATACAACTTATGTTAATTTCTCTTTATACAGTAGAATAGATAATCTAACCATCGGAGTGAAGGAAAGATATTTAAATTGCTTCACCAAATTATTGATTTATACTATTTACACTGTGTATGTTGTTGAAACCGGTCGCCAAGTAATTCTATCAGGACTGGAAAAATCCATTGTTGGGGGCATTGTAGTTGTTAACGTTCCCTGCGAAGGGCCTGAGATGATCAGTTCTAAGATAAAGAGGCATAAGACTTTTATAAAATGTTTCTTCTTTAACAGGAGAGAGGTGAAACCGAGTATGTCTCGAATCAGTTGCTTCACTGGCTGCAGTGAAAGACTGGCTTTTCAGAAAGATATATTCGTTTTGTTTTGTTGTCAGCGTTGCTTTACCATAGAGGAGATCCGTTAGGATTTTTTATCGAAATGGTTTTGATATTCGAGTAGGGTATTCCTAAGGGCAGTGTACCGCGGACAGGAAATCACAGGGATTAAAACACATACAATCTGGTGGATCTAATATATAGTTTTGTAACATGTCTTTGTTCTAGTCACTGAAGTTGTTACGCAGTTTTGTGTGCAAAATATTTTTCTTTTTTATCCCACTCGGAAAGTAAAGACCTGGTTTGGGAATGTTGTTCAGTTGTGCATATGGTTGTTTAAACTCTGCTACTGTTGTGGCTCCCGAGAGTAGATTTGGTCCGATCTTGTCGGGTAATGCGTGAATCTGGTAGGATTGTGGAGATTGTACATTAAGATACCATGCGTTCTGTGTATTTGCAATGCGATGAGGTATTTTGGTGCTTCGTTATTGATAATTTTGAAAAGAGCACAGTATTTGTGCCTTTTACGCGCATCAGCAGGTAGGGCCACGCCACACATGCTCAGCCAGATGTTGGTCTGCCGAGACAGAGCGCGTTAAGCGTATGATAATGCGCGCAGCGTCAAACTAATGTCATGCAACAAATAAGAGAGAAAAACTGACGGGAAAAGAAGTATCGTTCACGCGCACATATTTTTCAGGGAATTCCCAACAAAAACACACCAATGGTCAATTGTATTTTTTAGGTTCAAAAAGTCACCAAATCACGCTCTTTATTTATCTGGAATATTCAACAATAATACAAGATTTCAGTGGAATGCTTTAAATGTTTATTGAAACAATATATTTTTCCAAGGCTGCTTATTTTGGAGATTGCATCATTTCCGATGCAATTTTCAAGGCGGGTAACTCTAATTCAGATATTTGCTACAGTGATACCTGAATGACGATTCTTTTTGAAAAAAAAACAATCTGTCTTTTGATCGCTTAGCGGTGGTGTATGTCGAATATAATGTCATTATGGTTAGTATACTGGCAAAAGAAATGGTATGTGTCTTTTGCACGCTACAACCGCCCATTTTGGAGATTGAGATATGTAATTAGAAAACCTGTCAAAGTTCAAATCAGAACAGTTTTATTTAAACTTACAGTGGAGTAAATTTTTGAACTCGGTGCAATACGTGCTATCCATACCAATCGAGTATCATCAAATAAGGTGGCTTCGAAGTGGGCTTTGGATCCATATGGACATTTGTAGGCAATTGTCGGATTGCGTCCGGTAATTCGATATACTCTCATTGGATGCCGGTCACCTGCACACTATTTAAGGCCTAGAATGTTTTGCGATTCATTTGGGATACTTGTGGGTAGTTGTCAGGTCATTTTCGGTAAATAGGCATACACACATACAATCTATCGTTCTCTCAAAACACATCTATTACTATTGTTGTAGGCAGTAGTTCCCATAGTAAATATAGTAACAACGTGTCACCATAGAAACCAAAATGGCGGTCTTGACACACAAAATGGTAGACGGAACACTCGACACCCAAACAGCACACTACATGAGAACTAACCCCATGCAACACCTTGCAATGACGACACAATATGGCCACTCACGCAAGCTACCACGCCAACCGCGTGACGCCCACAGTGAACAGCGACAGGACGTTACATTTGCGTTCAAAGATTGTGTGGGTGTGACCTGACTATTTACATATAATTTTACATCAGACGTGTCTTTATTTCTCTGAAGTCCATGTTTGTGTGACAGTTTCTACCCTGACGTCTTCTTTTTAAATAACGTGGACGCGTCTAGTATTTGTGGGAGACTCTGTAATAATTTAATCCTGCAACCCTATTACCACTAATCATCATGTCCACCTGGTCTTCCTTATGTTGCCGTGGACTTCCAACTTTTACTTTACTCACAAATAAATGAAAGGAATAGGGAATATATGTGTCGGTGTACAGAGATATATCATGTACCAAAAACATTTATTGTACTTGTAAATTTATTCATTTATTGGTATTTCAGCATCTTTTGGTGTATCATGACCGCAACATAAGTAAGAAGTCAAATTAAGCTAATTGTTTATACCTATGTTGCCCACTTTGGAGGACTTCCACCCCAAGCGTTGGTTCCAGGTCCTATTTGACCAATAAACTAGAGTTTGTTTAGGAGAATAAAGAATTACAACTCCACTTCTCGAGGTTCCCAGGGAGGGAGGGGGAACGTGTGAACATGCCAGGGCCGAAGAAGATAAAATTCTATTAAGGAATTGTTGCATGTTAATTACTTGAAGTATCTGATAGAAATGGCATGATTTGAGATGATTCATGTTACTTTCCTTAGACTCTGGACGAACTAAAATGTCCTCTTGCTCGGTGAAATGGGATTATTCTCTATTTTGGTGTATGATCGACATTCTGGTAATATTACATCTCAGACTTCGTACTAATCGAGTGATTTCCATCATATGTAGCGGAAAAGTTCATTTCTGCCAGTACATTCATACAATAGCCCATTTGAAACACTCTGAACAAACGAACTTCAGTTATTATACATATACAAGTGGCTTGTCTATAAATCACTTGGAATGTTTTGGTCGAGACGGAATATGAAATATGGTACCCCAGACAAGCTGACTGTTGCAGTGACAATGTGTTTAGTATATGATCACGGGTATTCAAATCTGAGTACAGCGCTAGAAGTTCAGCCTCCCACACACAATGATATCAACCAAATAGCACACCAAACACCAACTGACTCTGAGAAATACCAACGCGTGATAATGTCTGAGAACGGAGGTCTTAATTCAGCTTCAGTCGGAATTCCAATCGCTGACACATTTTTCCCTACGAATTAGTAGATTGGTTGTGGAGTGCGTACAATATTTTCAGACACTTCAGTGAAGAAGTGTTCGTACACCCTGGGTGTTCAACGTAGAAACATTTCGGTTTGTGAAATTATCGCATTGGATTTCCGTGCACGTGTGTATGAGCCGCGTTTGTGCTTGGAAACGCTGAAAATGTTTTCCTGCGAACCAGAATTGACGGGCAGAATAGTCATGTTGCAATTGTACACATCATAAGATTGATGGAGGAAACACTGAAAAAACGTTCTGTCATATTCATATTGGCATTGGAAGTTAAACAGTTAACTCTTCACCTAACATAGAGGCCAAAACGGCCCGAAAATAAATTATTCACAACAAGCCTACCACTGCCTAAAATATCTCCGGATTTTCTCAATAAAACCATACAGACGTGAATATCACTAGAACCAGCTCGCCGGGCCGTTTCTAATGATATCCACATTTGTATGGTTTTATTGTAAAATTATGAATTTTTTTTTTTCGAAAAATGTGAAATCTAATGTATTTTTAAAAAAAATACTGTGTTAGGTGAAGGATTAACCAATATTTAGCCTTGGTTGGATGAGCATAGTTTCCAACTGTCTGGAACCGCATGGCAAAACGCATCTACACTGTTATTGAGAGTGGGTGATGGCATCGTCCTTGAAACTTAGCCTTCCGTGGCATTTACCAACTTGTCTTGAGGAAATGTTTGTGCGGAACGAGTAACTCTACAGTTTATGAACATCCGGGTGAGTATCTGGCTGTCAATCAACTGTAGATTTGCTTGTTAAGTACCGAACTTCATGACTGACAAGATAGTTAGGATATCAATTCCCCACCCTCAGCGGGTGAATACCGAATCTCACGAAGTGAGCTGCACATTTAATCCTGTCACTATGATGTAATTTTCATGGATTGGGAGTCAGGCCATGCAACCGGTTAGCTCCAGCGGTTAAACAAAGGACAGAATAAATTTAGGCATGGACTTTATAAACTGTGTTAATATTTTTCACATCACGGAAATAACTGGTCCTTTTTTTATTGGCTTACGGAACTAATAACCAGCAGCTAACTGAAACAGGCTGATAAAAAAAAAAACAAGGAACTCGGAATAAAATGACAGAATGTTTTCTTTTCAGTTATTCTGGGAAGCTGACATACAAAATGAGCACTGTCAGATTATACAGTTCCATATGTATTCCACAGAACACTTGACTTTAGGTCCACCTTTTTCTATCTTTTCTTCTGTTCACAGCCGGAAATCCTGCAACGAATAAACAAGAATAAAACGGGTTATACTGAGGAATCTTAACAGTTATTTAACAACGGACTCCGCGTATAGCGGATAACTTGTTAAAATGATGTAACCCTATATTATGTTTTTCACAATATACATTGGCGATAATAACATCAGTTTATAACAAATGGCATATAGCCGAAGGCGAAACATAACTCTTTGCGCACTGATTTGCGCACTGGACTTCAGATTTCAAGGTCGTATGTTTGATCAGGTCCCGATTCATAATGCTCCCCAATGGAGATAGGCCTTAAGCATCTTGTCCCCGATTCTGTTTGCATTGTACGTACACGATTTAGGAGAGGAGTTAATTGCAAGCGCAGAGGCGGTCAAAGTTTCAGAGACAAAAATCCCAGGGCTATCTTTTGCCGATGACATGGTTTTATAAGCCGAGAGTGAAGAGGGACTACAAAAACTGTCAACCATGGTAGGAAATACGGCGATAAATGTCGACTTGAACCGAGCGAAAATAAAAGCAAGGTAATACCTGTGGGCCGTAAGGTAAATGAGTCGCGAAGGTGGAGGGTGGATAAATTCTTCATCGGTGGAGAGGAAAGTAGGGATACAACAGTAGGAGAAACGGGCGAATAATAATACTTGGGGGTGAATCTATGTGTTACAGATAGAGGCATATACAAAAAGCATACGGATAAACTCAATACAAAGGGGATAAGAATACTCAATCAGTTAAAACTTCTAGGAAGAAATAGCTTTAACAATGTGTTCTTTAGAAAACCATCTGGGAGAGGGTGGGGATATATTATTACAACACAGAGTACGGATGTGATCCCTCTAAATCAAACACAAATGAGGAACTTGGAAATTCTACAAAATGATGCAGGTCGGTGATAACCGGATTAAGTAATGCAGCTGCGCTGGAAGAGGTCAGAGGGGTACTTGGGTGGAAAATAGAATAGATATGGGAAAATTATACTACCTGAATTATCCGATGAACCTCCCAAACAGCAGTTGATGTAAACGACGTTTAATCATTTTCGGAACTCTAACATTCAGACAGGGCGGTTAAGAAAAATGAGGGAGCTAATGGAAAATTGCTCTAAAGAGACTGAAGATTCAGAAGGGGGACTGAATCAGGGAAGTAGCCTTATCAGTGGAAGGGTGCTCGAGATAAAAACTTACGTGTTGGAATTAGGGCCAAGAGCTCTTAAGATGGGTTGTACAAACAAAATATGCCCAAGCTTTTGAGGAGTACCTAGATTGATCTTATGGGGGGATCTTTGTTGTTCAAAGTGAGATCATATTCATTGGAGTTGAGTGAGAGAGTCGGGAAAAGCGAGGAAAGAGTCACTAAGAGTGTGCCAAATGTGTAATTTAGGAGTAGCGGAGACCCTGGAACACTTCATTCTAGAATGCCACAAATATTTGCCCAGCAGAACAAGACTCCTTAGAATACTAATGAAAAATTGGGATGAAAACCTGAAGGATAAGTGGGCGAGTTATGACATGGGGGAAAGGGTAAATGTTATAGTTAGGGAGATCGAGAAAGCGCCGATTGGAGGAATTATGAATCAACTTTTGACTGAATGCTGGGAGATTAGGAGGGAGAGTAGGGGAGGAGGAATGGCCGCAAGATACTAAATCCAAGACTAAATCCAAGACCCAAGTGGAACATAGAGCTGCAGTATACAGAACAAAACACTAGACCTTTTTATGGGGACGCCCCCTTTTTCCCAAACGAATGAGATGTGGGATTTACATCGTCTACGAGTACAGCATGCTGAGGGATCTGCAATGGAGGTCCATGTCATCCAGGTCTAACCCAGTAGGCTAAGGCGCTCGCATGTCTTTATGAGAGCGTGCATGGTTGCCTATAGAGACATAGTTGCGAGAACGATAGGGTGTACAAAAATGCATGAAATTTTAATGTGATTCAAACTGTGTATGTGGTTTGAAGCAAAGTCGACAATTCATATCAATGTGAGAACTTCGGTCATCTGGCCATTCCATTGTGTCGTTTAAATTTCATGCTGGAGTATACCAAAATATTTAGCGGAACCGAGTGCAAGTCACCACACTGTTGATGGGCAGTCAAATGCAAGTCATCAAAACGAAGCACATACAGACACACACACACACACTTCCACATAATAAACACAAACACACGGAGGCGAAGATAATACAGGTAGCTGTTAATTTATTTTGGTCTAAGTTTCAACTTTAGGTCTCTACGAAATATGAAGGTACCCTGAAAGCATATAGTAAATATAAGATATATTTCTACATGAATAGAAAGTAAAAATTCAGTATCCGTTCCCGTCTCTCCTGCGTTATTTCAACAAATGTGTATTCTTGAAACAGCAAGATCTGTTTTGTCCTTTATATGATAGAATAGTCGCTATTAATCGCTCTCGATCAATACATAACCATTTTATTAAATGCTCAACTATAAATTATCGAGAAAATATTAAAGTTGTAAAACTCGATATCTTCCGAGCGAAAGATATAGAGAATCGGTTTAAAATAATTCCAGCCTATTTGTGAACGTTGTGCAAAGAATACTTTAGGACTATCTTTCTTTTAGAAGGTTCAACAAACGATTCGTGGAATGGCTAGGCAACGATGAACTGATTTCCCATTGCTCTATCAAAACTATTTGAATCTTTTGTGAAGCAACTTTATGAAATGATTCGAGAAATTATATATTTATACTGGAAATTCCAAATATTGGAAATTCATAACGCCTGTACCCACTCAAAAGGTAATGGACGGTATCCACGCAGAAACACCATCTATACTTGAACCCATGGTTTACATTATGCGCACAACTCTTCGAAAAGTCAGGCGTTGACACGGACGTTGGCATCTATTTCGAACTTCAGGGTGGGGTGGGTGGGAGGGAGGCGCAGTCATAGAGGGGCACCCACACTCTGATATATATCAGTGGTTGCCCATATGCGTTAGTGGCATGGTAGGAATACATAAAACAAAGTTATGGTTGGAATTAACATGCACCCCACCCCACCCTCTCCAATTTGGAGAGTGCGAATTCCGATATATATCAGTGGTGGCCCATGTGTCTTAATGGCATGGCAGGAATACCATACTCAAAGCTATGGTTGAGATTAACACACCTCTAAAGTTAAGAGAGCGCACATTTTGGGCTCCTTATTTAACTGATTTCCCCACCGGACCGATACATTGTTTGTTAAATATGATGCCAAAAATGTGCACTTTTCTCGACTCTGGAAGAAATCATTCTTGGGAGGGAAACTTCGATCATATCTTAAGAGTAAAGAGTCAGTGCATTCCCTTCCTGCTACTTTCCAATAAGATTGCAGTAACGGAACCCAAAAGAGGAATACAAGTATTAGTGGACTACAATTAAGTCGTGATTCGTGATGCACCCCCCCCCCCCACACACACCCCCCGATACCCACGTGAGGGTATTATGGTGTAAAAATATATTTAGAAACATAATGTTGTCCTGATCGCCTCTCTCTCTCTTTCTTTCTATTATTTTTGGAGACGGTTGGGGCACGTGCCTTCTGTGTCCTCAGGTTTCTACATTTGTGGACATTAACATCCCACGATGTATACTTCAAGCCTGAGCCTCTAAACCCAACCATGTGATCTTTTGATAAAACTTATTCAAACGCGTTTTCAGTTTTTATGAAATGATTCGAGAAATTATATATTTATACTCTTGGAAATTCATAACGCCTGTACCCACGCAAAAGGTAATGGACGGTATCCACGCAGAAACACCATCTTTGCCTAACAGGACCAGAAAACGACACTTGCAAATAAATATTTTTAATTAACTGAAAACCAATTAAATTGTTGCCTCGAAAGCATAATTATGAATGCTCATTGATACGAACTCAACAAAATCGTTCCTACGAGGTGTCATGTTTTGGAGACAAAAATGGAAAAATATAATAAAATTTGAATGGCGTTTTTTTTTAAGAATAGTGCTGTTCGGGTACAATCGTTATATGTGTGTTCGGTGAAAGGTTATAACTGGAAAGGGATGGGCGGTTTATATGATCAGAGATGATATGATCATTGGAGTTCTGTGTGAGTTATGTTTTACAGGTGATGTACACAATATGGAAAGCCGCTAAACTTCTGTTTTCAATTTCTGTAATGCGCGAATTGGTACATAAACTGGAATACATTTCACGTTCGCCGATTCGTCGTCGAATGTCATTCAACAAAAGATTAAAGACTACCTGTGTCCCATTTTTCTTTTTTTTTTCTTTTTTGTTTGACTATATGCACACTGATCGAACAATCAAAGTTTCAATCCAAAACGTTTTTCCATAATGTAACTATGAATTTAATGAATTCGTTCTTGTTTGACAAGGCTCACTGTGCTCCATCAAACAAGATTGAATTGGTAAAATTCTTAGTGACTTTCTGGGATAGATTTGCTGAATGTAATTTCGTATTTTGACATCAGTGTGCAGAGAGTTAATCAAATCTATCTTGAGGCCTTGAGGATGAAACACCGATTATCAAATTAATTCTCAAGGATTATTTTAATATAAACATACTTCTTTATACATAATTCGCATTCTGAAAGGCTATTGTTTAATTATTTCTATTTATTTTACACCTACCGACAACAGAAAAGCCCAAAGATACCACAACCGCAGCTCTGGCAATCGGCTTCAAACTCCTCGTTGAAATCTACAATGCTCCCCCGAAAGACGCAGTAAGCTGTTGAATAATCACCTGAAATATTACAATAGATTATCAAATTGGATAAATTCGCATCGCGTTGTACATACAACTTGCTATGAAGGTTTTGTAAAATTGATTGTTATGCTTGAAGGAATAATGAATGGTCCCCGAATGGAATTCGCTCAATTGAGTGAAAAGGTATAATTTGAAAAGAAAAACATTTATTTTAAACATGGCACCAAACCTATCTACAAATTGTGTAAGGTACAGCATTGACAATATTTTTTGCATCAATGAAAAAGAAAAAGGGAATAAGTGGTCGATTAGTGAACACCAGAATGGACAAGGATGAGATGTGGAAGGTCAGTAATAAATTCACCCCAAAGCCCTCTAAGGCTGCAGAATTAAATTATGGAGTAGATAAGATTTTCTTTCCTAGAATAGCCCATTATCAAACTCGGCCGATGTGGCTTCAAACTCAGCTGACGCCGATCTCAGCCGATATGAACCAAGCCAGATTTGATACGCAAGCAAGTTGTTTACACCTTACTCGTCGTACACAATCAGGAAAACTGGTAAAAGAGTGGTTTGAAGCGGAGTTTTTTTAATGCCGAGGAACTAATGATCAGAATGAATGAGGATTGGGCGGAGGAAGGGAAGAAAGAGAGTTGTAAAGAAAATTCAATTTAAACTAAGTTCCAGAGTCGTAAGCAGACATTTGTCGAGGTGGGGGAAGAGATTCGTGCAGTTCAGCCGTGGGGTAGTCGAGACCTTCGGATAGCTGAACTAGAAGAGAAACTTCGGACTTTGTGAAAAGAATTAGAAACAAATCAGAAAAACCGTAACAGATCTGAGAACACATTTTGTAATTATTTGTTTTGGTATAATAAACAAAGGGGTTAACTGCGGGCTTCGGCTGATATGATGTCATATCGGACTGATATCTCGGCCGATATAAACCTAAACATGTAATAACCTCTCATTATTATCCATTTCCCACAAGTTAACAATAGACTCTTCCAGCTGATACAACCAATTTTGTATACGAGTATCTCATTTAGGAACAAAGTTATTTGGTCAGTAGAAAAGAGTTTCGAATTCGTAGAGCACAGAAGATTATTGTCAGTTAAGTAGCCGAAGGTAGAACAGAAGCTGACAAATATGACATCTGAAGTTGTGAAAAAAGGTGTCCATAGCAGGAAACATTCAAATTGCAGTAATTTGTATAATTGTTCATAATTACCAGCAATTTGCCCTGCTTCAACTATGGTAAACTTGACATCGACACCTATATATGTCAAAATGGGTTTGACATTTATTTTGATTTTTCAGTTGTTGCTTGACAGTTGTGAACGGTGAGGTCAACGCCCATGCCTGGATGTTGTTGGACTAATTTAAAATATTCAGTATAAATGTTGTTGGAATATTTCTTCACTTTCGACTTGAGCTGTTGAAATTGGAACAAGTCAGGTTTACATACCTCCAGTCAGGAACGGGGAGCCCCAGGGATAATTCTGCGACGGGTCCCATTTCGAAAGTGTCGGGAAACTGATGCAGTTGTCGAAGTTCTTGAATCGAAGAATTCTTGAAGTGATAACACCGGGTCTGGTGCATATGTATATAGATAACACCCCATTAACCCTTTACCCAACGTAATGGTCAAACCGTCCAGCGCTATTCACAAAAATGGCCATTCGATTTTCATTATTTTTTGTATCTTTTGCCTCAGAAACATGGCATATGACCCCTCACTGGAACCAGCTATGTTTTTGACGCAAGAAATGAAAACAATAGATATGTAATAATTTTGTTTGCATGTGTCGTCTGCTTATCATGTTAAGTAAAAGGTTAACATATTGAGCATCTACACGGGGCACTCCCATTCCTTCTTTACATGAGTGGCAACTGTATTTCCAGTGTTACGGGCAACTTGTCTGGCTAACTCTAGCTAGGTGATTGACCCAGACTTGGCAAAGGAGTCAGAACGTTGGGAGAAACAGGCCTCACCCAATAATCCTGCGACAATCCCGGACCCCCAAAGTTCGAGCCCCGGGGTTACTACCTCGGGTACCATCGTCTTCCCCCAGTCGGTCATCTTCGCGATGCCCCTGCGCATTTCTCACGATACATTTTGAGCATATGAACTGGGGGAAGGGTACTTAATGTACTTACTAAGGGCTTTGAGACAAAAACAATAGCTTACTCTTGCTGTTTTATCTATTGCATATTTTTCATCTGTTATAAACCAAGGAAACAGTGAATAAAGTGACAAACTTGTGATATCAAGAAATTGTAAGATTGCATATAACCCGAATCATCCACAATGTGGCTACTTCATCCCCAGTGTGAACACGCTGGACCAACTGAAACAGCATGCTAAGACGCGTGGCCTTTGGTGGTATTTTGTTTTTCAAATTCCCAACCATTATGTCACAGGCCCAGCTAAATGGTGAAAAACGAAACATGTCGTGGTGTAAAGACCCTATAGTTTCTCAGTTCGACCAGATGTTTTGCAATAACGATGGAAACTAGTATTGTAAGCAATCTTTTGAATTAATCAGCCACATCTTCTGACAAGTTAGATGCTACTGCAAGCTCGTAAGCCAACAGTCGCACTCAAAACTAATTTGACGCTATTGTGGCTTGTCTAGCCACTAAATAGCCCATATTATATTTTGATATTCAGCCGGGTATAATATTTAGTTGGGGTTGACCTAAACGGTTAGCTTTTCTACCAACGGAAATATTCAACCCAACTGAATATCAAAATAGCATAAACATTCACATTTTGTTAACCCTTTACCCAACGTAAAGGTCAAAATAGGCCAGCGCTTTTCTAAAACATCGCAAGGCAATTATCATTATATTTTCATTTTTTTTTGTCTCAAAAACATAGGTTATGACCCCTCGCTGGAACGAGCTCGTTCCAATGAGGGGTCATAACCTATGTTTTTGAGACAAAAAATGAAAATAAATAGCTATTCAAGAATTTTGTTTACAACTGTCGTCTGCTTTTCATATAGGTAAAGGGCTAAAACAACCCAAAAATATTTCTCGGTCGAAACTTGAATTGATCGAATCTTTGATGACATTACCAGTAGGCATGTATCTTTACTGAATATTATAAAAGATGAACTACCGCAGCTGTAATTTTATGATTGTGCCGCGATGTTCCACTAATTGTGTTAACATCTTTACGCTTTCAAGGTGAATTAAATGCCTATTAACTCGAATATCTATAATAGGAATAGGAAAAAATATCTATATATTATATGTTTATATATTTGTGAGTTCACGAACATCGCATTACACCAAAGGCAGTCTGCGAGCAAACTTCACGAGAAGTGGGTAAATAAACAGCCCATAACAGCGTTGAATTCCTTACAAAATTTGACTGGTGGCAAACTTCTTTAGAACAGGTCTGCTGACAGGAAGTCTTCAATTGCTTACAACAAAACAAGTGTATTGGCGCTTTTTGCAAATAAAGTCATTTCTACCAATACGACGACAATGGAATTTACTCGAATACTTAATGAACCTCATTTTTAACGTACCTGCGATACGCGGAAATGTGTTTATTCTCAGTACTTGTTTATATCTACGGACTGTTCTGATAGAAAAAAAATGCTGAAATTTGGGGATGTTGTTTCTATTTATACAACGCAGACCGATTGATCGGTTCTATCTGGACTTGAAAGTTGGGTTACATTGGGACAAATTTGTTATTCCTGTTGTTGACTGAGGACATAAATTCTTCTGATACTTACGTGGAAGTTGGATTCGCAGAAGGATCGGGAAGGGTAACATATTCATTCATATTCACACCATGTTCTTTCAGCCGCAACTATCGGAATTTAAAAGGATAAAAGGACCGAGGACGAATAATTGCTCGCCGTAGAAATGTGCGATATTGACATTTTTGGTTCGGTATTGGTATTTTTTCTACCAGGTACCTCGGTTTCGGTATGGTATTCGGTATCCATATCAATCTACTTTTAATAAATCAAAATGTCACATTGGACCCTTTAAAATCTGTGTGTAATTTGGGGTGAACAAACACCCACTATGTTTATACGATACTATTCTAGTTTTAAAAGGCCTAATATATCACCCTAGACCTTTTTTGATTCATTTCATTTGAAATCATTTCACATATGGCTGACTGTAGTCTGTATCTGTGGTGTGTGTTCGGAGTTGGGGGTGTGGCTATGTGTGTGTGCTTTCAGTTTGTAATATATCACTTACCTTAAATTTGGCTTAAAATATTCCCTTCTGGATTGATAATTTTATACTGCCACAGGTACATATACCTTTGCTGAAAAGTACATTTTGGACATTCTTGGGGGTAGGTATCTCTAAGTTTATTATTATTTGATGTCACGTGACACTGTGGAAAATTGGATCTATAATGCAAACGTCCTGACCTCCACACCACAAATGGCTATAATATAGAATATATCCCTCGCTCCCACTAGTACTCCCCCACCCCTTATAATCTTCTCCCCATCAGGGGACCAGGTCGCCCCAACCACTTGAAAATGTTTGTGTGTGTGTATCTGTGTCATTCTTTGTGTCTCAGCGACGTGCGCCTGTGCGTTCAGGCAACTGGTTTTGCAGCTCCAACATTGCCAAAAAATGGGCTATGTTATTTGTGTAATTGTCTCTGAACAGCTTTTGATGAGAGGCACAATCCACCAATCACAAAAATTGAACGCTCGAAGTCGCATGTGTTTTTCATTTTTTTAACAGTTACATTTTATATTTGTTTTTTATTTATTTATTCCAATTTTATGTAGAGAGTTTGGATTTGCGTGTGGTTTTCAACTTAGTTGCCTCGTGCTCCGTCATTGTTTACGCTGCAACAACTTACCTATTTTCGTTTTAGAGCAGCGGTAGCCTATTTTGGATTTCTTGGAATTGGAAGATTTTGGGGGGGGGGGGGGGGGGAGGGGGAGTACTGGTCTAAACGCGTGGAAAATTGTGCCCATTGATTTCTTGCCTCGGACATTTTTGTCAATGCAAGCAAAACTGCGATTGTCACTGAGCAAATTTGACGTTTATGAGGATTTTCCCAGTACCGAATCATTCGGTAATTCCTTCCACCCTCGGTTCGGTATTTCGATATGCTAGCAATACCGATACCGTTCGGAATTTTCGGTATACCGCCCATAGCTATTGCTCGGCTCGAAATTTTATCAACATACGAGCGGCAAACGTCGAAAGCAACTTTATTGGACATTTTGAGTTCTACCTTTGTCATTTATTTATGTTTTTGAACAGAACATTGGGTTATTCGGGCAATAAACTAACAGTTGAACGAAAGTTAGAATAAACTAACAGTTGAACGAATGTTAGAATGAAGGGAACTATAAGCGTACAACCTATGGCGGGCGAAAAGGTTTTGCATCGCTTTTTTATTAGTAATTTCACATACCCCTCAACCGGAGAACACTATCTTAGCCACTGTTGAGATGATGATTCTTTAAAATGAACCTAACCTTGTCGCAAATCTAATAATATGCACCATGGAAATGGAAACACCCGTTTGAGGTTTCACCGCGGGTTATACATTCAAACTGATTACAGACATGATGTACATGGAAAGTTTGTTAAAAAAATAATACTATTTCAACACAGTAATTAAATCATGATGAAGTCTTACCTTCCTTCTTGAACCATAATTTGTACGTCGTGCAGTCTGCGTGTGTATCGAGATGTTCAACATGTGTCCCCACGGTCACGGTAGACACTAACATCAGTACAACTAAAATAGTCTTCATTGTTCAGGCAAACTTTGCGTATAAAAGACTTATCATAAGTGTATTCAGACTAGCTGCAAATAGTGTTAAAATGACACGATGGTCGACGCCTAACTTACAGATCATGTAATTAATACAGTTCCGAACAGAAAAATTGATAAATTGACGAGAGTCTTATGTTTGTTGTTACAATGCTCCTTTTGAACCACTTTAGGTCTATTCGAAGTTTTTTTAAAACCTTTGAACCCGAGAGCCATTATTTCAGGTCCAAGATCGTGATACTACCTGAAGTCATGAAGTAGACGGTTGCTCCGTGAAAGTGTATGGTAGAGTAATCAATATTCGGCTCAAATGCTTCACTTTGAAAATGTTAATTGGACGATCCCAATCTCCCAAGACCCTAAGGTCTCATTTTGGCTATTTGATATCAGAAAACAATGTGTGACTCGTGCTAAAATGATCGAATTAGGTAATCCCTGTTAAAAATGGGCGATTATTTTGACATAAGTCTAACAATTTTTGACACCACCAACTAACATTTTCCCACCACTTCCACCACGGATATTCTATAGAAGCCTTCAAGTGTCGATGCATGTCTGTGCAATCCCAACCAAAACATAACAAACGTTGTAGTTTTGGTAAAGTCCTATTTTGTGCTTGACTGTAATTTGATGATTGTCATTTAATCATCTAATTATATCTATTTGCTGTCATTGGATGCAAAGGATATACTTAATTTTGTCATTAAGAACTTATTACCTTATATATCATGTGACAAACTGAATTGCTTTAAATGTCGCGTCAAATGGCAACAGATGAGAAATACTCAGCTTTCAAATTCCATGATTTGACGAAAAATTATGTTAGGGATGATTTAACGAGATATACTTCCGGTCTCATTTAATTTCTTTCCTGGATCATTGGCAGATTTAAAGCTTCGTCTTCTATGGCAATATTCTGTTCACCCAACGCCTGAAAATTCAACAAATTGTATTTTGTTTTTTCAGAGCTCGTCGGCCACTGTCAAACAAGGAATACGTGTCTTTTCAGAATTGCATAAAAGTTGCAGCAGCAAACTTTGTGTTTTCCACCTTTTTAGAGGAATAAATTATTGACCTCTAAATGAAAATGGAACGCTTTTACGCCTATTTTACTTCCTCAGTCCAGTCTTGTATTAGCTTTGTGCATGTGTGTCTAACATTTATTTGCACATACCTGTATGTGGTTGTCGGCGAACAGCGCGTGTCTTTTTGTGCTGACTTGAAGGAATGTTGTACGTCATAGTATGTAACGTTGGTGTAAGTCACCTTACACCAGGAGCCCATATTTCGAAAAAACAAAAGTTCAGCCTCAAGATTCCTGACTTTAGTTCAACTCTGGACTCAGCAGGGATTTTAACGCAAGTCGATATGTTGAAAAAAAAAATAAACAATTCAACTGAGTTGAAAAAAGAATCCGTAATCGTTCATAATTTTTGTTCTGATAAAAGTTGACATTTCCTCGCTTTGAAGTGACTTTTAACTCCCTCAAGCGGTACACAAAACGTTTTTGCCTTAACTCTTTGAACCTGAAAGGCCGCCTTCCGGTTCAGGATCGCGATACGACCAGAATTCATTAAAAAAAAAGTTGCACAATGAATTTGTATGGTAGACCAATCAAGATTTTCAACTGCACATTGAAAATCTTGTCTTCGCCCAAGTAACTCCTTCAGTTGATGACACTGCACTGGGCCACTGGCGTGGGGGATTCAAAGAGTCAAGAAACTTCATCAGTCAGTTAGCGAACAGCATAACAAGCAACAAATAACTTGAGCAGTTCGGTAAAAGTTTAATGCTGCATCCCAGTAGGGTTGTGGGATTGAATTCTTACTGAGCCTCCCAACAAACGCAATATAGCTTATTGAAAAACGAGATTTGCCGAGCAGCATGTAACTGTTATACGAAGACTCAATCAGCGATTATCAGCTTGTGCATGAACTTTAATATATTCGGCACTGCACAAACAAGCACTATAATTACTCCTTAATTACCATAAGAATGAACACATCAGTTTTCATTCTATAATTTTAAATAGGCCATGAAGTATTTGTCCTTCGGAAGCCAGCCTACAACAGAAGCCTCGGCCTGAAAACTCTTTGTGTCTCCAAAAAGAACTGAAAAGGAACCAGCATCCGGTGTAAGTGTAAACGTGTAAAAAAGATCAAGTCATTCTCAACTCGAAATTCCGAAAATATATTTTATTATCAAATTCATTCCAGCCGTGATTCCATTACATAAAATTCACAGTTTTTAAAAACCTTTCCATGTACGACGAAATCTTTCGAGGTGCTTCCAATGTGAATGATTCAACATGGGTCTCCGGAGCAATTTGTAATTTTCATACACATCCTTAACAGATTATACTTTTAGTATTAGTCTGGGTGATACACCTTCCACCCAAGAGTACCTTGGCTACCATATTGTGAAAAACGGTAGACTGACGTATGTCCAAATGTGCAGTAATGACTGAGTGTAACGTCGGACAATTTGAAATTTTTCAAAATCGAGCTCAGACTCAACTCTTTATTTAATGTCTACTGGAATGGTGTTTTGCCCCCCTTCATTCCCGCCCGCCCGTCCGCCCGCCCGCCCGCCCGCCCGCCCGCCCGCCCGCCCGACATTTATTTATTCATTAGTGTTTAAGGTCACATAGTTCTGCACAATGGCTAGCCACGATAGTTTTACGGGTGGAGGAAGTCGGAGTACCCGGAGAGAACCACTGAGCAACTGCGAGCAACTGTCATCTCCCCATCATACTAACTCCACACAAGCAGGGTTCGTATTGGTTGAAGACAGATGAACCATCGACTTGCCTTAGTACACAACGTCACCGTGCTCCCACGTGGCCAATGGGGGTGAAGTGTCTTGCCCAAGGACACATCGTGGTTGCCGCAGGTGGGATTCAAACCGAGAACCACTCGGCTTCCAGTCTGCACCTTTACCTACTGAGCTATCTCACCCTTGACCACCCGAGACGTATCACTAAACACAATTATGGCTATAACAATCAGCGACTCTATTTTGTATTCGTGGAGAGTTTCAGTAAAAAATTATAGGGCTGCAGGATTACATTTTTACTGATCTTCTAAAGCCATTCAGCATTCATTATGTTGTTCGCTTACCGACTGATGAAGCAAGAGTTTACGCATACTGGTTAAAGGGGAACTAAAATCAAGGAATAATCTATTTTTATCCGAAACAAATCAGGAAGGTTGACGGAAACTTTGAACTCAGCTTATGTTAACTTGAGCATTTTTCAAAATATCGATTTGCGTCAAAATCTCACCCGAGTGCTAGGTTGAACTCGAGTCGGGAATCTTGAGTACGAACTTAAGTTGTTTTCAAAATAATAGGACTCTTGGCTCGAAGAAGCCCAGGCAGACCTGGTTGGACGTTGTCGTGCAGAGACAACTTTATAACCAACTTTAAAGTTTCTGATATCGTTTGGGGATGACATTTACTTTTGTCCCTATATCCCGATAAATTCTGTCTTTTGAATTAGTGAGAATGCATTGGACAAGTAGTCATGGCAAAGGATGCACCCAACATCCAAGGTATATGAGAGCGTGCAATATCCAGTGTATATGGGCACTCAAAACATCTGGGGTATATGGTTTAAATGAAAGCTTTTCGCATTCGCTCGCCTCGGTATAAAATCGAACCAAAAACCCTGAAAATAGTCACAAATATCATCAGATTTCCGATAATTCGATGATATTTTGCTGTTATAAATTAAATATAAACAGTAGGCACATAGGAAACATTGAAACTCCGGGGACGATATGTCAACAAAATACTGTTTACTCGTTTCCTTAACGAACCAAGGGATGTAACTATATCTGTTTTCTTCTGCGTTTGTAAAAACAAAACACATGTTCACGAATTTGGCCCAAGTGATTGCGGAGTGTGAGAAATGCGTCCACAAATTTATTTCCACTATGTTTGTATTGTTTTTCAAACGGGTCAAAAACGTTATCTCTGCCAACATGTATGGTATATGGAGATTTAAATGAGACATCCAGGTATTAAATCTGCATATACCATACAGGTTGGCGGAGATAACTTGTAATATATACTGGGTGATATACCAGCTTTCAAAACCTCAACGTCATCGCAAGCGGTATTGCTTATTGGGGCTTAACACCACATCAGCAGCTTGGGCTATATCGTGGCGATAAAAGGTTATGTCAGGTAAAAAGATGCAATCAAAGTGAGAAATATGTTAAAAACTTAAAAAATTAACATTATTGTGACAGTGAAATAAATTGCGAAAACTGCAATGAAGAACGATACCAAAATTTGAATGAATATTGTGTAAATCAATCCGATGACAAAATACGTTTTGTATATGAGATGCTGTTAAAAGAGTAAAAGAACTAAAAATTATTAAAAAGTTGGTTTCCTTGAGAAACGAGATAAACTGGTGAGAAGTGGCTGTGAAAAATATTTCTCTCTGATGTGATACACGTAAAATCACCGCCTGATGTCATTAAAACAGAAGAATCTAATGTAATGTGCTCGATTGTCAACGGACATTGACAGGAAACACAATCTGGTCGCATATTACGCTCTAACAAAAAGGAATGTACAAGTCTTGTATGACCAATATGGTATCGAGTCAGAATGACGTGATCTTTTCTACAGAGGTTACGAGACGGTTAGTTATCAGTAATAGTAATTCGGAAGCGATGGAGCTTGTTCTGCCACATATTTGATGCACTTGGTGATATGTGGTTTAAAATCACCGAAGCACTAGGTGTAAAACTTTGACCTCAGCGGTGAAAATAGAACTTTTATTTAGTATTTTGGCCGAAGTGACGTTATCGCCAATAACAACAGCTGACGATACATTGTCACCATCTTTAGATATATCCGTATAGATCCGTTTATATATACTATACTTAGACGTTATTTCATCATATTTTTGTTTGAACTGCAGAGAGTTCATTTCGGATTTTTGTTAAGAAGCAATGTCCAAAATGACAAAAGGGTTCCTGAGTTGCCAAGGAGGAATATGTGGTTTACGGTGCTCTTTTATCGAATCAGATTCAAAAGTGGCGGACTCCATATAGGGATGTAAGTGGATGGAGGGCTATGTTTTTGTGACCTGATGACAAAGTCAACATTCTGAGGACAGGAGACACAATTATATGCATGGTTTGATGGATTAGCCAACAGTTTAAATCCACATTGGAGTGATAGTTCAATTCTGCGCTTCTCGAGAGAAGCCAACTCGGCCTCTACGAACATCGAATCTACTGGTGATGTAAATGGACATATGCTAATTCTAATACCACTATTATGAATTGCATCAAGTTGTTGGAGGTACGACATTCTCTCTGAACCGTAAACCACACAAACGTAATCTAATTTTGATCCAAGAAGTGATCAATCAGTGCTACCAACTACGTTAAGGAGGTTAAGTGTCTTTCTACATCTCACTCTTAGTTGTTTGATATCGGGCGTGAAATTCAGTTTATTGTCCAACAATAAACCCAAGAATTTCACTCTCTTAACCCTTTACCTAACCTGAAAAGGAGACGACACTTGCAAAAAAAATTCTTGAATAACTAATTTTTTGTCTCAAAAACATAGGTTATGACCCCTCATTGACCCGGTTGTGTCTTTTACAGCACAAAATATTCTACCCGGTAGTTTTTTACAAGCATCAAAGAGGGTGCTGCAAAGTAACGCCTAACTTTTGATTCCAAGCGTATGGATATTAAGACGACATGTCTCGTAGAGCTAACCCTGATGTTGGTGCATCGGAGCCCATTTAAAAACCGGCAGTTAACCCTTTACCCAACGTAACGGCCAAAACCGGCCAGCGCTATTCTCAAAAATCGCCAATTAATTTTCATTATTTTTTTCATTTTTTGTCTCAAAAACATAGGTTATGACCCCTCATTGACGAGCTCGTTCCAACGAGGGGTCATAACCTATGTTTTTGAGACAAAAACTGAAAAACGTAATGAAAATTAATTGTCGATTTTTGAAAATAGCGCTGGCCGGTTTTGGCCGTTACGTTAGGTAAAGGGTTAACAAATTCTATGGCACTGCCATCTATCTTCATTTCCGGATCAAGGAGTTGCTTCCGGAGCTTGCAGACATGAACACATTTCGTTTTGGTCTTCGAAAACTTAAAACCGTTTTCTGCAGCCCATTTCTGAATTCTTTTTGGCACAGTGGCATTCATGTTTTTACAGCTGCAACAAATCAAAAAGTCACTCACTTGCAATGAATAATCTACCGTATTCTCAATTCTAATTTGGTGAAAAGTGAATAGAACTTGACGTAACTGTCTTGTCCAAAGTCTGACATACTGCTACAGCCTGCAGATATGTTTGAAAGAAAAGGGACTGTAGATAATGTCGTTTCTGACAAAAATAGACGTTCCACGAACATGAAGATCATTTCCGTTAACCTTGGCATCATCGAAACGAAGTATAATGCTTAAAAGATGAACGATCGTGAGTGTCAACTTTCTTTAACAGTGTTTCCGGCGAATAAAAAGCAGTAGGTTTATCATATTTATGGCCTAAACTGTCTGATTTGTTAAAATTCGCTTTAAAAACCTCGGCAGTTCCATTGGATTACATTGTTAGTGGTGTGATCCATGTTTGAGTGATGGTTTACATGGTGGTCGTATGGGAGAAATTGCCACCGT
The DNA here is from genome assembly GCA_031216915.1 of Pictodentalium vernedei. NCBI lineage: Eukaryota > Metazoa > Mollusca > Scaphopoda > Dentaliida > Dentaliidae > Pictodentalium > Pictodentalium vernedei. The sequence continues at coordinate 94,271,785 of CM062291.1, read as the reverse complement.
TTTTCTCTTTGATGAGCTTTTACGTGGTGGTGGTGGAGGGGGGGGGGGGGGCTTGTCTGCGGAGAGTTCAGGCATAGTTGAGTATCGAACGTGTCATCGATGCATTCCTCAACTGACATGTACTCAAGCCCATCAAAATTGTTGCTGTTTACAACATTCTTAAAAATTTAGATGTTCTGTTTGTTTCTAACTTTTTTTTCTGTTTGTTCTTCTGACTCTAATTCAGATGTTGCTTTATTGGTTTTGTTTTTTGTGTGGATTTTAATTTAGTCTATTCATTTTTCTGTTGTGGTTTAGTCTTTTCTTTTTTGTTCACTGGATATATTTTATGGTATGTTGATTTGGGAATAGCCTCTTTCGATCCTCGTTAATCTTGGTTCAGTTGCATCGATGTTCTCTATTGTAAAAGGAGATAATATAGTTGAAAGTGTACCTTTGAGCCATGTATGTGGCGTCTGACAATAAACAGACTTTGTTGGTACTTTTTATTCAATATTGTTGCATAAGTCGGAATTGACGTCTTCATGCCAGCCACAGATGATATTATGTCTCTGGCCCCTTTAAAACTGATTTGGTTATCACATTTTATTTTTTTTTAGATACTTTTCGCTTTTTTTTATAGACAGAGAAAGCTTTTGAAGATGACATATGATTGCATTGACAATTTATACATTTGAGTTTATCACTTGTACATGGGGGAGGGGGGGGTGGTGGCTCAGTTGGTAGAGGTGCAGGCTGCAAGCCGAGAGGTCCTCGGTTCGAATCCCACCTGCGGCAACCGCGTTGTGTCCTTGGGCAAGACACTTCACCCCCATTGCCCATGTGGGGGCACAGTGACGCTGTGCACTAAGGCGTATTGCACGTCGATGGTGCACCTGTCTTCAACCAATGCTAACCCTGCTCGTGTGAAGTTAGTATGTTGGGGAGCTGACAGTTGCTCGGTGGTTCTCTCCGGGTACTCCGGCTTCCTCCACCCGTAAAACTGCCGTGGTCATGATTAGCCATTGTGCAGAAATATGTGACCTTAAACACCAATAAATAAATAAATAAATATCACTTGTACATGGCTCATCTTGTTTTTGTCCACATATAGGTTAACCTCTGCATAAGTTCGGACTATGACCAAAGTTTTGGCACTGGAAACATCGAAGTGGATTTGATGTATAGAAATCTACCCCATTGTCCATGTATCCAACTATTTGGCGATGGACCATTAAAATCAAATATTTAAGTATCTGTTTTAATAATATCCCATCTTTCTTTATTTTAGTCCTCTTAAATCAAATTACTCCCCGTGATTTTAATTCCTCGACAATTTCCAGCTCACCAACATCAACCAATTCTCTAGTTCGGACCACACCTTCGCTTCTGTTAAGAGCTTTGTGGGGGGGGGGGGGGGGGGGGGTTGTACGATGACTTTAATATCTGTTATATGTTTCATATTTATCGGATATGCAGACTGTATTTTTTTTTACCATTCAATCAACAAGGTTCCAGATCTTAATTTTAAAACAAACTTTACAGCACTGCGATTCCCTTGATAGTTTTTTCTGAAATTAACGGATTAAGTTTTGTGACTGGTTTATTGCCATCTTTGAATGTAACTGTCAGAAATCATGGCCAGTCATTTTCAATAATTTGTTTTTCATCTGCGGTGTATGAATTAAAGTCAGTTGTTGAAAATGCACACTGTTTTTTATTTGAACAACGGAAGTTCGTTATAAATTTATTTTTTCGGCCCTTGCCTTCTTACCTTCCTCTGAGCCCAACCAAGGGGCATGTTTCACGAATAACCAGCGAAGAGTAACAGAAGGTATATAAGCAGGATACTCGACTATGGTGATGCATGAGCATACCACTGGCCGATTGACCCGTCCAGTGTGGGTACTGCCAGAAGTCGATCATGCAACCAATTATTTTGCGAAACCAGTGCCCTGCAAATTGCCACGCACATCAAATCCCAGCCAGTGCAATAACAGACATATGTTAAACAATTCCGAAACTCCCGATTGGTCAGCTCGGGGCCATCCGACCAAAGCAGTGTGTTGGGCAGGCATCTTCAAAGGGAGATTAGCTTAACCGGGACCCTGTTTGTCCTCAACTACCTGGATTCCTTCCTCCCGGGGCTTCAGAACGCACCTCACGGAGAACGAGGCGTCCTTCTTTCCGAACCAGGTCTTGGGATCGGTTATGGCGAAGACTTCTCTCCTTTCAGTTCGTTCCCCATTGGGGAACACCTCAATTTGGCAACCACGCCAAGGTAAGAGTGCGTTATCCTGTGAGCAGAGTCAGTGGGGTACTGACTATTACATTCTAATACAATTACTATAAATTTCGAAATTTGATTGGTTAATCAATAAAATTTACGACAGTAAAATCGGCGTAACCTGTCGAAAATTTTCCTGTTTTCAAAAAGTATTTCAGGAAAGTCAAGATGTATTCGTGGGCGCTCCACATGTATTTTCGTTCCATTTGGAGTCATTGACTATTGTATCCAAGGTAAACAAACGCTGTGAACGAGTTGACTTTCTGTAAAAAACCGTTTTCTATCTTTCTTGTAATTAACTGTAATTAATATGGTTGAAGTTGGAAAGTTTAATATTAATGTGGAAGAGGTTTAGCAGAGACTGATGACTAATGAAATGAGAGTTGGAAAAACTGATTCCGACAGGTTTAACGACAACCGTGTGGAACCAGTCAGTGATATTAAAATTTATAAATAGCAATTTTTCATACGATGAAGAATTTATGGACGCTATGTGCGAAATAGAAAACCAAAATTCTGACAACTGGCAATAATAATTTTAATTGTTCAAGGCCAAATATTTCTGACCGATCCGCTAGCGATGTTATAACATCGAATTCAAGTGCAAGTGGTCCTTTCATTTTCTAATTTGTCACCTGCGTTCGTGGCACCAACATGTACAGCTACAGAAACGCGTTCACCACTGAGAGAGGTGAACTATTCGTTCTGCAACAATTATGTTATTACCAGTAGCCCAATTCCGCAAGACATCACTTCCTAGAAACAGTTTGAAATGAACAACTGTTCCGTAACCATAAGTAATTATTACGGTTAAACAAGGGCTTCCAATCAAAGCTCTCAATTTTTTTATTTTAACTTTAATGGTAAATCCTCGAGTGCTTTCCGACTCAGATTGAAACATCACAAGGTGAACCCTGAACTTTGACCAGGGAAACCAGCCGGCGTATTTTTTTTCTTCAGATTGTCACAAACATTTAAACATGATAAGTGTTGTCACAACAAATATAAATATATTTTGTTATTGCTGAAAACATTGACTAAAACGTTTGGAACTATTTGAAAAGTGGCAGCGTAAAATATATTTCGTGATTTGCTTCGGAACTCCCAAATGACGTCACGAAGACTGTATTTTTAGATTTAAATTGTTGTCTTCAACAAGGCGTTGTTTTATAGTTGGGAGATAAAATATTTTCATCCGAATTATATTAGAATGGGGATAACTTTGTTGTATTTTATTGTTTTGGAGCCGTAAACGATGGTTTTACTGTCGCAAATATCCGTTTTACCGGCTCCGCTAACGCGTCGTCGGAAAAGCTCAATTTACGATAGTAAAACCATCGTTTTCGACCCCAAACAATCAAATACAACATAGTTATCCCCAAAGTAACTTTCCAGTGTCAGAACGAGGGAAAGTAAAGTAGTGCCCGCAACACACACCTGCGATAGAAGTCGTCTAAAGTGTTCAGCATAGGTGTAAACGGTTGGCTAACCTTGACTTCACATCTATGTTGTGGTCATGATAGCTAAAAATGCTGATAGTGACCTTGAACTTCCATAAATAAATAAATAAATAAACAAACACGGGGACTGTACCCGTAACGGAAAACTTGGACGTACCTCAAGTGGTTGGAATACATACGCTCCCAGCGCTGGACAAAACATAAAGTGGGCGTTTTATTGGAAAGCCTGGAAGCACTCTGTGGATTCACCGTTTTTAAACTGTATTTTTATTATTATTAGTGTATTATTATTATTATCATTATTACAAGAACAATACTGCCTTATGCAAAACAACTGCATCTAATGTTTTAACTATTGATAGGAGAAACATTATAGAATAGTATGCTTTATTTCTTCGTGGTCCCAGATATTTCAACATTCACAATGCAACAAATTAATCGTATCTGTTATGAAATACAAGATCAGCAATATTTCTCCCATGAGCAAAGTCTTATCCATGAACGTGTCCATTCAGGTGACTCCCGTGTCCATGAAGGTGCGATGTGTCTGTAAGAACCTGAAATGAGAATTAAAATTTACACAGAAATTAGTGTATTCTTGAATGAATGGACTCGTGGTCGTATTTTGAGGCGAAACTCTGAGCGAATTATTTATTTATTTATTTATTTATTTATTTATTTATTTATTTATTTATTTATTTATTTATTTATTTATTTATTTGGGTTTAACGACACATTCGACCTCCACTGCCACCTCGACATTTTTACGGGTGGAGGAAGCCGGAGTACCCGGCGAAAACCATCGCGCAACGGCGAGCAACTGTCAGACTCGCGAACGTACTAACTCCACACAAGCAGGGTTAGTATTGGTTGAAGACATGTGCACCATGGACGTACAATACACCTTAGTACATGGCGCCACCTTACTTTTACGTGGGCAGTCGGGATTAAGTGCCTTGCCCAAGGTCACAACGCAGTTTTCCCTGGTCTGGATCGAATCGTGGACTTTTCGGTTTGAAGTCCAATGCCGTAAACACTAAACAACATACTTTCTATTTGCGATTTCTCTGGAGTGCTGAATTTTCTGCACTTTGTGGTTCGACGAGTAGACAATTTACACAATAACTAGTTTTCCAGAGATATCGACCAGTATTGTTTATTTTTGTAGAATTAATCTGCTGAATCAACTGTTCAGTTTTACCTACCCCCGTTGGGGGTGTATTCAACAATGCCGACAAGGACCATTTTGGGGTCTTGAATGTTGAGGTTAAAGTAAATGTAACCAAAGATATATTTAACACGAGCGAGAATGTAGGATTTGTTTTTTTTTATACACGACTGAACAGTTACAACTAATTGTTTCCATTTGATACGTGACCAATGTATAATAAGCTGAACTATAAACTACTGCGCAGAGTCCACCGAATCGCGACATTAATGATTTCGAATCCAACTGAACCTCAAATCGATTGGCTATATATGAGGTGCTGGTTATCAGGAATTATCATCCTACACATCAGTATCAGTATGGACGTTCGCGGTGCACAATAGCCAAGGACACAAAGAAATTTGGCATAGGTTAGTATTCTTCCCGAATATTCAAACGGATTTCGAATCGAATCAAGTCGGTAAAACAATCTGAATCGAATCATATCTCGAAGCTTTGCCGGATCCAATTATCGTGAAAGTGTTAGTTGTTGTGAAATACTATATATCTGGTGCGAGAAAGTAGAGAATCGGTTTCACAACTGTGAGAGAGCACATTCCAGACAATCGAGGAGGCCGATGTTCTATCTAAAATATTGGTTTGTTACATAACAGAAAGAAATGAGTTTTGTATAGATACAAACCATCATCTAATTTGCGTGAACGTGAAGTAGACAGACCTTTTCCCCACGCATGAGATAATCACCAGCATCCACACATTAACTGAGTGCTAGACGCCACTATCAGAGCTTTAAAAAGGGAGGATATCAGAGCAAAAGCCAGTATTTTCCTTACTCACGTTTCAAATTCAGCCAACTCAAAATAATATTTTGTTCACATAAATTTGTTGTAATAAAACATATTTTGAGTAACAAATTCAGAGCACCAAAAATAAACTAGCCCTCAGCCAGTTAAATACGTGACATATTTATTCCACTAATGTTGTATCCACGATGAAACGTGCAATCCCTGATTATCTGTTTTGAATCCGGGTCGTCGCTTCAACACTAAAACCAATAGTTCATGTTTCAGTTTGGACATGCGATCTCGCGGACTTCCTTTTGCTTACACCAAGGTTTTAATTGATGATAGCATAGTGCTGAAACGGTTAGCTTGTTAATTTGTTCACATCCGGTCACTGACCTCACCGGTTCGAAAAGCTGGCAATCTATTATCCCCAACGTTGATGAAGGTTGGTATTCAAATGATATTATATATTATGTGCAAATGACGGAAATTCCACTGAATTACGATGTGTACTCGAGGACGTAATACCATCTACAAGCCTCAACCGAAGGGGTTTGCTACAGGGTTCATTTGACGGCTTTATGTCAACTCAAATAATTCTGTGTCCGCGGGTACTTAAGTATATGCAGAAACTATATCTTTGTGTGTATATAAATGAACGTTGTCGAGTACAACTCGACGACAGTCGTTTGTGCACACACCATGGAATAGTTTCTGCGAATATTACACATAAATCTGACTATTTCTATTTTATAGTGAATATAAGAATGGCCGTGGATAACTGATTATATACCGTATATACTGTTCCGTGAACCGATGGCGAGAATGGGTCAACTGCTTCAGCACTAATGCATTTTGCAGCGTAATCAACATTTATTTTTCTTCATACACTTATTTTTCATAACAAATAAATTATCGAGAAATTGAAAATTGTGAAACTCGATACCTCCCCCGTGATGAAAAACACACTGATCTGTTTCCAGCTGGGTTTCTGGAATGCTCACTGGTCGTCTGTGGTCGAATATCGAAATATTGATGAAACAGTGAATATGTTGATGATGAGCGTATTTTTCTTGGCAATGTGAAGTGAATATTTATAATATATTATAGTATTATTGACAAACACAAATTCAGATATTGGAAAGTTGATACCGTGTTCCTAGTTTTCGTGCTAGGTTTTCATTTCATATTTGATTGGAGTAAAAGCTGTTAAGCCGTGACTGCAGTCACGACGTAACAGCTTTCACGCAATCAAACGTCACCAATGGGAAGAGTTACTCTATTTATTGATCTGGCGCCATCTTCGGGAAAGTGACGTTTTTCCTTGACGTTCAGTGAAAGTGACCGTTCAGTCTCGCAACCAAGTTAGCCTGCGATAATTCTATGGTGTTTTCCCATCTGTTTAACCCTTTACGCAACGAATCGGCCCCTTTCCACCCGCTTAATATGCAAATTCGGTAGTAGAAAAAATATTATTTTTCAAAAACTTTCAACAAAATCATATCATATGACCCCTCGTTGGAACGAGCTCGTTCCAACGAGGGGTCACATGATATGGTCTTGTTGAAATTTTTTGAAAAAGTTGAAAAAATGATATTTAAAATAATAAATTATGATATCGTCCGCATTGGGTACAGGGTTAAATTCTTATTTCAAAACAATTTGAACGCATCTGTGAATATTATGCAAACATAAGAGGAGACTATGCTTTGCTGCTATAGAACAATGAACACTGCGAGGAATTTAGATGAATTTAGAGAACAATTATCTGATTTGTATTTTGAATGCTTCGCTGGTGACTGTATCGAAAATATCGGAATATTTTCCAAGAGAATTCTGTATAAAATGTTGGGTTTTGCGCACATACCAACGATTCTCGTATTCATGACCACGGAATAGTATGCATTTCAACTTGCGTCAAAGCTGCAGTTTCGAATGCCTGTTTATAGTGTCCCCTTCTGATATAATACTACAGAACTAACGGAGGAGGGGGTGGACGTGCTACTGGAGTCTGGTTGCGTTACAGGGACAATAAGCTACAATTTTGAAAAACAAATGTCTGTTATGTAAAAGTACCTTTATGTTTTATATATCATCCGTATTAATGCGTCTGAATCGATTAAATAAATTAGCTTATAGGACATTTACAAAAACGAATAGACTGTAGTTTTTCAACCTGAACTGGTTAGCTGATTATTCACGGAAAATTCCATACAATGTCATTTTTCATATTCGTGGAAATTAGCTTTCTTGTGGAGGTTGTGTTCACGCGGGTCTATTTATGGCACACGAGTCAATGAAGTCTATTTCAGACTGCCGTTGTCGATGCACATGGTGACGGCTTTATCGGATACATAATTGCAATTTATTTGTGTGCTACAAGGTTTCTTTTTTGTGCCCAATAATTGCTAAAATAATGCACATTTGTTCTTCGTGGCGATCATTTATTTGAACAGAAGAAAATTAAAATCAGAAATAGTTGTTCAATATTATTTACTTATCAGTGGCTGTGCCTAATAATTTTAACCGTTTGTCAATTTGCGATTCATTTTAATTTTGGCTGTTCGCACAAGCGGGGCGTATTGTGCTATAACTTCGTATCTGTCTTTGGTTATGTCTGTTTTGGGTTGTTTTCAAAATAATTGAAAACAAAAATGTCCATCAGAACCCATTTTATGGATGATTAATGATGGCTAGATACCGGTGTCTTTTGTTAATCAGCGTTCTGGTATATCCAGCAGGACAACCATGGCGACCATCTTGGAGTTTTCGTAATCGTAATTTCAGCTCATCTGCTCAATACTGACAAAAACAAATGTCCGGATCCAATTTTTCTGATGCAGGAGTATATTGCCTACAGGCAGGTTAATTTCTAAAATCGGTATATGCCACCCTACAGTGACATGGTAGTCATCAGGGATTTTCAGTCATTTTGCCTGTCGGCGTAATAATTAAAAAAACAGTTTCTTTTGGACTTGAGTTTTTATCTTGCACCTTAAAGCTGGCTGCAGGAGTGTTTCTTTCGATATTTAGTATTTAGCATGCTTAACATGGAGGACATGTTCGATTTTCTATAATTTTTGCTTATACTTGTCCGAACAATAACTTGAACATCAAAGTTCATTTCGATAATCAGTATTCTAACATATCCTGAATATCTACAATGACATCAGCTTTGAACTTCTCATAAATTTGCTTGTTAGAGCTATAATAAGAAGGACTCCAAACATCCATCCGATGCCAGATTGTTCCTTGGTGTTCATTGCGGGAAGGTCTCGTTTGGTAATTCTGGCATATCTAGTGTGGTCGCCATCTTGCTTTTTTTGTAATTTATGCTTGTCCATGCAATACTGTGAGAACCAAATGTCCAATGGATCACATTTTTCACGGAAGATTATCGATTACTACAGTGTGGTTCTCTTTGATAATTAGAATTCTCGCATATCCTATATGGTCAACAAGGTTCGATAATAGAACTTAATATTGGTTGAAAAGGAAATGGTAAAATGGCTTTTCATTGAAACGATCTTCTCAAACCGTTGGACGGAGGAGACTATGGGTTGGTAAAGACATAAAAGAAATAGCCCAGGACCCCTCTCTGCGGCCAACATAACGAACACCTTCCTCCGAGGAGTGGGCTGTGGACTATGTTTGTACGCTGAAATGATTTCTTTTTCATGTGAAGGATTCTGGTTTGCATCATTTTATTGGTTTCTTTTGAAAAGACTACGTGGCAGATGATTATTATTTTGTAATTCCTGAAGTCATTTCATCTTATTGGTGATGTCACGCGGATAAGATAGGTTTAGAGATATACATCAGAAGTTTCAGAACATGTGCGTCGAAGTAGGATTATTACTTGGATATGAGGAATCGATCGTAAATTAAATCATACAGAAATGACTGTTTTGAAACAACCATTAAACTTACCGTGATCCAAAATTGGTCGAAATCTGATCGATCAACCATACCATCATCTGAAATAAATATATGAACAAGTGTTGTTGGGTTCTTCACTGTGAAATGTTAAAGTTTACAAACGTCGGTGCACACTATATTGCACTACACTATGCATTTTAATTCACCGTCTCACTATTTTATTGGACCTATTATTTAAAGAGGTCATACGGGGTTTCACCTTTGGGTTAAAGTCAGGACATTTCGCTCTCGAGACACCAATAAATGTGTTAGAGTTACGTATGTGTTGCCATGGTGTATTAAACCTGAAGTCTGTTGACACAAAAAAGAAAAAGATGAGTATCACATACATTTAACCCTTTACCTTACACGACTTAAAGACGACATGAGCACAGTTCATTCTCGACTGACAAGTTTGTTTCCTAAAACACAGCTTATGACCTCTCATTGTAACGGCTCGATGAACTCATTCCAACGTGGTAACATAGTTGGCAAAAAGTGAAAAATAACATTAGCAAAATATAATTATTATCGATTCTTCGAATATCGCTACGCGGATATAACCGGTGCGTACGTTAGAGGTTAAATACAGGACATTGAGAGAAGTAAATTTATCCTATAAATGGGCGTTTATTCGAACAATAAAAGTCTTGGGTAAATGTTTTTCTTTATTCACCTAGTAGCAGCTTCCAGTAGGGTGATGGATTTTTGCCTTATGTTTGATACTGAAAGAATTTATTCCCACAGTAGAGACGGACTTGTTGACCTCTGACCTCTACCGCATCCGTGTTGTCATGGCCTGTTTTACGTTTGCGGGAGACATGATGAACTGACGTTTATCAGACGTTGGTAGTCGCTGAAATGTTTAGTTTTAGAATATATGACACATTTCAACTCTGTCTAACAATAAAACGAACAACAGTTAACAAAGAAAATACAAAGTAAATCAATCGAAACCAAACGTAGAAAATCACGCAAATTCGATTGTGAAAGGCCGGGGCATGATGGGTGATGTTTCATTTTCCAGATTAGGAAAGTTTAAATTAACAAATGCGCGTTTCATCTGCTGTATTTATAAAACTCAAGTTGAAACGACGGCGAAGAAAACAACAATAAACAACGAACATAAGAACGATAAACATTGTTCATTTAATAAAGTATTTTTGCAATTTTAGCTCAAGTTTGTAGTGAATTATTTTTAGACAGAAATGTATCACTGCGCCTTGTTTATGTTTGGCAGTTCAGCCTGTAGATCGTATTGGACCAATGTGCTCGTCACTTCTCGCAGTGTTTTGTAGCGACTAACAGCCCGATTTCTCCGAGACTGCTCTGTAAATGATTTATGGGATAAACAAAATAAACGTGTAGTGTTTGCAAGTAAACAATTATTCTCGTAGGATTAAGAATGAAATCGACTGGCCAGAGGGCTCGTCGGGTTCATTCTTAATCCTACGAGTAGAATAATTTTTTTTTACTTGAAAACACATTACGTTTCTTCTATATATATTTTGTTTCCTTGAATTTAATTTTAGTGTTAATTGAGGTTTTCAACCTTCAAATAAACGACCGGAAAGAAAACGTCAGCCACGGTTATTGACTATGCTTTGCTGAAATTTGTTATTGAAAAACAACTAATTCTGTCGGTGTTAAAATGTGTCAGTTTTTAATTTCGCCGAAGCTGCAGTCAAAACCTGGAGAAATCGGAAATTGAAGCCTCTGCGTTTACATTAACCCATACAAGATTTGTAGGGTTGCATCAAGTTTTGAAAACTTTGTCCTGACTGTAAACTACGTTTACATAAGCCGGTCGTACGTGCTTGGTCAAAACGATACGGCAGGTAGATTATTGTGGCGCGAATGAAACATTAAGTGTGAAAATGAACTGACCACACGTGTGTGCGTTTTTTCACACCAACTATTTGTTCGAGCAAGGAGGAGGTTTAATTGTCTCTTGGCTGTTTAGAATGGTACTGGAACTTTTGGTATGACTTTTAAGCGTTAAAGGGATTGGCAGTGTCGAGTCATAGATCAATAGTACAGCCCCATAAGGGTGTAAGATTAAATTGGCACAGACACTTTCCTTACGAATACAGGATTAACTTGCACGTTTCGGCGTCTTTTAGTACAGTATGACAACTTTAATTACTAAATTTAAAAAAATCAGAAACCTCAATTTAATAATTGATTTCAACACATGTGTTTTGTATTGTACAGTTTTTCCACCTTATGTGTACCATTGCAGACTGATTTGTAAGAGAAATAAACAAATTCAAATTCCGTTTATGTCATACTTGTCTTTCTTCACTCGGAAATGTAACAGAAGATTCCTAGGATGGACACTTTAATAACCGATACGATTGAAGATTTTGTAAATCGTGAAAAGAACCCTTATTTATATAATTCAAGTGACAGAATTTGGTAGGTGTGCCACGATTGTCACAATACAATAACGTATAAGAAAATAAAGTGGGAAAGTAAGTCAGAGACGATAGACATGTGCAAAATGAAAATGAAAATGTTTTCTTTATGGGATGTTACTGCAAAAAGCAAAAATGTTACATGCAAGTTGAATGAAAAAATGTACATACACAATTATACTTGTGTTTCACAAACAACACACCTCTTAACTGGTTGAGTGCTGGAAGCCCATTTTGGGGCTTTATTCTGAAGTTCAGGTACCACAGCTTAAAGGCTTGATATTCTGTGGATGTGCTTCAATTAATTCTTGATGTGATATTATTTAGTCTGGATGGAATTGCCCTGCTACAATTTATGGGAGAGTGCCTGTAGGCACTCTCCCATAAATTGTAGAAAGGCAATAACATGTAAACAAAATTTTAACACCTCAAAAAACTTAGCACTCTACCAGTTAATTCCCATGTCCCAGTGCATGCGAAACTCTTCACAAAGACATTGGGTATGTTAATACAAGCAATCCAACACTTTATGGATGTGCTTAAATCGTACTTGTGCAGCCGATTTTAAGTTATTGATTTTTTCTTATTTTGTTGCCTTCCAAATAAATGCATGTTTGAACAGGTTAAGGACTTGACACACAACAAAGTAAAAACAGGTTACGTTTAGGATTTATTTTATTATTTTATTTTTTTTGAAGATACCTTCTAAGCAATATAGACAATTGCATATTTATATATATATATTTTAAACAATTGAAAAGTCATTGCGGAATGTTGAAGGGGCGCTGGTTAATTCCTGGGGAATCTGTATCAGACCAAAACCTAAACTACAGCCACCATACCATCCACATTGGGACCTATACTGAATATGGTACGCCCCAGTGTATGTTGTGACGTTTTATTCACCAAAAGGAAGCTGCAATTCATTCATTCGAACCGTCTTCTCATATTGAATTAAATATGAATATTTGTTTATAAATGCATAAAATTCAAAATAACAGGAATAACCAAATTTTATGATAAAATATTTTTCTGTTTTTTACTCAGGTCAAATAAAACATTGTGGCTCCTTTGGAATCAAATCTGGTGTAAAAGATATGCGGGAGGCTGTATAACGTGAACACAGTTCATTCTTTTGTCTCACGTAAATAGGCATATATGATATAAAATATGTTTTGTAGATTCTTCAAGCTCCACTGATGTTCTGTAACTCACAATTCGAAAGAGCTCACAGAGGCGCTTCAAATGGACGGCTGTTGATCAAATAAGTGTATGCATACGCACTGGTGAACTCGTCGATCACGTTGAAGATGACAACTTCATCGACAAGGTATCGGGCAGTCTTAGCTCAAATGATACTTGCTACAGCCACTCAGGACCAGCCGTATCTAAGGAACGAAAGTCGCTGGACAAAAATAAAAATAATAATGGGTATAAGCTAATAGAATTCTGCAAATGTAATAACCTACTTATTCTAAATGGGAGGTCTGTTACAACCAGTAATGTATAAATTTACCAGTAATGTCGAAATCGACCAGTAATGTCGAAATAATTAACCAGTAATGTCGAAATCAACCAGTAATGTCGAAAAAATCGACCAGTAATGTAAAAATCCGTAATGTCGAAAAATTAACCAGTAGTGTCAAAAAGTGACGACCAAAATGACGATTTTTCGCAAAAATTTCAATATTTTTTCGGGTTGCTCAAATTGTACTTTTGCCTATATTTATCGACTTTTAACCATTTTCGCGCAAGTTTAAACACATTTACCCCAGTAAATATGGAATTTTATGCTTAACAATTATTTCCCTCTTTCATATGTACAACATATCCCATCCTATTTGCTCTCTCTCTCTCTCTCTCTCTCTCTCTCTCTCTCTCTTCTCTATATATCTCCCCTCTCTTTCTATCCCATGTCCCTCTGCCTTTGCCCTCTCCCTCTCTCACTCTCTCCATCATTCTCTCTCTCTATCCCCTCTCCGTCTGTCTTTCCCCACCTCTCTCTCTCTCTCTCTCTCACACTGTCTTTGCCCTATCTATCTATCTATCTATCTATCTATCTATCTATCTATCTATCTATCTATCTATCTATCTATCTATCTATCTATCTATCTATCTATCTATATATCTATCTAATCTATCTATATATCTATCCGTATGAACTACATGAATACCGGTAAAACATTCTTTAGCGAACACACCCGTATGTTTTACCAAGTTTCGTTCCCGCCCCAGCCCCATTAAAACCTAAGCCCAAAATCGTAGATTTTGGGACAGGTGCAGTTGTCATGGATGATTACAGTTACATTAACGAAATGAACGGTGGTCCGGCAAGCCAACAATTTTTTAGGGCAACAGCATTGGCAGATAAATTTCGAAATTCAACAGGCTCAGAAGACCTCTTTGCCAATCCAACTGGGTGGTGCCCATCACCTCGGAAAGTTAAACCTGAAATTAATGAGATTTCTCAAAAAGTTAAAGAACAAGTAAGCCAAATCCCGGAATCATTTTTGAAAGACAAACAAAATTTGAACCAAATCGAAAGAAACGCCCTGAAGACGCTGAAAAACAACAAACAAATTATCATCAAGCCTTGTGACAAAGGATCTGCCACAGTTCTGATGTCAAAAGATAATTATATTAAAGAAGCTGAACGCCAATTAAATAACCCAAAATATTACAAACTTTTAGAAGCACCAATTTGGCAAGAAAATTGTTCAAAATTTAATGGAATTCTAAAAAGCTTGCTGGACCACGACTTCATTGAGAAAAAACATGTCGAGTATTTAATTGCAGAGAGGGATTCAAACAATCGTAAGTTTTACCTCTTGCCTAAAATACATAAACCACTCAGCAGTTGGAGTGACGAATTTACCCCTCCTGGTCGGCCTATTGTCAGCGACTGTGGCTCGGAATCTTACCACATTTCACAGTATATTGATTTTTATTTAAAACCAATTGCTTGCCGCCATCCGAGCTTCCCCAAAGACACTGAGGACTTTTTAATGAACATTAACAAATTGCAGGTTCCTTCCGACAGTCTCCTCATTACCCTAGACATTGAAAGTATGTATACTAACATTGGTATTGACGCTGGTCTAGAGGCAATAAAAAAATCATTCAAAAGGTACGATGACCCAAACAGGCCATCGGAAGAAATCCTGCAATTGTTAGAATTATCATTGAAAGGAAACGATTTTGAATTTAACAATAAATTTTACCTCCAAATAAGTGGATGTAGTATGGGTAAAAAATTCAGTCCAAATTTTGCAAATATTTTTGTTGCAGAATGGGAGAGAGGTGCTCTTGCTAAAGCAAGAAAACAGCCATTATGTTATCACAGGTTCCAAGACGACATTTTCATCATATGGCCCCATGGCCGTGATGACTTCAACGAATTCTTGGAAATCCTGAACAACCACGATGAATCCATTAAATTACAGCCCTGCATTTCAGAAAATACCATTGATTTTCTGGATGTGACTGTATTCAAGGGCCCTCAGTTCCGGCATAGCAACGTACTAGACACAAAAGTCTTTTTTAAACCGACCGATTCTCACCAACTTCTCCATAGAGCTTCTTACCACCCACCCAAACTATTCAATGGGTTGGTAAAATCTCAAATCATTCGATTCCATAGAAATTGTACGAACAGAAGCGACCTCAATCACGCATGTTCAATTCTTTTCAAAACACTTGTTAAACGCGGTTACTCAAAACGACTTTTGCGAAAAATTAAATCTGATACAATCCGTGAGATAGAGACACCCATTCGGGACTCTGAGCCAACGCACCCCACGAAAATTCGGCATAACCGCCCAGTTCTGGGAAATGGATCAGTAAATCTATGTCAACGCAAAATTTGTTACATACATCGTATGAACTACATGAATACCGGTAAAAAATTCTTTAGCGAACAAACCCGTATGTTTTACCAAGTTAGAAACAGCTTCAACTGTGATTCTGAAAACATCATTTATTTAATCACATGTAAATTATGCCATATCCAATATGTCGGCCAGACGAAAAACCCTCTGCGCGTCAGAATGCAAAACCATTTATCAAATATCCGTTTAGATTCAGGAAAGGCAGTCTCAGACCACTTTAACCTCCCGGGTCATGACATTAAGTCACATTTTAGTTTCCAACCCATTGAGCAAATTCCGTTTTTGGACGATGATGAAACCACAACAGACAAACGACTTGAGCGTGAAAACTATTGGATTGGTAAGCTCAGGACCTATCTCCCATACGGACTCAATAGAGAGTACTCTGGGTTGCCAAATAAAATTATTTGTTTTCCTTTGGTTTATAATCGACGCAATGTCGAAATTGCAAAAATTTTCAAAAACAACTTTACGGAATTAAACACAAAACTGCCAGAAGCCATTAACAAACGATGCATCATAGCTTATAAGAAAAATCCCAGTCTTCGAAACATTCTTGTGAAAGCACTTCTGAGATGAGTTCATTTTGTCATAAAGTCATATAACTTCAAAAATATTAAAACAACATTGAATTCCATAGAAATAATTTACAACAGAAATCGATTTACCGACCTGCGCCCGTGCTTCTTTGTTTTGAAAAATATCTATCTATCTATCTATCCATCCATCCATCCATCCATCCATCCATCTCTATCTATCTATCTATCTATCTATCTATCTATCTATCTATCTATCTATCTATCTATCTATCTATCTATCTATCTATCTATCTATCTATCCATCCATCCATCCATCCATCCATCCATCCATCCATCCACCCACCCACCCACCCACCCACCCACCCACCCACCCACCCAAAACACCCACCCACCCACACCCACCCACCCACCCACCCACCCACCCACCCACCCACCCACCCACCCACCCACCCATCCATCCATCCATCCATCCATCCATCCATCCATCCATCTATCTATCTATCTATCTATCTATCTATCTATCTATCTATCTATCTATCTATCTAATCTAATCTATCTATATATCTCTATATATCTATCTCTCTGCCTTTGCCCCCACCTCTATCTCTCCTTCTCTCTCTCTCTCCCCTTCTTTCTCTCTCTATCGCTCTCTCCCTATCGCCTTTTCCCTCTGTCTTTGTCCAACTCTCTCTCTCTCTGTCTCTCCCCCCTCTCTCTCTCCCTCCTTCCCCCTCTCTCTCTGGATAGATAATGAATTGATACGACGCTGAAATATTTAGTCTAGTATTTAGCGCTCGCACAGATAGACATACAGTCACACATGTATGCTGGCAAGTGTGTAGGCAGGCAGGTTAGCAGCATCCAGGCAGACGGACAGAAATCCAGACAGACAGATGGCAATGTGGCGTGTGAAAAATAACCCCTAGACGTGGATAGACAACTGAATGACGGAAAGACAGGCAGACCTACATACAAAGATTGATTGGTTGGTTGATTGATTGATTGATTGATTTCGTTTACACACTTAGTTTAAAGCACGCGCACCATACACGTGACATTTCGGCATGTGGCTTGGCACACGAAGTCAACGTGCACCTGGGATAAAGTGTCATTCCCAAGGACACAACTTAACTGACCTCGTCAGGTATAGAACCCGGATATTCATCAAATTGAATTGCGAGGCAATTTCTCGATTGAGCTAATAGTGCTCCCTACGTACATGCGGGTGACGCAGACTGACTGATTGATGGATGTAAGAAAAAAGACAGGTAGCAAATTGGTAGAACTAGATGATAGACATGTAGCAAATATCGGGTTGTGACTGACATTATAATAGTCAGTCATTAAAGCACACGACCAGGGGTGTCATCGGGGTGGGGGGGGGGGGGTGGTGGCGGCTATACCCCCCTCACCCGTCGGCAAGTGTTAGTGCTCCTCATTTTGGTCGTCACTTTTTGACACTACTGGTTAATTTTTCGACATTACGGATTTTTACATTACTGGTCGATTTTTTCGACATTACTGGTTGATTTCGACATTACTGGTTAATTTTTTCGACATTACTGGTCGATTTCGACATTACTGGTAAATTTATACACTACTGGTTGTAACAAGGTCCAATGGGAATAGAGTAGGCGCACTCACATGCAAAAACGCAAGTACAGTTGATTATTTTGTATGCTGTAACGAATTGACAAAATTTATGGCAAAAACCTCAGTTATTGATTTCTGCGAGCTTTTTAGTGATGTACACTGCCCGATTTATGTGTATATAGATTTCCCTCTTCAGGCCAATAAGCACGCACACATAAGAGATACCTCCAATGATCGCCACGACGAATTAAGTACCAAACTATGGTCGCCAGATAAATCCGAAAATTTCAAGAACTCCCTAAATGAGTCTGCAGTTGACGACCTTCAACATTTTATAAACTCTCTTGACCGCAATGGGTTCTCGAGCACCGATGTGAACTCCGTCGCGGAAAGAATAGGAAAAGTGTTCCATGATTCCGCCTGTAAGGTATTTGGAGCAACACTAGTGCCAGAGATATGTTTAATTTCCTCAAGTCTCAAAGTGCCCGAACAGAAAACCCTTACGCGCCAGATCCGATAAATAAGGACTGTGATGAAAATGAATAAACTTCGAACGCCGACCCCATCCCCTCGACGCAGAAGTTTCATACGAAGAAATTGAAAACGCAATCAAAAGCCTGAAAAACGGCAAGTCATTTGGATACGATATGATATTAAACGAAGACATAAAAGCCTCATACCATCTGATGCAGCCCATTCACCATAGATTTTTCAATAATGTTTTAACTCTGGTAAAATACCAGAGGCGTGGCCCATCGGGATAATAGTCCCAATCTACAAGAATAAAGAAGACTCCCAAAACCCAGAAAATTATAGGCCAATTACTGTATAAAGTTGCCTCATAAACTATTTACGAAAATTTTGAATAACCGATTAACGGCGTTCTCGGAAGTAAACCATCTGATAAAAGAATCACAAACGGGATTCCGGAAAAACTATTCAACTATGGATAATACTTTTGTACTTTATACCTTAATCGAGCTGTCCAAAAACTTTAAAAGAAAACCTTTCTGTACTTTCATCGACTTCAAACAAACCTTCGACACTGTTTGAAGGGTGGGCGTCTGGCAAAAATTAGTTAGGTCTGACATTAAAGGTAAATGTTTGAAAGTAATACAAAGCTTGCACTCGGGTATTAAATCACAAATAAAAATAGTTAACGACTTTTCAGATTTTTACACATGTGATGTCGGTGTCCGTCAAGGGGAACTTTATCTCCCTTACTCTTCGTTATTCCCATCAATGATCTTCAAGATACGTTGACACAAAATCATATGCAAGGCTTGAAATTTATTTCTAGCGAAGTTGAAAAAGAACCCTTTATCATGGTAAAGTTACTGGTCCTGCTATACACAGAATTGAATTTACAGTAATACAAAGAACTCTTTATCATGGTAAAGTTACTGGTCCTGCTATACGTAGATGATACAGTAATACAAAGAATTCTTTATCACGGTAAAGTTACTGGTCCTGCTATACGCAGATGATACAGTAATACAAAGAAGTCTTTATCATGGTAAAGATACTGGTCCTGCTTACGTAGATGATACAGTAATACAAAGAAGTCTTTATCATGATAAAGTTACTGGTCCTGCTATACGTAGATGATACAGTAATACAAAGAATTCTTTATCATGGTAAAGTTACTGGTCTTGCTATACGCAGACGATACAGTAATACAAAGAAGTCTTTATCATGGTAAAGATACTGGTCCTGCTATATGCAGATGATACAGTAATACAAAGAACTCTTTATCATGGTAAAGTTACTGGTCCTGCTATACGCAGATGATACAGTAATACAAAGAATTATTTATCATGGTAAAGTTACTGGTCCTGCTATACGCAGCTGATACAGTAATACAAAGAATTCTTTATCATGGTAAAGTTACTGGTCCTGCTATACGCATATGATACAGTAATACAAAGAAGTCTTTATCATGGTAAAGATACTGGTCCTGCTGTATGCAGATGATACAGTAATACAAAGAACTCTCTATCATGGTAAAGTTACTGGTCCTGCTATACGCAGATGATACAGTAATACAAAGAATTCTTTATCATGGTAAAGTTACTGGTCCTGCTATACGCAGCTGATACAGTAATACAAAGAATTCTTTATCATGGTAAAGTTACTGGTCCTGCTATACGCAGATGATACAGTAATACTATCCAAAAATGCAAACGATATGCACAATTCTGTCATCGAGTTCTCAAAATATTGTCAAGAATGGAAATTAAATGTCAATACCTCGAAAACAAAAGCAATTATTTTTGGCAAAGGAACACATACAAACGTTAAATTTGAATTAAATGGTACCACCCTTGAAAACGTAGGAGAGATGAAATATCGCGGAGTGATATTTAGTCGATCAGGTTCTTTTACAAAATGTACGAAACACCTTAGAGATGAAGCCTCAAAGGCACTGTTTAGTGTGCTCAGGAGAATTCACACCTAGATTGCCAACTTGACCTTTTTGATAAAGTAGTCGCCCCTGTTTTGCTTTACGGTTGCGAAGTATGGAGTGGAGTAACAAGACTATGGCAGGTAGAGAAAATTCATCTCAAATTTCTAAAATATACTCTACGATTGAAATCCAGTACTCCGACATACAGGGTGTATGGGGAAGTAAGAAGAGTGCCGCTAGAGATAGATGTGAAACTAAAAGGTATTCATTTTTGGTTCAAATTATTGGATTTAGAATCAGTCAAATTATCCACAATATGCTATCGTTGCTTACATATGTTATTTTTTAACAGGGAGTTACAGAAAATGCACTAAACTCATGTGGCCTAAGGTTTATATGGGACCGACAAAACGTTGGGAACTCTCCTATTTTCTCGAGGTGCTCGAACAAAGACTAACTGACCAGTATAATCAAGAATGGGACGACAAAGTAATTTCTTCTCCAAGTGGAAGTACATATAGAATATACAAAACCGTTCCTAGACTAGATAACTATCTACTCATACTTGATTTGAGAAACAGCACTTTCCTAATCAAATTCAGAACACCAAACCATAAACTTTCCTCCATCATTTCGAATATCAATTTAACCCCTGTAATCCTGCTACAGGGATGACACTCGTAGGGGGACATGCGGTGTCACCTCTGCGACAACGGTGATCCTCCGGACGAGTACTACTATATCCTATTGTGTCCGGTCCCACAACAGACCGTAAATTGTATTTAAAAAAATATTATTACATTTGACCAAATACACATAAATTCTCCAGTCTTATGGCAGCAGAAAATCGTAATTGTCTTCTAACACATATATTTCTTCTATTACGAAGGTACCCCAAGCACCTTCAATGCAACTTCTAATTTCACGAAAAACGCTGACCCCCCCCCCCCCCCACCCTTATGTTTGGTCAGCAGTTCTCTGAAATCAATTGGTTTTCGTTTTAGACCTAGCGGCCCTGACACTATAACCTTGATGCCATGATGCCAAGAAAGGCTGGCTGCCAGGATGTCGCTATGTATTAAACACAAACTTAGCACACGGTTACACACATCCAATCAATCATCAACATACACACCACGCGTATTTACGTTCCCCAGACCATAAACACATTTAGCACCCTCACATGCGCACGCTGCTTATATATCTATATATATATATACAAATATTTGTAACCCCATGTGAAAACCTCATGTACCATAAAAAATGGTTTGTGAAAATAAACTGAATTGAATTGTATATTTCATCCTTTACAGAGTCGGGCAAAAAATATTTTCCTTTAATTTGCTTTAAATTTCCTTAAATTCAGCCTTAAACTATGGTAATTTTATATGTAACCTAAAACTGTGAAGCGCTGAAACATTAAATTAACAGTGAGTGCGCGCAAAAGCAAAGTTTAAATCTAATGTATCCAAGATTAAAATGAAAAGGCTAAATTTTAAAAAAATATTTCCGGTTTGTTTCAAAATACGTCAGCTTTTGAAAATAGAAATTTACATAAAACTAGATTGTTCTGCAACTGCATAGCGAATTTCCAGAAGTCATGCAACGAACGAAGGATGACCAAAGCCATTTTGCGGTCAACGTCGTTTGGCAGCCAAGTCTGGTGTGTACGTGTGATTGTATTTTTAACTCTTTACTTAACATGAAAAGCAGACGACACGTGCAAACAGAATTCTTGAACAACTAATTTTTTTTCATTTTTTGTCTCAAAAACATAGGTTATGACCCTCTTTGGAACGAGCTCATCGAGCTCGTTCCAAAGATGGGTCATAACCTATGTTTTTGAGACAAAAAATGAAAATATAATGAAAATAAATTGGCGATTTTTTAGAATAGCGCTGGTCGGTTTTGGCTGTTACGTTGGATAAAGGGTTAAATGTCGAAAGGGAAGTGTTAAAAATGAGATTTAATTCCAATAGGATGTTCACAATTTTAGATGTCGTCTACAACACGGTGTTTCTGTATCTTCGTAGCTCTGTAATTGAAGTATGTGGGTATTGGAAGTACAAAGGTAGAGATTTTAATGAGATATAATCAAAAAAGGCTAACCTCTGAAGTGACGTCTAAATGGCGATAAATCGCCCCCCCCCCCACCCCCCACCAACACCCGCGTCCCCCAGAAAAAAAAAACATTAAACAACTATCTACTATTTTTAGAGCTCTACAACATACTAACATTTTAATTTTTGACCCTTTGACACTCTATGGCACCATCGCAGGGTTTGACCATAACGTTGGGGAATTTCCAAGAACGGCACCACATTTTTCTATATGTTTTTTTTGTGTGGAAATTGTATTTCCAAAATTTCAAAAAGCTGAGGATGTTAAATGAGGTTAAAAATAAAAGGCATGGTCAAAATAACGTAAAATTGACATCGCCAGCATCTGGTGAACCAAATAGAAATGTGAAAATAAAATTGCACAATTTAAAACAGTATGTGACAAATAAGCGGCCGGCCAAAATGTTATCATTACGAGTGATAGCTGTGTCGTTTTTAAAAACGAAGCTGTGTGAATCACAAGATAGCGTTTTAATGAAAACTGTCCAAAATCGCTTAAATAATGACATTATACGTCTGATGGTATTTGAAGTCAGATTTTAAGTTTTTACCTGTGCATTTGAGACCCCAAGTATTAAGTTCTCCTAAAATTTGAACTTTGTGGAGCGAAATTTATTTTTAACGTTTTCCGGCCTTTTTACGTGATAGCGTAAACATTTTTCAGGCAATGTAGATAAAAATTGGCAATGCTCGCCTTCAGTTACTTCTCTTGCAATATGTGATATAAATTTAGTGCTGTGGTTTGTAGTTGCTTTTCTTTCCTTGAAAAATATTGAAATTCATTTCGAATAGGGTGCACTTCAAACAAACAAACAAACTCCACACCATAAATGATGGAGTGCTATTTTTTTAGACCGAGTACTAACTTCAAATATTTGAGTTGCAATTTTCGAAACATTCCTAAATTTTCAAACGCCCAAATTTCACTACCGTATAAAACTGTCGGTTCTATAATTTTATTAAAAAGATCTAGCTGGCAATCTATTGATAGATTTAAACGTCTTGCCTTACTTATAATGTTGTACATTGTCTTTGTTGCTTGTTCAAGATTATTTTTTTCTCGACTTTGCAAATGATCCGTTTTGAGAGAAGATTATGCCCAAATATTTTATCTCTTTTACTTCTTCTACCTGCAAATTCTGGATTTTAAAAATAATATTTTTGGTGGTTGCGATTTCCAAAAATAAGAATTTTTGTTTTAGACACGTTAATTTCCATTTTCCAGGTTGTACAATATTCCACAAAATTATCAAGAGCGAACTGCAAGTCGTTAGCAGTTTGAGCAAGGATAACGGTGTCATCCGCGTACAATAGTACGCACATGCGTATAAAAAGGTGAAGCTCATTTTCAATTTAAGATTCCAACTCATGAAGTCCTGTGACACCCTTTTCGGTAAGGAATTCTTCCAGATCGTATAAATACAGAGCAAAAAGCAAAGGTGACAAATGTTCTCCATGCCTCACTCCATGTTCACATGGGAAAACATCGGAATATTCGGTACCCATGCGGACTCGTGATTTAATTCCAGAATATAAGCTTTTGATACAGCGGAAGCATTTACCCTGTATACCATTATTTATTAGTTTCTGCCAGAGACCGGATCGCCAAACTTTGTCAAAGGCCTGCTTGAAATCAATAAAGCACAGTATAGCTTTTTCTTACATTTCTTAAATAATTGAGATAACAAGTGTAGGGAAAATGTATGCTCTATTGTCGAATAGCCTTTTCTAAAACCTGTCTGACATTCAGATATTAATCCATTTTCCTCAAAAAAAAAAAAATCTTCTCTTATCCCTTTATATTACTGGCTTCGGCGTCTGCAGCTGTGAAAAGTGGCATTCCGTTTCCTTTTGGGAAGCCCGGCAAATAAAACAATACCTGCTAACGGAACTCTTTATCGCCTGGACGTGGGGGGGGGGGGGGGTAAAGCTGGGAGGAGTAAAGCTGGTCAAAACGTGACTTGACACATATGTATTCATCAGAACAAATTCAGAAATATAATTAATTCTTTCTTTTTTTTATTTTTAGTATTCAGATATGTCAAAAACACATTTGTTACCGGATACAACAAGATGTAGACGTTATTGAAATACACTTACTATAAACATACAGACTATAGAGAAATAAACAATCTACATACTTATGAAAATAAAGGCTCTTACGCACTATGTGAAACTGCGGTCTATCAAAAGAGAAGACCAACAACCCCCCCCCCCAAAAAAAAAAAAGAAAAAAAAAGAAAAACAACAAAAAACAAACTAAAAAAACCCCGCACGACTCTGATGCAAAACATCGTAGCGTCAGCGATCAGGTACAAGCACCAGTACCCCACTATCCCGCATACGAAACAGAGAGAGAGAGAGAGAGAGAGAGAGGAGAGAGAGAGAGAGAGAGAGAGAGAGAGAGAGAGAGAGAGAGAGAGACCATGTTTCCTACGCCCGAGTTGAGTGGTGTGTGCAACAGCCTTTAAAATGAAACATAATTAGTCAGGTGTTGATTGATAGCGGTCTCACATCAGAAAGTTGCAGTATAAACTGTAGTTGTTAAACTGCAACTAACCTTTTGTTATGAACATTTCATGGTCTCCGATGAAAATAAACATTTCAGCATAGTTAATTCTTAATTGATGAACTACTGTGGTTTACCTATTACAGTCATGGTCGGAAGTTTTGAAAAATTCGTGAACATACTTAGCAGGTTAAGGGTTGAACCCTAAATAAAAATGAATGAAAGAAAAAGCAAGGATCTCCTTTATATTTCGCAGATCCCTACGTGATCGTGGAGTATTGACAAAGAAAACAGTTAGTGATTTGCGGACACTTGATTTATTTCCACCACCCCAACCAGGAGAAACAAAAAGTCACAGTAAAAAACAAAAACAGGTATTTAGCACCTCTTCTTTTCTTATTTCCAAGTGAGAACGATTTCTAGCTCATGAAACCAGGCAGTGTAGAGTGTCTGTCCTGTCACGAAGGACAGGACGAGGCTATATTCTTGCCCGTTTCAGTTAATGAAGAAGATTACGAACTGCTACAAGTTCGGTGCATCTGGTACAAACCAAAATTGATTGGCGGTTGTGCTGTTTTCAAAAATGTATTAACACACCAAGATAGCTCAATACAAGGTAACTACTTACGATGTTGATCCATGTTTCTCATCAATCCTGGAGCGTCGGACATATCAATATGATGATCCATGTTAGTGTCATAAATCTGAAACAAGTAGTGGGCATAATCCTGATGTACCTCTGGGTTAATACTTTGGATATATTCGGACAGTTCGTGGCGATGAATCTTTCCATCGTCTAGATAAACGAAAAAGATTAATGCTTAATTAACTTTGGCCAAACGAGTATATTCAACCCCGGCGGTTCATTTCCGTCGATATCTAAAACGTTTAATGTGATTAGATGAGGTAACCCTTTACCCAACGTTACGGCAAAATCCCGCTAGCGTTATTAACAAAAAATCCCATTCAATTTTCATTATTTTTGCATTTTTTTCCTCAAAAACAGCTTATGACCCCTCATTGGAGCGAGGTCGTTGAGCCGTTACAATGAAGGGGGGGGGGGGGGGGGGGTCATAAGCCATGTTTTTGAGCAAAAAATAAAAAAAATTAGTTATTCAATGATTTTGTTTGCAAGTGTCGTCTGCTTTTCATGTTAGGTAAAGGGTTGAAAACCATTACTTAGTCATTTGTGTTCTTTTTGCACTTTACCGAACGTATTGGCCATAACTGATCTGTGCTATTCGCAACAATAACCTTTCAAATGTTATTATTTTTGCGGCTTTTGCCGTAAAAACATAACCTATGGCTCCCTCACTGGAACGAGCTCGGGGATCATAAGCAATGTTTTTGAGGCAAAACTGAAAACTTTCAGTTCAGGAATTTGTTTACTGATATCGTGTTCTATTCGTGTTGTGTTAAAGATTAAATATATAGCTACTTGAAACGAAGGATTGACCACAAAAGAAAATGAAATGTTTTCTTTATTTCTTCATGATAAATTTTGGAACTAAATAATGTTCATTCATTTCAGAAACAAAATTCAATGCCCCTCACTCAAGCGTATTTGTTCTGTTTATGCTAACAACGAGGTTTGGAAGGAGTGCGCTTTAGTATTCGAGATTTGCGCATAAACGTATCAAGTGATGTTATATGTTGCCAACTTAGGGTAGGATTTCGTCTATTCGAATTCATTTTCTTATAGTTTATGCATTACACATAGTTCACCGAACTACAACAATTACTGGTAATACTTGATGACTTATGTGACTCTGCAAACCTTCGAGGTTTCATCAAACAAGTTTACAAAAAGGTGAAGTGCCTTTGAACCTTTTCAGTAATTCACCCATACAGTTGGCCGAAATTTAGTCGGGAGTGTTTTATCAGACTATATGTTTTTTCATATTTTATATTTGTCGCCAAATGTTATCTGTAATTATACAAGATTTGTGCGCTCTGCATCATGCGTGAACTATTGTAAGAACATGCACTTCAGGTATATGTTCTGTCATATTTCACCAGCGCATCTGACCGTGGACGTGCTGGTATCTGATCCAGGTGTTCACACATTCAAGTCTCAGACCGTACAAATGGTTGGTGCCGATGTGTAGGTGCCAGCACATCCACATACCTGACAATGGCCGAAATGTTTTCTTTACGACAAAGCAAACTGAATTCCATTCATATAGAGTGGAGTGTCCTGCATTGCATACTGTATTGTGCATAAAGCCCAACAAGTACCCATACTTCTTACGTATTTTTGTCAATTTGGATTCGAGAAAACGTGAAGATTAACCCTTTGCCCAACGTAACGGCCAAAACCGACCAGCGCTATTAACAAAAATCGCCAATTATTTTTCATTATTTTTTCATTTTCTGTCGCAAAAACATAGGTTATGACCCCTCTTTGGAACGAGTTCATCGAGCTCGTTCCAATGAGGGGTCATAACCTATGTTTTTGAGGCAAAATATAAAAAAAATTAGTTATTCAAGAATTTTGTTTGCTGTCGTCATCTTTTCATGTTAGGTAAAGGGTTAATTGAAGTTTTTCTATTTGGGTTTTTGTGAAATCCTTTTCTTTCATACCTTTGATGTTTCTCCCAACGTTGACTCCTCCACTAATCAGCAGTATTGACTCTTCGAGGGTAAACAACTCAATTTAGATGAGCAAGCAGTGCAGTTGATCATTATTTTGCTAACAGTTCGATGACTTACGGTTAAGATCCATTTTCTTATAGATGTCTTCTATTTCTTGCAATTCAATCTTTCCGTCGTGATTGGTGTCGGTCATTTGCCACGAGCCTTCAAGAAGCACGTGATAGTCTATCGCAGGTATTGTCGTCTGGGCATAACAGGAAGCACTGCAATTTACAAAAACTAACATATACTCTGCTCAAATTTAACCCTTTAATTAATGTAACGGCAAAATCCTTCCTGCTCTATTAATAAAGATATGAACATTCCATTTTTTCCAGTTTTTACCTCCACATTATAACCCTCTTTTGTATAAGCGTGTCTCGTCGGGTTTTGTTTCTGAAGCAAACAATGGAAGATATTTAGTTATTCAAGAATATTTTGTACACATGACGTCTGTTGTTCTTGATAGATCGGGTGTTTAAAAAGAATAAACAGTACATAACTGCATCCGAGCACATGATATATTTAGCACTGCCAAAGTTTGGCTCTGCACTTTTTATGTTGGATCGTTATCTTAGTATTAATTTTATAGGTACAACACCTGAAGATTCAGGTTTCATTTTGATCAGTCTCCATATATTGGCGCCTAAACTTCATCAAGAGAAACTACAGTCTTTTTCCCCATGCTTTATAGCTATTTGAAGCGACCAGCATACGAACCATTGCAATAAGATATTGTAAGTAGAATACGAGCAATAGCGCATATTTGACCTGATTGTCAAACAATTAGACGTGTCTTGTAGAGACAAATATTAGCAAACTTGTAACTATCATGTTGATATAAACAGTTCTGTGGTAATGGCCCTTACGAAGCACATGAAACCCAAATTACTTAATGAGATGCATATATAAACAAACGAATTTACAACAAAAATGTCAAGCCTGACATTCTTGAGGGAATTCATATCGCAGTATTTATATTTGTCACGTCTTCTCCCCAATTATGATTGATTTTGGAATTCCAAGAAACCTAAACATGTGTCATAATCCTTGTAAGTAATGTGTATTTTTTCTGATGATGGCTGTTTCCTGTGTGAAAGCGATAGGAGTAATAATGTAATTTTGTATATCGGTTCTTTTTTTCCTATGCCGATCCTGACCAAAATAAACATAAAAAGCATATCGTTCTTCCCAAAAGAAAACCTGCGGTGTTGGTATTTTCCTCTATGTCACCCCATCGCTGCATCTTGGAGTGTTTTGGATCCCTAGCTTTGTTGTTGGATATATGAAGCACACTTGCCCATGAGTTTTTCTTAGTGAATATCATTTAATTCTAATTCTGATTCGAATTGGATAGAGCGCTATCAGGAATCATTCATGCCTGCCATCAACTATGCGAATCAAAAGCAAGTATTTTTACGCATTCTATACACCACGATCTTTATGTTGGTGTATAATTTGTGAATAGTTATTTGAATTTTATGGAATTCCACACTTTTTATGGTAAATTCGTTTGTTGTTACTTACATGGCACCTTAATGAAAATGGAACACTGAGAAATTATTGCTTGAAAAGAATAGTCTAAAACTGACGTTCAAAGAAATACACTACATAGTAATAGTATGCAGCTTCAGAATTCAACTATTCGACCATATTATACTGCTTCAGCACGTCTTTTCTAACGAAAATAACGTTCTATGAAGCAAGAATACAGAGTTAATTTCGGTAACAGTTCTGTCGATGACGGCGAATCTGTATTGTTGCTTGATTACTTTTAATCACCTTCATTGAAACCGGGGTTAGAAATATTGATAAATCAACGTCATAGAAATGGTAGGCCCTATTCTGAATCCAGATAACTAATTTGAGACGGAATGTACCATTTTGTCAACTCGAGATTAAAATGTCTAACAACATATACTCTGCACTTGACTTACTTACTTATGCCTCTGGCTCTGTGCGGGGGAAAAGGACCGCAACAGCACTCCTCCAACGGACACGGTTCTGGGACATACTCTTCAGCTCGGCCCATGTCATTCCCGCAACCTTCACTTCAGCGTAGGTGCTTCTTCACCAAATCTGTCTAGGTCTTCCAACTTTTCGTTTTCCTTGGGGGTTCCAGTCCAAAGCCTGCTGGATGATGTTTGATGGAGATTTGCGGATTGTGTGGCCTATCCATCCCCATTTCCTTTCTTGATGCCTGTTTCAATTGGGGTTTGTTTCGTTCTGTTCCACAGCTCTTCATTTGAGATAACGTTTGGCCACCTGATATTCAAGATCTTGCGGAATGTTAATAAATGTTTGGAGCTTGTAGCTGTTGGTTTTAGTTGTGCGCCATGTTTCAGAGCCATACAGAAGGACTGACTTGACATTTGTGTTAAATATTCTGATCTTGTTGTAGACTGAGAATGCCGAAGATCGACAGATAGGTTGCATGGTTCTAATGGCGTGCCTGCTTTTACTGAGGCGGCTCTTGATGTCATCGTCTGTTCCGCCACCCTTGCATACTATGCTACCCAAGTAGGTGAATTTTTCTACTTCCACGATCTCCTATTGCTGTAGTCGGACTGGGTCTTGCTGTCTGTTGTTCCCTCGCAAGATCTCTGTCTTCCCTGTGTTGATCATAAGGCCGGTCTTCTCAGCTTACACAGCAACGCGGTCTAGTTTTTCTTGAGCATGTTGTTGTCTTTGGGAGAGGAGGCTGACGTCGTCTGCGAAGTCGAGATCTTCCAGACGTTTGGTGAAAGTCCACTGGATGCTAGTCTTCTGGCCTGCTGTGGACTGCCGCATAATCCAATCCACCACCATCAGGAAAATAGTCGGAGACAGTAAACAACACTGACGAACACCGGTTTGTACTTGGAAGGGGTCGGTCAACTTTCCCTCATGTATGACTTGACAGGTGGCATCTTCTTACAACTGCTGGATGATGGCAATGTACTTTGGGGGAAAGCCATAATGCAACATGAGTTTCCAGATGACGTCTCTATCCACGATGTCAAATGCCTTCTGGAAGTCCACAATACTCTGCACTGAAGGGAGTTTATTGTATTTATCTATTGTTGTAGCACAAAAAGTTCGAAGTAGCCATCCGTTATTTGTTTCTTGTTCTAGTTTCACGCGGATCGTGGTGTGTTAAGATTCAAGTTGGTTTTAAGGTACGTAAGAGGGTACAGAGTACAAGACCATCACAACATTTTGTAGCTATCACTCAAACGAATACCCATAAGTTTATGGTAATACCTTGTCGGGCCACAGTGGCGCTGTATACTAAGACGTACTGCACGTGGATGGTGCACTTACCTTCAACCAATGCTAACCCTGCTTGTGTGGAGGTAGTACGTTGGGGGAGTCGGACTGTTTCTTGCCGTTGCTCGGTGGTTCTCTCTGGGTATTCCGGCTCCCCCACCCGTAAAACTGTCCGACACGATGTGACTCTGGTTGATTCGTTCTCAAATTACAGTATGAATCCACTTAGTGAATCAAGGAAAAAAGCAAAGTATCAAAGCGAGGATATTTGTTCTGACATGGGATCTGTCCCCCTATGATAATGCGTAAAACAAGGGCATTCATTGTCATCGAACCACTAGTTGTGGAGCTGGAGTAGCATTAGAGGGCATTAATGCCACAATAGGAATTGTCCCCCCCCCCCCCCCGATTAGGTGGAAGTACTCCAGAATTGATTTAATCCAACTACCAGTGGTAGAGTTAGAGTAGCAAACATGTTGGGCGGAAATATTTTAGTAATATCCCACATGAAACAAGGGCAAATAACTCTATACGTTTAAGCAGCGGCTTCGGCTTCAATTCCATGGTACGATCTGTTCCCCAATGATTTGGTAGAAGCACACCAAAAATTATTTTAATCCAACCACAAGTAGTGAACTACAGTAGCCAACATATTGGACGGAAAAATAATACCCAATGTGAAACAAGGGAAAAATGTACGTATTTAAGCATGAACATTAATTCCACCACGGATCTATTTTCCATGATTAGGTAGAACCACGCCAAAAACTATTTTAATTCAACCATCAGTTGTGAAGTTGGAGAAGCAAATAAGTTGGACGGAAATATTTTAGTAATACCCTACGTACAATGAGGGCAAATAACTCTGTATGTATTTAAACGAAGGCATTGGGTCTAGCATAGGATCTGTTTCTCCATGATTAGGTAATGGCACTCCAAGCATTATTTTAATTCAACTGCCAGTTGTGGAGCCAGAGTAGCAAACATGTTGGACGGAAATATTTTTAGTACTACCCCGTGTGAAACAATGGCAAACAATTCTGTACATATTCTAACGATGGCATTAATTCTACCATAAGATTTGTCCCCCCACCCCTCCATGATTTGGTAGAAGTGCACCTAAAATGATTTTCGTCCAACCACTATTGGTGGAGCTAGAGTAACAAACGTGTTGGACTGAAATAATCTGTAACATACGAGCGTATGCAGCTCTTTACTACATACCCCATCAGGAGGGGCACGACGCTATTTAAGCTTGCATCCAGCCTAAAAATTCTCTGTTTAATATCATACGTGCAGTTAAGCGAGGAGAACCATTAGAGGAGCCCCTTCCGAGACTCCAAGAGTAGCGACTAGACTGTAGACTAGAGAAGGTTATCGAAAAAGGATTGTTTGGTGAAAGTACAGAATAGTTGCGGTAGATGACGGAGAGTCACGGATTTTCTGACCACATTTTGCCATCTAATATATTCAACGAAGGCCAAAAAGAACAAATGTTTATGGCATTACATGAGTTTAAAAGAACCATGTGAGCTACTATGGAAAGAGGGAATGTGTGTGTGGGGGGGGGGGGGGGGGGGGAGTTAACCCTCCTGCACACTTCGTCAAAATCTCTAAGTTCCAAGCTATTAATTTATTCCATAATGCAACTAGGAATTAACAAATCCAATCAGGAGCTCTGTCAAACAAAATTAAATTGATTAAACTCCTAGTTGCATTATGAGGAAACATGCTCCTTGAAAATTCAGTATTTTCCCACCAGTGTGCAGAGAGTAAAGGCGGGTTTATAGAAATCATGATAGCACTTGATAATCATGTGCAAAGCTAACCTAGTCCAGTTAATATCACCGAAAATAAATCCCTTTTACTTTTGATAAGCCTCAAACAGGAGTATATTATTTTGCCAAATCGGTTTGCATAATGCCTAAACACACTAGTCATAAAATATAAAACGCACACTGGGTGACTATCGAGTAATAAGAGCCGCGGGGAGCACATACAGTGGCAAGATAAGTTGGATTTGCTGGAAATAAGTTATTTGTATGGAATGTTTCAGTGTCCAACTTCTGTATATAAGGGTCGGTAATCGCTCTTCATCATGACGTTTCCTTAATCCAATACGTTATATTTTGTTGTCAGATATTAATTGTAAATCCGCGAAAATTTCAGATTTTATTCGCCGATATCACTTTATTCGCCATTTAAAAGTACGTGATTAGTTAACCCTTTACCTAACATGAAAAGCAGACGACACTTGCAAAAAAAATTCTTGAATAACTATTTTTTTTTCATTTTTTGTCTCAAAAACATAGGTTATGACCCCTCATTGGAACGAGCTCGACGAGCTCGTTCCAATGAGGGGTCATAACCTATGTTTTTGAGACAAAAAATGAAAAAAATAATGAAAATTAACTGGCGATTTTTGAGAATAGCGCTGACCGGTTTTGGCCGTTACGTTGGGTAAAGGGTTAACTGCCGGTTTTTAAATGGGCTCCGATGCACCAACATCAGGGTTAGCTCTACGAGACATGTCGTCGTAATATCCATACGCTTGGAATCAAAAGTTAGGCGTTACTTTGCAGCACCCTCTTTGATGCTTGTAAAAAACTACCGGGTAGAATATTTTGAGCTGTAAAAGACACAACCGGGTTAGAATAAAGATGTCTGGGGGTGCCGTTTTTTTTTAAATTGAGGTTTATGCTTCTATTTTAAACAGACAACGTAATATTATGTTCTTGTTCATAACCGAGAATCCAATTTGAAGGAGCAGATGAGAAAAATAAATTGGTGCATTGAGGGTTATTCGACTCCTTCAACATACAGTAAATAATCCACGGTGATTTTTATTCGTGGCTTACCCGTTATTTATTTATTTGAGTCAGAAAGAAGGGATGATACCCATAATATCGAAAGGGGGGTAGATTGTCTAGCATAACGCACGATTCCTAATTTAATAAAAAAAGTGTTCCCAGGGAAGGAATGACGCTTGGTGAAGAGGTGATCTAGAATGCTACAAAATACTGCTTGCAGAATCCCTTTCACAGAATCCCTTTCTAGTATCCAGCGGTAGAATACATATACTATTTTTCCGAAATGAGTAGAAGAGTCTTAAGAACATTTACTTGAAGCATGCTTATTTGCTCTACGAGTAAAACATCTAGGGAGTTGAAATTAACTGAATGACTGTCAGCACGAACATTGTGATGAACGAGGGCAGAGGATATTTAACAGCATGCTCGGACAAATGGATAAATTACCTCTGGAGACTAGAGCTGGTCGCTAGGGATGGCTAATCCTATCGAACAACGCCCTGATACAGCGGTCCAGCTGAAGTTTACAGGGGGTGGGGGGCCTGGAGAAATTGTACGTTAAAAGAAAGCGCGGAAAATTTGAAAGTTGAAGGTCAGTGCGCCCTTGTCCTTTGGCACAATGACTCTAAAATGACCCTTTCTCTCATCATACTGAACCCACACGTCACATTTGGTTTCGAGCAGCACAGCTGAACGTTAATTAGAGAGCTGAAATCTAAACAACTGTAAATTAAAGGTCACTGTGAATTTCACCTTTGGCATAATGACCACAAACATAAATAGGCTTCTCATCATACCCACATATCAAGTGTGGCTTTGATCGTCCCATCGGAATATTAATTAGAGAGCGGAAATCATTTCCTGCATTTTTTTCAAGTTCAAGGTTATTGTGACCTTGACCTTTGGTACAATGAGCCCCACATAAATAGGGGTATTCCTCTCATCTTACCCAACCAACATGTGAAGTTTGGTTATGATTGGTCAAACAGAAATTCAATTAGGGAAAATAAATTCCTCTTATATTAACTGCAGTGCGGCAGCACGAAAATTCTGATGGAGCGAGGTGACTTGCTGGTCCGATGGAAGTCCCCCGTCTCCTCTCCTTTCCCAAGAATAAATTGCCTCTGTTTTAAATAGGAAATATACCTTTGCTAGAAGAGAAAATTTAAAAAAAAATCCAAATTTAACAAGAATGCATTTGAGAGAGTTCCCAAGAGTGTGGAAACTGGATGGTTGTGTCAGATATAACTCACAGAAGGGAACCAAGCTATTGTAAAGAGATAGGGGTGTTTACAGAATACTTCAGGCATGGAGCGTGCGCATGTGTATGTGTGTGGGGGTTGGAGGGGGCGTACGTGCGCCTTTTTTTAAACTGAGGAAAGGTTTTAACGTTTATTGGCGATTGAGATGAAAAATGGAAACGTTTTGGTACAGCCGTTCCAAATGTTTAGCTTCGGTAAAATGGAGATCCCGGAACATTTTGTCTTGCAGTGTCCAAAACAACAGTTAAATATAAAAACAAAATCACTTTTGAGTATAATTAATCATAAAAATGTTGTGGAAAGACGAAGGATATGTCGGTAACCGATGACACGAGGGTAAGAGTCCGTACGCTCAGTGGTGAACTCGAACTGGTCGAAATGAAGGATACAGTTAAACAGGGGAGTCAAGAAAATGAAGGCCTTCCCTTCAGAGAACTGCGATAAATCAGCAGTTGGTCAACGTGTTATTATTATTATGAGGTTCCACCATTGTTGATGCCCCACCCCCTTACGGTGAACAGAAGTTGGGAAATGCGGCTGTGATCAATAGCTTTACCGTTTTCACCGTATCGACTGCTTCTGGACAGTAAGATAGAACATCATTTAATTTACAAAACACCCTTGAAGTTGTGCACGTTAAAAAAAAACTCGTTTACATTAAATTGAGTTAAAATTACCGATCTGATTTTCGAACAACCCCAATGGAACAGACTGTCAGGCTCCCATATTCGGTTTGCTCTAGATGCGTATCATAATATCGAATTAAAAACAAAATGACAGTTCCATAGTTTTCATCTCATACATTAAGGTTCATTGTGGTCCTTGAAAACCTTGAAATCCATGAAATCCCTTGAATCAATAAATTGTGTTTTCAAGGCCTTGAAAGTACTTGGAATGCGTGCATTGGTCCCGAAAGCCCTTGCATTTTAAACATTCATTGATGTACAACAAAAATTGAGTCTTTGATGTCTTAAAAACAATAATTTTACAAATTGTTTCTGTGTTATATCAAATATTTTACATGACTGATAAAACATCTGTGTTTATTTTTGTTTTGTGGCGGATAACAGTCCCCTCTTATCTATATTCTTAACAATTCATTAACTCGTAGACTAGCACATTATAGTCTAGAAATGTCTAAAAGATACTTGAAAATGGCTTGAAACGGTCAATGAACGTCCTTGAATTAACCTCATCCTTGAAACAATAAACCCTGTTCTTGCTTCCAAAGGCAAACTGTCCTCACACTGCAGGAAATTATTACACTAGAACCTGTCTTGAGAGACCACCCTTTTTGTCAGGTAAAACGTTTTTCTCAAAACACGTGGTGACTCACCACAGGTCCATTACAGAGTAAAACAACCAAACGGTACAAGCTCACAGCAGTCTCACAAGACAGGTGGTCTCTCGCAACGGTGGTCTCTCAAAAAGTATTTACTGTATTTGCATACATGCCGTTTGGTTTCATCAGTAGTTTTTAAGCTGTTATCAAACAATTTCAGATATACACAGACCGATACACGCGTGTGAATGGGTTAATCGATATGACACGAGTGCCAGTGCGGAAAGATAAAACGAGAGGCCGCGGGCCTCGAGTTGTATCCTTCCGGGATGATACGAGGGCCATATCGATTAACCCATTCACGCGCGCGTGTCGTTATGTGTTCATAACACGCCTTCCCTTCTATAAAAAAACCCCAATTATTAGAAGGACACTCAGCAATTCATTTGACAACTATCAACAAAAAGAACACATCTTATCGCCAATCAAATGTGGTTACTATTTCGTCCCTTGAGTTCCAATGTGTTCTTTGTGCCTACTGGCACATATAGCACATTTGAACTTAGGAGACAATTTTTAGCTATCGCTAGCGATTCGAATTGTAATTGTGGTGCACGATTTTCAGAAAATTCCAGAAAAATTTCGCTTCTGTTCACAAATAGTCTGTCAACGATTTCATATGTGCGGAACGGATTTTCATTTTCCGCATGGTATAGTGATGCTGTATATGGGGATTTCATAGAACAGGCGTGTAACAAAAAGTGATTTTTTTTCTCACAGCCAACTACAAATCTCGATTTACTCTCCACATGTGGTCAACATACGGCTTTGTAGTTATGTTATTGGATTTATAAAAAGAACTCGTTTAATTCCATCATGTTCATTCCTTCACAAAAAACACAGTTATATTTATTTGTTTGGTTTCAAATTCGAAATGATTTTCTTCTTAACAAAATACTGCTCGCATGATCAATCTCCCGTCTCAGTGGATTTTTAGAAATCCCGATGATACACGTCCACTTTTGCGGTCGACGTGCGTTTTCTTCTGCTTGTCTACTTACCAATACACAGAACGACACGCGCGTGTGAATGAGTTGTCCTTCCGTGATGGCTCAAGTGTTATTTTGTTTAAGCCATTCCCACGCAAGTGTCGTTCTGTGTTTATTACATGCCTTCACGTCTATACAAAACAATTATTAGAAGGACACTCAGTAATTCAGTTGACAGCTATCAAGAACACATTTGATCGCCAATCAAATTTGCGAGGGGAATCCGTGTTTCTATTTCGTCCCCTGAGTTCCAATGTGTTCTATGTGCCTACTAGCACATAGAACACATTGGAACTCGGGGGGGGGGGGGGAGTAGGCGGGGGCGATTTTACCTATCGCAAGGGATTCAAATTGTAATTGCGGTGCACGATTTGTAGAAAATTCCACTGAAATTTAGCTTCTATTTAAAAATAGTCTGTCAACGATTTCCTTCCAGACATTTGCACGGAAAGGATTTCATTTTCCGGTTCACTGTTGCTGCAGATTGGATTTCGTAGAACAGGCGTGTAAAAAAACATTACTTGTTTGATGAAAGCTTCTCAACAGATATTGTTACTCTTTATTGTTTAACCCTTTATTCAGATTCTTGAATAACTAATTTTTTTCCATTTTTTTTTGCGCTCAAAACATATCTTTTGACACCTCATTGGATCGAGCTCAACGAGCTCGTTCCAGTGGGTCGGGTGGGGGTGGGGGTCATAAGCCATGTTTTTGAGTCGAAAAATGCAAAAAGAATAGTGAAAGTTGAGTGATGATTTTTGTGAATAGCGCTGGCGTGTTTTAGCCATTACGTTGGATAAAGGGTTCAACAGAGATAAAATTTTGGGTGAAGAATTATGTTTTAGAAATAAAGCACATCAGCGTAACTCACCAAAACAAAGATAATACCAGAAGAATCATATTTGATGTGTATGGAGAAAGTGCCAGATGAAATGTGAACACCTTTAAAGTCCCTGTTCAGTATTTTTCCATCTTATCTAAAACGTGACTATCCCTTCTTTGCCATGTGGTCGTAGATACTCCAGCGATAAGATAAGGTATAGACCAATATAAAAACGCACCTACACGCACGCTTATTGATGTCAAACCAAATATACAGTGAACCATAGTAGTATAGCACGTATGAATCGTCCCCATTACCCTGAGCTTTGCCGGAGCAGCTAGTGTTAAATTCCCATAGGAACCGGAGCCCTTCGCCGGAGAAATTTTTTCTTGTGCAAAAGTTCGGCTCCTTGAAGCTAGACCCGACAAGTGGTGTACGTACTGCATATATAGTATACTATGATATGTATAGTGATATATGTACACCCAGGGCTATGGGTATATATTATTGGTATGTGATGGAAAATTGAAGGGCAAGGTGAGTTTTCTTGAAAGTTTTTCTCCGCGAAACGGTTGACGTTGCTATTGACGTCGAGACGTCATGATGCTCACGCGACATCATAGAGATGTTGACCACCGTTGTTGCCCACTATACAATCTGACATAACGTTGTTCGGGTCGGTGGTGTCGGACTTCTCGTAAAGGGTGTAGGTGATATGGTAGTAGTGGTATTTATTCATGTAGGTGTACTATTAGCCATTGAACCTTCATATTATCCTATGTCTGCTGTAGCTAGGCCAAGCAGTACTGTGGAGATGGGGGTCTTGTATGGTCGGCCAGTGCGGTATTGCGAGATAGTCCTTGCTGGATTAGATTGGCAGTGTAGGCTAAATGGTCTGTTGGCCTTTTACCCCCATTGTACTATTAACCTACCGAATCTTTTGTATTATCTTATGGCTGGTTTTGGTAGTTCGTAATGCTAGGTCAGGCAGTATTATAATCGTTTGTTTAGAACTGGGGCATAGGATGCATTGTATATACCGCTGTAGGTCCCCTGTTAGTCTTCGGTATTATTAACCAACCGATTGCTTTGTATTATTCTAGAACTGGTATAGGTTGTACATTATGGTAGGTCAAGTGGCATTGTGGAGTGAGGGTGGGAGTAATGCCTGGCAGTATAGAACGGCAGTATAGTATGGACGATATATACCATTATGCCCCCTCCCGAAAGCCATTGGTACTACTAATTGACTGGGGGTAATGCCTGGCAGTATAAAACGGCAGTATAGTATGGACGATATATACCATTGTGTCCCCACCCCCCGAAAGCCATTGGTACTACTAATCGACCTAATGCTTTATGTGACTGGTCTAGGTAGTATGTAAGACCAGACGCTATTGTGTGTGTGTGTGGAGGGGGAGGGGGGTTATAATGCATGGTAGTCTAGTGTGGTAGTAGAGGATGTACGCTTTGTACCCATACAGGTCCCATGTTAGCCCTTAGTACTATTAAAGCACCTAATGCTTCATGCTATCCTATGATTGGTATAGGTAGTATGCAATGCTAGGCATAGGGGTATTGTGGGTAGGGGTAATGCCTGGTAGTTTAGAACGGTAGTATAGTATTGGCGGTATATACCCCTATAGGCCCCCTGTTAGTGCTTGGTACTATTAACCAACCGATTGCTTTGTTTCATTAGATGGCTGGCATATGTAGTAAGTTATGGTAGGTCTAGTGATATTGTGGGGTGGGGGTAATGCTTGGTAGTTTAGAACGGTATTATAGCATAGGCTGTATGTACCCCTGTAGGTCTCTACTCTCTCTCTGTTGGCCATTGGTACTACTGATCCACCAGGTGCTTCATATTATCAAGCGGTATTCTGGGGTGGGGTTAATGCCTGGTAGAACAGAACGGCAGCAGAGTATGGTTGGTATAAAGCCCTTTATGTCCCATCTTAACCGCTGATAGTATTAACCTACTGAATGTTTTGTCTCATCCTGTTATGGTAAGGTGGTACGTAATACCAGTAGTTCCTACCCTATTCCGAGAACACTTGTTCTTGTTTCAGCTATCCAGATCATCCAGTCAGTTCACTTTACGGAAGCAGATTAACCAATCAGATTGCTTCATTTCCCTTAATTTATACATATCCATACAAAGTTATATCCCTTGATATAATAAAAGCCTATTTCATTCCTTAACCCAAGAACCGAGTAGTTACTGATAAGTCATTGCTCGAACGACTCGAATCCCATCGAGCAAATGAGCTATCGAGCAATTGCTCGTTCGAGTAACTCGCACATACGACTCTTAGCCTAATTTGGATATTTGCGGATATCTGTGGCCTGGGATTGTATTATTTGAGGATACCTATCGAGGATACCTTCTGAAGAATCCCTTTTTTGTTGAGGCCATGAGGGCCATGGGAAAATTCCTCAATGAGGTCTAATTTACTATCCCTCTTGGCCTCATTTCGTTTGAGGCTATGAGGGCTATGAAAAAATCCCTCAATGAGGTCTAATTTACTATCCCTCTTAGCCTCATCTTGGTATTTAACAGCCATATCACTATGCATATCATAGCATACTATATATGCAGTACGTACACCACTTGTCGGATCTAGCTTCAAGGAGCCGAACTTTTGCACAAGAAAAAATTTCTCCGGCTAAGGGCTCCGGTTCCTATGGGAATTTAGCACTAACTGCTCTGGCAAAGCTCCGGGTAATGGGGGGACGATTCAGACGTGCTATACTACTAACCATAAAATGGCGATTATATTGCATATCAAAATCATTAACCAGAAATGTGTGTAATTAATTAATTAATCATTTGTGAAATTGCATCCTGGATTTGAAGTGTTTGTTACTTTTGAGGGCTGATCTCAGCATTTTTAAGCTTCTCCTTTTAGGTTTCCTATGTGAAATTTCTCCAGTATGCACTATCGAACTTTCCACGCATGCGAAAACCTATTTTGATTTGTTGTAACATAAATAATTACCAATATAACAAAACCCTAATTCATCCTTTACCTTACGTAACGGCACGGGGTGAGTGGGAAGTCCACAGCTTAAAAAAAACATTTCCAGTGATTAAAATTTTTCAGAATTGGTTGTTCGAGGATTGATTAGAAACAATAAGACTGTTCCATTGTTTAGCAATCTAATTAGCACCTTTTCATAAGTGGGTGCCTGTATAGGCAGTCATTGATGTCTCAGGTTGGACCAAAGTTAGGATTTTTTTGGAGGCTGCAGGCCAAGCCATAATGGGCCGTGATAACAGTATGTGGAAACAACTTATGATTAGCTGGTAGAGTGCTAGAAGCCCACATTTGGGCTTTACCCTGAGGTGAAGGTACTGCAACTTGAAGATGAAGATTTCATACTCAGTGGATGTGCTTCATATTATCTTTGAAGTGATATTATTTAGTCTGTAGGGACTTGTCTTGTTACAATTTATGGGAGAGTGCCTTCAGGCACTCTCCCATAAATTGTAACAAGGCAAAGACCTGTGAACAAATTTTGATGGCCAAAAATAATTCAGCACTCTACCAGTTAACTCAAGAAATAGCAACAAGAATATATTATTTCACTATATAACTGTATGGAACTGTTGATATAAAATGAATAGAAATATACTAGATTTGATCTGCTCAACATGTAAAGGTTGGGAAAGACCATGTTCTTCCAGGTCGAGAAATAAAATAAAATATTTGAACCTGCTACCTGAAATGAAAAAGGTTCAAGAGTGTTTCAAGAGTAGCATCGAAATAGTTTCTTGTCCTGGAATGGAATTATTAGAATTTTTTAAAAATCCCAAAACAAGACTAGCGAGTCAGATCATTTGGTCATTTCTATGTAAGGTCATCCCTTTAAAGCACTGGGTAAGTTACAAGATCATAAACATTGCCTATGTCATTCACGCGTTGTGTACTGTGACTCCAAAAACATGCTGCCAGTGTCACCGGAGGACATACACTTACAAGTGTATGACTCCATTGGCGGTCTTGGCGTATCAATTTAGGGGAGAATACTCGGTCCGTTTAGGTCTACGGGTGGCTGGTAGTTATGTCAGCTGCATCATTTTAAATGCCACACTGTTCTTATTGAACATTTGAACAAACAAAATTATGGAGATATCCAGCTAAACAGTACCAAAATGAAAAGCCGGGCAATAAACCAGGGATCCAAAATCACCTTTAACGGTTACAAATACAGAAAGAGGTTGTGGAGAACAGGACAACAGTACATGTGATTGCATGCTCCGGGCACTTATATTTAATGCTTGCGATGAAAACGATATGTGGACGGTTGAACCTGATCATAATGGGAGTTGTGTAGTCAAGTTTGACTAATCAAATCAAGATTGGGTGTTGACGCAAACCACTGAGAACCATAAAATGTCAGTGTTACATCATGGTAGAAACTTGGCGACATATCACTATCCATATTCGCAATGCTTAATCGCGAGCCTTGCGAA
The DNA here is from genome assembly GCA_031216915.1 of Pictodentalium vernedei. Taxonomy (NCBI): domain Eukaryota; kingdom Metazoa; phylum Mollusca; class Scaphopoda; order Dentaliida; family Dentaliidae; genus Pictodentalium; species Pictodentalium vernedei. The sequence continues at coordinate 94,229,130 of CM062291.1, read as the reverse complement.
GCGCCTCGTTAGTGACAACTCGATAAAATAATTGTAAGAAAATACCTATGTCTCCCCGAGTCTCTATAAATTGGGATTCTTGTCGCCCAACCCCTATGCATGTCTCCCTGAACTTCCACTGTTAAAATGACGAATATAATTTAGAGTAGCCACTTGGTAATTTTATACCTCGACGATGCGGGTTTTTAAAACTACACTGGTTGATATGTTAATTGCTTTTTAAAAAGTGTTCATTGTCCAACTGTACCTAACTACAATTTCCAACTTTGACAGTTTGCCCCTTAAATGTTTCCCTTTGATGGTTGATAGAAAGTTCATCTGAGTAATTGTAGGAATGACGGGCAGGAAAAAAACATTTAGCCATTCAGTGATCGCATCAAAATTATTCAACTTGTACTAAGGTGTACTTCACGTCGATGGTGCGCATGTCTTCAACCAACTTACCCTGACTGTGTTGCAGTGCGGAGTTACGATGTTGGGGAGCTGGCAGCTGCTCGTCGTTGCTCTGTGGTTCTCTCCGGGTACTCCGGCTTCCTCCACCCGTAAAACTGTCAGTCACGATTAGTCATTGTGCATAAGTATGTGACTTTAAACACCAGTAAATAAATAAATAAATAAATAAATAAATAAATAAATAAATAAATAAATAAATAAAAATAAATCATGTATTTTAATTTAAGTGACGACAACTAAACTCATCTTACGAGCCATGTATTTTGGTGAAGCAGTAAAGGAAGAATACACTTGTTGTCATTCAAATAAAAATATGACTTTTGTAAAGTAGCAAATCTGTTAACTGGTAGAGAGCTAGAAGCCCATATTTGGGCTTTATTCTAAAGTACAGTTGCTGTAACTTTACTGCATTATTTTCTGTGGATGTGCTTAATATTAATACATTATTTTGTCGGTTAAGATTTGTCTTGTTACAATTTATGGGACAGTACCTGTAGGCACTCACACACAAATTGTAACAAGGCAAGGACACTCAAACAAATTCTGATGGCAAAAAATAATTTAGCACTCTACCAGTTAATAAAAAAACGTCCACTTTCCGCTATTAAAAAGGACTTACATCATCGTTATCTTTAGAACAACTTGTTTATTGTAGAAATAATGATTCATCATCTGTATTTGTCGATCAGGTAGAACGTGTGCACCACCATACCGACAACGGATCTAAGGCACATCCAAAATGAAGAATGAAAATTACTCAACCAATATTTTGGCTCACATTTAGAATCCGTTTATTTGTTTGAATCCATACGACAGGGCTTAAATTCAGGTGAGAATCAAAATCGATTTTCGCAAATGATTCTCGCTAAGAATCAGTGACAATTTACTTTGATTCTTACAGAATGTTTGTTTGATTCTTTTGTGGAAATTTATTCATCTTCCTCCAAGCTGGATTTCTTCAGATAATGATAAAGAAATGAAATCATCGAACGAAATAACTTTTGCAGCTCTTTCTTGTACATAGATTGTTTTACTACTTTTATCTACAGTCTGAAATTAAAACAAAATCTGCACTGTCGCGCGAGGGCGTAAAATTCACTTGAACTTAACGAATAGAAACTAAGACAACAATTGCCATATTCGGATATGGCACGCGTCAGTTTGGCGCTCCAGTTCTTCATCAAGTGCGTTATAATACCCGGACTTTACAAACGTTGGGACTTTATAGTAATATGCTTGCTTCTATTCCCAGTTAGGCTTCTTTTGATATTTGCAGTTGTTCTAGAGTCAGTGATATAGTGGTATTTACGAAAATCGTCCTGCTAATTAGGCTTCTTTTGGTTTTTGCAGCTGTTCTAGAGTCAGTGATATAGTGGTATTTACGAAAATCGTCCTGCTAATTAGGATCTGACCTCGCTAAAGGCTCGGTTATCGCCTAATTCACTGTACGCTTTTCTTAAAATTCACTATAAGATGAAGACCTAGGATATTCGATATTTGACCATTCATCCCGTCAAAATCAAGACTATAGCATGATATATTAATTTTGGACCATGTGCATTTAATTCAGAAACTCCCATTTTATGGCCAGCGTTTGGCCGAACACATGTATTAAAATGTTTCGTCAAGAAGGTCAGTTGCATTTTATTCATGTAGTATTTACATCTGTAAATATTTACCACACTGTTTTGTGTTTTTTCAATTTTCAGTGCAAAACAGATGATGTTTTGATGAAATGGTTTGTGGTACACCTTGATATATGCTTATAAAGTATTGCATTGTACGTCTGTTCTATATAATACCCATCTACATCAGCACTAAACCATGCGGAAAATGAAAATCTGTTCCGCACATATGTGCGGAACGGAAATGGTTGACGGATTATTTTCAAATAGAAGCGAAATTTCACTGGAATTTTCTACCCATCATGCGCCGCAATTACAATTTGAATCGCAAGCGAAAGTTAAAAGCATCTCCCGAGTTTCAATGTGTCCATGTGCTAGTAGGCACATAGAACACATTGGAACTCAGGTGACGAAATAGTAACACGGGTTTCCCTCGCAAATTTGGTTGGCGATAAAATGTGTTCTTTTTGGTGATAGTTATCAAATGAATTGCTGAGTGTCCTTCTAATAATTGTTTTTTAGTGACGTGAAGGCGTGTAATAAACACAGAACGACACAAGCGTGTAAATGTGTTAATCGATATGGCACTTGTGCCATCGCGGAAGGATAAAACTCGAGGCCTGCGGCCTCTCGTTCTATCCTTCAACGCTAACACTCGAGCCATATCGATTAGCCCATTCACACGCGTGCGTCGGTCTGAGTATATGCACGATGTAACTTTTCATTTTCTGATGTACTATTGCTTTTAGTGAAACTCCATATTACAAAGCACACTCAAACGCTTGGGTCATTTTGTGCTTTTTCGCGATTCTCCTTTTATTTTTGTTTTCGGTGAAGTTATTTGCAATATATCAGCAGCAATAAGCGCTTGTTTTTAACCTATATGTATATTATTAAACCGTTAATGTAATCATAAACGGCTAGAATATATCACCTTTTAAGATTAATTCCTAAACGATAAGGACATAGGGAAAGAGGTGGGTGTTCAATGAATGCACCTGTCAAGAGTGATAAGGGAGAAATGCGTCATCTGCGTGGTCACAACGCCATGTCTGGTTATCAAGAACACTGTCGTTGAATATTTTCAATTTGTTTGAAACTGTACAAAACAACTATGATCTGCTGGGAGCGAAATTAAGCTGCCAAATTAACCAAGTGTTGAAGGAAACCGATCAACAGCTTCGTCGCATTTTAAAGAGATGTTATATGCAGTTTTAAAATATTATTGGCCATGAATGCAATCGCAAGGCCCCTAATGATGCTGACAAACTTTTCCAACCATCCAATAATGTTTTCTGATAATACACTTCAAGACAATTATCTTGCGGGGAACGAAAGTAATCGTGATTTTAAAATAGTGCTATTTTTCAGTTCATTTTTGAGAAGCTTCGCACAACCTTTACAGCGCCCGATGAAATCTAATTTATGTAGATTCCCGTTGATCAGCATTGCCCCTAGACTGCACTGAACAAATACTCTTTTTCTGGCAAAATAGGACCCGGTAACCAACAACCGAGTGTCGGAAACCGGGCTTTGCCGTTGCTGGGGAAAATAGATTCACGCCGCATATTCAGCTAAAACTCAAGGAGTGTCGCTTGAATCCGTGCGTGAATGAATATCTCACCGTGACGAACCCGCCCGTTACGTTTTTGTTGGGATGGTTATTATCCTGAAGTGGTCAATGACTTTTCCTCAAGAAGCATAAATCAACAGGGGTTCACTGAAAACAATAATTTTAATACATATATATATATAAAAAAATAAATATGGTAATTTGTGACTTACATGAAATCCAAAGAATTAGAAAAACAAAACGTCAGTCACACCCCACCCACACAGTTTTTGAATCACTTGCGGGCCCACCTTCTCTGTTGTAGCTGGTTTCCCTTCCTTGTCACTGGTGTTTGGACTCGCCTTTTCACTTCACTCTTTCACTGACGTCGCACGGCCACTAACGTAGTGTCACTTTATCTGACGTCGTTGCCCTAATATGTGACGGAATGTCACTCTACCACTGCCGTCACACGGCCACTAACGTATTGTCACTTTACTACATCGCCTTCCCTCTAACAAGTGGCGGAATTTCACTCTACCACTGCCGTCGCACGGCAAAAGGCTTATTGTCACATTACTGGACGTTTTTCACTCAACCGGTCGTCATCAATGGGGTAAACGCTTTCCTTCATTTATCTCAGAATAATGTTCAAACAGGCAAAGCCTACTCTATCTACGTATGGTTTGCCTCCTACAACGGGTAATACCGTCTACCTAAATGCAAATAGCTCCCTGAGCTCGTACTTCCTATTTCTGATCCTACACTCAAATATGGCCACCGCTTTGACTCGCGAATGTTCCTATTCTAAATATGAGCTCTGTGGCTCCCCTTACGTTACAACGTGCCTATACTTTCGCACTGATGCGGCACCTTCTCTCGCCTATAGCATAGGACATCACCAGCTCCTCGCTCGCCTACGACCCACAGTGATACACAACTTCAGATTGGAATGAATTTTTCGCGAAATCCCCCGATTTTTATTTCGATAGTCAGAACATTAATTCTTATTTTAATTGCTTCTCTTGAACTTGTCGGCTTTGGATATGTCTAAATTTAAACTTCTCTTTTAAATTCTTTTAAGTTTGCTATACTTTGACATTTGTGACAGCTCACTTCTCAGAAAGAGAGGAAACAGGGCCAACACGTGCGCTACCAATTATTAGGAGAAAATCGCCACTAATGACCATATAATTAGATGACTGATGAGCTTGGATGGCTAAACGAGCGTCTTTTGTTTGAAGCTTATAAGGCAAGATCGTTGTTTCAGACCAGATAAACGCTAATTGGCGTTACAGACTCCTATTGAGATTCCTTTCCATTAAAATTATCACTTTTATTTGCCTTCACTTATTTATTTACACTGCTGTCTCACTTGACATATCGGTTTTTCGAGGTCCGTCATATACCTATCTTTGGCTTTTAGACTGAAGGAGAAAAATTATAAAAATTATATACACTTTTTAAACCACAAAATCGAAAATTCAAGCTATCACCTTGTCACCGAGGCGGAAACCCCTTAATATGGGGCCGATTGGTTTAAACGATTGGTTAAACTTGATGTTATACTTGTGTTGCGATCATGACGCGGCCACAGCTGCAAAACTGACCTTAAACACAAATAAATAAATAAATAAAAATTTAAGTTTGTTCTCTTTATGACTCGTACAAACCTCTGAAAGACGTGAATTTATTGAACATCATCACACTGTGCTGAAGAGTTGAGGACTAGCAGGTGTTTCTATACAAGTGTCGTCTGTCTGTTCAAGCAGACGGCGCGTGACTTGAAAAAAATGCACATATTTTACGATGACTCCTGCTCACTTTTATCCAGTCCCGTTATTTCCAAAGCACATGCATCGCGGGTGGGTGGACGCGACTTTAGGTTTTCTAGGTGCTAAATACAGAAAAAAACGTGTGTAAGTTGGCGAATAATGCCACATGGTTGAGTTAAAACCTTCGATCTTCTAAAGTAGGCGGGCTCAAGTCTCCTTGTTTTTAACAGGTATTATATACACAATACAAAGCAAACTAAAGCGTGTTGCTTCTTTGTCTGAATAGGAGGGGATGGGAAAGAAACAACAAAGGGGATCATATTCTTAATCCTTTACTCAGCGTGCCCGCCAAATCCTTTCAGCACTTTTCCCGATATCTGCTATTCAGTGTTGGTTATTTTTAGAATATTCTCTTCCAAAACGTAGTCATAAATCGGTATCCGTGACCATATAGTCGATTATCGTTCTTCTGTCGTTCCTCTCCCAGGTCCATTTCACCTCGAGACCGATCTGATTTGTGAAGTCCAACAGCTTTCTTCTATTCCTTTTAATTTTCTTACCCCCAACTGTGTATGTCTTCTTCCTTGTATGTCTTCTTCCTTATCACTAATCTGTCCGTTAAAGTCTCCCATCAGAATTACACAGAATCGCTGTATTCTATTGTCGTGATATTGCTTCTGCTTCTAAGTGTTGCGAATGGGGGGTCATTCCATTCAGTTTTGCATCCTTGCACTGCACAGTACACACCCCAAGGGGTCACAAGCTGTTTTTGAGACAGAAAATGAACCACAGATTCGCTTTACCGACCATCTGAAACATTCTAACGTGATGGAAAAAACGTTCAGCACAATACGGAAAATCATTATATAAATTTTAGAATTTTTTCATTTTCTGTTTCAAAAAACAATACTTATCATCCCCACATTGAAAAAGTCCGAGCTTGTTCCAAAAAGTGTCACAGGGTTGTTTTGGGGCAAAATATGTCCATTTTGTAACTGTTTATGTGTAGCGCAAGAATTCTGAATCCCCTAGTTTAGTTTAAACTGTATTTATTTCCTACAACATGTAATGAGTACACAGATACAAGAGATACAGATGAGTATGAGTGGTGGAAACGGATTCACCATCAAGCTGTGGAGCTTATACAAGGTTGCTTCCGTGGTACACGATTCATCGCAAAGCAACTGTGGAAACAACCTCTTATAAGCTTACTGGTGGAAGCAACCTCGTATAAGCTTACAGCATACTGTTGGATCCACACTTACTATAACTGATATAATTGTATATATTTAAGAACTGGAAATAAATATTGTTTAAACTAAAACAACTCGTCGCCTGAGTGCTAGAATGTTCTATGTCCCCTATGGGACATAGATCATTCAAGCACTCAACCGACGAACTGTATAGCGTTACAGATACATTGTACATGTAGGATTAATAGAAAATTGTATGGGATTATTACTAGATGGTAGGCCAGGGGAAACATTATTGGTTAAAAAAAGCGGAAATTTTTACTGCCCATTTTACCCTGAGAATGGGACAGAATTCCCCAACCCCCTTCCACACACACACACCCATAATGCCCCGGACTAAAGAGCTTTTATATAAAGTTTATGGGAAGATAATAAAACCGTGCAACGAAATTATGTGAGTACTTTACTGGACAATTATTTATACAGAACACTGATTAGACAAAAACATAGTTTTTTTGGCAAAAAAACCTCGTAAAACACGTGAAAAAAATCACTGAATATACATATTGTGGAAGATTTTATCATGCGAATACCATTTAAAAATAGCTCCTCTGTACTGTCGAATTGCGCCAAACAAGAGAGTAGCAACATATCCAAATTCATATCTTGGTCGTCTGGAATGAGGTTCACGTGACTTCGTTGTTCGAGGCTACAACTTTCAAATTCGAAAACTAAATCGAGTTGTCTTGCGTCTCTACCAGTACTACTTTTAGTGTTTGTTTACTAAATAATACATAATGTAAACTTGCCACAGTCGTGGTTTTATGGTTATCGCACTTTGTTCGTCTAATGATAATAACACTATGGCCGGCCGCTGATTTGTCGCGGTTCTCGGGTGAGAAGGCCTTGGATACCCCTGTACTCCCAACTGCCTCCCTATTCCCACGCATCTTCTCTCCTCCAAACACTCGGAGACGAACTGCTTGATGACATCCCTTGCCCCATTCTTGCCAATCTCTCCGATTAGCATATTAACCCTATCATTTGAGTCTCTCACTAATCACATGTCCTTCATTCTCCAACCCACTTCCCCATTATGCTCCCAGTGAATCTTATTCTTTTAGAAAGGTATTTTGGGCATTCTAGAAGAAAGTGTTCCAGGGTCTCCACCACGCCAAAGGTGCCATCAAGGTACTCTTCAAAACCAGGCTTCTCTTTATCACGCAGGCCACCCAAAGACCTCTTTGATTTGATCCCCTCTCGCCAATTAAGGTTACCACCCCATAACCTTTTCTCTGACGATTTTATTATCCTGATATGCATCAACGTCTTGGTCCGAGATCTCCAACGAGTAGTTCTCTATTAGCTCCCTCACTTGAACCATCCATCCTGTCGTGATATATGAGTTGAAAATTCTCTGGAACATTACTTTACACCATCGGCTGTCGGGGAGATTTACCAAATAATTTAGATAACCGAGTTTCAATAAGTCTATCCTGTCCTTGATCCTCATCCACCCAAGCTCACCCCTGATTGCTTCTAGTGCTGGGGCATTACTCGACCCCGTTATCCATTGGCCTGCATCGTTCTGCAGGGTTTCCAAGCTCTTTACAGCCGCCTGGTTTACGGGTACCACTTCCGTACCATATGTTATACTTGGCAGACCCACCATTTCCCAAATGGTTTTCCCCACGAAAACCAAATGGAAACTGTTTCTCCCTATAAGCTTCATTTGGTTAAGGATTCGCCTCTCCTTCAGTATCAATTTATTTGTGTGGTTTAGGTAGATGCCTCTTCCTGTGATGTTTATATTTACCCCCAGATACTCGTAGTCACCCGTCCTTCCTACACTTAAGAAGTTTGCTGCTACCTTCCGGAATACAGAACTACCCCACTCCCCACCTTCGTGTGGGGTTCACTTTGCGACCCACAGGTATAATTTGCTCTTGATTTATTAAGTTCGAGTCTCCATTTGCTCCCACATTTCACAACAATTCCCAGCATTTTCGTTAGCCCCTCTTCGCTTTCTGACACTAGCACCACATCGTCTGCAAAAAATAGCCCTGGGATCTTCAGGTCCCCAACTGCTACCCCCTTGTCGCTATGCAGGAGTTCTTCTCCTAATCCTTTGATGTACAATGCACAAAGGATAGACGAAAAGATACACCCCTGTTTTAGGCTTATCTCCATAGGCACACGTTTTGTTGTTATGTTACCCAGGCTAAGTTCACTCTGTACATCTTTATATACTGAATTCCAACAAACTCACCTCCCAAGCCCAGAGCATCAAGCTTTCGCCACATACCCCCCCCCCCCCCTCCATACTCTATCGTAATCCTTTTTAACATCCAAAAATGTCATAAACATCTTTTTCTTTTTTTGATTTCGTGGATTCTATCATTTGGGATAGCGTGAAAAGACGGTCAGTGACTCTCCTTCCCTTCCTGAAGCCATTCTGGATCTCTCCCAAAAAACCCTTCTCCTCAATCAACTCCTCTAATCTCCCATACAGGACTTCACAGAAAACCTTTCCAATGTTGCTACTGACAGAGATCCCTCGATAATTATCTAAAATGTCTTATCCCCTTTTTGTCAATAAATGTCACTTTGCTTTCTCTCCACTCATTTTGGAACCTCTTGTTTTTCTATGGCTCAATTGAATAGGGCAGTTAGGATTTCCAAGAGTTCCTCTCTCCCTTTTTATGAACTCGTTGGGAATTTCGTCCACCCCTCCCGCTTTTACATTTCTTAATTTTGAGATCACCTTTCGCACCTCCTCCGTTTTAATTTCGCTGCACACGAAGTTCGATAGATTTTCCGGACACTCCGGTGGGTTCCCCATGCCCCATCGCTCATCGCTTACCTTTTCCCAGTGCTTGACTAGTTCTAATGCGATTTGATCTACTTTAAAACTCTGTGGGTTACTTCCTTTGTTACGTTTATTCACCCATTTCCAAAATACGTTCGAACTCGACCCCCCTGTCATTATTGTCGCCCTAATAAGACTGCTATTTCTCCCTCTCCGATTATCGTCTTTAATCTTATTTACTTTATTTCGTGCTTGTTGGTATTCTTCCTTTCTTCCTTTGCTACCGTGGCCTCGGTGCCCCCCCCCCCCCCCCCCACCCTTAAGTTTTCTTCTTCTCCTGTATGCAACACATTTAGCTTTTCTATCCTTTAAGGCCCTGTTCAGTTCTTTGTTCACTCGGTACCCAAGTTCCAGTGTTGGCACCCTAATCTTTCCTACACTTTCCTACCCTGCCTCCACAAGACTCGCAACAATGGCGTCGGCCATCTTCTGGACACTGGCCCCCCTTGTGTACGGTTGCAAGCTTTGGTTTCAATTTTTTTTCTTCAAACTTCGCTCAGTCAGAATCCTTTTTGAGTTCCCAAATCTCCTTGAAGCTTCCTTTGCTTTTTATTAGGTGTTTGACCCTGATCATCACTGTAATCAAGTTGTGATCACTACCCACATCCGTTTCACCCTCATCATCCACCTCTACCCCTATCACCTCCCTCCATCAATTAATATCTGTGAGAATATAGTCGATTATTGATTTTCCGTCGTTTCTCTCCCAGGTCCATTTCCCCTTACACCTCGCGTCCCTGTTCAGAATCTTCAGATCGAGCTCATTTGTGAAGTTCAACAGCTTTCAGCCATTCCTGTTGACTTTCTTGTCCCCGCCCTCTATGCCTTCTTCCTTATCACCTATGTGTCCATTAAAGTCACCCATCAGAATTATACCGAGCCCCATGTTTTCTAGTTCTGTGATATTGGACCTTAGTGTTGAGTATATCGAGTCATTCCACTCGGGTTTGCTTCCCTACACCGCACAGTACGCAGTCCCAAGGGCAATACTTTTGTTTCTTAGATTAATCTTTACCCATCCAATTTCTTTCGATACCTCAGCCGAGGTGCTGACATCTCCCAGGTGTGTGATCAGCGACGGTTTTAAATCCTCTTTAATGCACATGCCTATCCCTCCCCCCTTTTTCTGGCCTTCCGTTCGCTCTACACCTATCCACACGCACCCCCTTACTTGGTCTACCCGTTCCCCGCTTCTTACCCACGTCTCACTTAAGCCTATGACATCAAAGTCCTCTGCCTCGATCAATGTAACAATTTCACTTACTTTCCGGTGGAGACCGTGGATGTTGCTGTAATCCACTTTCAGGGTACCGAGATTCATTGGCTTCTGCCTACTGGTCCCATTGTTTTCTTGCGCTAGCCTTGGTAAACTTATTTTGTCACCCTCGCTCTTGTTCACCCCACCTGTGTCCACTCTTGTTACACTTGCCTCTGGCCTCCCACCACTCTCCTCTCCAAAAAGGCTCCGCTACCCGTATAATTTTATCCCCCAATACCCGTTCCCCCATCCTGCTAAGATGCAGCCCGTCGTACATGCTCGCGTTGCACAAAAACGTGTCCCAATGGTCGATTGTGGGTATTCCCAGGTTAACACAGTAGTCCTCCAACTCCTCATTCAGCGCCAAACTCCTTGAGTTCCGTTCACCCCATCTCCAAGGACAGGAAGGACCCCGGATACAACTACCCTTGCATTCCTACTTAGCAGTTTGCTGACTAAACCTTTGTACAACTCCACCAAACTTACTGACCTTCTCTCGCTGATATTGTTGGTCCCCACATGGACCACCACGTTCCGATCCTGACCCTGCCACAATACCATCTACCTGTTCCCTCAGCTTCTCCACCTTCGCCCCCGGAAAGCATAAGACTGTTCGATTAAAACTATCAGGACCACAAACCACATAGTCAATCCCACGTCCAATGCTACTCCCCGCTACAACTAATTTTCTTCTTCTTCCCCCAGTTCCTATATCATCTGCAACTCGCCTCGTTTTGCATGCCTCTGGTCCCCTCTTTCTCTTCACCGCCCCCTTACCCCATCTGTCCTATCAATATCAGCAGCCACCCTCCCCCCTCAATGACGAAGAGGGACTAGCGAAAATGATGGGAATTGTTGTGAAATGTGGGAGCAAATAGAGACTCGAACTTAATAAAGCAAGAGCAAGTTATACCTGTGGGTCGCAAAGTGGACCCCACTCGAAGGTGGAGAGTGGGGGAGTTCTGTATTCCGGAAGTTAGCAGCAAACTTCTTAGTGTAGGAGAGATGGGTGACTACGAGTATCTGGGGGTGAATATAAACATCACAGGAAGAGGCATATGCCGAAACCACACAAATAAATTTATTCTGAAGGGGAGGCGAATCCTTAACCAAATGAAACTTATAGGTAGAAACAGTTCCAATTTGGTTTTCCATTGGAAAATACAAAGAAAATATGTATATCATTGCAAGTAAAATGAAATTACCTTAAATTAAGGGTAGCCTGGGTTCAAACTCCACGAAAAATGGATAAACAAATCCGCCCATAACATTATTGAATTGTTAATCCTTTACCTAACGTGAAAGCAGACGTCACTTGCCAACAGAATTATTGAATAACTATTTGTTTCATTTTTGCGTCAAAAACATAGCTTATGACCCCTCATTGGAACAAGCTCGTTCCAATTATGGGTCCTAAGCTATGTTTTGAGGCGAACAGTGAAAAAATAATGAAAATTGAATGGCAGTTTTTGTGAATAACGCTGGCCGGTTTTGGCCGTTACGGTGGGCAAAGGGTTAACAACATTTGACTGTTGTTTGAGAACTTAGATATTCTCCCCATGCAGAGGATCGAAACGGGGCTCTGTGGAGATTCACGCAAACCGCTGACTGTGCGTATATTTGATTCCTAACAACTTTATGGTTCAACTTTAAATTTTTTATCTCTTGTCCAAGCCTCTTACTCACCGCCCCAAATTTCCGAAAATTGGGCATTTCTGAATATATGGGGACGCCACCTCTGGGAGAACATATACCATGATTCTTCAGATTTTCACTGCACATTCCTGTAATTTTATTGTGATCCATGTAATAAGGCTTCAGACACAACTCCTGAGTAAATCATGTGAGATGCATTATTACACATGAAACAACTGTTGGGAAAATTACGATGATAATTTTTTATTCCTTGTTCTAGCCCCTTGCCCATCGCCCTAAATTTCCGAAACTTCAGCATTTCTAACCATAGGGGCGCCACCTCGGGGAGAACACATTCCGCGATTCTTTGGAATGTCACTGTACATTCCTGTGGTTTAATTGCGATCCATGTAATACGGCTTCATACACAACTCCTGAGTAAATCATGTGAGGTGCATTATTGCAATGAAACAACTGTTGGAGGAAGTACGACGATAGCGCAAACTTCTCGTGTCAAAACAACAGGATGCAAAATGACGTGATTGACGAAGGAAACAAACAAACAAAGCACAGCAAATGAAACACATCAAACCTGGGGTAAAGAGATGTCTTCTTAAAGGCTGAGAGACTTGTATGAATATATCATCGAAAACAAATTGGTATTGATCCCAACCATAAAAAAATCGAAAGATAATTCAAAAATAATTGTTTATAACTCAATTCAGTTAGATACAGAAAGAAATGCATACACAAATAGCATCGGGGAAAAAACCCGTCGTCTGTAGTTATAAATAAACTTGAAAAAAAAAAAATAAAAAAAATAAATAAATAAATAAATAAATAATAAAATAAATAAATAATAAGCGGTTAAACGTACATTGAGCAAAAGAGGATTGTGGTGTCCATTATCACTGATTAATTATTTGTTTATTTGTTTGTCACATTTTAGCCCGTCTTCCAGTGTTTGTATTGAGGGCACCTTAAGCTTACAGAGAATATCAAGAAAATTCCTCTGTTGTGGAGCTCATTGTTGAAGCTCTCACCCAACACAATTGTGAGTTTTAAAATACAAAAAACATGTTGCTAACAGATATGAAATTCATTCTATTTATTATTTCCGATTGTAGCACCCGAACACAAAACAGGAACGAGCACAGGCAAATCCGGAGTTCTCGGATCATATGACATGTTTTGGTATGGCAAATTAAGAAAGCAGGTTTTCGTGTCTGTTAACGTTTACACGTTGCTAACCTGGAATGACATCAGAAAACAACCCGTTTATGCTTCCAAAAATCCGTTGGTCGCATTTTATAATGATACCACGATGTCTGCCGGCGGCTCATATTTTTTCGTACAATGATACCATCATGTGTGTACGCTATCTAATCAATTTGAGATTGTCTGCATCGTGTGGTTCTTCATTTTCTGAATACAAAGTATCATTTTCATAACACATACTTTCTCTTTCAATGGAAAGAGAAAGTATTTTACATTGGTGGACCAAAATAAAATATTTTCACAAAGGCTCAGAAAAGTTTGATATTTTCGATCTCTTAAAAGGATAAGGCAAGTTCAATAATATTCTAAAGTGGCACCAGCGGAATGCATTTGTATTCCTGTGCCAAACTTGAAGCCTGATCGCTGGTCATCTATTTACATTTTTGCACTGCGTTTTGAAGAAAAAATGATTTGCGTTTTTGCTGAATGCTGCAAAGTATCTGCGTCGTTAGGGACACTTTTCTGAACACACTCAGCAAAACATTGTTTTCAACAATGTAATTGGTGATCCTGTGGGAAGAGTTGTTTGTTTATAGATTCATTCAGGTAGTTCTTATCGGGTTTTGGACCAAGTGATGAATGAAATATTCAACCCATTCCCATTTTATTATAAAATATTTAAAACTCGTCTAGTAAATGAGACCTGGAGCTCACCAAAGTCCCGTCCAGACGTATTTTACTGTCGTTTTGTAAATTCCAAAATAAACCGGAGACTCATTGGAGATCCTCCCTTTATTTATTTATTTATTTATTTATTTATTTATTTATTTATTTATTTATTTATTTATTTATTTATTTATTTATTTATTTGGGTTTAACGACACTTACGACAGCAAGATTTACCTGTCGGGCAGTTTTTCGGGTGAAGGAATCCGGAGTACCCGGAAAGAACCACTGAACAACTGAGCAACTGCCGGACTCCCCAGCGTACTAACCCAGCACAAGAGAGTTAGCATTGTTTGAAGGCATGTGCACCATCGACGTGTAGTAAGTTCAGTGCCCCCCCCCCCCCCCACACACACACACATGCGCAATCGGGATTACGTGTTTTGCCCAAGGACACAACGCAGTTACCGCTGGTTAGAATCGAACCGTGAACCTTTCAGTTCAATGTTCTAACAACTGAACTACCGCCCCCCTCTCCTTATTTCATGTGTTCAATATATACTTATTCTGAGAGTATTTTGATGGAACATAACAGCTGATTGCGAGCTTTGCCTCGCCGTTTGTACCTTTATCTTAGAGGAATTCAAGACGATACTTGCAATTAATTTCTTGAATAAATTGAACATTTTTATTTTTTGCTTAAACTTAAGTTATGACTCCTCACCAGATACGTTTAACGAGCACGTTTCAACGAAGAGTAATAAGCTACTTTTAACTGCCTGTGTGCTGCTGGCGGATATTCATGCCATGGCAGACTTTCTCTGGCCCATTGAAATAAGTATAATTTGGCCACATTTTTCAATTCCTCCCTTGTGAATTGAACTGATTTTACACCAGTGATTCCTTGAGTTAAATTTAAAGTAATTTTTTTTTATCAAATCTAGTCTAGATTTGATGAAAAATATCTTTAAAATACTCAACACGTTAAGAGTTAAAGTAGAAATTGAGAAAATCAAATTTGAATGACGTTTTTTTTGTGAATGGCGCTGGTCGGTTATGGCCTTTGCATAACATTACGTGAACATTAGCTAACTGAGCGAGGTGTAATTAAACTTTTCCCTCAAACGTGAAGCGAGTCAGGACAATGTATAAGTCCTCAAATGAATCAAATATTCCACGCGCCGATCAATACGTATAAGATAAGCCCACAAAGAAACCTAACACATTAAAATACAAATTCAAAAGAGTAAACCAAACAAGCCAGAAAAAAGCAGACTGACATCTGCAAAATGAGGTCCCCAGAGGGTGAGTTTAGTGATGCTACCCTGCACAGCAGTGGAAGTAGGACGAGGTGTTTACAAAGTTCTCTTTTTGCTTTGGAAAATTAATTTTCTTGCAAATGCCACGGGAAAATCTTTAAATCTTCAGAAATCTTGAACGGCGGCTCATTCCACCTTTCCCGGATTTAAAACTGTATGTCTTTGAAACACCGTTGACAAGATTGAACTAATAGGAGAAAAACGTGGTCTTCTTTGTGAACAGAGACTTCGTTGAGAATTTCTTCCAGGGCCTGAAAAAGAAACAGAACACGTTGTTGGCGATTCAGTATTCAGAACTTATTGCTATTTTTCCCCTTAAAAGGGTAATAAAGTAACATTTTTGGTTCATAAGGTTGTTAAACATGTTTATGGCAAATCATTTTTGTTTTAAATTATCACACCGCAGTTAAGTCTTTTTCTCTCTTTCATATTATTTCATTCATTCATCCCCCCTCTCTCTCTCTCTCTCTCTCTCTCTCTCATATCAATGCAAATAACTGTGTAACAAAGTTTGTATATTGCGTATGGAGTTTATACGCAACTACTGTGTTTGAATCTAGCAGAGAATATCACGGTCCTACCATGTGAGGGGATCTTACTTCTTATTCCTACTAACGACAAACATGCTTTATCCCCACCTGATTATAAACACTCTTGTGCCACCAGTTAGTCCATAGCACTGCTCCCCTCGCCTCGCCTCGGAGCAACTTACCTTTAGATCGCATTACAGTTACAGGCTCACAAAGCAAACCAATGCGCACTGTGAAGTTCACAACAAAATTGGACATCTTAGACGATTACAGATACAAGATGCAATGCATGTTCCCCGGTGACATCCGTATGTATTATTTACCGAAGATTTTATCCTTCCTAACATGCTAGACAAGGTGTCGTTCCCAAACGATATACGCTATGCCAAGCTATGATAATATCGCACAGTCTGTGTATCTAAATGTAAATATCGTAAAGTAAAATTATTCGTTCATTCAAAAAGTCATGGTCATCAGCAGAGAGGGACAAGTAGAAATTTTCCCCCTCCCCCACCATCTGTAGACTGACTACAGTATTTAATTTTTATATCTACAGAAATAGTACATGGCTCTGGGAATATGTTGAGTACTTTAAAACTATACTAGGTACGATTACAACTACCTCTTTATACGCCCGTCATATTTTGACGGACGTATTATGTTATGGCGTTGTCCGTCTGTCTGTCGTCCGTCCGTAAACAATTTTTGTATCGCCTACTCCTCCAAAGGTTTACATGCTATATTGTTCAAACTTTACAAACATGTTGATCAGTAATTGCCGTTGTGCATGTGTCAAGAGCAGGTAACTCCGTTTAGTATTTCCAGATTTGTGCTCCTTTTTAGTACTTAAAACATTAAGTATTGTGTCGCCTACTCCTTCAACATTTTACATGCTATATTATTCAAACTTTGCACACATGTTGATCACCAGTTGTCGTTGTGCATGTGACAAGAATAGGTAACTCTGTTTTGTATTTCCAGAGTTATGTCACCCTTTTAGTACTTAAAACAGAGTATTGTGTCGCCTACTCCTTCGACATTTTACAGCTATATTGTTCAAACTTTGCACACATGTTCATCACCAATTGTCAGTGTGCATGTGACAAGAGCAGGTAACTCCGTTTTGTATTTCCAGAGTTATGCGCTCTTTTAGTATTTGAAACATCGCAGTATTGTGTCGCCTACTTCTTCAACATTTTACATGTTACGTTGTTCAGACTTTTCACACATGGTGATCACCAATTGCCATTGTTCGTGTGACAAGTGCAGGTAACTCCGTTTTGTATTTCCAGAGTTATGCCCCCTTTTATTACTTAAAACATTACAGTATTGTGTCGCCTACTCTTTCAACATTTTACATGCTATATTGTTCAAACTTTGCACACATGGTGATCACCAATTGCCGTTGTGCATGTGACAAGAGTAGGTAACTCCATTTTGTATTTCCAGAATTATGCCCCTTTTAGTACTTAAACATTACAGTATTGTGTCGCCTTCTCCTTCAACATTTTACATGCTATATTGTTCAATCTTTGCACATATGTTGATCACCAATTGCTGTTGTGCATGTGACAAGAGCAGGTAACACTGTTTTGTATTTCCATAGTTATGCCCCCTTTTAGTACTTGAAACAGTATACTATTGTGTCGCCTACTCCTTCAACATTTTACTTGCTTTATTGGTCAAACTTTGCACCCATGTTGATCATCAATTGTCGTTGTGCATGTGAGAGGAGCAGATAACTCCATTTTATTTTTAAACGACGAGAATCCTCGTCAATGAATGGACGCTACCATTGTAAACGGCGAGAATAATCTTCTGCAGCAGCCTTGTATCCCTTTTAGAAGTTATTTTATGAATAAAATGGATGCTACCATTTTTTTTATTTTATGAAGACCTCAAATCGCTTAATATGAAAATGTGAAAACAGGTGAATTTTTAAGTTAAAAAAATGTGGAGTTAAGGCCCTTTTTGATTTAGAATTTGACCGTCTATTAACATTTTTGGTAGCCGACTAATAACTCCAGTTTTTATTATTTGATCTCAACCAAAGTTGGTATGTGTATTTGCCAGCTAATAGTACTGACCAAGTTTGAGTATGGGTTCCGTTAAATTATTTTTACACGAGTTATGTCCCTTTTTGACTTAGAACGGGGGTATTTAGCCACGCCTGGTGGTGCTCTTGTTTAAAATGTAGTCTACTACATTACTGTTTACATTCAATATCATATTATTTCCTATTTTAGCGAATATTATATCTCCTATCCCATTTCAGAAATTCTTTCAATGTAATACGTAATTTAAAAAAAAATGAAGGGTACTCAGTGTTGATGAATCATCTCAAACATTTTGCTTTCTAGTGAAAATAGTTCTAGTTGGCAATGGAATTCTCTTGTCCTACTTTCAGGGGTGGACTGGATTTAATTATTTTGCCGCAAAGCCGGTCAAGAGGGTCTACCTCTCTTTGATGAGATCGAGTGCGATGGCTTCTGGGGGAGGCATTTTTTAGAAAACCTCTTCGAAACATTCTATTTGAAGACGAACTTTTCACAAATAATTGCGTTTCATATAGTGCGAATTTGAAACTTATTGATACCTGCGTTCTTTATCACAAACATACCATTAGTCACATCTAAATATTGTATAGGCACAATAGTTACTACAATGTGAAAAGAAACAAGTTAAAGGGCAGTCTTACGTGGCTGGTTTACTCTTCTTGTTCGAGTTCATCCACATATGTGGAGCAGGACTGAGCAACAGGCTGTAAGTGCAACAGCGTGTTGATATTTAACCCTTTATCCAACGCAGACGAAATCAAAATTTATTATTTTAAATATAATTTTTTAAAATTGTTCAAAACATTTCGATAAAACCATATCATGTGACCCCTCATTAGAACGAGCCCGACAAGCTCGTTCCAAAGAGGGCTCACATGATATGGTTTTGTTTAAATTTCTTGAAAAATAGTATTTTTTCAGCTGTTGAATTTGCATATTACGCAGTCGGATGTGGCCGATTCGTTGGGTAAAGGGTTAAAATGGCAACTAATATTTGTTACATTATATACAAGTGTGCAGATCACATAAACTACCCAAAGGTATAACGTGTTGGTTTAACGTTATCTTCATGCTTTTAAAAGTAAAAAGACCTTCCAAAGTGATAATAAAACTGGTACTGGGATATGACCGGAGGTTTGGAAGTAAAAGTTTGGTGATGCTTTTTTACCCCAATGTTGGACAAAGTTATCCCAGTGTTGGACAAAGTTACATCTGCTAGCTGGTGCTGACGCGACAAGGCACACAGATCACAAAAATGGTGGTTAAGTACGACAAACCCGACTGCTAAATCTTTGTAATTTTGTGTCGTTGCCAAAACTACAAAGAGTCAATAAAACGGACGCCCATGGTACGCTCAAAGGCAAGGTATTATAATTAATATTCGCTTCTTGGGGTAGATTTTGTCTCTTTAAAATTTTAAATCAATGCCGCGCAATTTCACCATCTTATGTGTAATGCCGACTGCTAATTACTGAGTCGGCAAGGGTGAGGTTTGAGTCTACTTCTTAAAACAAATGTAGGCAGTATTTCTGTTATTTCAAATTCTCGAGCGATCCTTCGCGACAAGAACCGTTGTTACCTGACCAGCGGTTCTTCTTTGTTAGATTGCACTGATGTCATTACAAACAGCATTTCAAGCAAAGTCTCGGCCAGAGGATATTTTAAAAATACATGACAACTAATGTTTCTGTATAAGGTGAATCTTCGGACTTTGTTTTATGTTCTTGATACATGATACTTTGTTTCGGGAGTTGAAACATACCTTGTCTAGAATGGCAGTGTAGTAGTTGATGGCTTCGAATTCGAAGCATTCACCTCCATATCAGCTGAAATAAGAAGAAAATTGTTACTAGATAAAACTAGAATGAACATGTCCACGGGACATTAATGCCCCCTGGCGGTATTTTCGCTGCTTAAGCTTCTGCATATTTCAAATGCTCAATCGTAGGCCTCGAGCACCACATCACTCACATTTTTAAAAGCTAATAACAGAATCTGACTTTTTCAGATCAGTATACCGAGAAAACCCCCAGAAGTAAATAGAGGATATCTACGCTGTTTTAGTGAAGATCGGGAATTATCTCATGAGTGCGGACTTAAAAGTTTTATTTTTCACGAGCACTTGCGCGAGTGAAAAATAATACTTTCAGGTCCACAGGAATGAGATAATTCCCGGTATTCACTAAAATAGCGTAGATTTCCCTTTTATTATATGCTTCGCGACATTTTACTGCGCAATATTCAGCCCAATTCGACTGCAGATAGTTTCAAGACAATAACAAAAAGCTGCTGATCGTTCTTTCAAGACGACGATCAAGGCGATGTCATGCGCGGAAGCGTAACGTCATTTAGGAAGCTACTGAAAAAATCACCGCGTGGACCTGAAAATATTATTTTTCACTCGCACAAGTGTTACGCACAATTAAAGACGGTAACTGTGCTTGTAATGTGGAATTCTAAGCATAAGAAATGAGAAAATGAAACATGGCATTTGATTTATGATCACAAGAAAAAACTGTCAAAATTCGAATTGTTCTGCAAAATATTGTAAAGCCATTGTGAGGATATATAAAATAATAGCAAAAGTTTAGCACAATTGAGATACCCAGCTTTGGAATTATGACTGCAAGGGATCCGAAAATCGAACGCAGACTTTATTTTAGGATTATAAAAGTTTTGTCCAATTTCAAATCAATCCATGCGTAAACCCAGAAATAACCATGTTTTTGCAGAATCAAGGACCATACAAATATGGAACGATGACACTAGCAATCTAAAAGTTGAACTTTTCATTTTGTTAAGAAAAAGCTGCCTAATTTCAAACCGTTCCGCAAAGTTTAGTTATAGATATCGCAAGGAAACCAAAAATATAGCAAAGTTTTGTACAAACAAGGATCATAACTAAGAAAATACATGCGCAACGACTTCACCTTTTGGTCTATGACCAAAAGTATAGTTGTTAAATCTAAATACATTCTGTCAAAGGAAATTGATGTTACCATGCGAAACGAGCACGCACGTACTTTCGGAAAGACGGCCGGGGCGACACTTTATACCGACTTCCTTCAGATAAATGTGCAGGGACACATATTTCGTATAATAAGCCCAAAATTTCTTACATTCTCAACAATTAAAAATATATTCCTTTCTCAGCTAATTTGTTTGCTTCTGAAACATATGAATAAGATCCCCCATGGGATGTCAGTTAGGAGGTCTGCATTAGCAATAATAAATTATCCTGCCCAGGGTATAACCAACTGGTGAACCCTTATTTCAAAATATGGGATCGGAAGACATGCCGAGGCACACAGAAGAATGAAGATAACACATCAGTATGTTATGGCGGGGGTGCGGTGGCTCAGTAGGTAGAGGTGCAGGCTGCAAGCCGAGAGGTCCTCTGTTCGAATCCCACCTGCGACAACCGTGTTGTGTCCTTGGACAAGACACTTCACCCCCATTGCCCACGTGGGGGCACGGTGGCGTTGTGTACTAAGGCGTACTGCACGTCGATGGTGCACCTGTCTTCAACCAATGCTAACCCTGCTTGTGTGGAGTTGGTATGTTGGGGAGCTGACAGTTGCTCGCCGTTGCTCAGTGGTTCTCTCCGGGTAGTCCGTCTTCCTCCACCCGAAAAACTGTCATGGTCATGATTAGCCATTGTGCAGAAATATGTGACCTTAAACACCAATAAATAAATAAATAAATAAACAAATAAATAAATAAATAAATAAATAAATAGTATGTTATGGCGAATCAACTACGAAAATAAAAAATACCATACTACGTTGTCAGTTTAGTATATGACCTCTGTTTGGAAAGGAATTATCGAGCGCATTTCGAGATTTGGTTGTGTTCTATGACTCGAGAACCAAATAACAGTATTTCGCAGCTGAGGAAACCACCCTGCAAGTGTCATATTGAAGGCGTGTTAAGTGGATGGTGAATATGTAACCACCTCCGGGACAACAGCAAATCATACAAAGCGTGGTCGAAAATAACATGATGTGATCTTAATATGTGGAAGCCTCTAAAATTATTTATTTATTGGGATTTACCCACACTTTCAACAGCTGTTGTTACCTTGTGTCGGAGAGTTTTACGGGTGGAGGTAGCCTGAGTACCCGGAGAGAACCACCGAGCAGCGGCGAGCAACCGTCAGACTCCCCAACGTACTAACTCCAACAAGCAGGGTTAGCATAGGTTGAAGAGAAGTGCACCATCGACGTGCAGTTTGCCTTAGTACACAGCACAGGCGTGCTCCCATTTGGAAAATCGGGATTAGGTGCCTTGCCCATGGACACAACACAGTTACCCCTGGCGGGGATCTAACCCTGATCCTTTCAGTTTAAAAACCGATGCCGTAACCACTGAGCCACTGCGATCCCAGCCGCTAAATGTGTGTTGCTACAGCATAGTAGAACCGCCATTGACCTTCACTTACTAATTACAATTTAATAAATTGTAATTGTAATTACAGTTTAATTACAGTTTAATTACAGTTTAATTACAGTTTAGCTAACACGTAAAAATTACTATTTGCTATCATGTAATTACAATCTGGTATCTTATTACAAATTGGTATTTTGTAATTTTCTGACCTGCAATACTATCATGTGATTACAATTTACTACTTGTAATTATAATTAGGTTTCTTGTCACATTCAGTATCTTTTAATTACAGTTTAATGTGTGTGGTGTGAGGATATGCTTGGTTGTTTTGCGTCTAGCACAGTTGTATAGGATGGATTGTCTTCACCTCTGTTGGCCTAACGTCAGCCCTTGCAAACCTGGAAATAAGAAGACCTTTATCTGTAGAATGAGGCTTCCAGAGAGTGAATTTGGTGATGCTACCTTGCATCTGGGAACCTCATTCTCCACTTGACAGATTGCTTGTTTCCATGATTGACCTCTTGATGCTTACTTATATCATGTCTTTTTACTATTATGTGGTTGTTATGGGTAGTCTGTAATGCTGGGTCAAGTGGTGTTGAGGGAGTATGCTTGGCTGTTTAGTATGGTGACATAGTTTGGACTTTCTACACCAATTTGGGTCATTTTAGCCTTGGGAACACTGTTGGCTGTCTGAAGCGTCATACGGTTCAACCTTGTCATTTATTTATTGGGGTTCAACGACACTTTTGACAGTCACGATCACCTCGTGTCGGAAATTTTACGGGCAGAGGGAGAGAGAACCGGCGAGCAACTGTCAAACTCTCCAACGTACTAACTCCACACAAGCAGGGTTAGCTTTGGTTGAGGACAAGTGCACTATCGACGTGCAGTGCACCTTAGTACACAACGCCACCGTGTCCCCACGTGGGCAGTCGGGATTGCCCAAGGACACAACGCGGTTGCCGCAGGTGGGATTCGAACCGAGGACCTATCGACTTGCAGCTTGCATCTCTACCTACCGAGCACCGCACATCCTTGTTAATGTTATGCTATTTCCCAAGACGTCGATTGTATTGTTCTGGAGTGAACTGCAGTAGCGTAGGCGAGCCTTCATAAATAGCCTGCTTTTATGACTCCTATTGATCAGGGCAGACGACTGTGGAACATCATTACTGAATTCACAAGATAGTGGTTTAGCTTTTAAGTTTTTGGACTGATTGTTATGGTTTCGGCACCACTGTGAAAATTTGGGATCGAAGATAGTGATGGTTGGTGGTTTCATAAGTATGAAGTCGAATTTAGCCAATCGTTTGTACCCATGTTGTCCACTCTTAGGGACTTCCACCCGAGGTACCAGTTACTAGGTCCTATTTCACCAGTTGACCAGAATTTGTATGCAACAGTTAGAAAGCTTTGCTCCAATTTCTGGTAATTGCCACTGGGACAGGCAAGTAAAAGACATAAGGTGAGTTAGTAGTACCATGAGTACAGGCAGTCCACCCTATACTATTGCACTAGAAAACCATGCATGTTACATAACACTGCATGGGGAGATATTCTAAACTGTATTTACAGTATACTAAAGTGTAATTACCGGATGCTAAATTGTAATTACAAGGTACTATGTTGTAATGACAAGATGCTCAATTTTCATTACAAATTAGTAGATTATAATTACAAGTCAGTAAATTGCAATTACAAGTTAGAGTGTAATTACTAGATACTAAATTGTCATTACAAGATGTTATATTGCAATTACAAGTTATTAAATTTTATTACTTTCCAAAGTGTGATTTACGGGGATTTCCGGGTTTGATTATAAACGATAACTTCACAAGTGAATTATGCATTCAACAATTGTGTCATGTATCCGTGCGCGCAAACGAAGACGCTTTGCCGTGGGTGTAATGGGGACTTCATTTTTTTGTCTTTTCAACCCTTTACCTAATATGAATAGCAGACGACACTTGCAAAACAATTCTTGAATAGCTATTATTTTCATTTTTTGTCTCAAAAATATAGGTTATGACCCCTCATTGGAACGATCTCGACGAGCTCGTTCCAATCAGGGGTCATAACCTATGTCTTAGATACAAAAAATAAAAAAATAATGAAAATTAATTGACGATTTTTGAGAATAGCGCTGGCCGTTACGTTAGATAAAGGGTTAAATAATATAATTATCGTTAGTAATGAAAAGGAATAAACAGAGTAATTGCTTGACTGGACTGGTTACGTGAAATAATTCATTCGAGGCGAGGGACTATATTGTAAAACACTCGAGCGCATTCGCGCACTCGTGTTTGTACAACGCCCCTCAACTCTCGTGAATTATTCCACGTAACCAGTCCAGTCAAGCGATTACTCTCTATGTAGTATTACAACTTAAATTGCAAAGACAAGTGAGCTAAATTGCAATTACAAGTTTGTGAATTGTAATCACGGGTTAGTAAATTGTAAGTACAAGCTAGTGAATTGTGAAATAATGAAATGTAAATGTGTAGGCAATAACTGGTTTAACACCTAGAGAGTCATGTTCAGAATATTGAAAACTTGGCCTCCTCATGGGGGTCTTCCAAAAATACAAACTGGGGTAAAACTTTAAAGCAGATGGTTTCAGTGTGTTATTAATAAACATAACGCACATAAAAGCCTTATTTGTAATAAAAGATAAATTTTATAAAAAGTTTTCACTTCCTAAATGAAAACTTCATCGCACTGCAACGTGAAGACGGTTACCTAATACTGAAAAAACAAAATAACTCACGATGCAGAGGCATATTTTTCATACTACAGCGCTTGAGGCCTATTTTGTTTTTAAGTTTTCGTCGAAAGATATAAAAATAAAATTTATAAATATGAAATATATTTTCAGTTGAAAGCACGTAGTCAGTGTATAATTATTGCTTGTATGGATGTACAACCTTGTCAAAAGGTATGTTTTCACAGAAAAACCAAGAGCATTATTTGTATATGTTTTCACCACTGAGGTGCCTAAAATAACCATATTACTAGACTTGAAGTCTGTAAATATACATAAAATTATGCAGTTGATCAATTTTAAGTGAAATGTTTCATCAATACCCGCAATTATTAATCCGTGTAATTGTTTTTGATATCTTGAGAAAATAATTTTAAATGTAGATTTAAACATTAAATACTGTTCCATTGAACCAAATGCACCACAATTCAGGAGAAATAACAGTTTGTTTGACAGATGATGTTTCAAACAACTTCTCTCCAAGAAACAATCGCATTTATTCTGCTGAATCCTTTTGGTCAAACATACACACGTCCACCGGTATACGAAAATATACTACTCAAAGTTTGCTAAGTACCAAGTATATCCAACTACCTGCTTTACGTTTTAGTTGAAATATTGTAATGAAAAGTGTATATATTTTTTATTTAATTATATCTTTAATGATTTAAGTACAGAAATTAAGATTTTATTTGTGTTTGACATTATTTTTTAGCCTTTGAATTCGATAACCATGGGAAATGAATATTATTGGTAAAAGAGGAAATTTTTCAATTTGCCAAAAAGTTGACGGAGCGAATAGGTATGGGTTCAATATCGAGTATGAGACCCATTACTGTTAATTACAGCTCAACAACGCCTTCTCATGCTCCCTATCAGGTTCCTGGTGGTCCTTTGTGGGATGTTGTTCCATTCTTGGACCAGCATGGCACCAAGTTCCTGGACATTTCTCGGCTGGACTGGGCGCGCTGAAATTGCAAGCTGCAACTCATTCCAGACATGTTCGATTGGATATCTTGCTGGCCAGTCCATACGTTCAATCCCCACCCTCTGTCGGTACTCCCCGGCAGCATGGGCAACATGGGGATGGGAATTATCATCCATCAGAACGAATCTATCATCCACTGCACCTGCACACAATCTGACGTTGACATACAGGATCGTATCAATATACCGTTGTTCAGTCAATGTACCACGTTCAAGGACACAGAGCTCTGAACGTCCATCCCTGCTGATGCCGCCCAGACCATGATTGACCCTCCACCATAGCGGCGGCCATGCCCAGCAATGTTGGCTGCATGGAATCACTCTCCTGGTCTTCTCCATACCCTAGACTGCCTATCTGTGTGATCTAGGCAGTACCTTGACTCATCTGTAAAAATGACAGATCGCCAGTCTTCTCTGGTCCACCCAACGTGGTCCACGGCCCATTCATGTCATGCCTAGCGGTGGTTCTGGGACAGCGGAATGCGAATACATGGTCTTCTATCGGAGACCACCTTCGTGCAACCTTGCCCGGACAGGCTGCGTCGAAACATTTACTCCGGATGCATTCTGAAGGTCACTGCGAAGCTGTGTTGCTATGGCAAAGCGGTTCCTACGGGCCTGAATGATCAAAACCTGGTCTTCAGCTGCAGATGTTGTCCTGTCTCTGCGACCACAATGCCGTCTTACTGATGTGCCATACTGCTGAAATCTTGCCCAGACTCTGGTTTAGTTTAAACATATTTTATTGCCATAAACGCAAAAGGATCGAAGAACAAGTTATACAACTTAAACAAACTCCTTTCCAGTACAAAGCATAACTTATTATAATGCGGCAAGAACATGGAACAAACTGATTACACAAATTACGAACTACAAACGAAATATGAACTGATAATTTAGAGAAAAGAGGAAGTGAAAAGAAGATGAGAGGTAAAAGGTGAAGGGTAAAAGGTGAACAGGCTATCGTCAAGTAGCATACCTTGATGGCAGAGGGGGTGCATTGTTGTCTCGAAAAGACTATTGAATGTGATTCGCCGTTTCGTAATATGGTGCTGGTCGAGTAAAACACCCGCTAGTGATTATGAAAGATTGTACTTTTTGAAATAATAAAACATTCTGCGATTCCGACAAATTTGTAATTCCACAGAGCAAATCATTAACACAGTTATATTGCAGAAAGTTATGGCATTTATCATTACGAGGCGCTGGGTGTGATACTTAGGACAATTGAAAAAGAAATGGCTGGCATTTTCGGATTCGTAACCACATTCACAATGTGGGTCTGCACAGATGTAGTTAAGGAATTTGTCCTGGTTTAAATCGCTGCAACCACTGCGTAATCTACAATGCAGAATATTTGCCTTTCTATTTCCAGCCAGGAAATAAACTGGAGGTTTACGTACAGGGTCACTAGATGAAAAGTGCTGCTTAAATTCACTTAGGGCAGATGCATCTTTGGCGGTTTTGGGAAGACGGTTCCACAATTCTAATGTTGAAGGAAAAATTTACTTTTTGAAGTGTTCCGTCCTACACAAGAATGAATTATAATCGGAAGCATTCCGAAGATTAAAGGTCGCACTGTCACCAATACACGTTGGAAGAAGTTCAAATAGGAACACGGGGGATTCATGATTAATAATCTAAAAGATAGTACAGAGTCTGTGGAACCTTCTCCGGTCACCCAATGTTTTCCTACCAAGTTCATGTAAAACTGAATCGGACGAAGTTGAACGGGTTAACCCTGATATTATTCTAGCAGCGTCGAATTGGAGTCTATCGATTCTTTTTATTAGGTAGTCGGGCGCAATCCCATACAATATCTCCATAGTCCAAAAGTGGAAGTATTAACGCTGAATAAATTTGCTCCAAAGTTTTCCTTGGGAGGATAAATTTTAATTTTCGGAGTTGTGAGAGTCTTGCGTTTACTTTTTACAAATGTCCGCTATATGTTTGTTCCAGCCTAGGTTGGTTTGTAAGTGTAGACCGAGATGTTTGTGACAATCAGTAAGGGTAACAGGGCAATTATTGAAACATAACAATGACTCAAATGTGGCCGAGCGATTATATGTAAAGAAAACAGCTTCAGTTTTGTCGGGGTTAAATGTTGCAAGCCATTTCTGTGACCAAACATGAATAGTGTCGAGATCTTTATTTAGGGCGGATGCAACCTCATGTTGACTTGTATTGTTGTTGTTAAGGCATGTATCATCTTCAAAAAGCCTCGCAAGTGAGTCAAGTGATTCGGCAATGTCGTTAATATAAATTAGAAATAAAAAGGTCCTAAAACAGATCCTTGAGGAACACCAGCAGTTATCGTGGAGTATGGGGAGTAAGTGTTGTTTCCTAGGACTCTCTGTTGCCTGTGTGTTAAATAATTTTGAAACCATTCTAATAAATTACCAGTACTCCCATATTGCTGAAGTTTAAAAATAAGTCCCCTATGCCACACCCTCTCGAAGGCTTTGGATATATCACAGAATATTGCACAGGTAACAAGACGGTTGTCTAAAGATTGACACAACGAGTGGTATTGTTCTAGGAGTTGATATGTTGTGTTGTGGCCAGGAAGAAGTCCTGACTGGTATTTGTATATCAGATCATTATCGTAGAAGTATACAGAAACATGTTTTAGGACCACTTTCTCAAAAACTTCACCCAATACTGGAAGTAAGGATATTGGTCCATAGTGTTTACATGCTGATGGATCTTTATGTTTGAAAAGTGGAATGACGTTTGCTGTTTTCCAATCATCGGGAAAGATGCCTTTGTCTATGCTTTGTTGGAATAATATTTTTAATGGGACTGCTACATATTCCGAGGTACCCTTTAACATTCTTACACTGATGTTGTCATGACCACACCAAGGTTTCGCCAACCTGGTGATGGATAGCCCCTAGCTCCACCATCCCCTCAACCCACCACATTTCTGCTTCAGACACATGTCTTCTTACATTTGCATTTGCCTTATTTCATCATTAAATCACAAACGTTTGTGTTGAAATGAAGATTAAACCCATGTCATATACATGTAGACAGTACACGAAAACATCATGAAAATCAAGGGTACATGCTTTCTATGACTGTCACGAAAAGTCTGACTGTCGAGAGAGCTAATGTAAACACTGGGGACCATCTCAATACATTCCTCAATCATATCCAACAAAAATATCGGAAATATGTCACAACCAATTTCACAATGATGTGTCAAATATTTGGTGCATAGAAAACGTTGAGTAGTATATGTAGCGCGTACTGTTAAAAAACGTACTTCGGTGTATAGGTAAAATCGTTACTTTGATTAACACAAACATATATATCGGAAACACATGTGTTTTCTGTTATTTGAAAGATTACATCATAGATACAATGCTGTTTGGAATAACAGACAAAAAGTTGTTTAACAATAGTGTCGAAACGTTTAGGACGAACGTCAGAAAAACGTGGCTTCAACAAAATACAATTAGTCTTTTTCTGATTTTTCTCATCTACCGTAGCTGATGGTACTGGGGTGCATAGGGACATACTTTAAAATAGTCTATGGGCTTCCGCAACCTCATAAACATGTATTAAGAAGACGTGTTGCGTGCTTAGATTTCAATGTTCACCTCAGGACTTACTGAAACGACGTGCCCAGGAACAGCCAGTGAAAAAATGTCCTGCAGCCACAGCGAAAATGATTTTATATATCACCTTTATACACCTCAGTATATCAAATCTGAGCAACATTTCATGATGGATGCGTGCTACTGATAACAGATTCGTAAATAAAAGCGCTGAAGTAGACATTTCATTCGAAGTTTACCAAATGCTTTGAAAAAGGTTTAGGGATGTTCTCTATGGTTTCCACTGTAATCAACACAGCGGGGGCTATTTTCAATAATTTGAAACACCAAAAAAGTACCCAACATATATCATTTAATTTTAGCTGTACGCAATTTAAAAACAAATCGAAATAGCACGTACTTTAAGGTTGTTGAAAGCGAACGATTCCTGTCGCCAACTGCAATTTTGTACTGTTTCATTGGATTTTAGACGTAAATAAGTATAAACATATTCGCTTTCGTGCCTTCACATTCACCATTCTCAAACCTAATTGATCGCATGCCAATGTTTGTTTTAAAAGCGTTTACACACAACTATTTGGAAAGAAATTAGGCCTCGTCGCAAGTAGACAAGAACACCGGTATAATAAAATCTGATGAAATAAAAAGTAGCGAATGCCTGCCAATGTTTATGGTGAAATTCTTTGTTGTAAATTCTGCTGAACATGACGTTCGAGCCGCCCGTTCTTTTGCCAAACTAATGAATAACGAAAGCGCTACCAAACAACGAAACAAAATTTGGCATACTTGATTGTCTTAACTGACGCACTCCAGTACTCTACAAATTGTAGAATCAACTTCACTGGAAGTTTAGTAAAACTTTAGTTTTAGTGCGCTATCCGTTTTTGAAAAACATTTGTCAGAATGCATAAGATGTTCAAAGCTGGAGTGTATATAATAAATAGTATGTTAGTAGTATTATTATTAGGGAAATATTTTGTGTCGTCGGCTTGTTTAAACCAAATGTCTTGTGGTATCTACTCATTTGATTTTTTTTAAACACCAACTTGTCGACTGGGCGAGTTGAAAAAAAGAATGTCTGGTGGGTGTACCGGCGACATTTTTGTTAAACAGTGATCGAAACCAACGTTTTGCCGTACTCGAACATTACTAGATAGTATGATATTGTTGCCCTTGTCCTCGTTTTTCGTTATGGTTATAGTCTGAACGAGGTATGAATGTCAACGCGCATCAGAGAGGACAAAACAATTACAACTCATGCAAGTCCGTCGCTTTTGTTGTTCCTTTTCCGGGTTCTTGCAGTGGTTTTCATGCGACACACACTTGGAATAGGACACACAAAGGCCTTCCATGCAGTGAATTACTCGGCAGCATTTCCTTGACAGACGCAAAGTACACCGCGCTCCTCAATTTATTTTAATAGAATAGCGTCAATCACCCTTGATAAAAATGGTTTCTTCATATTTGTTTCTGTTCAAGTGAAGCGCACCAATGAATGACTTCTTGGATCTACTGCATTTCAATGCAAATGTTAACGAAATATGTGTCCGTCACGCGCCTGCTAGTAATGCTAACTCACAAATAACATTCATTTATCATGGCATGGCGAGCCATTTGAATCAAAACTTAGACTCTGACACAAGTTTATACCTACACGAAATTAGAAACTGCGCATCTAAATATGTCCTGTTTGACAGTATTATGGAACTGGGCAGAGATTTTGGACTGGGTCGCGATCTAGTCGGAATCCTCTGTCCACATTTCCGCCCACTGCAATGTGTAATCTAATCTGTCGATAAAAACTGCACCCCATTCTGCCTCATATGCTATTTTTCTTTGCAGCTCGGGATTCTTGATTTTCAAATATTTTATTTTACTGGTAGAGTGCTAAATTAGTTTTTGCCATAAAAATTTGTTCACATGTCTGGCTTGTTAAAATTCATGGCAGAGTGCCTAGATGCACTCGTCCATGAATTTGTATCAAGAAAAATTCAAACAGGCGAAATGATTTTCTTTCAGCTATAATTGGAAGCGCATTCACCGAATATGAAACTTTTAAGTTACAGAATCTGCACTTCAGAATGAAGCCCAAATCTGGGCGTCCAGCTTTCAACCAGATAAAAAATCTCGAATCAAGGGTGTGTCTGATTGATCACGCCATCACACGATCTGACTGAGAAAAAGAGCAATTTGTGTAGGTTGTTTTTACTTCATCACACGTCTGGAGTCTGTATGTCCAGATCTTAAATCTCGGCAGCAAAAAAGTTACATTACATAAGTTTTTACATCGACAAGTTTCACCCTTAAAATTCCCGAATCTCGAATGTTACAACCACATTTGTAGTAGTTCATGTGTTTTGTAATAACGCCCCCCCCCCCCCCCCTTGTAATATTCACGAGTTTTGTAAATAAACAATCAAAAACATGTTTCATGAAAGCTATCTGGGAACTAGATTTTTCCATTCAGATAGTGTTTATTAATACATTACTTGTTTTCCAGTAATCAAATCTGGTAGTCTGTACGGGTTCAGGCGTCTTGAATGGTTTCTTTTTTGCCAGCGGAGGTGGAGAGCTGAAAAATTAGATATGGTAATACATACATTGTACGAATTGAATCTACGATATATTCGATGCCGGTTCATGTTCTAGAAAACATAAACTACATTTTATAAAAAAAAACAGAGCGGTTATGTGTGATGGTGTGCATGCTGTTTTGCTTTATATGAGTTTGGTTATGTGTGCTAAGGTTGGTATGTGTGTGATCCAGGGTGTATGTGTGTGATACTTTGCATATCTATATTGCGGTGGGTGAAGGTACGTTCGGTAAACGGAATAATAACATTGAATTCGCTGCACTAACCTCTTACACAACACGATCATTTGCAAAAAACAAAAAAATTCCCTAAAATGACTGTGGGTAGGTCATCGAGCGTCTTGTAAATGACTAGTCTGACAGTTAAATGTGAATTAAGCTCGAAAAACATCTCCAGAATGCTTCAGCAGAACAAAATCGAAGGGTCATCGTTATAAAGTCAAAGTGGCGAACTGGTGTGATGTTCCTGTTTAGACCACTCCTTTTTATCTGCCAGTTCTTGGTGGCGGGTTTGATTCTGTCAACACATTTTTAAGTTTATTCATTTATTAGGGTTTAACGACACTTTCGACAGCCAGAGCTCCAAGAGTCAGACAGTTTTACGGGTGGAGGAAGCCGGAGTACCCAGAGAGAATCACCGAGCACCGGCGAGGAACTGCCAGACTCTTCAAGATTCTAACTCCACACACGCAGGACAAACATTGGATGAACACAAGTGCAGCATCGACGTGTCATACGCCTTTGTACACCGTGCCACCAAGGGGTATTCAGCGGCATGGCACAGTCGTGAGTGAATTGATGACACTTTTGTAAATTCGATAGAGCAGATTTTCGTGAAGAAATAGAACTCCAGGAACACGTTGCACCTTGTTTGTACGTTTGATGAACAGAACAGCATCGGTGTGGGTTCGTTCACTTGCATGAAACCTGCTAAATATGACGTTTGACTTCCACTTTCCGAAACCAACTTCTGACTTCTGCACACAGTTCTTCCAGTATTCCCGTCTGAAAAAAGGACTATTCATTTGAAAACTAACAATCAGGATTTCGAAGAATTTAATAATAATGGTAAGCATTTCTTCTAAGACTATTTTCAAGAATAGCCTTAGAGCACGGAGCCGACAAGTCTCGAAGAGGTGATCGAATAGACACGCTCCTCCTATAGTCTTTTTCCTATATGTCCTTTCGGTACTCCCTCCCCCCACATCCCCACAAAAAAACAAAAAACAAAACAAAACAAAAAACTGCTCATAAAATGACATTCAAACTTATATGAATTATATATTAAACATCTTACCGTGGTTTGTACGTTGGTGGTCGTGGACGAGGTGGTGGCCTTTTCATGCTCTGGTATGGTTTACGAGGTCCTAGC
Organism: Pictodentalium vernedei; assembly: GCA_031216915.1. Lineage (NCBI taxonomy): Eukaryota > Metazoa > Mollusca > Scaphopoda > Dentaliida > Dentaliidae > Pictodentalium > Pictodentalium vernedei. The sequence continues at coordinate 94,195,312 of CM062291.1, read as the reverse complement.
ACTCGTGCTAAAAGTCTGAAAATTATTGAACCAGGAATTAGAGTCGTGTATCGATGCGAATATTACGTCACGAACCAAGAACATATTTATCATCTTGATCATCATCTGAACCGAAGTTGTTGCCATTGTCAACTAATAGTACAGCTCGGTATTGTTACTATTATTATTGTTATTGTTTAATGTTATATAAGAAACTATGGCTATATAATGATAATTCAAATTAAAAAGCTGAGCAAGCCCTAAAAAAATACAAAACAAATTATTGCCATCAGAAAGAAAACTATTTGAAAGTAAATTGTAAAATCACAATAAAAGCGCAACAATCAACACGCAAGACAATTGGATATTAAAATAATGCCATGCTAAATTCACCCTCTGGGGACCTAATTTTGCAGATATCAGTCTGCTTATTTTCCGGCTTGTCATGTACATTGCTAGCGGCTTTTCAAATTGAATATTTACGACATATTTTAGTTATTACTGAGCGAAAAAAGAAGTGCTGGGATTGAAAAAAATTATACAGAGTTTTAAATTTACCTGCTTGGTAAACACCATGCCGTTTGATGAAGTGATCGCTCTTATGGGAGGGGGGGGGGGGGGGTGGTGTCCATGAATTGCGCCGTTTTTCGATGCCGTTTCAGCAATCCAGTTGCATAGAGATCAGTGGTGCTCACTGACTCGGTGTTGATATTTATTCGTTTATTTGTCAGTACCATGCGCTCAAGACTATACAAGATGCATAGCGTTGAAGACAAAATGAAGAGAAATTTAAAATCCACCAAATCAAAGGTATTTTTTGGTACATCATGGAGGACTTTTCACTGGATTTTTGTTAATATTTGGTTTGAAAAGTAAATAAACGTACTTTACAGTTTTTTAAACAGCTTGATTTTCTTGAGAAAGGCAAAGCCTTACAAGGACCGGATTTGTAAAATAGACCTCTGAGAGGTATTTCCCACAAAAATGCCATCCAAAACCATTAAACTGGGTACAGTTTTAAAAATCGTTCTTGATTGTTAGAGGTCACTAGCAAGGTACACATTATGGTCGTTTATCACCCTAAAAACAAAGATGAAGCGTCAACAGTGTACGACGATTAGGACACCTTATCGAAACAACTTAATATTTCTTACAAAGGTTACTGAGCACAAATTTGCATTTAATATCTGGTCGGAAAAGATAGAGATTGTTGTTCGTCGCCCACTTCCATTCTGCCTGCTACACAGACTCGAAATATTAATTTTGTTATTGTGTGGCTGTATACAGTATTACTTAAAATTAAAGTCGCGGCAGTGCAAGGATAAGGTATTAGGACATTTTGAAAAAATCACTCCATGTGTGTTTTTTCCATAATGGAAGTAACTCTGTGTAAATGACTTATCTAAAAGTCCATCAGAATTGTCTCAGCTTCCTCCACCCGTAATACAGTTAATCACCTTTCTTTGACACAATACATAAAGGATATCTGCGCTGTTTAACCCGAAAGCATTATTTCTCACTCGCGCAAACGCTCGTGAAAAATGTAACTTTCAGCTCCACACTCATGAGATAATTCCAGATTTTTCACTAAAATAGTGTAGATATTCTTTTTTATTATATGCTATGTGGCATCGTACTGCGCAATATTCATCTCTATTCGACTGCAAACAGTTTCAAGACAATAACAAAGATCTGCTTATCGTTCCTTCAAGGCGACGTCATGCACCGAAGTGTGACGTCATTTAGAAAGCTCCTGCGGGATATTTCTCGATATCCATCAAGTCGACAGTATCTTTTAGATAGTTTGCGATAATCCACAGGCTAGCATATAATGATTACAGTGTTGCTGTTCATGTAAAAACCGGGGCCCTGTCAAGGTTCGAAATCCGATTCGATTAGATTCCAAATCGTCCCTCTCATTAAATTTGATTCGATTTGAGTGGCGTCGATAGTATAGAAACGACTTATAGTGTAAAAAAATCAACATGTAGTGTAGAAATTGTCCCAACGTATAATGTAGATAAAATTGAACGGATAGTCTAGAAAAAAAATTAGACTTCGTGAGTGGTTTTAAAGAAAACAATCTGAGCATGCAATTCCCACGAAAATACCCACACTAACATGTTTTGTCTACTCTATACGTTAGTTTCTACACTATACGTTCTGACACATGACGAGTTGCTACACAATACGTCGATTTTTTTCAAGATTATGCGTTTAACAAATTTCTACACAAAACGATGATTTTTTTCTACACTATACGTTGATTTGTTCACACTATACGTTGTTTCTACACTATACTTTATTTTCTACACCATAAGTTCTAACAACCTCTTGAACTCTTCTTCTATCAGCAGGTCTCCTAAACAGAAAAGGAGTTCAGTGAGGTTCCGCTTCCGAAACCTCTTGAATATGTTTTTTGGAATATTCCGCTATTTTTTTTATTATTATTATTAACTTGCCGAAACAGACGAGTCAAGGTTTAATACATATACATTATCATAACATGTATCAGATTCGAGGTCGTGTTTACAATCCGATCACCACAAGCCTGTCAGGGGTCGTTGCGATTCGATTGTAAACACGACCGTAAATCTGACACAAATTACAGGACCTGTTCATGGTCTTGATAATACGTTTATCTAACAATACCGCTACATAAATTCCTCCATTTTTCAGTTGAAATTGGTCAATATTCCGAATTTCGGGTACTTTATTTTAATGCGTAGTAACAGCGCATATATGTGATAGTGCGGTGTTTACCGGAAATTGAATCTGTCTGATCCGGAATCGGAACTGGGAAAAGGGTGGGGGGGGGGGGCAGGGGATGATACAAACGTTTTTTGCAAATTAAGTTGATTGTTAGATAAAATACTTGAGTGAAAACTAAGAAAATTTGCTGAGAAGGTACAGTATCTACAACACGAAAAGCGGCAAGCTTGGATTCAAGATTGAATTCGATTCGAAATACTCTTCCCCATAAGCTTCGATTCGGTATTTTAAATTCGCAGAGCCCTATTAAAAACTTAAAATTTACGAGAAAAATATTGTAAAGTTGTTCACTTTTTCATTAAGTTTGTAATAGATTCAATGCATGTAACCAGAACGACATTGAAATTCTGTTTCCATGTTCTTCCGATGTACTGTTCCCGTGCATCCTTAACCTATTACACTGTTATTTTAGGCGCCCGTATGATTCTGCCTCATTCTGGGCTCCAGAGGGCCAAGATGGGGTAGTGTCATATAAAGGCTTTGTCATTAACCAATCTAAGCTTTGACCACACAAAATAAAGTGATTTGTTTTTAGGCATTTATTTAAATCAATGAAGGGGAAGTGTTTTATTTTTAATTACTTTTTTCTGCATATAATGAGCATGAATCGAAAGGCTTTCCACTTTGTTTTACGCATAAAATATACAAAAATGCATAATTATATAAAATAACTCATTTAATTTGAACTCTCAACTGCCTCAGAGTTTATTGCAACAGAACAGGTTCCCCCAACATGTAAGTTGCATTCTGTCTTGCCAATCGTTTCTAGGCAAGTGTCGGCTGCCTATAGAGGCAGCCAGGATTTGCCTAAACAACTGCAAAACCACATGGTGCGGCCCGTTTTTAGACTCCATTTACATGCATCATTCACAAAACGTGAAAAGTTTCGAGTCTCACGATTTTGTAGTAATATTGGAAGACACTGAAGGGCAATAAAACATCCAATGACGGGAGAGGGGAGTTCAATTTCAGTGAGCGATTGCTTGAGAATTGAATTACAATTAGAATTAAAACTAACGGAAATCACCCCTCCACAAAAAATACTAGATCGAGATATGTGTGTGCAAAGCACACAATGGTGTATCCCCGCTTTTCCTTAGCAACACCTTAGCATAGTTTTAACGTTTCGAATTAAATACCTAAGGAGCCTTTCGATAATAAAAGTGGTTCCACTGAAACCACATGGGGCCAAATCGAAATTCCGAAACCTTCATGTACATCTAGTGATGCTACCTGAACACCTTAGCATAGTTTAAAAGTTTCGAATTAAACACCTTTGAGCCTTTCGATGAAAACAGATTTTCTAACGATAAAAGTGGTTCCACTGGAATCACTTGGGGGAAAATCAAAATTCTGAAATCTTCATGCACATCAAGAAATGTTACCTTAACACATTAGCATAGTTTAAAGATTCGAATTAAATACCCAAGGAGGCTTTCGATGAAAACTGATTTTCTAACGATAAATTCCACTGGAACCACCTGGGGCCAAATCAAAATTTCGAAACAACCTTCATGCACATCTAGAGATGCAAACTGAATATCTTAGCATAGTTTAAATGTTTCAAATTAAATACCCCAGGAGCCTTTCGATGAAAACTGATTTTCTAACGATATAATGGTTCCACAGGAACCACCTGGGGCGGAATCAAAATTCCGAAACCTTCATGCACATCTAGAGATGCTACCTGAACACAATCACATAGTTTAAAAGTTTCGAATTAAATACCCCAAGAGCCTTTCGAGGAAAACTGATTTTCTAACGATAAAAGTGGTTCCACTGGAACCACCTGGAACCAAACAAAAATTCCGAAACCTTCATGCACATCTAGAGATGTTACCTGAACACATTAGCATAGTTTATACGTTTCGAATTAAATACCCTAGGAGCCTTTCGATGAAAACTGATTTTCTAACGATAAAAGTGGTTCCACTGGAACCACATGGGGGCCAAATCAACATTCCGAAACCTTCATGCACATCTAGAGATGTTACCTGAACACATTAGCATAGTTTAAATGTTTCGAATTAAATACCCTAGGAGCCTTTTGATGAAAACAAATTTTCTAACGATAAAAGTGGTTCCACTGGAACCACCTGGGGACAAATAAAAATTCTGAAACCTTCATGCACATCTAGGGATGCTACCTGAACAGATTAGCATAGTTTAAAAGTTTCGAATTAAATACCCTAGGAGCCTTTCGATTAAAACAGATTTTCTAACAATAAAAGTGGTTTCACTGGAACCACCAGGGGCCAAATCAAAATTCCGAAACCTACATGTACACCTAGAGATGTTACCTGAACACCTTAGCATAGTTTTAAAGTTTCGAATTAAATACCCTAGGAGCCTTTCGATGAAAACTGATTTCCTAACGATAAAAGTGGTTCCACTGGAACCACCTGGGGCCAAATCGAAAATTCCGAAACCTTTATGCACATCTAGAGATGTTACCTGAACACATTAGCACAGTTTAAACGTTTCGAATTAAATACCCTAGGAGCCTTTCGATGAAAATTGATTTTCCAACGATAAAATTGGGTCCACTGGAACCACCTGGGGTCGAATCGAAATTCCGAAACCTTCGTGTACATCTAGAGTTGCTACCTGAACACATTAGTATAGATTTAACGTTTCGAATCAAATACCCTAGGAGCCTTTCGCTGAAAACTGATTTCCTTACGATGAAAGTGGCTCCACTGGAACCACCTGGAGCCAAATCAAAATTCTGAAACCTTTATGCACATCTAGAGATGTTACCTGAACACATTAGCATAGTTTAAAAGTTTCGAATTAAATACCCTAGGAGCTTTCGAAGAAAACTGATTTGCAATGATAAAAGTGGTTCCACTGGAACCACCTGGGGCCAAATCAAAATTCCAAAACCTTCATGCACATCTAGTGATGCTACCTGAACACCTTAGCGTAGTTTAAAAGTTTCGAATTAAATACCCTAGGAGCCTTTCGATGAAAACTGATTTTCCACCGATAAAAATGCTTCCACTGGAACCACCTGGGGCCAAATCAAAATTCCGAAACCTTCATGCACATCTAGAGTTGCTACCTGAACACATTAGCATAGTTTAAACGTTTCGAATTAAATACCCTAGGAGCCTTTCAGGGTGTGACCTTAACACATTAGCATAGTTTAAAGATTCGAATTAAATACCCAAGGAGGCTTTCGATGAAAACTGATTTTCTAACGATAAAAGTGGTTCCACTGGAACCACCTGGGGCCAAATCAAAATTTCGAAACAACCTTCATGCACATCTAGAGATGCAAACTGAACATCTTAGCATAGTTTAAATGTTTCAAATTAAATACCCCAGGAGCCTTTCGATGAAAACTGATTTTCTAACGATATAATGGTTCCACTGGAACCACCTGGGGCGGAATAAAAATTCCGAAACCTTCATGCACATCCAGAGATGCTACCTGAACACAATCACATAGTTTAAAAGTTTCGAATTAAATACCCCAAGAGCCTTTCGAGGAAAACTGATTTTCTAACGATAAAAGTGGTTCCACTGGAACCACCTGGAACCAAACAAAAATTCCGAAACCTTCATGCACATCTAGAGATGTTACCTGAACACATTAGCATAGTTTATACGTTTCGAATTAAATACCCTAGGAGCCTTTCGATGAAAACTGATTTTCTAACGATAAAAGTGGTTCCACTGGAACCACATGGGGCCAAATCAACATTCTGAAACCTTGATGCACATCTAGAGATGTTACCTGAACACATTAGCATAGTTTAAAAGTTTCGAATTAAATACCCTAGGAGCCTTTCGAAGAAAACTGATTTGCAATGATAAAAGTGGTTCCACTGGAACCACCTGGGGCCAAATCAAAATTCCAAAACCTTCATGCACATCTAGTGATGCTACCTGAACACCTTAGCGTTGTTTAAAAGTTTCGAATTAAATACCCTAGGAGCCTTTCGATGAAAACTGATTTTCCACCGATAAAAATGCTTCCACTGGAACCACCTGGGGCCAAATCAAAATTCCGAAACCTTCATGCACATCTAGAGTTGCTACCTGAACACATTAGCATAGTTTAAACGTTTCGAATTAAATACCCTTGGAGCCTTTCAGGGTGTGACGGACGGACGGACGGACGGACGGACGGACGGACGGACGGACGGACGGACGGACGGACGGACGGAGATCACGACCATATCCCCGCATTTTCGAAAATGCGGGGATAAAAAATAACAACTCAGTCATTTTGTTTTTGTTTTCTGAATCGTATCTTGTGGCCTCTCTTCGAGGCTAAGAAGAAAAGGATAACTAGCCTCAGATATATGCAAAATAATGGTCTTTATGTATTCTTATTAACATATAAAACACAGTATCTAAACTCTGGAGGCTGCATGGGGTTCCAGTAAGGTGGATTCATTACAATCTCTTCTAGAATCGGACATACCTATCCATGCCATAAGTGTTATCACATAAATGGACCACCTTATTCCAGATAAGTTGGTTGGATGAGAATCAAACAAAGTAAGCTGTAAAGATTAAACTGATGGAAACGATTATAACAGCAATCTTAGTGATTTTCTTTATCAAGAACTCCCCAAAATCAGCTTATATATTGTAAAGATCGAAAGAATATTTCAAAATTTATTTTTCGTAGTTGTTGTTCTTTGACTTCTTTTTGGCCGCAGATTTATTTTCTATTTTAAAAACGATAAGATTGTAATTTTCCATCAAAATATAGCTTTTTCTTTTAACCCTTTACCCAACGTAACGGCCAAAACCGGCCAACGCTATTCTCAAAAATCGCCAATTAATTTTCATTATTTTTTTCAATTTTGTCTCAAAAACATAGGTTATGACCCCTCATTGGAACGAGCTCGTTGAGCTCGTTCCAATGAGGGGGTCATAACCTATGTTTTTGAGACAAAAAATGAAAAAAAAATAGTTATTCGAGAATTTTTTTTGCATGTGTCGTCTGCTTTTCATGTTAGGTAAAGGGTTAAAAGAAATATCAGAACAGATATGGAGTTATACGTGAATTATTTTTGTCTCACACCCTCTCCCACACTTAGTGAACAGGAAACAAACGCGTACAACTAATCGACAATGTGATAACATTGACGTTATTGAGAAAAAATGTTCCATAACAGGCTTCCATGGTTTTGGTGTACAAACTGAAGTTTTCTTACATAGTATCTAGTACCAACCTGTGGCAGAGATCTCTCAACCAAAGTTTCCATAGTACATATGCTAGAGCCAGGAGTACAAAGGCAGTGATACACATTAATAGGGTGAACAAGACAACGCCACCTTCCACATCGAAAAAGCCAGGTGGATCTCTGACAAATGGGGTTGTCGTAACGATCTTTTTTGGATACTTTACCAAAACCTCTTTGCAAGCTTGTCTTGACGGTGTTCCTTTATCCGTACAACATTTGGTCATAACGAACTCTGTATTGTCACTGTAATCTATACTTTTCTGGAGCTTTAGATTTCCAGAATCATCAAACCGGAAATATGTCGCTCCCATACCAAAACCCAGGATACCACATGTAATCTGTGCGTTCACTCCAGAATCAGCATCAGTTACTACTGATGAAAGTAGAGTACTTCCAACGGCTGTTGTATCATTGACGGTGATAGTGCTTTGGCTTGGATCTGAAAATATGGGCGTGTTATCATTTACATCTACTATATTTACAGTTATTGTTGCTTCGTCTGACAATTTACCCGAATCTGTCACCTGCACAGTGAAGACTATGGTATGGTCGGTTGTCGTATCATAATCTATGTCTTTAATTTGACTGACAACACCTGTAGTTCCATCGACTTCAAAATAGCCATTTGGATCGCCTCCACTAAGTTTGGTATACGTTTGTGAATCTGTGGTGTCAGGGTCTGAGAAGTTCAGACTAATCGATGAGAGAACAACAGTAGCCTGTGAATTATAATTGAAAGAGATTATTCCTCATAGCTCATTCAGCAATTCATGTTTAGAAATAGTAGCTCGTCAATTAAATTTTTACCTCCAGTACGGCCGTCATGGACTGGTCACTTTCTACCGAGTGGGCAGTATTTCCACAGACGTAATAATATTATATTGCAAACACAAATTATAGGAATAAGCATCAACAAATTAATTTAGGAAACACCGGTTACATCCCTTTGCTTCGTTAATTAAAATTTTGCTGCAGATGATTTTTATTGCCTGATAAATGTATGCATGGACATCACTTCCCACGTGTGGATCACGACTCCAAGACTGCACTGTAACGTAACAGTGATATCCAACCATCGGTATTTACATAAATGGCTGTTGAAATATAATAAGTTTTTTTTTCTATTCTTGCTTCTGCAAAATAGTTTGTGACCCCTCATTGGGACGAGGTCATCGAGCTCGTCCCAGTGATGGATCATGAGCTATGTTTTTAGGCATCGTTGGTTATTCTAGAAATTGCTTTCCTAGTCTTGTCCACAAGTCGTGTTAGGTAAAGAATGAACCCGCACAGCATTGCTGTATAAACGATGATATTCTGGAACCGTTTATCAAAAGATAATTTTTCCAATATTCTTGGAACGCATATGGGAAGTTTCTGCCAGTTGCCCCCCCCCCCCCCCAAAAAAAAACAAAAAAACAATAATAATAATAAAAAGAAATCTATATGAACCAAACACTGTTAGTATACTCGCCCAAAAAAGAAAGTGTGCATTGCAGAAATTGATCAAACGCCAAAAAAATAATTTCGTAGGTGTAAAGAGTGTTAACTTGTTCATGAACAAGTTATATTGAACACAAAAAAAGCTTTCCCCGTTAAAATTGCATTAACGTTAAATGACGTGCTGCACGTTTGTGAAAAGGCATGTTTTGCACGTGGAGAGTCTGAAATTTCATGCAGCAGTGTGAATCCTTGGGGATTTAAACACTAACGTAAGGCCTTCCTATCGTTCACATTCAAACTTGCGCTGCTGTTAAAACGACTCCACATTAGCATGCCAAGATTCACAATGAATCAACGTTTCCTTGCCCTGGGGATGATTAGAGCTGGCAGAACATACAGAGAGGTTTCCCAGCATTTGAACTGCCACCGTAACACTGTAGACAGGCTAGTCCATCGACATACACAACATGACGACGTTCGAGACCGACCCCGCTCCGGGAGACCCCGAGTTACCACCCCTGCACAAGATCGGTATATCCGTGTCGTCCATCTCCGGAACCGGCAACAAACGGCAACGACGACAGCCAGGAACATCCCTAACCTGAGACGGATACATCCTCAAACAGTAATCAACCGGCTGAGAGAATACGGCTTACGTCCTCAAAGACCAGCAATTCGTCCGATTTTGACGTTACGTCATCGTCGTGCTCGACTGCAGTGGTGTAGACAACATCTCAGGCATCCCTAACACTGGTGGCGACGTGTTTTATTCACAGATGAATGTCGTTTCCATCTTTCATCATCAGATGACCGCCCGCCAGAGAGTGTATAGACGTCGAAACGAACGCTACGCAGATCCATGTGTCGTGGAGCGAAACCGTTATGGGAGAGGGTCTCTCATGGTGTGGGGTGGCATCACTGCCCGTAACAGAACCTAGCTGGTCATTATTGATGGCAATCTCAATGCAGCCAGATATCGTGATGAAGTGCTTACACCTGTTGTTGTCCCATTTCTGCAACGTCACGGCCCCGGCGTCATTCTACAGCAGGACAACGCCCGACCCCACGCAGCTCGTGTTGTTCAACAGTATCTGCAGCAACAACAAGTTGATGTTCTTCCCTGGCCCGAAAATTCGCCCGATATCTCACCCATTGAGCACGTATGGGACGAAATGAAACGTCAGCTACGCCGGCTTCCCCATGCACCGTCAACGCTTGTGGAACTCCAAAGACAGCTTATCAGAATATGGAACAACATCCCACAACACTTCCATGGTTACTTGTTCGCTTCCATGAGGCGTAGATGCACAGCAGTAGTCGATGCAAACGGAGGTCATACCAGGTATTGAGTGTGTGACTTTTATGTTGGACCCTTAGTGTCTTTGACTCTCCATGGCACCAAGAGTATTCGTCGTAGCGTAATGGAATTTCTCGTGTTGATCACAAATTGATTCATCTGTGATTGAATAAAATTTCCATGAATGACAATGATATATATCTTTTTTTTAGTGTTATTTTTTAGCATGCACACTTTCTTTTTTGGGAGAGTATAGTTTGTACTGAAATGAGACATGCGGACAATAATGAAGCCCTTATTAAAGTCCTAGTTGTCTTTAAAAAATTTCTGATAGTGTCCTCTCGCACGGACACGGGTGTCTGCCTTTCCATTGCCCCTCAACAAACACAGTCCGTAGGTCGTACACAATGATCTCGACAAAACTGGATTGTTGGAATGCTCATTGGTCACAAACAGAAGTATCCTAGCTTCCGACTTCTGTGGGAACTGTTTCTATAAATAGACAGTGCTCAAGAAAAGCTTTTTTCTCGACAGTTTTCAATTATATGATGCCTCGCAATCGTCGAGTGCTTTTTAAAGAATACGCATTGATGTCTTCAGAAAACGATCATGTGGATAATGTGCAAATTTTCCACGGCAATGCAATTCACAGAACGACACGCTTGTGTGAATGGGTTAATCGATATGACAGGAGAGCCAGCGCGGAAGGCTAAAACGAGAGGCCACAACGCGCGTGTCATTCTGTGTTTATTACACGCCTTTACGTCTATAAAAACAATTATTAGAAGGACATTCAGCAATTCATTGGACAACTATCAACAAAAAACACTTTTTATCGCCAACCAAATTTGCGAGGAGAACTCTTGTTACTGTTTCGTCCCCTGTGTTCCAATGTGTTTTATGTGCCTACAGGCACATAGAACACGTTGGAATTCAGGGGACGATTTTTACCTATCGCTAGGGATTCAAATTCTAATTGCGGTGCATGATTTGTAGAAAATTCCAGTGAAATTTCAAATCTATTTAAACATAGTCCGTCAACGATTTCCGTTCCGCACACGTGTATGGTTTAGTGTAGCTGTATATGGGGACTTCATGGAACAAGCGTGTGATAAAAATTATTTGATATCGTGTTATTAACTCACGTTTAATGTTTGTTGACGTGAAAACTGTTACGCTGTGGCTACGTCCATAGCGTGATGATTTCACGTCACCAAACGCATTCGATGGGAGGGGATTAACACGTTGCTTGACCTGACTCCATCGTGGAAGTGTGGAGGGTGGGGGAGGAATTGTTAGCCCATCCGCAACGGCGTCCCAACACAATGAAGGCCCTAGTACCATAGTACACGAGATCGCATCTGTGGCGACATGTACTTATTCATTCGGGTTGATCAGTTTTACTACATCGCACTGCCAGTCGGTTATAAATAGCTTATAAACAGCGTTGAGGGCCGTAAAGAGCATCAGCGCAGATAAGGAATCTTGGCTATTTTGTGGCGATAACCGGCCCAAAAGCAGAGAGTCACAACAATATGACAGCTCTGGCCACCGAAGTAATATGCAAGATCAACAATTTATCAACAAGTTTAGAAAACAAAATGACCATATCAATTCCTGTTAGCAAATCATTTTCTCCGTCATTATCATCTTTAGCGAGGAGCACGTTGGTCATTGGTTAGAGCAATGGACTTCGGATCAAAAGGTCGTATGTTTAATCCTGATCCTCGTCATCTCCGTTGTGTCCTTGGGTAAAGCACCTAATCCTAATTGCCAAAGTATGAGAACGGAGGCACAGTGGGAGTGTCCGTAAAACTGCCTAACACGATATGACCCTGGCTTTTGTTGGTGTTGGTAAACCAATTAAACCATCTTCAGCACATCCATGGCGTGAAAATACACATATTTTTCGTCAATGTAAACAATCAGAATAAGACACCATACAACAATTACAAAATTTTATTATGTTCCAGTAAGACTAAAATCCACGACATCTGATTGGACAAGAGCGCGCTAAGTTTTTCCTATGTTTACGGCTCAAGTACCATATGTACCATCTGATGTAACCACGCGATACATATGAAATGAGTCATTATTATTATTACGTCAACAGAGTGACATGCAAATCGCTTCATATTTCTAGATTTTTCACACGTGCAGCAGACGATGTTCTGAATGAAGTGCTGTTTAAATTACAAATCAATTTACGATTGAACTAAGATGGAGTGACCTCGACTTTTATCTGATTGATTGATTATTTGTCCGGTGAAATCGTGAGGTACACGAGAAGTTTATTTACTAAAGTTGTTATCGTTAACAGTTGCTTGTTCATTTCACGATGTGTGTTGGGCTGTGGAAACCATTTTTTCGACAATGGTCAGTTTTCCGACGCCTCGCGATAAGTGGTTGCTTTTGAAAAAAATATATATCGATTTTTGCGAAAAACGAGTATGTTGGTGGTGTATACTTTTTCCATAACAATGCAAAGCGTAGATTTACTGAATGGGTTGATAATACTGGAATCTGATACCGTGATAGTGGTCTCCGTGCAAGTTTTCGATAAACACCAGTCACAGTCACAATGGGCTAAATATTGTGACATTTCTCTAGTTACATAGTGAACCGTTACATACTGAACAGACATTCTAATATCCAGTAATAATAATTAATTTTACGAAATTAATCAACAAAATAAGAGAGAATATGTGTAAAAGAAGCCAAAAAGCTTTCGGAATGGAAGTAAATTTAGACCTTGATTGCTAGATATTGTACGCGCTGGGAATTGTCAATGTCAAGAGATGCTATGGTGTCTTATTTGGTTAAAATACTGTTATTTTTTAGTTGAATCCCATGTGCCATACTCAGTTTTTAATGTTTAGTGGAGTAAAGGCAGCACAGATCTGTGACCATCACGACCTGGCATTTCTTTGAATGTATTTTTCAAGATTTTATAATCTTAACCTTTAAAAGAAAAGAAAAAGAATGTACATTCAATTTTGTACAGCGAAAATGTATTTGAGCCTATTTTGAGGGAAAATTACAAAACATATTTTTTAATCTACCGACGGGAAATATGCAAACACCAAGGCACTCACTGTGCCCGGTATATTATAAGAAATCCCACTTCCGCTCTCGGAGAAAACAATATACACCTTCTATTGACACAACTTGTGAGCAAGTTAAATGTTCTCCGAACAGAAAAATGTTTTTTGATCAGAAAAACCAGCGAACTTCGCTCAATTATGTCTTCATTTTTTCCAAACATAAAGTTTACCAAGCCCCTTTGAGTTTGAGTCATTCATTTCGGCGATCATTGGATACAGAAGATAGAATAAAGTCGCACATAAGGAAAAAAGCAGCTGTCTGGTTTGTTGATATCTGGGTTGAATCCTAACCATTTAATACTAACCTCTATTGCACAACAACCACATCGAGCCGACACAACTTGATTGAAAATGGACGATATCACATGCAGTATAAAGAAAATACATTTATCAAGCAATCATATCATTCGAGATCGTCTTCATCGTCATGTTCCACGGATGTCGAAACCTGTTGGTTATGCCTCTTTGAAATTACCTCATTACAATGGCACAGTGACAAACCTGCCAGCTTTTGAAGCACACTGCAACAAACTCCGGAGGTACAGCTCTTGCACTACGCCCAAAAATCTTCGGTTAGCTTGAGAAATGTCACTCAGTGGTTCTGTACACCAGAGGATTGTTTTGAAATGTGCTGGTTTCTTGTGCTCTCCAAACGATTCATGTGTTGCTGGTAGGCTTTCTAATTTTAAGGCCTTCGCTTGTGTTTCAGTAATTTTGTTTTACTGGGCTCTGAATCAGGTATTGGACATATCAGCTGATTGATTGCCACACGATATGATTAACAGAGAACTGGCCTGAACACACATTCATATTTGTGTCATGTTTCCGATCTCATCAGAAGAACAACAACACCCATATGCCAATGCACGAAAGTATTTCCAGTGCCATACACTGGGCAACATTTTTGCAAAATAGGTAACCTTGATTTTGTAGGTCTTAACGTTTTTCAGAGAATTCCTCTTAATATTCCTGATACTGTGTAATCTGTGGACCTAGCACATTCCACGTAGGTAGGTCTGACACAAGTCAAATATTCTGAATGAATACGGAATCAGCAAAAAAAAGTCTACTAAAAAACGCTAACCAGAAGCATTTCTTTCCGTTTTATTGCGGAACCAAGAATCGGGTAACTTGATTTGTTTACGTTGAATCTTCCCCAATTTCGCGATATTATGAAATAAATGCCAGTCATTTTAGATTTTTGAGACAAAAGTACACGAGGCCTATAAAAAGGTGCACTGTGTATAGAAATAGGTATAAGTTCCATTACAAAATATTATCTCTTTAAAAATATGAATGTGATAGAAAAATAACTATTTTGGACGGCCGTCTTTGGCGCCATCTTGAATATTTGAAATTGCACAGTATTTTGCATCAGTTGGATTCGAAATAAGTGGGAAAAGGTCTTATAGTAAAATGTTTGACACGTTTTTTAGCAGGGTATCAAGAAGAAGGGTTCTTAGACATTCCTTTGACCCTTTTTCATTTTTACGCCAAACAACATAGCTTATGTCCCCTCCTTGCAATGAGCACAATGAGCTCGTTCAAATGAGGGTTTATGAACTATTTTTGAGACAAAAAAGAAAAAGAAAAAATAATGAAAATTGAATGGTGATTTTTTTGTGAAGATTGCTGGCCGGTTTTTGCCGCTACGTTGGGTAAAGGGTTAATTAATCTCATATATATTTTGTATAGAATTAATTGTAGAATCATAGTGCATCACTTGACAAATTCATTTTCAATCTTTTGTGGGAATGAAACCCGACACACTGTCATAAACTAAGGATATACATATCGACAAATACAAAACTATCCATATAGGTTTTTCCGAAATTTTCTATCTTATTTTAATTCATCGGTGCAGCTGATGAGTGGTATTTTGCATATTACTTACAATAATACCGATTGGTGAATTTTGCATTAAATGATACCAGACTCCACCAATGTAGATGGTTTTAAACAGTTATTGTAGTTAAAAACCTATGTTTCTTCGAAAAATTGTCAGCCATCTTGAAAGTGGCCCTTTAAAAAATGTTTCACTCACAAATTGGAGGTAAAGTCATTTTTCTTTTCTTTTCAATGCCTTAAAGTTAGAAAAAATGCATTCTAACAAGTGCCAGGCCGAAATGGTCACGCATCATTGTTGTCTTCACCTTACTATTTGTCTCGATTTATCGAGATCGCATAAATTAGAACTCGCCTGAAACGACATTGCAGACTATTTGGCTGTGATAATATGTAATTATTAACGCTCAAACTGTATTTATCGGAAAATATCATTGTTTACAATTCAAACTAGAGATGCTATGCTCTACGGACTTGTCTTCTGCAAGGTTAACGAGTTGTTCTAAACAGTGAAACGGAAGTATTTGACTGATACACTAGATACATTCTTACTAACCCTCTACCCGACACACACGATATCTAAATTTTTAATTATAATTATTTAAAAAAGAACATTTCTCACAAAATTTTAACTAAAACATATAATGTGAGCCTCTCTTTTGGGACGAGCTCGTTGATCTCATTTTAATGAGGGGTTACCTGATAAGGTTTTGTGGAAATTTAAAAAAAACATCATACGCTCTGTTTGTAAATTGCGCGAGCGGATGTTTCCATTTCGTTTGTTTTAGGGTTAATGACCAGCGCTGAATACAAAGGTCGCCATTCAAATTTTACTCTTTGTTTCACTGTTCGTCACTAAAGCAAATTGTATTCCCCCCTCTCTTTCAAGAACAGTTATTAAACTATTTTTGAAGCAAAATTAAGAATGTTTACATGATTCAGATTTTTTCTTGCAAGTGTCTTCTATTAGTGGGGATAGGTAAAGAGTTAACCCTTTATTCAACATAACGGCAAAAACCGGCCAGGGCTATTCACAAAATTTACCATTCAATTTTCATACTTTTTTTCATTTTTGTCTCAAAAACATAGCTTATGGCACCTCAATGGAACGAGCTCGTGAGCTCGTTCCAATGAGGAGTCATAAGGTATGTTTATTACGCGAGAACTGAAAAAAATAGTTATTCAGGAATTTTGTTTGCATGTGTTGTCTGCTTCGCGTGTTAGGTAAAAGGTGAACCGAAGTCCAGTTACTATAATTAGTGCTCGAACTGCCTTCGATATGCTGCCAATATTACCGTTTGTTCATCCCAGCTGAGGGTGAATGTATCCTGGTAGTAAACAGGTGCCTCGTTCACGTCGATTATTTTCAAACACAGTTCGCAGTTTTGGTTAGCTGAGTGAATTCCATCGCTTAAACCTATAACAACATTGACGCAACCACTTGTTGCCTTGAGGTCATCAACAGTAGTCTCATAGTCTATCGCAGAAGTTAGTGAGATCACGCCAGCTGAAAATGAGACAACAAAGCATGATTACATTCAAAAGATATGCAATTATTAGCGTTTACAAAAAATGCGGATGGTATACACTACACTGGTGTTGTTAATCGCTAATTCCAAACGTGAAGGCAAGCCTTCGATATATCAGTCTAATTCTAAAAGGAAATCGAACCGGTTATGACCTTGAACTTGAATAGTTCATATCCCATTGTTTTGATCAACTCGTCTGGAATATTGTAGTTAGTCGGAAAACCGAACCAACGGTTTACTTTTCCAACCAAATGATATATTTCAGACGTTTGAATTGTGATCCAATACTAAAAATGACATCCACGAATATTAAAGTTTAAAAGTCGCCTTCAATTAAGACTTTTTTCTCACAGTAATGTCACTGTCGATGTAAGTTTTTCATGTGAATGAAGTGAGTCTTTCGAATTCCATCACCGTCTACATTTATAGAGAATGAACTTTTTCCTGCAGTGTTTAGATGTTGGAAAACAATATTTTGCCCAAGCTGCGCATATATATATATACAACGTCGCATGATGTGATTTCTCCGAGTCTGGAATTCTAAGTCTTTTATTTGAAACCTAGACATTGGAATTACCGATCTATTCGTTGTTATTGGCAACATGTCTATCCTCAAAATAAAATTAAAAAAAACCCAATTTTTATATTCCATTTCCTTGTACTCTAGTCATTCTTTTATATATATATAATAAACCTTTATTCGCTTCTTTCATTAGTTTTAAGGCACTGGTGAAAAAAATGACTAAAGTTTTGTTTGACGACCCCTTATTATCTTGATGTTTTCATGGCGAATTCGATGCTTGTTGATGAAAATATTTATAACTAAGTGAAAAGAATACCTGTAAATCTTTGTGAGTAACATTACATCAACGGTAGTATTCGCGAAACCCCACGAAAAGTGAGTACGCAGATACCCCGTAAAAGCGTAATACTCCGTAAATGCTTCCTTACGGAATTAGACTGGCGGCATGAGGACTTAATGTGAAGATTGTATATTACACACTGGACATGGTGTAAGCTTTGCGCTGTCAGGTCGCAGGCTGATATGGAGTTACCTCGGGCTGATTTCTGGACCCATATGATACTAACCAAGTAATAACCTCTTTTTTTTTATTAATTCAAAATAAATAATTACAAAATGTTCTTTAACAGTATTCTGACAGTGTTATTGCTTTTCATTCTTCTTACAAAGTCAAAATTTTCCTCTCCTCCTAGTTCAGCTATCCGAACGATTCGGCTTCTCGACTGGGGAAGCCAAGACGTTTAGATAGGTAATTATCTGTTCTCCAATTTTGACCAATCTCCGCTTAAGACTCTAACTCTTAGTTTGCGTTGAATCTTCTGTACAACTCTCTTCTTTCTTCTCTTCATTCTCCCGATCATTACTTATTGCCATCTTTAATTTCTCATCATATAAAAACTCAGTTTCAAGTTACTACATTATGCCTGGTCACTCCAACTTTTCTGATTGCTCTCAGCGAACACGGTAAAAGATTTCAATGTAAACAAGAATAAGGCTGAAAATAGAATCTCTGATTATAATTTTCACACAAAAAATACCATTGTGTAAAAATTATATTCGTCATTATATGTTTCACTTCGGGTGTTGCACTTAGTTTAATTCTTTGTTCCATTGTTCCACAGCAAGACTCATCTTGAAAGCATGCTAAATGTTCTCAAACCACTGATACGACAAACCCTACCCTTGTATACTTTAAGTGTTTGACTTTTAAAGAGAATCAGACCTTGACAGTTACGTTTGTTGATATTAAAGGTGATTTGGGTGACAAAGTGCGAACGGTGAGGACTATGATAATAAATCTTGGGCCTTCCGCTCTCTGATTCGCCGCGGTCCTCTGGGTGGGAATCATAAATCTCCCCGTCCCCGCCGGGTTATTCCCCAATACTGCCCGTGATCTTCCAGCATCTAGACACAGACTGTTTCCCAGTTGGAGCTTTCTCAATCTCTAAAACTATAATTCTGAGCTTTTCCCTCATGTCATTCATCATCCACTTATTCTCATGTTTTTATCTCATTCTTCCATTAGTTTCGCAAGGACTCTTGTTCTACAGGCAAGTTTTTTGGCGCATTCTAAAATGAAGTGTTCCTGGATCTCCGAATTTCCAATTAACCATTTGCCTAACGGAACAGACATAACCAGCTACAGTTAATCACAAAATTTGCAATTCAAATTATATTATATTCCTCTGATGTTTAGGATGAATCCAGGTCAGTTATTAACATTGGCCGATACAGATTTTGTATCCCTTTACCTAACGTATTGATCAAAACTGCCTTGCGCTGTTAACAAAAAATCGCCGTTCAAAATTTATTTTATTCTCATTTTTTTTAGCTCACTGAAGGGAGCTCAACTTATCACTTGCCGTCCGTCGTCGTCGTCCGTCGTCTGTCGTCTGTCGTCGTCGCCCGTCGTCGTGAACATTTTTCAAACGACTTCTCCTCGGAAACCACTGGTCCGATTTTCACGAAACTTCATGTGGATGTTCATTACTATATTGCAATTCAGGTTTGTTCAAATGAAATGGCCACGTTCCTTGGGGGCTCTGTATGGGGCATAACTCTGGTAGCACCGTATGAATTATAGAAAAATTATTAAAAAATCTTCTTCTCCAGAACCAGTGGGCAGAATCTTTTGAGACTTGGTATGCAGCATCTTGGTATGATTCTGATTCAAGTTTGTTCAAATCGGCTCCCTGGATTCATATTTGGGCTCACTATAGAAGCCCAAATTCGAACTTAGTGCATTTCAGGCAAATTTCTTAAAAAATCTTCTTCTCCAGATCCAGCAGGCAGAATCTTTTGATATTTGGTATGCAACATTGTGGGGTGGATCTGATTCAAGTTTGTTCAAATCGGCTCCCTGGGTTCACATTTGGGCTCAGTATAGAAGCCCGAATTCGAACTTAGTGCATTTCAGGCAAATTTCTTAAAAAGTCTTCTCCAGTTCCAGCAGCCAGAATCTTTTGTTATTTGGTATACAACATTGTGGGGTGGATCTGATTCAAGTTTGTTCAAATCGCCCCCCCCCCCCCATGGATTCATATTTGGGCTCAGTATAGAAGCCCGAATTCGAACTTAGTGCATTTCAGGCAAATTTCTTAAAAAATCTTCTTCTCAAGATCCATGGTATGCAACATTGTGGGGTGGATCTGATTCAAGTTTGTTCCAATCGGCCCCCTGGATTCATATTTGGGCTCACTATAAAAGTTCAAATTCGAACATAGTGCATTTCAAGCAAATTTCTTAAAAAATCTTCTTCTCCAGATCCAACAGGCAGAATCTTTTGGTATGCAACATTGTGGGGTAGATCTGATTCAAGTTTGTTCAAATCAGCCCCTGGATTCACATTTGGGCTCAGTATAGAAGCCCGAATTCGAACTGAGTGCATTTCAGGCACATTTCTTAAAAAATCTTCTTCTCCAGTTCCAGCAGTCAGAATCTTTTGTTATTTGATATGCAACATTGTTGGGTGGATCTGATTCAAGTTTGTTCAAATCGCCCCCCCCCCCACCCCCTGAAATTCATGTTTGGGCTCAGTATAGGAACTTAGTGCATTTCAGGCAAACTTCTTAAAAAATCTTCTTCTCGAGATCCAGCAGACAGAATCTTTTGATATTGGATATGCAGCATGCTTAGGAGGTGAGATTCAAGTTTGTTCAAGCCAAGTCCCTGGGTTCATATTTGGGCTCACTGTGGTAGCCCGAATTATTACTTAGTTCAAAATGAGGAATTTTCTTTAAAAATCTTCTTCTTAAGATTCAGCAGTCGGAATGCTTTGATATTTGGCATCCAGCATCGTTAGGGAGTGAGATTCAAGTCTGTTCAAGTCAAGTCCCTGGGTTCATATTTGGGCTCATTGTGGGAGCCCGAATGATAACTTAGTTCAAAATGAGGAATTTTCTTTAAAATCTTCTTCAGATCCAGGCGATGAATGCTTTTGATATTTGGTATACAACATCCTTGGGGGGGGGGGGGGGGGTGCAAGATTCAAGTTTGTTTAAGCCATGGCCCTAGTTCCATAAAATTTGTCTCTCATGACTTCATTCCTTTGTAGTGTTGATGAACCATGTCTGACTGAATGTGACCCCCGAATACTTCTTTGAACCACTTTGGCCGGTGAGCGATTAAGGCTCCTTGGGGCCTCTTGTGTTTCGAAAACGTAGCTTCTAACCCCTCATTGAAACAACCTCACTGAGCTTGTCCCAATAAGGGGTCATAGACTAGGTTTGGGAGGCAAAAAATGAAAATATTCAGTTATTTAAGAGTTTTTAAAGTGTCTGCTCTTCGAGATAGGCATACGGGTAACCGAAGAAATGTAGATCCCATATCCTTTGTGGGTGATTCTATTACTTAACATCATACCTTGGGTAGCTTCAAAGAAAGAGCTCCTGGAAGCTCCTCGGAACTGAAGTCAGTAGTTAGAATTGTCAATAAAGTATTGCAAATTTTCAACAATATATTCCAGATAATCGTACAACTTATTCCAGCTAGCCGATCTATATAAAAAAATTGTCCACAAGAAATAATTGAAGCAATCATAATAGATGCCCGGAGATTTTTAGAAACAAGGTTTCAACTTACAGAGAGTATTGGTTATTTTTTTTAAAATATGAAGAACATGGTGTACATAAATATGTCCAGAGCTGAACGAAGGGGATTTTGGGGTGCCCCCTCTCCAAATAATTTTCCAGCTGAGATATTTTCGTCGGGATTAAAGTCATAAATATTTATTCGATCTTGCTAGTAATCATGCACTTTCTTATGAGACTAGATTTGATGCCTCGACTTTTATCACACACACAGTCGATCATATAAATTGCTTGTGGTGGTATCCGACTTGGGCAGTTTGTGGCGCGGCAGGACCGATTTGGAGTATGGTACGAGTTAGTTAAATAAGAATTTGAGTCACCACTACAACATGTATATTTTATTTACCCGCAAATAAATTTCCAAGAAGTCTGGATTTTTTATGCATAATCACGACTGACTAATATCCCAAAACCCACCATCAAGGCATGCCTCTGCGAAGGCATGCTTTTGATGGAATATTTTATCAGTCGTGACCGAGCCATTACAGTCGGGACAAATCAGGCTATCCTTGCGACGCTACCGCATATGCCCCAAATAATACAGTTTAATTTTCCTTAAAAATTCAAATTTTCCAATTTCGGTACGTATTTTCCATTACCCAATCAACTAATCAATGTTTTTTATTGTATATATGTTTCAAGCTTACTGGTTACGAAATCTTAACATGTTTTGTCGCCTACTTTTAATGACCTCCTTTTTACATCTTCTCCTCAAAACAATCATTTTAAATTAAAATGACTATAATATGGATATTGTTAATCATGTTTCAAGTTGTTTCCATACACGTGTCCAAGTTGGAATGTTCATACACATTAACACGTCTTATCCCACATTTAAACGCCATTAGAGCCTCATAAAATCCATCCCACCAATTCACTTGAACGAGCATGCGACGATCCTATAAATCTAACTGAACTTTGTAGTTTGTAGGGCATGTCCCTTTCAACTCTGGGTGAGTGATTCATTCGCCTATATATCGAAAAGGGTCGGAGACGTATTTATCGACAGTCAGACCAATACCCATCCTTCTCAAAGATCACTTGAAAGAGCATAATTGCATGGATCCCTTAGCAGAGAGAGAGAGAGAGAGAGAGAGAGAGAGAGAGAGAGAGAGAGAGAGAGAGAGTAGTTTACTCACTCGCTGTGTTCATTGAGAAATACGTCGCATACGCTGTCGGAGTCACTGTGTAGCTAAATGCGAACACCTGCTTGTCTTTAGCTTTGTTTGCATCTGTACCGTCCCCTGTAAATAACACTGCACCAGAAGTGTAGGATTCCAACACATCAGCTGATGTTCCAGTTGGGCAATCACTAAATATAGGTCTCGAGTTTATATCTGTAAAGTGTAAAGTAGAAATTTCACAGGAAATGTTAATTATTTACCCAGCACCTATTTCCGTAGATATCTTACTTGTTTGAATATTGAGTTGAAAAGGTAGAAAGGTATGTTCATCTCTCATCATTAGGATGTTCTTTCGATATGTTATATCTCACGTGACCCTCCCTTCCTCTAATTGACCAAGAGGAACTAAATTATTTCCGGTAGTTTTACGAATCCAGGGACAAAAAAAAATATCATGCACTATTCCCGTATACCATACATAGGCGATGTTTTAAACCCAGAGGTGAAGAGTCCGTTGTATTTGCAAGCTGTACTGACCAAATGGATCGATAAAAAGTCAAAACAACCTCTAGGGAACCAGTCTAAATTACATTCGTTATCTTTTCGATTGGGCGTGTTTGTTGAAATTCGTACCACTGTTTCTCTTCGACTTGTGTCCATTCACACATAACCATTTGGTGGCTATTTCTAATAGTAAAAGTATAAGTACAAATTTGGGCGGATTTGCAAAACAGATGAAAGAAACACAGACGATCGATAATTGTATATGGAAATTTGGAAATTTTTCGAAGCTTTACTAATGACTGGACGGTGAAAGAACTAGTCTAAACCGCGTGTGTGGTTCTGGGTGGGTGGGTGGGTGGGGGGGGGGGGGGGGCTCCGGCTTGTACATCAGTTAAATACAGAAACAATTATGTCATTGTGGCAATTCGGTTGAATACAAGTGCTTAAAGTTTAATGGATGTGTAATAATTTTCCAAAAAATACCCGTGGAATATTCAAAAACGTTCGACTGACGGAACACAACACGCCCTTTTTAGAGACTTTTTTCCGGAAATGTGTTTCATTGTTTTCAAGTTCAGGAATAAAAATGTCTGTCTTCGACAAGGTCCTTGACAATAGGTAGTGTACTTAGGATTGGAATTCTGATGGGCAGTAAGGTTCTTTCTCGTCTTCTTCAATATAATATTATAAGTTATTCTGATGAATTGATGGTAACATGGTCTGAGGTTTGCGGCCCGAAGCTTATGTTCAAACGAGATGCGAAGCGTCGATGTTGAACATACCCCCCGAGCCGCAAACCCCAGACCATGTTACTGTCAACTCATCATAATAACGTATGTGTTCAATAAGGCACTACCCATACCCCAAAACCTACATCGTGAAACACGAGAGGCTTATTTACTAAACGTGTGATCGTTAAAAGTTGCCTTGTTCGAGGAAACTTCTAACGATCACAGGTTTAGTAAACCTCTCGTGTAATTCACCACGGCACTGGATAAATAATAACCCAGGTAAACTCATTCCAGCTCAGTGCAAATCGTAAATTGCTTTGTAATTTAAACAACACTTCACCCGGAACACCGTTTGCTTCACGTGTGAAAAATCCAGAAAAATGAAGCGGCTTTCTAATCACTTCATTGATGAAGCAACAACGAAACGGGTGACGTCATTTCAAATATTTCGCGGTGTGACGTCACACGGTAATTTTTGCTACAGGAGCCGTAAACATAAAAGAAACTACGCCAGCTCTCATCCAACCAAAGGGTGAGGATTTTACTCTTATTGGAACACATTACTCAGATATTGCCAAAGATCCTCCTACTCGTCGACACATTTGTACATAAAAGGTAAATGTATGATTCTAATCACTCACCAAGGTACTTATACCCCCCCCCCCCTCCGGCCCTTTAATTTGTTTTTGCATGTGTTCAATCATCCATGGTCAGTCTTAGGCTGTAAAAGTAGACCACCTTCTTTCTAGGGGTGCCAAACCCAAATAGTCTTATTTTCCGATTACTCTTAACGTCTTCGTAACCTGACCATTGGGAATCAAACATTACTTGGATAGGCCATGTGAAACTCAGTATCGTTTATGACCCCCGGACGTCATTTGAGTCCCCAAAACACTCAGGAGGCATGGGATGCGGCAGTCCGACATATCGAAGAAAAAGTGTGATCTCGGGTCTAGAATCAGTTCCGACTTTCAGAGGGAGATGAGAGAACACTATGAAGGTCACCAAAGCGTCACATCAGCTCATTAAGACATTTACAATGTTACCATAGCTTGAATTTACTGCACATTAAATGCTACTGTTCTGCAAGGCAACCCTCACAATGCAACTTGAGCCACAGTAGCCACACTAAATCAGGAACAGTATTCAAAACACAATGCTTTACGGCCTGCGGGGAAACCCGTAGTGCCTATTTTTCTTCAAAGAGGACATAGACAATACAGGGCCGAATGGTGCTAGAGATCCATAAACTGTATAGACTTAATATTCCAATATCTTAGCATATATTCCGTCTATTTTTTGTTTCTGGATAGACGCTAAATATGGAGAAAAGCTGATGAGAGGTTATTCTCCCCGCAGCATTACTATTGGCACTGAATGAAGCAAACCACTTCAGTGAACCGATATCTCTGGAGGTAGTCCGGTTTATCAATTTGTTCGTGTACTACCCACAGAGGTCTCATCGAAATGGATATAGTCTACATTTCACATTCTAAGCTTATTGAACTAAATCTACATGCAAACAATTTATATTCTCTCATCAAAGTTTGTTATTGAGCTTCAAAGAAGGTTATCCCGCTCCCCTGGTAATTAAAGTATTTATATCTAGGGAAATAACATCACTTCTTTTTCTACGTCCGTGTATTGTTGTTTTTCGCGGTTTAATGTAGTGCGAGTCCGGGGTAGTTGTGATGTTGCCGCCTCTGTGAGATCTATGGTCTTTCAGTGTAATTTTCACTGAATTTATTTAGGAAGTCAGAAATAGCGGGGGTGCTGTTTCTTCGAGTTGTATGATTTTTCAAGGCACCTTAGCCAAAATATGACGTTCAAGTTTTCTGCTATTGTTCCCAAAGTAGCAGTTGGGTTATTTTCCTGAAGTGTGAGAACCATTGAATTATATTTTGTGTACAACTTACAGTGAATTGTCATGCCATTGAAAAAGTTGACCTTTTTTCATTTGCTAAAAATACCTTAGTTTATACTTGATCATCAACTGTGTTGTTTTACTTTTCTACTTGTCATATTTTGTTTATATTCTCTTTGAGTTGCGTTGGCAAATCTTCTGAACAAAATTATTTGTCTTTCTTTCCTCTTTCATTCCTAACCTTGGACAGGTTCACTTACGTAACAACATTTTCCCAACTTCTGAGAGTTCACTGTTGCTTCCTTTCATCCCTCAAAGACCAGCTTGTACCGCCATCACCAGTGTGATGATGATTGATACCCGAGAATGGGCTTGTTTTTTGCACGCGCTTATAGGAATCCTCAGAGCACGGTTGTCAACTAGATTTACCCTACATATTACATGCCAACCTGCTATTGGGGTTTGATGTAATGGCCTTACAATCCTGACGGGGGTGGGGGAGGATTGAATTATTACTGAATCTCCCTATGAATACTAGTTTGAATTGCACTTTTTGCTGACTATAAGTAGTGCATTACAACGTTTAATTCGTAAATTCAAAACATATCAAAAAATTTCAATTTAATAATTCATTCCAACACATGATTCTGTTGTTTTTTTTTATAAATGAATAATTCGTTTCACACTTTCTTCCGCAAACGTTTAACATGTGTACATTTACAACAGCTTACCCGAGATAAAATGAAAATTACAGTGGTGCGTTTCTTTTGGTGTTTATTTTATTAATTATTGCGATTTATTATATGCTAAACGATAGATTATCGATGAAATTGCGGAAAGATAGAAATCGTACCCCCCACTGGGAAGATGTACAAATTTTCACTTTCACTGTATCAAACAAAATGACGCTTTCAAAGATTAACTTCACGGTGAATACGAGTCAAATTATCACTGAAAATGATCAACGTGTTCTAAAAAACATATCATGAAAAGTAACCCATTAGTCTAAACATGGCTTGACAGTCCGTAATATAAGTTTTTGGTTTAGTACGGCCTTTCAAAGGGCGTACCAAACCGAAAACTTATATTACGAACTTTCCGGCCATGTCTGGACAGAAACCCACCAGCTGAATCAGATTGCAAGACGCTATCTGTTCCGAGTATCGATCAAATCACTTTTGGTATATCAATGATTCAATACGCTGTTTCCCTTCATGCATCAGTTCAAGGCTGAACGAGTGAAATTATCAGATTCTTATAAAAAGCGTATAATAAAAAGAAAATCTAGTGTTTTTGAGTGGATGAGAAAATTATCCCACTTGTGACCGAGACAAATCATTATTTTCGCTCGTCATAATAATAATAATAATAACACTTCGGCCGGCCGCTGATTTGTCGCGGTTCTCGAATGAGAAGGCCTTGGTTACCCATGTTCTACCAACTGCCTCCCTAAACCCGCGCTTCTTCTCTCCTCCCAACACTCAAGGCTCACGAAAAATAAACATTTGTCTCGGTCACTAATGAGATAATTTTCGGTATCCACTTAAGAACATTAGATATTCTCTATTTTTTTTTTTTGCTAGCCTATGAATTTTCACAAATTATCTAAAAGATGTTTCTCGATATCCATCGATTTGATGGATATCGAGAAATATCCCTCAGTAGCTTCCTAAATGGCGTCACCCTGCAGCGCATGACGTCGCCTTAAAAGCGGCCTTGAAGGGACGATCAGCAGATCTTTGTTATTGTCTTGAAACTGTTTGCAATCGAATTGGACCGAATATTGCGAAGTAAAATGTCACGTAGCATAAAACAAAAATTATACGCAAGTGCTCGTGAAAATAAAACTTTCAGGTCCACACTCATGAGATAATTCCCGATGTTCACTAAAACAACGTAGATATCCGCTATATATTACATCTCACGAGACTTCCTCTTCCTCTGATTGGTTGATAGGCACTACCCAGATTTCTGACCCCCTTTACCTGTGTAGGGTTCTAAAACGATTATGCATTACTCTCATGTACACTTTCTAAATATAGTCAAGAACGTCCCATTGACGTGACAGACCACACTATGCACTTTTAATGGATTTTTTTCCGGAATTCGTTTTGGTTGTTTATAAGTCCAAGAATTAGCATGTCTGTCTTGGCAATGTCCCTGGTAATAGGAAGTGTACGTAGGATCAGAGGCGGACTGGCCGTATGGTCCACCGGGATTGGGTTCCCAATAGGACTCCCAAAACTGATGCAGCCCAACACCTGTTCCTATGTGGACTGCTATTGGCAGTGCACATCCAAGGGGAACATTCCGATATACCAGCAGTCTCGTCTGCTATTGATCGCTCAGGTGAGAAGAAACAGCGTTCCTTCAATTTCAAAAATCAAAATTTTCCCCGATTGGGCCGAACTGTTGTCTTCCAGATGCTTCACCCGGTAGAACCATTTTTGCCAATTGATCAAAGATGATCTAAAAACTAAAAATGTCATCGAAATGTCCTCTTTATGGACTTCCATTGATCGTCAGATGCAAGGAAGCTGTGTTCGTTCAGTTCTTTGGGTCTGGGCCCCCATTGGTACATGTCCGGGTAACTTTTCTTGGCTCATGGGCGTCAAGATTTTTCAATGGTTTGTTCGATTTTAGATGATAATTATTGCACGTCATGTCATTGATTATGCAGGAATAGTAGTTCTCGGGGAAAATAGGCCACCAGCCTGGGTTGGCACGGCCAACTCTAAGCTATGCAATATTTATAATATGTATATTTTAGGCACAGACATATCATCAGCATGAGTAATATAAGAAAGACTCCTAAGACTTACTTAGCCATCAAACCAAGTACCTACTAATCCTTCTGATGAATCATCAATATATATAACTTACAAGTATAAATATATATTGCATCTCACGTGATCTTCCCTTCGTCGGATTAACAGAGAGGTTCTATACTATTTCCGTTAGTTTTAACTCTCTAAAAACAACTGGGCACTATTCTCATGCAGTACATACTTTTTACAAATAGCCGTGGGATATTCATGGATGTTCGACGGACGGAACGCCATTTTTCGGAAATCTCTTTCGTCATTACCAAGAGTGAAAATGCCTGTCTTGGGCAAGATCGATAAAAATAAACATTGTACTAACGATTGAAATCTTTCTTGGTTGTTAACAATTTTTTTAGTGGTTTGTTCAACACCATTTAACAATTATTGCACGACACTTTGTTGATTGTAAAAAGAGACATTTTCTTGTTGACCTGTGGGAATGAATGCCCTGTCAACCAATCAGTCGGTAGCAGATGGTTTTTCATGGCCTGAAAAAAAGTTTTTCAACTTCCCGTTCAAATGTTCTGTACGAATGCATCCTGATTTTGATTACCTTACACTCCGTACTGGTAGTTTTAATGACCCTCCCCCCCACACACACCTTCAAAGAAAATTGTTTGGGAATTTGTTTGTGTATTTAATGTTCGTTTAATTAACTATATCTAGTACTTACCAGTTAGAGTTACACACAGTTTATATGTTACCGGACTGTTCCATTTATCATACACATTAACAGTGAATTCGTGGAGGGTCTCTTCGATGGTTTTCAACTCTTGAGTAGCATAAAGACTATGTGTCGCTGGAAAAAGATAGAATAGTCATAAAATTATAAGTTATTGTGATGAATTGACGGTAACATGGTCTGAGGTTTGCAGCTCGGGGCGTATGTTCAACCTCGAGAGCATGTTCAACCTCGAAGCGTCGAGCCGCAAACCTCAGACCATGTTACCGTCAATTCATCACAATAGCATACATGTTCCAATAGACACTACCCATAGCCCAAAACCTACATCATGAAACACGAGAGGCTTATTTACTAAACTTGTGAACTTGAATAAGGCAACTTTTAACGTTCACAGGTTTAGTAAATAAACTTCTCGTGTACCCACGATGGCACTGGATAAATAATCAATAAACCAGATAAACTCATTCTATCTTATTTCAAATCGTAAATCGGTTTTGTAATTTAAAAACACTTTATCCGGAACACCGTCTGCTACACGAGTGAAAAATCTAGAAGAATGAAGCGGCTTGCAAGTCACTCAGTTGGTGAAGCTATTACGAAACGGGCGACGTCATTTCAAATATTTCGTGTTGTGACGTCAGACGATAACATTTGCCACTTGAGCCGTAAACATAGAATATACTAAGCGAGCTCTCGTCCAATCAGAGGAGGATGATTTTAGTCTTACTGGAACATTGTGTTTTATTGTGCTCCAAAGCAAGCTTATCTATTGAAAGGCCAAACACATTATATGTTTTGCACCAATCGCCAAGCTTTATGTCTGACCTTGTTTCACGGGTGAAATATCTCCATTCCACACTAACAACTAACGAAGGAGAAAATAAAATTTTCAGTATGCCTAATATAGAAGTTAAGGTTACCGTTTATTTGGGCGTGTGATACTTTCAACTTTATTTGTTCGTAATAAGTGTACTGTCTTGGAAATTCTAAAAGTATCAGAGGAATATGATCGAAAGTTTTGTAATGGGCAAGACTTGGTCCAAACCTGGGCGATGTCATAAGAACACAGTTTAAATTTTGGTGTCAGTACGTCCTTGAGTCCACCCAAACATAACTCTCGAAAATTTGGAATGGAATGGAATTGCAAACACACTCAAAGCACCTATATTCTTATTCAAAGGGTTAATATCACTATCATCGAAGTGGAATATTATATTCCGAACGAGTACAAAAAGGTCACCCATGCAAATGTTCAATTTTGCCATTGACATTGCTACCCGTTGGCCCAATTGTACGGTAAATAAGAATTTGGTACACTCACAGCCTCGCATCCGTCAGTTAACGATCAAGTAAAATGACACTCTATTCCATCCCGTATTTGCAAACGATACAACTTCACAAAAGTTGTTCGTACAGTTATCAAAACCTTTACAACAGCATGAGTTAATAGATTATGTCCGGGCTGTAGACCGACTTTATTCGAACCATATTAAAATTTGGAAACAAATTTAAAAGGTATATCGCACTATAACAGTCTCATATCTCTAGGATATTGAGCCGTGGAAATGGTCGAGAATTGTTGTTTGTTTTGGCGGAGTCTGGGGCCTCTGTCTGGGGGGGGGGGGGGGGGAATACACCGGTTTAACCGGGCAAAATTTATCGGCTCCATCAACCTAATTCCATTGGCTCCCCAAGTCCGATTTCGTAGTTTCATTTGGAAGTAGTTTGCTTATCACGAATTACGGAGGTGTTGGACACAGACGTGTCTTCTCGAAATTACAGTATTCGGCCATGACACTCTAAGCCGTGAGCCAATAAGGTAACTTCACATTAGTTAAACAGGGACTGCTGCATTCTGTATGCAGTTAACAACTACTCCAAGAAAGACTAACTTGTAAACAACGTGGAGATTCCAGGAAGATAAACAATCTAGCCTGGTGTCCCCAATAATGTACCCAGTGATATTCATAATGGAAACGCCTCAGTGTTTTCACTTCGTATTTCCGCATTATGTTCCTGTGCAGTTTGTGTGTTATTGACTTTGATATTGTTTGTAAAAATAGTGCGTTGTTGCATAAAATGTCATCCATGTCCTTTCTCATTTTTAACCGTTATGGTGTCTCGGGCCGCTTGTATTTATTTATTTATTGGCATTTAACGACATTTTCGACAGCCAGGGTCACCTCGTGTCGGACAGCTTTACGGGAGGGGGGGGGAGAGCCGGAGTACCCGGGGAGAACCACCGAGCAACGGTGAGCAACTGCCAGACTCCCAGCGTACTATCTCCACACAAGCAGTGCTAGCGTTGGTTGAAGACGAGTGCACCATGGACATACAGTACGCTTCAGTACACAGCGCCAGCGAGCCCCTTGGGCAAACGGGATTAAGTGCCTTACCCAAGAACTCAACGCAGTTACCTCTGGCGGGGATCGTACCTTGGACCTTTCGGTTTGAAGTCCGATTTCGTATCCACTGAACCAGCGCGCTCCCTGTGCCGCTTGTAAGATGTCGGAATGTTAATCATTTTCTGTTGAGTCGCTTAGAAACTATAATGCCCTTCAAAGTTATGTTATCACGTTGTACAGTTTTAGTATTCAAAAACACCTTTGATTCTGTTCTAATACCTCAAATAACAATGATTCTAAATCAATTCAGCGCTCAAGTTATTAATTTATCTATTGACTAAAGTGATTTTTTTGATTTGATTGGTTGAGAGATACGTGGTATGAGACCATATCCATTGAAACCCACGATACGTCCGCCCAGCCACTGACAAATTTCCCATACCCAGTGGAAGCCTCGTTCCGAAATCTACAAATTGTCCATACCCCGTAGAAGACGCGTTCATCGAAATCAATTTACCGATAACTGGAAAAAAGAAAAAAAAGAAATTGTACTTCTAAAACGGAAAGTCAATAGATAAATTCGTTACCCCGTGTCTGATCACGTGGTACGGGTTTTTACCTACCCGAAGCCAGCCGTATCCCATTCGGCCTTCGGCCTCATGGGATACGGCTGGCTTCGGGTAGGTAAAACCCGTACCACGTGATCAGACACGGGGTAACTAATAACATTCGACATTATTTACCACAAGCTATAAATTTGCCGATTTAATATCCCATATAACATATTCTCTTGATTTTTAAAAGGTCTGATATGTGGATTTTTTGTTTCTGTTGTGAGCAGATTTGGGGTGTACCTACCACTGTTCCATGCGAAAGGACTGTCAGCAGGCAGCGTTTTGACGAAGTTATCGGAAATGATAGTGTCAGATTCTGTGTCAGAGACTAACAGAGTTAGTACGACAGTATTAATTGTTGTGTTCATGGCAGATGCAGTTCCACAAATCCTACCTAAAATTAGAAATCAACACATTAGAAAAAAAAAAACAATTTGAAGGCTCCTATCTTCCTTTTAATTTTGCGCCTCCCGTAGAGCAGGTGGAAATACGGAATATTCCATCCACATGACGAGAAATTATAGGAGTTGGCTTGAATTGGAGAGTAAATGGGTGCAGGTTCAACCCTCCGCCAACGCCCAACCCTGCGGTTATAAGTTTACATTGCGTGTAGATGGCTGATACATTTCACGAGAAACAAAGACAGACTGATCGTTTATTTTTTAGAAGATGCAATTGACAGCACCGTGCAGGATCATCAACAGTAACTTGCACCGGTATGTATCCACGGTGACAGCAAACAATCTTAATCCTTGCTGCTCGAAATGCGATGTTTGTTTACAAAGTAAAACTTATCGCTACAGGCATATCTGAAATAACCTTAGATACATTTACTGTCATTATCACCCGAAAAGGGTTAACAAAGCACTTTCAAATGTTCCAAAAATCATTTTCAATCTGTTGAGTAAACTGTAAAGACAATGTTCGTTTCAGCATAAAACATCGATAGACTTTGGTCGGTATAGCTTGTAGGCTTTTGGGACTACAAATAATATTTTCTGTCCATTTTTTAAATATTTAATATTTTAAATCAATAAATATAGTACCTAGAAAATATTTTTGGTACTTAAATTCTCTTATTTTTAAAAATTTGAAGCGAGTGGAAATGCTTCAATTTGATCAAAAATAGTAATGGCTGCTATTAAATTGATATGAAATAATATCAGGTGAGTTACCTGATACGGCAGAACCCTTAGATGGTATTCCGGCTTTTTCTGATTGGACAAACTAACTTTGAGGCATAATAATAAAAAAATATACCACTTATTTGATTTTTGTTCGATCTGATAATTAGTGTGTATCTAATTCCTAATCAAACTACTCGCTAAAATCTATACTGGGAGATGATCCAAAAACAACAGCATCTCAGTTAAGTTAACAAATAATAGTTCGTCAGTAATACTTGCACTTGCTCCTTTCCAAAGCCTAAAATGGCTTGTTTTGAACTGAATTTAACACTACCACGAGAGATGATTATAGACCTTTCAGAAATGACAGGGCATGGTATCAAAATCCGAGATATCGAAAACAAGTCGTGTTAATTTCCAGGCCCATGTGTTTGTTGAATATTGCCCTTGTTTACACGCCAAATCGCATCTAATTGACAACAAGAATGACCTGTGGATTCTGTAAAACGGGCGCCGTTGAAGACAAAAGCATGACGCTTTTTCTCAATATCAATTTTTTTTTACTTATCCACAGCGTGATGTTGAAAATATCGTTGGTGCATGAAAAAGTAAATACACAAACTCGTAGCTACGTAGGAAAGAGAAGAAATTCAAACCCGGGTCTCAACCCTTTACCCAACGTAACGGCCAAAACCGGCCAGCACTATTCTCAAAAAACGCTAATTAATTTTCATTATATATTCATATTTTGTCTCAAAAACATAGGTTATGGCTCCTCTTTGGAACGAGCTTGTCTAGCTCGTTCCAATGAGGGGTCACAACCTATGTTTTTGAGATAAAAAATGAAAAGAATTAGTTACTCAAGAATTTATTTTGCAAGTGTCGTCTGCTTTTCATGTTGGGTAAAGGATTTTAATCTGCAACCGACAAAATGCTGTGAAAAGAGTATTTTTGAAAGGAAAATCACAACGTACGTTCTATGTTTTACTTGCAGACCTCCAAACCCTGATTTGCAACGAGATATTTTATAAGAAGGGCGTTGGTTCTTGACAGATTTAAACCTAGGGTGTCGGTTTTAAACTCTTTAGTTAATGATAGATAAACGATTCTTATGGGGATTTCTCCATTTCGAAGTGAACCAGTCGAGGTCGAAAGTTATTTTTAACATCTCGGTGTGGTGCAAACGGGAAACATCGAGTGCTCTTATCAGCTGCATGTTTTAAAGTAGCCGACACACTTGCTATTCGGTCATTTTTGCTAATCAATAGGCACTTTACATATTGGCAAAGAGACATTGAGTTTGGGATAGTTAGGATATATGCACATATGCCTACAGATTTGGGATGCATTGCGGCGCTTAATCTCAAAAATCTTGTTTCGACTGCAAGTGCAACAGCATGTACACGATAGTAATGTTTTAATTTCATCCGATCTTAAGTTCCCAAAAGCTCTGTAACATCCAGATTTCCTTATTCAACAGTTTGGCAGGGGAGATAGATAACAATTCTTTCTATATAATAATCACTCTCGCGTAGTGTTGTGTGTCTACGATTCTGATTTCTACGATTTGAATTATTATCACAGATTGTCTGTAAATACAGTAATGGAATTGCAAAAGTCGGATTTTTTCTCAATCATACCCTAATCGGATCACGATCTGACCGAGACACAGGGGTGGCGCCAGGGATTTCTCGACAGGGGGGGGGGGGGGGGGGGGCTGACCTCTCCTACAGAGGGGGGGGGGGTATAATATTTGACCTCCCAAACGAAGGTAAATGAGTGAAAATTGGTAAATTGGAGATCCAAAATAGAAGCAAATTGAGTATGTTTGTTAATTATTTAACGTAAACACATTATAGTAAGGTCGGGAAAAAAAGTTACTAATCCACGATTTGAAGAGTCCGAATCAGACTTCTCCATGAGACGCTTTGGGTAGTGCCTATTTACCACCGTTTACTCTTAGAATGGCCCCTAAATATCGTGCTAGTATGCTAGTGCTAGTTCAATGTACCTCTCCACCTCTACGCTTTTATGGATGACATCGTTCATTTTATGGTGTTCATATGGCGCTATGATCGAACCGTTTGGAGCTAATCGTCACAACACTGTATGGGTTAAGAACAATGAGGGAACGTGCGATTCCTGTTCACAGTGAAATGTCAGTCTTTGTCTATCAAGTGAGTTAACCACTGAGGCAAGTTTTGAAAATGTACACAATCCGAATTTGCCCTTTCAATGTGCGCAGAGTTGATTTCATTAGATGCAATCTGTCAAACTTGAATAATGCGCTCGATTCGGTGTAATCTATGTTCATTTTTTAATAAAAGTCATAATCACGTAAAAATGACTGAAAATCAGTATTATGTACAGCGCGATAATGACCTTGAAATTTTTACATTAACACGCTCACGTTTACACAGTTATTTTTGTAGTGCAAACATATTCAAGCCTTTTAGGAGGGTCGCCTTCACAAAATAAGGAGAGCCTAATGAATCGATGCATATATAAGATGATAAGGGTTAAATCTGACACTTGGGAGAGCCTAGCCGTTCATGGTTAGCGCGTTAGATATCGACAGAACCGTCGCTGCATTCCATACCTATTGGAGTGGCGCCGAATGCTTTCATTTATTATAATGATCGTGAGACCTATTTGAGCAGACAATTCCTTTTTATTCGAGGACACGTTTTTGTGTATTGACTGGATTTCACAAAACGTTTAGCAATCTTACTTTTGTATATACAACCAAAAAACTCGCTATCGATAATAGGGTGTTTAACCCTTTACCTAACATGAAAAGCAGACGACACTTGCAAAAAAAATCTTGAATAACTAATTTTTTTCAGTTTTTGTCTCAAAAACATAAGTTATGACCCCCTCGTTGGAACGAGCTCGACGAGCTCGTTCCACAGAGGAGTCATAACCTATGTTTTGGAGACAAAAATGAAAAAATAATTAAAAGTAATTGGCGATTTTTGTGAATAACGCTGGCCGGGTTTGGCCGTTACGTTGAGTAAAGGGTTAAATAAGCATTGCGTAGAGGGGAAATTAGTGATATATAATAATAAAATCGATACTAATAAATAGGAATGTTATCATTATAGCTAGACCACACACACAGGGCTACTCGTTAGAACGAGTATTGATTCATTGCGGAGTAGTAGGATGTATGATGTGTTAGGAAATGTCCGATGTATTACAATAGCACGCACACTGACTCTGGAAAGCACCCACACCCCCGGAGTAGATGACATGTAATGACTCACAGCTACCAACTATTTGAACATTTACAGCTGACTCAACGAATCGCCCACACAAACATGCCCAGGTTGGTTCAATGGACAATTTTGAGGAGTCAGCGCCACAACAATAACCAGGGTAATAAACGAAGTCATTCCAGTAGCTATGTCTGTTAGAAAATAGGCCGATCGCATGGTGCAATAGTCAGAACCGTGACCCACCCTAACTTGACACCTGCTGACGCACGTGTTATTATCTAACATAATAGGGCAAGGTCTTGGGACAATAGGAGGCGCGGTGTGTCAAGCCTGTAAAACGATAGGCTTTATCCTCAGACAATAGTCAGAATCATGAGTCACCCTTACATACACTCCAATTCCTTTGTCTTCTCCGGGTTGGCAAGAGACGTGAAATACCCGATAGAACAATAGACTAGGTCTTCAAGTGACGTCACTTGAATACCTGTACTCACTTACCACACTTGGGACCGTTTATTCTGTCAATTGGCGTGTAAGTAAGTTACTAACCTCGCTGTCGGTATTCATGAAGTTGAACAACCTGCCAATATGCTGTAACACCTCGCCGCTTCGCGGATCGGCGTGACATACCGCACGTTGGCAGGTTGTTCAAATTCATAAATACCTCCACGTCAGTTAGTAACTATTACTTGACACTTGCAGCTGTTTTTACTAAGAAAATGGTATGAAAACCCTATACAAATCCCATACAATAGTCAAAGAATGGGAGGACAATAGGAGATCAAAATAGGCCATTGTCCTAGAACAATAGCCTTTTGTTAGATAAGTGGCACGGCAGTCCTGGCCTCACTATTGAAATCGTTTCTTTTCGCAATCCGTTTGCGGTATTACAAACGACTATGATGTACAATACTAACCGCCACATTGCCCCCTGAGTTCCAGTGTGTTCTATGTGCCAGTAGGCACATAGAACACATTGGAACTCAAGGGGCGATATGTCTGTATCTATTGCCTATTCACGTGGATCAATGGTGCAAATTGTTTCTTAATCAACATTGACCTGCCTCAAGTGTCAGTTCTGATATTGACGCGATCTTTTGACTATCTATACTTCTTATTTCCATCTTCCTTCCTTTCTCTCTGTTTGTTTGTGTTTTCCCTCCTTTTGTGTTTATCCTCCTTCATTACTTATTTGCTTATATACTACTCAAAGTTTGCTAGGCACCAAATATTTGACGCATAATTGTGAAATTTGCTTGTGACATATTTGCGATAGGTTTGGTGGATGTGATTCAGGAATGTATTGAGATGGTCCCCAGTGTTTACATTTGCTCTCTTGACAGGCAGACTTTTTGTGACAGTCATGGAAAGCATGTACACCTTGATTTTCATGATGTTATCGTGTACTGTTTACATGTACACGAGATGTGTAAGGTATTCAATCTTCATTTCAACACAAACCTTTGTGATTTAATGATTGAATAAGGCAAATGCAAATGTAAGAAGACATTTGTCTGAAGCAGAAATGTGGCGGTCTGTAGGAATGGTGGAGCAATGGGCTACCCGTCGTCAGGTTGGTGAAGCCCTTGGTGTGCACCATACGGTGATCACCAGAGCTTGGACAAGATTTCAACAGCATGGCACACCAGTAAGACGGCGTGGTGGTGGCAGAGACAGGGCAACATCTGCAGCTGAAGATCGGTTTTTGATCATTCAGGCCCGTGGGAACCGCTTTGCCACAGCAACCCATCTTCGCAGTGACCTTCATAATGCATCCGGGGTAAATGTTTCGACGCAGACTATCCGGGCAAGGTTGCACGAAGGTGGTGTCTGATCAAGAAGACCATGTATTCGCATACTGCTCTCCCAGAACCACCGCCAGGCACGATATGATTGGAGACCTGTCCTTTTTACAGATGAGTCAATGTACTGCCTAGACCACACAGATAGGCGTTCTATGGTATGGAAAAAACCAGGAGAGCGATTCCATGTAGCCAACATTGCTGAGTATGACCGCTATGGTGGGAGGTCAATCAGGGTCTGGGGCGGCATCATCTCGGATGGACGTACACAGCTCTGTGTCCTTGAACGTGGTACATTGATTGCACAATGGTATATTGATGAGACCCTGGATGTCCACGTCAGATTGTATGCAGGTGCAGTGGTGATTCATTCTGATGGACGATAATGCCCGTCCTCATGTTGACCACTCTGTCGGGGAGTACCGACAGAGGGAGGGGATTGAGCGTATGGACTGGCCAACAAGATCCCCTGACCTCAATCCAATCAAACATGTCTGGTATGAGTTGCAGCTTGCAATTTTTACCCCAACGATACACTCGTGCGAGTGTTGAAACGTGATTGTTATGAAATTATTGTGTTTTCATATTCGATGCATGTTGTTAAATAAATTCAGTTCAGTTAAGTTCAGTTCCTGATTTGAAGAAAATTAATGACTATCAAATCATCAATCCTCTTTCAGAAAGATTTAAAAAAGCAATGTCTGAAAATGTATATTTATTTGATTCTGAATTTCATATTCTTAAATATTACTTTGGTTATTCATAGATCGTGATCTTACGTCTTAAGTTTGAGGCATTAGTTGTACTTGTTAGACCAAATATTTGAGACCAATTCGAGGAAAGAGGGGGCCACTACCCTCGTTCAGAATCTTACCAGAACCATCCACAGTGTTAGCAACTGTTGGTGAAATATTGTCTGTGATAGTCAGAGTGAACGTTTGTGTACTAGAAGATCCATATTCGTCATCACACTTCACACTAATCAAATAGGTAGGAGTTATCGCGGCATTCAGTGTGCTGCTGGCATTATAGTTCAGGCTGAATTCTAAAATAGAAGAAAAGATGCATGTAACCACTGTTGTAACGGCCGAGTTCGGCCTGCGCTATTCTAAATAAAAACTTCCCATTCAGTGTTAATATTTTAAAAATATTTCCCTCCAAAGTTAGACGTAACAGTGAAACATTTTAGTCATTTAACGGGTTTCTTTCGCCCCCCCCCCCCCCCTTTCGTCCTGTTGAATAAAGGTTTAACTATGTTAAAGCGTCACTGTTCCTACAGAAAAGACGAAACCTTTCCTGTAGAAACAATTCTCCGAATAGGAAAAGGGGATATATGATAACATTTTTAGATCGATTTTGTAAGAATCGATCAGAAATGTTATCATAATCCTTTTTTTCTTTGATTTCTCAACTTGTTCCGAGAACTTGTGGTGAAACAGGGGATCTGATAACAAATCGCTGCACTGCAACGGTTAAATTACCCAATAGAAATTTCAAAATATTTTTTTTTGTAAAATACGCATTGCCAAGAAAATTGAGAGTGGTAAACTAAATGGAGTGTCTCCAAAGAGTCCCCAGGTTTACAGTAACATTTACGAAACGCGTCCAGTAAGTGACGCTTTGCCCAAGACTCTATGTCGAATTTAATGGGCGAGTTTCGTAAAGTCACTTTAAACTGGAGGCGGAATGGAGATTGTTTTCTCCCACCACTGAACCCCTGTTTTTCTGTGTAGCCGATGTAATTCATATACGTAGGATATACAGAATGCTTAAGTAAAATATGAACTGAGTTCAATAAATTCGATTTAGGCCCAGAATTAGCGAGGTCCGAATAAGATTTAACCCTTTACCACACACAGTGACCAAAAATGGCCACAAAATTAACAAGATTAAGCCTACCACGGTTTAATATATCTCGAAACTCTCTCAATAAAACCAAACGAATATGGATATCAGTAGAGTGATATCCATATTTGTATTGTTTTGTGGAAAGATTGTGATTTTTTTTCGAAAAATGTGAAATTCAATTTATTTTTCAAAAACGCTGTGTTAGGTAAGGGGTTAATGGACAAAGTCCATATTTTACTTATCGTCTGAATGAGTTTGAAATTGTTTCTGTCACGTAGACTAAGATTTATAGTTTCCCATGTCCATCCTCACGTTGCTAGAATATCTGTGCGTTCTTTAAATAAGTGCTGAATACCAGTGGTTCCTCTATAAATTTTATTACACATCCATCAAACGTTAAACCCTTGTATTTAACGGAATTGCCGCTATGACATAAATGTTTCTGTATTGAAAATGGTGATGTACAAGCCGGAACTTTTTTCCCAGCAACTTTTATACTTGCTCCTTTCCCGTCGAGTCATTAGTTACGCTTCGATAAGTTTCTAAATTTCATTATTCAATTATCGATCGTCTGTCGCGTAGTTTGAAAATGTAAACGTCCCAAGCAAAATAAAGTCGGTTCACAAAAAATAAGTTAACCCACAAATGAGATAATATTAAATGAACGTTCATCTCCAACCACAACATTAACCCAGTATCGTGGCCGTCTCGTCTGCAGGTCTCGTTATAGCTAAATTGGTCAACTTTATTTTGGTAAATCTTCGGATATTCTGACATGCTTCGAACTTCTTTTAAAAAGATTTCGCCTACCACTTTTGCAAATTCGCCCAAATTTGTACTTATATTTTTACTATCAGTAAAAGCCACCAAATAGTTAGGCGTGAAAGGACACCAGTCGAAGAGAAACATCGAGATGAATTTCAACAAACGTGCCCTGGTTCCCAAAAGGTTGTTTTGATTTTTTTTCGATCCATTTGATCAGTACCGCTTCAAACAAAAATAACGGACTCTTCACCTTTGGGTTTAAACATCGGAATTAAAATTTATTGATTTGAATAAATTTAAATGCACGGGGTGTGTAATAAACACAGAACGCGATGTGTGTTTGAATCGGGGGGGGGGGGGGGTTACATAACACGTTTAAATGGCGTAGTCATATTTCGCCCGTGCCTATGGCTCTCGCGAAATATTACTACTCGTCATTCCAACTCGTTATGTAAGACATCCGCCGATTCAAACCCACATCGCATTCTGTCTATATATACCCCTGTTTTGTTTTTATAAATCAGAGGCGTATAGTTGAAATTTAATCATGTGACGAATTTAAAATCTAATAGCACATCAAAACGTTACTGACAATGTCAACACAGCATATTCAGCTGGTGTTTAAAGTTTATTTATAAATTTAACCTATTTATATTAACCTAGACTTTAGATTTCCGCGTTTCTATGTCGCCAATACTATATTCCTCGAAAGAACGATGTCCATTTCACCGATAGTGGCTGGATGCTTTTGCTCCAATGATATCTGGAAATTACAACTCTAAATTGAAAGCATCGACATTCGATATGATTCATCTTCACGTCGATCTGACTTTGAAACATCAAGTGAATAGAATACAGAAATCGAAATAAGGAAACGTTTTTTCTGCCGATTTTCACTGACATGGCTATTATTATTGATGGACGCAATATTCTTACGTGTTGTTATTTGCATTATATAATGTACTGGTATTGTTTTGACTCGCACGACTTTTGTACGAGGTATGTTCGAGCACTATGATGTGTCGCATGATGACCTTTTTAAGAAGAAAGTCTGAAAAATCTTCGCCGTACGCATCGTGAGTGATGAACGTTTATTTCTACCCATTAGCTCTCTCTTTATTGGTAGAGTACTGGAATCCCATATTCGGGCTTTACTAAATACCACAGGCTGTGACTATAAGAATGAATGAAAGAAAAATTTCAGCGCGCTGAAGGCGCACAGTGACGATGTGGGATTTAAATCCCTTGCAACCCGAATAAATTTGCTTTATAATTTTATTTCCTTATGAATACTGAAATCGCAGTTTGTTGGCTGTTTTAGAAAAACAGAAAAAGAAACCCAAACAGTCGCCGGTTTGGGAGTAGCCCCATCATGTTATTCATAACGAATCCACGAGAGTTTTTTAAAGCTGAATGATTGAAAGGTTTTAGCGCGCCGAAGGCGCGATGCGGGATTTACAAATCCCTTGCGACCCGTTAACCTTATTTTATTTCACTTGGATCACACAGGCCTAGCTTTCCTATTGCC
The DNA here is from genome assembly GCA_031216915.1 of Pictodentalium vernedei. Lineage (NCBI taxonomy): Eukaryota > Metazoa > Mollusca > Scaphopoda > Dentaliida > Dentaliidae > Pictodentalium > Pictodentalium vernedei. Next base: position 94,152,548 of record CM062291.1, on the reverse strand, counting down.
TCAAATAGGGTCTGAGGGGGCTTGTACGCGGTTAGAATTCCGTTGGAGTGGTAGATTGTCAATACTCAATCCCACAACGCCATTAAGACTATTAGAGAGTGGGTTCTATTCGGTTTCAGCTCAGCGATGGTAGAGGTTTGAGCCCACCACGGTGGCGAGCCAGAATATAATGTTGTGCGATGGCAAATTTAAGGGAAGAAGAGAAAAGAAAACCAAACACCAACGCCGGTTACAAAAAAGGAGTGGAGAAAGCTCCAACAGTTTAGTTTTGAAAAACCGGGAGTCATCCATCAAGCCTTCTGGGAGATAGGATGCCGTATGTGAATATGAGGTATCTGGTTATCCTTCGAGAATTCCAAATGACCTCCCCCACCCCACCCCCCCGCCCCCCCCCCCCCCCCAAAAATAAAAACAAAAACACCCCCCCCCAAAAAAAAAACAACAAAAAACACCCTTTCACAGACACACACCCTCAAGCCCTTAAAATGGCTGTTAAATCTTTATTCAAATGTTTATTTATATAAAATGTACACTCTTCCCCAGCCAGGCAAGCTTGTAGATAGATAGATAGATAGATAGATAGTTTATTTCTACAGTATTATTGTTACAAAGACGATACATGAATTAAGCATATAATAAGTGATTGTACATAAAAGACACCATGTAATAAGTATGGGGAAAACAACTGCAAGGAGGCGATATAGCCAGGCTGGCTGTTTTGTAATCACCCCCTCTAGGATTGTCATTATAATTCTGGTAGATTGCAATAGTATTCAAAATACACTGAAACCATGCATTCATACACATACATATACGTCTATGTCTTTACACCTATATAATGCACAGACACACATACATACATGTATATGCATACATGGATCCAATATTATATATACATACTTGATTACTTATTTGTTTTCGGAATTTTCGTAGGGCAACGGTCTTTCATTGTGATACGTTATTGCATTCAGTTGAGACAAAAAATCTAAAACAGGGAAATTTGATGAGAGTCGGGATAACGGTATAAGTTTGTTGAAATGGGAGTTCATGTTTGTAATATTTCCAATCATACAGAACAATCTGGACAATATGGATTCGTATACGTTACTGATGATGAGTAGTCCATGATTGTCTGGGTTACTACGGCTTTCTTGAACTGTTTCCTATTAGGTATGCACCTGATGTTATTCTCTAGGGAGTTCCATAATTTTGGGAGACTATATGATGGAAGGCTTTCAAGTAATTTGGATCTAGCGATATCGGTTTTCTGTAATCCTGTTTGTCTGGTGTTTACCCCTGCTTGATTTACATTAACTCTTATTTAACTTTGAAAGGAGGATGGCAATTTTCCAGTGTGCCAGTCATGCACAAATAACAATGAATGGATTTTGTGAAGATCGGTAATCTTTATAACTCTGTTTTTAAGGAATAGCGGGTCAGTATGCGAATTATATCTTTTGTTATTCACGATTCGTATTGCTCGTTTTTGCAATTTAAGTAGTTTGTTTACCGATCGCGAGTGACCCCATATCTCAATCCCATATAAGAGATGACTATGTACAAGCGTGTAATACAGCGATAGGAAGGCCCTTGGCGGTAAAATATGTTTTACTTTATTTAGTGAGTAAATGGCTCTGCCTACCTTGGAGCATGTTGCAGATATGTGTTGGGTGTAGCTTAGTTTTTCGTCAATATATATTCCCAGGAATTTTATTGGGTTAGCTAGCTGTATGTGGTTGTTCTTTATGTGGATTATTTTGGGATTAGGGTTTGATTTATGAGGAGAGATGATAATATAATTCGTCTTCCCAGTGTTCAGTAGCAGGCTGTTAGCTGAGCACCATGTTTCCAAATTACTGAGCTCATTATTAGCCGTGTCACATAGGGCGTCAGTGTTATTATCTGAAGTATATGCTGTAGTGTCGTCAGCAAATGATAACAGATTTAGACTGGTTGAATCTGATATGTCATTCATATATATTAGAAATAATATAGGGCCAAGAATAGATCCCTGTGGCATTCCGCATCGAATATTCGAATAAGACGAATTTTCGCTTCGGTAATTAACATACTGCATTCTTCCCGTGAGATAATTCTGGAACCAGACGTTCACAATGCCGCGGATGCCGTAAAATTCTAATTTCTTATCAAAATATCGTGCTGTATGGTATCAAAGGCCTTTGATAGATCTAGGAAAACCGCTTGTGTACTGTCCTTCGATGCTTTGTTATTATTTTGACCTGTATGTTGAAGAAACTGGAGGATTGGATGTATAGTACAATGACCCTTTCGAAAACCATATTGGTGAGGATAAAGAATGTCATTTTCATAAAGAAAACTATTTAGAATAGTCAATATAATTTTATCAAGGATTTTTGAAAATGACGGTAGCCAACTTATTGGCCTGTAGTTGTTAAGGATCTAAGCGTCACCTGCTTTATATAATGGTATTACTTTTGCGATTTTCATTTTGTCGGGAACATGTCCACACTCAGTGGATAGATTAATGATATGGGATAGTGGAATGGCTACCTCAAAAATAGTTTGTTTTACGAGATAAGTAGAGATTTCATCACAGTCTTTGCTCGTTTTACTTTTTAATTTTCTAGTTACATCTACGATCTCCATCGGTGTGGTTGGGGAGATAAAAAGCTATTCGGATGGTTTCCAGTTAAATACTGTGAATAATGTGTATCAGGCCTTTTAATTTGTGAACTCGTTACCTCGCCAATGTTTGTGAAAAACTTATTGCTTGTTTCAATCCTTGCCTGGTGTTTGGTGGTTTCTTGTGTATGTTGCAGAAAGGTAGGTTGCACCAAATCCTCCTACGCTTTGTCTACCATTTCCATGCGTCTTCTTGATAAGAGTGTTGCAAGAAAATAAATTTGAGAATGTCCAATTAGAAAAGTTATTGGTAGAAAGAACGATAGGTATCCGCTATTATATATTGTGACTGTTGTGTGTTTGTTGCTATGGATGGGGTAAGGGGTGTGTTTCTTCGGAGCCCACTCCCCATACGCAGAGTTGCGAGGCAATCTTCACAGACTGAATCCTAAAGATCTCAATGAGTAGCGAGGCAATCCTCACTGACTCCACGCAGTTTAATTCTATTGAGTAATTTCAATTTACTGTGGCTTATTTTGTTTTTCTGTTAAGGGTTCGGTGTTCGTTCAGCTTCACCATTGATTCACTATCCTGGAGTATGTGGAGGGTTTTGTTATATAGATCTTATTAAACGCATTTCAATCGCGCTTCAGCAGAGTTGCGAGGCAGTCCTCACAGACTCTATCCTAAAGTTCTCAATGAGTAGCGAGGCAATCCTCACTGACTCCACGCAATTTAGTTATATTGTATAAATTTTTTTTTCTGGAAACTTATTTTGTTTTTCTGTTAAGGGATCGGTGTTCGTTGAGCTCAACCATTAATTCACTATCTTGGAGTCTGTTGAGGGTTTTGTTTTGTAGGTCTTTTAATCGCGTATCAATAGTTTCTATTTTTGCTAGCTCGTGAAGTTCCTTTATCGGTGTCCATTTCGGTTTACATAGTGCAACACGCAGGGCATAATTTTGAACCCTCTGTAGCTTCTGAATGTTGGTTTTCCTCAGGTCACTTGTTATTATGGCACCGTATTCTAGTACCGGACATATAAATGTTTTGTAGAGCTTGAGAAGCACATCTTCGCTTGCTCCCCAATTTCTACCTCTGATCATCTTCAGAAAATTGCTACGTTTAGTAGCTCTAGCCGTAATGGAGTTTACGTGACTGTTTAGACTGAGATTGCTATATAGGATAAATCCCAAAAATTTGGCCTCTTTGTTTGCTTCTAATTTGTGATCGTATAACTGGAGATCGATACTGGGGACTGTTTTTTTCCTTTTCTTCTCGAAGAACGTAACTTTTTGAGGTTTGGCGGCATTGAGTTTAATGCGCCACAGGGCGCACCAGCTCTCAAGATCGCGAATGGTATCCTGTAGACGATTTTTAATTATGTTTCGGGACTTGCTGGCCGTCCAAATGCCTTTGTCGTCTGAGAACTGCGATAGTTCAAAACAGTTTTTCCCAACTTTTTCTTTGTCATTCATATGTATTATGAAAAGAAGCGGACTTAGAACCAACCCTTATGGTGTTCCCGCTTCAAGTTATATCTCACGCCATTGTGCCATACCGAGTCGAACGCTTTTTCTACATCCAAGAAAAGCGCTGTTCCGATTTCGTTTTGACTGAATGCTGTTTTCATATAATCGACCAGTCTATATACGTATTCGATTCCCTCTTTCTGACTCCTATACGCTCTTTGCCATTTGTTGAAAAAGTTGATTGATTCGAGATATTTATTTATTTATTGGTGTTTAAGGTCGCATATTTCTGCACAATGGCTAATCATGACCACGACAGTTTTACGGGTGGAGGAAGCCGGAGTACCAGGATAGAACCACCGAGCAACGGCGAGCAACTGTCAGCTCCCCAACATACTAACTCCACACATGCAGGGTTAGCATTGGTTGAAGACAGGTGCACCATCGACGTACAGTACGCCTTAGTACACAGCGTCACCGTGCCCCCACGTGGGCAATGGGGGTAAAGTGTCTTGCCCAAGGACACCACGCGGTTGCCGCAAGTGGGATTCGAACCGAGGACCTCTCAGCTTGCTGCCTGCACCTCTACCTACTGAGCCACCGCGCCCCTCGATTGATTCGAGATAGGTGTGAAGTCTCGTAGTGAGAATCCACTTAAATTTTTTTCCAACACAGCTAAGCAAGCTGATTGGGCGGTAGTTAGAAGGGTTGGTAAGTTCTTTGTCGGGTTTAGGTATCATGACTCCTGTGGCCACTTTCCAGCATTTTGGGAAGTACCCACAGGAGAGACAGCAGTTTAGAGGTTTGGTAAGTCTGCAGTAGAAGATCTTGGGGCACTGTTTCATTACTTTGTAAGAGACTTCGTCTTCTCCTGGGGACGAAGATGACCTGCATTTTCTGATTATACCCATGACCTATTCTACGCTTATTGGTTCGGTTAATTCGTGGTCGTCCCCGTCTTCATGCCTTTGGTCGAAGTTCGGTTCATTGAAAATTGAGTTGTTATCTTGGACAAATTTATTTACTTTTATCTTAAAATCGTTGTCATATCTGTTCACTTCTTGTGGACGATGCGCTTTCTTTAGAAGTTCAGCAAAAGCGCTGGCCTTTGCCTTGTCGCCCATGGCCATAGTTCCGTCGCTAGTCTTCAGCGCATTATTATTGGCACTTTTGCTGTTTTGGCCAGTAAGAGTTTTAAATGTATCCCAGAACCTCTTAGGTTCTCTCAGCCCATTTAGGTTTTCTGTTGCTTTTTCCCATCTCACGCGATTGTCGTTAGCTATGGCCTTTTTTACTTCTCCATATCGGCGATTAGACGCGGTTTTCAGTTCAGCTCTTTTCATTTGATCATTCTCTGATTGGTAAGCCCGGAAGGCTTTTCTTTTTTGTTTGATTATTTGAAGAGTTGTTTGGGTTATTCTGTTTATCCGCGTCTTTACTGTTTGCTTGGGACAAATTTCATCTAGTGTACTGTTGATAACCTCGTTAAGATGGGTGCAGGCTTTTTCTAGTTCATGAGCATTTAAGGGGTCATTTGCCTTTATTTTTACTTCGATAATGTTTCTGAAAAGGTTCCAGTCAATTTTTGATAGGTTCCTCCTATTCACGGGAGGATACCTTGCGGGACCAGTATTACATTTCAAAGTGGCGTAAACTGGCAGGTGATCACTGCCTTGCTCATCGTCCCCTACAAATATGCCTTACATTTGGCTGGTTAGTGATTTGCTGGTGATAATCAAGTCTAGGATATCTAATTGATGGAGTGGGTTGTTGCTTATGTATGTTACGTCTTGATCGTTACTTACCACGAATAGATCGAGTTCTTCAATGATGTTGAAAAGGGCGTCACCATTAGGCTCAGTCTTATGACAACCGAATAGCTGGTGTTTGGAATTGAAATCACCCAAGACTATGCAGTGCTTGTACTTTTTGGCAAAGAATTCAAATACTGTACTGTCTACTGTTGCTTTCGGCTTGTTATAACATGATATGATGGCCACGTGTTTGTGGTCAAGTTCAGTTTCAGCTGCAATCACTTCAGCTTTGAGGTGGTCGCATGGTATTGTTTTGTATTTAATCTCCTGCCTTATTAGCAGAGCGACACCGCCACCTTTTTGGACGGGGCGATCTCTTCTAATAATATCAAAACCACATAACGAGAATTTTTTGTTTGGTTTAAGCCATGTTTCGCTAATTCCAATTACGCCCGTATTTTTTAAATAATGTGACATTTGCAAGTTTTTCTGATTAACGCTTCGAATGGTTTAGGAATAACTATACTAAATTTATTTAAGTTTAATTACTATTTGTAATAGTGTTACATAATTATATTTTGTTGACGGTCGCTTCTAATAGCGTGTGAGATATTTGAGTATTATATAACTTAGAGGCTGCTTTACTAATATCTCTGCAAACGTCCGAAAGACTGGTGTCCATGTGTTCCTTCATTATGCTGAAAATAGAGCCAGCCATTAGAGTACACGTGGAATAAGGGGAAGATGAGTTCTCGACATTACCTACATTTAGAGCTTTAAGCTGGATGTTTGTTTTAACTTTTTGGAAGTGGCTACACCACCGGTAGTTGCTGGGATGTTGACCACCGCAATTGGTACATTTCACAGTTGTAGCACAACATGCCTTCGCGATGTGTTTGTCACCGCTTTTCATACATCGTTGCTCCCCGTTGCATTTGTGCGACAAGTGTCCAAATTTCTGACACCTGTGACACTGAACGGGTTGCGGAAGAACACGATATTCCTAGGTTTCGTATTTTTGGCCGTTGATAATTACCCCTTTGCTTATGAGATTCAATTTCCTTGCTCTATTAAGGCATTTTACTATTATTTTCTAAGTATGGTTGCCCGTGGCTTTGGAGATTAGTCTCTCCCACGAGCGTCCTGGAAGGGCTTTATCAATCGAGTTTTTTTCCGTTTTGTGACTATAACATCTATACTCTACTGATGGTGGTTTCATACTGACCCTGGCAAGAATCAAATTTTGTTGTTGACACCTTGATCGGTTACATTTGATAGGAGAGTGCCTCTTGGCACTATCCAATCAAATGTAACAGAGCAATATATAGTGAAAGGAAATCTGTGAAAAAAGTGTAGAACTCTACCAATAAAGCCACTGATCGCCAAATTTAATGTTACTTTGGTTTGTGCGAGTTGCTCTAAAAGGAAATGCTGTGGTTTAAGTAACAAGATGGAAATAGGTTTGCATTGTAGCATTGTATTTATTAGCAAAAACGGGACAACGGTCCCTAACATTCTGAGGTTTACAACTCTAACACCCTTGTGGTTTTCGCCTGAAGGCGTTTTGGCTGTCTCGTTTGGAACTCGAAATATTCGTGTCCGTTTGAATCATCACTCAGATACATATCACCCCAGCATGGCTAGAGTTGTTTAACTAACTAAAAACAGTTAAATAAAATCATCGAGTGTTTATAATACTTCTTATATTAGAAATATCAAACATCTTAGACATTTGTAGAATTTTGATCGCCTCGTCGTTTCTAGCCCCCGGCACATTTGATTTAGTAATCCTGCTTCCCATCTTTTTTATTTATCGATTCCTGACTTTTAAAACGTCCAGCAGTTTGGGGCACTTGGAACTACAGGAATAACAAATACCGCTAGTGTAGCGCCAGGTAACTTACAATTAATATTCAGACGACTTCACTTCTCTGACCAGAAGCAAAGTTAACCTATGATTACCGTTTTTGTTTTAAAAACATAATACACAAAATGTCCCGGATAAACGTGACAAATGTAAGAGTTGGAAACTGACCACCGGTATGTTTTGGTTTATTCTCTCTTTTGTGAAATTTACTCCCGCCTTAATACCACAGGATGCCGCACACCAGCATATATATAAAAGTCGTCTGAGTCAAGCAGGGATTCCACGAGTCGTTGTGCTAGTCAGGGACCGAACCATTGAATGAAAATTGTCTTATAGCCATACATGCTCTGCCATCATACCAAGCTCAGTTGGTATGGTGGCAGAGCATGTATGGCTAGGCGACTGGGTGCCGTGGACATGGGACCGACTCCCGTAAGCGCCACCTGCCAAAAACTACAGTTTTTAGTCCAGTGGTTCGGCCTGGTGGAATTCTTGCTTGTTGAATTCCAACAGTTGCATCTTCACAGATCTCCCATTAATTAAGATTCCCGTGTTTAAAAGCTGAAACCATACATTTCTTCGTTAACACCGATGCGCCCTTAATCCGAGCTTGCACTGGGTTTATTCTGATATAGTTCGATTTATCAACGACCAGTCTACCTTCATGTAGATGAGCGGCAAAAGATCGTTCTTTGAACCCAAGTTATGCCACGTTAGTATTTGAGTTGGGGAAAATATCCACGATGCATGGGGTAGGGACATATCACCCCCGAGACAAAATAGTTTTGCTGGACAACCGAAAGGCCTCGTCTCTGGCTCAAATACCTTTTTTCTCGCGTGAGTTTTCCTTAACCAAGATAGTCCCACACCCAAGGAGGATATAAATAGTTACACGGTTCCAACACGATAACATATGCCCAAATGGATGGAGAAACAAACAGTGATTCTTAAAAGGCCTTGGAGTGCGCATTCCGATAACTCTAGAGAACAGTGAATGGGAAGCGTCCGCTCAAATAATTAGTCCCTTACGATACGGGTATTTTAGAGCAAGCGTCATCTTATATTCGTTTCAGGTCGATGGGTAAATATTTTCTGTTTCATTTAACTCGTTTACTTACTTGTCGAACTTCCGGTTGGTGCTGTAGAGAATGGTCCGCCGGCGGGATTTGTTGAATCGACTACACATGTGGGATTTAAATCAATGAACGCGTTCCGGTTCATGTCGTAAGTCTCGATGAGATGAATCGGCGTGACAGTTTCTGTTGATTCTATAAGGATACCACTTGATGGAAGACTGGTAATTTCGATATTCTACAAAAATATTAAACAACAATAATTAAAGTCTCCACACTGAAGTCACAATAACTAAATTTTCAGCAGTAAATTTTTCCCAAATAAAACAAGAAAATAAACTAATTCAGTCTTGTTTGTCAGGGTTCTGCGTACTCTACCGAACAAGATCGAAATTGTTAAATTCTTAGTTGCATTACGGGAAAAGTTTGCGGCTTGAAAATTTTGTATTTTGACATCAGTAAGTGGAGGTTAACATACCGTGTCCTCTTGTTTTTCAGATATCGAGATTCCACTATAAGTTAGTATGCATTTTAGTATGTCAACTGTCATATGATTGCATGCTCTGTCGGATGTGGACGAATAATGTAGAAATTGGGCCCTGCCTGTCTCAAACTATATGCCTATTGATTGTTTCAGTCCTAAGACCCACGTGATTATTACTACAAATATCAATCCAAGATGTTCCCCTGTCAACCATTTTAATCTGTGTCAAGAAAGAAAAATAATTATATATTATTGTATGATAATATAGATTAGTATGAAAATAGATTGATCTGGTTTGTCTATTTCCTTCTAGATGGCGAGGTCAAATTACCGTGTCACATGGGCCACCACAAGCGGGGAGTTTGATCTGACGATTTGACCGTGCCAAGCAGGAGACTCCAATTCGCGAAACAGCTGGTTTGTAGGAGTACAAACACAGTAGTTAACTAAATATTTGCAGCTGACTGGTTGAGAAGGCTTTACCACATGCTATTGTTTTTGTGTGTCGATTGCACCTGGCGTAGTATATTATGTTGTTTTCCCGACGCAACATGACCCTGACTCTTAAAAGTACCGTTAAGCCCCAAGAAACAGACAAATAGAAAAAGTGTTTTTTATTTCTATTTTGTCTGAAGGAAAACCCGAGAGGGTGACGTCATAAGTCACGTGAACAGTAATGTTATTTGTCAAGGCAACCCGCGCGAAGACCATATTATGAGATCCTAACCTTGCACACGCGTAATGCGTATTGTTATTGCAGTGCAGGTGTCTGTCTTCTGACATGCTTGATAGAGGCTGCCATCTTGATATCTGTTCTGCCACGTTGGTAGTGTTATAGACACAATAGTGTATTCCGATGGTATGTTCAATTCAGTGAGCACCCTATGGTAGTATAGTCTGGATGGTACCCATTTTGGTCACTTTTTCAAGGGAACACATATTGGCCATTATGCTTTAATATCCGGTAGATGTTATGCTATGGTATTGCGTTTCAAATGCAGGGTATGATTGTTCCGATGTATACTCCGATAGCGTAGTAGAGCAAAATCCTATTCCAGCAAGTTTTGTTCCTGTTGTGATTGCCCAGGGAATGTGTCGTTAAACTGAGCCGACCAATCTAACTGCAATGTTAGTATCCCGCCGCCAATGGGATCGCCGTATTCACACCTCAGCCCTATGTGCCAATTAAAGCCCTTGATCAAATCGGCATCAGTGCAATATTTGCCCACTAGCTGTCTAGGCTGCGCAACAGATAAGGGCTTCTTGTGACAAACTAGAAGTGCCGATGTGTGATGTGTGGTAGTTCACAGTGTGACTCAAAAACCTTTTTTCCATAGGATACATATATTGGGGACGTACAAAGTTGGCTTGGATGACAATATCGAACACCACACATTAATCTTGCTGAAATAATTCGTGCTTGTAATTCCATTACGTGTTGGGTTTAACTGACAAGTACTTCTATACAGCAGTTCAACTGTACTCATCACAAACGTTTCTATAATTGGGTCTCAGGTTTTGATCTTTTCTGATATCTCATACGTTTTAAAGATATTGTATAATTGTTGCCAATATGTATATATCATCGCCTGAGTGCTAGAATGTTCCATGTCCCCTATGGGACATACGACATTCTAGCACCCAGGCGACGATATTGCACCAGGCCCAGAGTAAACAGTTATTGGTTCTACATATTATGGATCAGCCTCTGTACATACGTGATTCTTGAAAATAACCATCACATTTGCTGTGCAGGATCCGTATTTACCACATGTTTGCTCTGTGGTTCTTGCCGTGATCGTGTAATTTGTTGATGGATTAGCCGCTGTTAGGTTTCCGGTTGTTGTAATTTCGCCTAAAATAAAGTGCGTAATCAGCTATTAAAACTTCAAAATAGCAAATTGTGGCATTTCTTCGCCTGAATCTTTAATTGTCTACTTCCATTAAATTCATCTTTAACCACCGTCCAACCAACATGTCGATTGATGGCACAATGTCCTGTCCAAAGACACGATGCAAGCACACAACCATTCTCGTTTGTAACCATTTATTCTCATATGTTTGTTTATTCATTAAACATTTATACATGCACCCTCTCTCTTCTCTGGCCCATAAGTACACACGTTTGAACTGAACTGACCCCCTCCAATCTTATTCAACTTGAATACTACAAATACAGTCATCGTTTTTATGTTTCTTTTGAGTCGTAAACTTACTGAGCAAATATATAATTTTTTCTGAAGAGATGAATAAATTGAAATATATCAAGTAAAAAAATATATATATTGTGTCTGTGTGGGTGTGTGTGTGTGTGGGGGGGGGGGGGGGGCAGGTCCTCCCTCCCTTTTGCATTCACATGTTACATGATTAGTTTAAACAATTGCGAGTATACATTAGCTGCAGTTGTGCCAGGCGTTTCTATACTGTATCATGTATAAAATATATTTGCAAAATGTCAATGAATTCCGGTTCTGCCTCTTTCTTCAACTTTAACCAACTTTTAGTTGGAAGATCCTTTAAAAAAGAATTAATAGACCGATCCATCTTTCCTGTCCACCGTTTTTTTTTCTAAAATTATCTTTGGTACTCCTTCATCTCCGAGCTCCGCCTCAATGGGCGTCCGTCGCCTCTGGGGCTTGAACTTGCCAAAAAGCAAAAAAAAAAAGTTAACCTCTTACATAACGTAATGGTCATAACCGCCAATCATAACCGATTTTTTTCTCAATTTTTGCCTAAAAACACAGCTTATGACCTCTCTTTAGAACGGGTTTGTTGTGCTTGTTCCAGTTGGGGGTGGGGGGGGGGGGGGGAGAATAAGCTAATTTTTCAGGTTAAACTAAAAACTTATTCAAGAACATGTTTTGCAAATTTCGTCTCCTGTTCGCATTTAAGTAAAGGGGTAGATGTTTATCTAGGCATTTACGACTGTACAGAGAAATTTGAAAAAGACTAGTGTCGCTGATTTCTTCTGAGGTGCAGTTCGTAGAATTAAGTACTTAGATGCAATTTTCTGATGAATAAGAAAAGTGTATATATTTTTTTTTAATTATACATTTAATAATTTAAGTACAGAAATTAAGATTTTGTTTGTGTTTGACATTATTTTTTGGCTTTTGAATACGATACCCATGGAACATGGATATTATTGGTAAAAGAGGAAAGTTTTCAATTGCCAAAAAGTTGACGGCTCGAACTGGAATGGGTTCAATATCGAGTTAGAGATCTATTACTGTAAATTCCAGACTGGCAACGCCTTCTCATGCTCCCAATCAGGTTCCTGGTGGTCCTTTGTGGGAAGTTGTTTCATTTTTGGACCAGCATGGCACCAAGCTCCTGAACACTTCTTGGCTAGACTGGACGGGCTGAAATTGCAAGCTGCAACTCATTACAGACATGTTCGATTGGATTGAGGTCGGGGGATATTGCTGGCCAGTCCATACGCTCAATCCCACCCTATGTCAGTACTCCACGACAGCATGGGTAACGTGAAGACTGGCATTATCGTCCATCAGAATAAATCTATCACCCATTCTACCTGCATACAATCTGACGTGGACATCCAGGATCTCATCAATATACCGCTGTGTAGTCAACGTACCACGCTCAAGGACACAGAGCTCCGTACGTCCATTCCTGCTGATGCCGCCCCAGATCATGATTGACCCACCACCATAGCGGTCATACTCAGCAATGTTGGCTGCATGGAATCGCTCTCCTGGTCTTCTCCATACCCCAGAACACCCAGCTGTGTGGTCTAGGCAGTACCTTGACTCATCTGTAAAAGGACAGGTCGCCAATCTTCTCTGTGCCATCTACCGTGGTCCATGACCTATTCATATCGTGCCTGGCGGTGGTTCTGGGGCTGGGGCTGGGGCTGCGGAATGCGAATACATGGTCTTCTCGATCAGAGACCACCTTCGTGCAACCTTGCCCGGATAGTCTGCGTCAAGACATTTACCCCGGAGGCATTCTGAAGGTCACTGCGAAGTTGGGTTGCTGTGGCAAAGCAATTCCTACGGGACTGAATGATCAAAAACCGATCTTCAGCTGCAGATGTTGCCCTGTCTCTGCCAACACCATGCCGCCTTACTGGTGTGCCATACTGCTGAACTCTTCTTTCCCAGGCTCTAGTGATCACCGTATGGTGCACACCAAGCCTCACTAACCTGACGATGGGTAGCCCTTGCTCCACCATCCCTACAGCCCGCCACATTTCTGCTTCAGACAAATGTCTTCTTACATTTGCCATATTCAATCATTAAATCACAAGAGTTTGTGTTGAAATGAAGACTGAATAACCTTGACATGTCATGTACATATAGACAGTACACGAAAACATCATGAAAATCAAGGGGTACATGATTTCCATGGGTGTCAAGAAAAGTCTACCTGTCAAGAGAGCTGATGTAACACTGGGGACCATCTCAATACATTCTTCAATCATTTCCACCAAAAATATCGCAAATATGTTACAAGCAGATTTCACAATGATGTGTCAAATATTTGGTGAATAGCAAACTTTGATTAGTATATATTCGTAGTCCCAGATATGCAGCTGGAAAATGTTTAAAAATACCACTTCAAACAGCAGAGATATGACCTTAAACCATTGGACGAATTATTTCATCATTTAAGCCATTTTGGACTATTTTAATTAAAACGCTATCTTGTCATTCACGGAGTTCCGTAATTACAAATGACACAGCTATCAAAATTCACACACTGTTTTCTGGTTATTTGAAATTCTGCAATTTTATTTTTTCATTTCAAGTCGTCATAGGAACAAAAATTAAAATGCTTCGGAATTTTTTAAATTTCATTATGTTGTGCAGCCCCAAAACGTAAGGGATAGCTATTTTTGTTTTTCGGTTTGGCACTATTTTAACGTTATACCTCACTTCAAAGTTTAGGCTATTTTTCTCATATCTCATTAAAAATTCCACCATTGTAATTCCAAAAGCCCGTACATATCAGTTACACACCTGTGAAACTTCACACACAATTCTCTAGTCATTTGAAATTGTTAACCTCCATTTTGGGATTAAATTTTGACCCCTGATTAGAGCCGAAACGGTTAAGGGGGTTTCTTAATAGATTAATCACGTGGAATAACCTTGGTTAACCGATTAATCACTTGTCCAAATAGATATCTGAAAAAATGCCATACCGTTGATGATTTACAGCATGAACCCTTTACCCGACGTAACAAACAAAACTGACTAGGCCCATATACAAAAATCTCCTTTCAAATTTATTACGTGTTCAATTTTTGTCTCAAAAATGGCTTTTGACCCCTCATTGGAACGAGCTCGTTGAACTCGTTCCAATGAGTGTCAAAAGCTATGTTTTTGAGATAGAAATTGAAAAGTTGTAGTAATTCATGAATTTATCTTGCAAGTATCGTCTACTACACGCAATGGGTAAAGGGTTAAGAATGACCAGCTACTGATACAGTATGATGATCATGCAAGTAAACAAGTATGCCATCAAGTAACTTGCATGTTTTACTCTGTCTCATATAATTGATGTGAGTCAGTGTGACAATGTTTGGCTGTTTTTGAGCAGGTTTTTTCCTTCGTTAACCCATATAATACAGTAGTTCAAAAGTAACCATAATCGATCAATTACTTTTTGGATCGATCAGGATGTTGATAATTGATGAAACGATAAATCGGTTAACAGTTTCAGCTCTACCCCCGATGCCAGTAATGCCAGTTTTACTTTTCTGTGTTTACATTCACTTTTCAGACTCACTTTTAACATTGCAAATATAACCACAATACAACATTAAGGTTGGTCGTCAAACGGCATTGGCCGCGATATGGCGTTGGCTGTGCTTCGGTAAATGGTTTCTGGAAATTCGCTTTGCGATTTAAAGACCGCCTGGCTGTATATGGGTTACTTATATGTGTATAGAAGAGGTTCACCTGGAGGAAGAGGGGATTATGCTCAATCATTTTTAGGACATTATGGGCCTTTCGTTTGACATAGTGTGAAAAAGGATGTTTCTTTGTCTGGACAATAACTTTAGTTTGGATAATTTGATCGCGAGCATTTTGAATTGTGTTTTATGCAAGATACAGATCACAGGGCTTAAAAGGTGTCAGTAAATTTAACACCAAGGGAATATGCATATAAAAACTGAATTTTTGAAACTTTAGCGAATATGTATCATCTATGTGCGCATTGTTTCACAAATTACGGACATTTTCTTGCAGAATACTGTGTAAATGAAGAAGCTGACGTTTTATAATTTATCCCCAGTCAATTTTAACATCTGACTATTCCATCTGGAAACCCATTTTAAAACAAATGAGAAAATAGGGTTTTCACCCGCTTTTGATGTTCTGTAACAATTTTGTTTCTGTAAAGCAATGTAAAGAATACAAGCTTTCAAATTACTGTAAAAATCACATTCTTTCAGCAAGGAGCGAACGTAGACACTCATTGTTCGCCAAACTGTTTGTTGGTATTTTAAACTCAAATACCAAGACATCGTGGATGGCCCAAGTGAGGGAGCTAATAGAGAACTACTCATTGGGGATCTCGGACCTAAAGGTAGGGGCAACCCAGGGTCAATAAAAAAAATCACCAGAGAAAGAGTCACGGAGGATGGTAACCTTAATTGGTTAGAGGGGGTCAAATCAAATAGGTCTTTGGATGGCCTGCGTGATAAAGAGAAGCCTGGTTTTGAAGAGTACCTTTGTGGCATCTTTGGGGTTACAGTTGTTCAAGCTGAAGTCTCGGTCCCTGGAGCTGAGGGGAAAACAGTGAAAAAGTGTGCCAGATGTGTAATTTAGGCGTAGTGGAGACCCTGAGACATTTTCTTCTAGAATGCCCAAAATGCCAGTCTAAAAGAATAAGATTCACTGGGAGTATAATGGGGAAGTGGGATGGGAGAATGAAGAACATGTGGTTGGTGAGTGACTCAAAGGAGATGGTTAATATGCTAATCGAAGAGATTGGGAAGAATGGGGCAAGGGGTGCCACAAAGCAGTTCGTCTCCAAGTGTCTGGAGGAGAGAAGAAACGTGGGAATAGGGAGGCAGTTGGGAGCACAGGGGTAAATAGGACCTCCTCACACGAGAACCGCGACAAACCAGCAGCCGGTCAAAGTGTTATTATGCTAATCTAATTACTGAATATCTGTTAAACCAGATACTCCAGTTGGTTTGCCGTACAGATCAAGAGTTTTTTTTATTATTTTCGTGTATTGAAATAAACCTCTGTTTCAGGATCTGTAATCTACCATCGGTACTTCTATATCTCCTCCACTTTAGTGGAGGGGATCCACCTGCACTAACCCTTTACCCAACGTAACGGCCAAAACCCGCCAGCGCTATTCTCAAAAATCGCCAATTAATTTTCAAAATATTTTCATTTTTTGTCTCAAAAACATAGGTTATGACCCCTCGTTGGAACGAGCTCGTCGAGCTCGTTCCAACGAGGGGTCATAACCTATGTTTTTAAGACAAAAAATGAAAAAAATTAGTTATTCAAGAATTTTTTTTGCAAGTGTCGTCTGCTTTTCATGTTAGGTAAAGGGCTAAGCTGCATTTGCGTGACTTCATTGTGAGCCTTTCTTTGAGGTGGTCAATTAAATTGAAAATATTTGTTCGGTTCGTACTTGTTTTTTGACGTTGTTGTGCCAGCCTTCAAGATACACTATCACAATTGCTGATCACGAAAAGTAAACAAACTCATAAAAATACTGATAGTTGTTTTAATCATGATCGATAAACAATGGTGAGTTGTGTTCAAATTATGATAACGACTATAACTGTTTTCAAACTCAAGAGTGGGAGAGTCGGGACACCAATTAACCCTTTACCCAATGTAACGTTCAAAACCGGTCAGCGCTATTCTCAACAATCGCCAATTAATTTTCGTTATATTTAAAATTTTTGTCTCAAAAACATAGGTTATGTATGACCCCTCGTTGGAACGAGCTCGTCGAGAGGTTATGACCCCTCATTGGAAGGATCTCGTCGAGCTCCTTACAATGAGGGGTCATAACTTATTTGACACAAAAAATTAGTTATTCAAGAATTTTTTGGCAAGTGTCGTCTGCTTTTCATGTTAGGTAAAGGGTTAAAAAGTGATCGGCGATGCGCTCGTTCGAATAACCTATATTTTTTAGACAAAAAATGGAACAAATAATGAAAATTGAGAATAGCACTGGCCGGTTTTGGACGTTACGTTGGGTAAAGGGTTAAAGAGTACATTTTAATGTTTATGAAAAATGAAATTGTTGTTGATGTGCACATTTTTCGTTGCAATACAGACTGAATATTCACAACATATTCTAACTATTATTGACACAACACATAAGTGCCAAGATTGGAAATTTGATATAGTGTAACTAGTTTTCGTGTAACGTAAAGATGATGACGTATTGACGAACCTCATGGATTGGGGGGTATTATCGCGTCCATTGACTTGTCACCATCTTAGAGGGGGGTGGGGTGGGGTATGAATGGATAGCTCGTACATACAAAAATAACTATGTTACTTGTGACAAAAAAGAACGCTTAGTCTGTCCGTGCTTTAGTCTCCCGATTCATTAACAATTGCATTAACACAGTTTAACTCGTGTACTATCTGCAGCATGGATACAAATATTATCTGCAAGTACATTGTGGGGTGTCGATTTTTGATGAAGTAATGTCGATATGGCAAGGGTTAAACAAGAAGGTAGTTGTTCGGCTGGTCACCTACCATAAAACCGTGACTGCAACATATATGCCACTTAAGTTATTTGCATTGACCCTGTTTTATAACATGCATCCTTATATCCAAATAGATTAAGTAGATTACATCTTGTTTACCTGTGCTTATTTGAAGTACCTGTAAAGAAAAAAAGTTATTGCACTGTTGACGCGAAACTTACCTGAAACAGGGTCAATAGTTATTGGTAAAGAGCCCGTACTTGTTATTGTATAGGTATAACCCGGAATCGTGGTGTCAACTTCTGTCGTTATAACAGTTCCTATCGTTGTACCAACTGTTGCGTCTTGGGCAAACGAGGTAGATGCTATTCCTAGTGTGCAATTTGGATCCGCTCCTGCAAAACAAAAGCAGAGTAATTCATAACCATAATTTGAGGGATGGGACGTAGGAAGGTGCGAATTTCTCTCTCCATAAAATTCTTACTTTTACTCAACCAATATTGGCCTGCCTGACGTATTTCCATAACGTATCAAACGGTTACACACTTTTGCTTATTAATGGAGTCGTGTGGTTAACCAAGAAACCGATACGATTTCCGTTTTAAGACAGAATTGAAAAAAACATTCGAGACTGGAAAAAACCTGCAGATATAACCGCAACTTTTGGTTTCTAGGCGAAAAACAAGGTTACAAATTTAAATAAAACTACGAATAGTTTCAGTTTTAACACCTTGCTATGGCCAATTAATCAGAGAAATAATGTGTTCAGCTTGTGTACAAAAGCCAACTGACATCAGAAAACCTTCAGTGGAGATAAAGCGCGAGAAAAGTTCAGTTTAATTTTTCCCCAGACTAATCCATGGCTTTTATTGGGTAAATACAAGGAATGGAGTGGCTTGCTATGGATTTCATTGATATCGTTGGACATTTTGTTATAGTAAACACAAGTCTGAATCTAGTGGGAGTGCCGAAGGGCACCCCCTTCCCCCTTCCCCACCTTATGACTATGTCTATCGGATTGATTTTTGTTCCTCGGAACAGTTGTCGGTCGCTTGAATTCCTCTCTTCAGATTTTCTCTGAAAGCTTCTACCTAGAAAAAGGTTGACCATTTGGCAAGCCACAATTTTCATTATGCAAAAGTATCCCTCTATGTCCCGATACCAACCGCAATACCTTGCTGTGATTGGTCAATGCCTCGTTGATTTTATTTTATGTCGCCGGGTACGCGCATATGTCTACTGTCAGCGATTCTTGTGTCCACTGTCAAGGAAAGCGTCTCGTTGCCATGAGCAACGGTTCATCGCAATGTCTTTTTTCACTTGAAATCAACTGAGACAAATACATTTAACTGAAGTAAAATACACACAAAAGTACCTTTATTACGTACAAAAAGATTAGTTATGTAAACATAGGTAATATGTGTACATGCGTGGGTATATATTTCTATTTGTATGTGCATGTTTGTATATGTTTGTGTGTGTAGATGTATGTATATAAGGCATGCAGATGTATTTGTGCGTGTATGTACATGTGTATGTATGTGTATGTGCACGTGTGTGCGTATATGTATAAGCATGCTGGGGCGTGTGTGCATATGTAGGTTTGTGTGCATATGTTTATAATGCTAGTGGCAGATACAGGCAACAGTACTTGAATAATCAGTAACTAGCTTATGTAGTAGTAGGACTAGTGGGAATAGTATTAGAAGTAGTAGTGGCTGTACTGGGGGAAGTATAGTAGTAGCTGCAATAAAGGTGGTGATACTAGTAGTGGTCGCTCTGGTGTAATTGGTAGTACAACATGTGAGTAGTAGCTGCTATGACAACCCCAGTAATAGCAATATGAACACAGCCATGCATTTCGTGATAGGAGCATCAGGGCGGTAATACTGATGGGCCGATTCACTCAGTTGCATTTATCTTTGGTAGAGCGCAGCTATAAGAGGCGCTTTGATACTTTTGCTCCATAATATTCCTGAGCAACCCATCTCATACCCATGTGTTACTCAGCCAGCACTCCCCCTTCCCTTCTTATATACACTCCCGTCCCTTTTCCACAGCAGGTTAAAGAAGTCGTCAGCCGACCTACTGATATTTCGAATGCGAACACTGGGGTATGAGGAGGGACAAATGCTCGAGTAAATGCTACGAAAGTACAGTAAGACGGAGTACACACTGCAACTTGCATATCATGTTACCATCACTTATCCCCCTTTACCTTGGAATTAGACCTTAGTCTGCAGCTGTGTGCCCGTACTAGTTATTATACATAAATAAAAAACCGTCCTTACGTGAAAAACTTAACTTAACCACATAACTTTCACAATAATACAATTTTTTTTCGCCCCACTGAAGAAGCCTCCCATAGCCTAAACTTAACTACACCACAGGTTATAAGAACGTGGATAGCCGTGGTGTAACTAATACGTTGATAATGTCGCATCTGTTGGGAGGGCGTTATCTTAAGACGTGAAATTTAAGGAACTAAGGTTTTACTAAATACCGTCGGAAAAGGAAATTGTGTGTTGTTGGTGGGAAATTGTTTGCCGAGGCATAACTTCTATAATGTCGGATTATTGCCCCATTGTTGTTGGACTGCCATAGCAATCTGGGAGTAATGGGCCAGTGATCGGATATTTAAATATTTATTTAAATATTTAGGTACTTAAATATCACTGACGACATGGTATTGCCAAGTGGAATGCCTTATCATGAGCTGTTTTAAATCCCGGAATCCTACTCACCCCCTTTTAAACTGATTTACTTTTGTGCCACAAGTACACCAGTTATACTCTACATACTCCAGAACACCGTGTTTGTGCAACCGTGAATACACGAGTATCGAGCGATTAATAGGGATGGGATATGGGAGGGGATTAGGGCATTAAAATGTCTTTGTTATAATCATGCTTACCACTGGCATGCAAATGTATATTTTATGTATTTGTAACTAAACATTTTGTACTTTATACCCAAACCATGGTGAAAAGTAGTAATAAATAATAAAAAAAGGAAAAAAAGGTAATTATTTATGAAACCGATTAGGTTATAAGGTTTCTTTTCATTAATTTACTGTAACATAAACTGAAACGAATCGAGAGCATCTCGCCCTGCTGGTTGCGTACGTAAACATTGAATAAGAGAAATCACTCCAGTCTGTTATGATAAGAGTTAACACCTTACCGAAAAAACGTCTGCTGTCTAATATTCGCTGTGCAACAAATTTTTAAATGATTCGAATGAAGCGATTTGTGTAAGAACGAGGCTGACGCCTTGGTTGAATATAAATTTCATGCAGTGAACGTGAGACCATGTCCCTTGTCAACAAACAGAATAACTTATAATGTCCCGATACCAACCGCAATACCTTGCAGTCAATGCCTCGTTGATTATATTTTATGTCGCCGGGCACGCGCATATGTCTTCTGTCAGCGATTCTTATGTCCACTGTCAAGGAAAGCGTCTCGTTGCCATGAGCAACGATTCATCGCATTGCTTTTTTCTCTTGAAATCAACTGAGACGAATACATTTAACTGAAGTAAAATACACACAAAAGTACCGTTATTACCTACCAAAAGATTAGTTATGTAAACATGGGTAATTATTGATGACACCGATTAGATTATAAGGTCTCGTTTCATTAATTTACTGTAACATAAACTGAAACGAATTAACACCTTACCGAAACAACGTCTGCTTTCTAATATTCGCTGTTCACAAACGAAGAGTCTCACGGCGGTGTTTTTTGTTATTTAAGATTACAATAAAATAAAAGATTTTTTTTCCAATTCAATTTTACTTGTGTAAGAAAGGGACATATAAGTTATTTTGTTTGTTGACAGGGGCCATGGTCTCACGTTCCCTACATGAAACATATATTCAACCTCGGCTGACACCTCGGTTGAATATAAATTTCATGCAGGGAACGTGAGACCATGTCCCCTGTCAACAAACAGAATAACTTATAATGTTCCAATGCGACAAAAATCCTCCAATAATTTGTTTGGGATTACACTCGATGATACTAAACATATTGCTCCTCAAAGTTTATTATACTTTCTTTTTTGACTCAGTATATATACCAATGACTAACAATGTATAACGTCAGTAAAAGTTTTTAATTAAAAGAATCCCGTTCATTCTTCTAAAATGCCCGGTTATTTCTGAACATAATGCATATTTATTGTTTGTGATGGCTATTTTTTCTGATAACAGCAGAGGTGAAAGAAAGGGAGTTGCTAGCAGTAGGTTTTAAATATCGTGAAATCTTGTCTCTATATCTTCCGTTTGAGATATATTGCGTTTCACGGCATTTTCTCGACATGTTATGGTTCGTGGGTTACTCCAATCTTACGTAGGTCATCCTACGTAGATCATTGCACGTAGCTGCGCTATAGGACTAAGTGTGTGTGTGTGTGGCGGGGGGTGGTAGTTAAGAACGCCAACTCCACAAAACAGGCAGTTAAAAAATCCAACTCCACCCTTGCGTTCCGTCGAACAAAAGAACCAGTGCCCACAGAATATAAAAATAAAAAACCTCTGCCACAAGACACTTGTAAGACCTCAAATCCCGCATCATACGGGACCCCACCACAAGTACCAACATACACAACCCGGAAATGTTACAGAGGCGTGCGATGAGATTCGTGATAAGTAATTAACATTTGTCCAGTGACGTAACAAACTTGCTGAAACAACTTGAATGGTCAACGCTTCAGGAGCGCAGTATCTCTAACAGTGTCATTATGGTGTTCCGCATTGTGAATAGAACGTAGATATTCCAAATGAGATCGCTGTGCGAGGACACAACCAAAGGATTCTGGTACCTTTTACAAGAACGAGAAATAGCCAACACTCGTTCTTTCCTGATAGGATCCGCCTCTGGAGCAGCCTACCTCCAGAGATCATGGCTAGCAACTTCTTTAATATTTTCAGACTGGGTGGGCTCCCCACAATACTTTGCTAGTAGGGGAGAGGCTTTTAACTGTAAAAAGAGTATTTAACTCAACCTGCACAAAGTTGTTTGTTTGCAACCGCAAAAGTCCGAAAATTCGTCAGATTGCGGAATGTTCAAAACAAGAAGAAGGAGAGCGGCGCTATTATGTTGTTTAACTTGCTTGCCAGTCCTTTTCAGATTACTAAGCTTAAAACTAAACTCCGAACACTCACAGTTGCTCAATAGTTTTTTTGACCCTTTACCCAACGAATTGGCCATATCTGCCCGCGTAATATGCAAATTCAGCAGTTGAAAAAATATTATTGTTCAAAACATTTCAACAAAATCATATCATGTGACCCCTCATTGGAACGAATTAGACGAGCTCGTTCCAGTGATGGGGTCAAATGATATGGTTTTGTTGAAAGTTTTTGAAAAAAATATTGATATTGTCTGCGTTGGTTAAACTAAAGGTGACCCCTGTTAACGATTTATCGAAACCCGAACTGACGTTGAAATTACGGGTTGTTTCTTTAAAACAAGTGTTCTATTTTGCTTAACTCCACGTGATGTATAATCGGTGTTCGTGAAGTATCACAGAGGACAATCAACTGAGCTCTTGAAGAAAAAAAAGTAAATTGAGTAAACGCAGATTTCTTTTGGGTCGAAGACAAATTCATTCAGGTGGAAGTCCACTGGTATAGCAGTGGAATTTAAGAGTCATAAACAGAGCATATGATTGGATGCAGCGCATGTTTGGTGTGCGGTTTTATTGGTGCGTCAGAACAGTGGGATAATTAACGAGGACTACTATAGATAGTCAAAACCATGACTTATCATATCTTACTCACTTGCGGTGACCCACATTTCTATTGCAAATCCCAGTACTTCATTCGCCGCATCTGCTAGCGGGTGTTCATTTGGAAGATCGTACGATGTTCCCGTACTAGGAACCAGGCCAGTTGCCGAATATACAGTGTTCTGCAGATTGTTGTCGTTCCCAGTTTTCGCTCGCCAATTCAAACAATTCCCAGTGCTTTGCAAATACAAAACATAGCTACTTTAGATTATAATGGCATATGAAAAGATAGTTACAAATAATGCATTTGAAAGTAAATAAGAAGTTTCGAGGGAAATTCTTCTCTAATTTTCTAGATAGAGCTAGGCTGTATTGAAACTTCAGACACAGAGTTGGTATTGGTATTTTATGGTTGATTTTCCTTACCAATAATTTCTTTGGCTTTCCACGGATTTGCTGCGGTCCGCTAAGTAGTAACCGTACTGCATTCGATATATATAGAATACACGTATAGTGTTTTCAAGTAAAAAAAATATTCTACAAGTAAGATTAAGAATGAAACCGACGAGCCTTTGACGAGTCGGTTTGATTTTTAATTCTACGAGTAGAATATTTTTTTTTTACTTGAATACACTGTACGTTTATTTTGTTTATCCCATAAATCTTTTACAGGGCAATCGCGGTGAAATCGTGCTGCTACTCGCTATAAAACACATCGAGAAGTGAGGAGCACATAGGTCCAATTCGAAGACAAGCAAAATTGACCAAAATAAAAAAGGCGCAGTGATACATTTCTGTCTAAAAATAATTTCCCTACAAACCTGAACTAAACTTGCAAAAATACTTTATATAGGTTTAAAGAAAACAACACCTGAACTGTTAATTATACTACACGAATGCGGTAGAGGTCAGAGGTCAAAACGTCCGTCTCTACTGTTGGAATAAATTCTTTCAGTGTTAAACCTATGGGGAAAATTTATCACTGCTTGGTGAAAAGAGCAAAAAATTATCCAAAGCATTTATAGTTCGAATAAACAGACATTTATGGGATGAAGACACGCCACGGAAACCAATACCTAGTGGTATTTTCGGTTTATTACACACTTGTTCTTTGAAATCCTCATCTACAGCAACACTAAACGCAGAAAATGAAAACTTATTTTATAAAGAAGTGAAATTTCACTGGAATCTTCTACAAATCGTGCAGCGCAATTACAATTTGAATCGCTCTCTAAAAATCGTTCCCTGAGTTCCAGTGTGTTCTCTGTGCTAGTAGGCACTCAGGGGACGAAATAGTTACATGGGTTCCCCTCGCAAATTTGGTTGGCGATAAAATGAGTTCTTTTTGTTGATATTTGTTTAATGAATTGCTGAGTGTCTTAATAATTGGTTTTATTGACATGAAGGCGTGTGAAAAACACAGAACGACACATGCTTGTGGCCTCTCGTTTTATTCTTTCGCGCTGGCACTCGTACCATCTTGATTAACCTATT
The DNA here is from genome assembly GCA_031216915.1 of Pictodentalium vernedei. Lineage (NCBI taxonomy): Eukaryota > Metazoa > Mollusca > Scaphopoda > Dentaliida > Dentaliidae > Pictodentalium > Pictodentalium vernedei. Next base: position 94,127,396 of record CM062291.1, on the reverse strand, counting down.
CACAAGCGCGTTCCGTTTTGTATATTTATTATATGACCACCACGGATAATCCCTCGTTGCAGCAGTATTGCTCAGAAATTCTGGCTGTCCAGGATACGAGTCACAATATTTCCAAATCCGTATCATGCCTGTCTCAAGCCAGGGGCGGACTGGACCGAGAAAAGGTACCGAGAAATGCACCAAATAGGGGACAAGACCCGGAGAAAATTTGGATTTTTCCAACTGAACGAACACGGCTCACTTGCATATGCGCGATCAATGGGAGTCCACAAATAGGACATTTCGATGGCATTTTTAGATTATCTTCATCGATCATTCGACAGAAATGGTTCTTCCAGGGGCATCTGGAAGACCACAGTTCGGCCCAATCGAAGAAACTTTTCATTTTTTAAATTGAAGGAATGCTGCTTCCTCTCTTCTGAGCGACCAATAGCAGACGAGACTTCTGGTATATCGAAATGTTCTCGCTGTGGACTGCCAATGACAGTCCACATAGAGAACACTTCGATGTACCGGAGGTCTGTACAATCGGATCCATTTCACGTTTTGGTCATTTTTACGACATTTCACGCACCAACAGGTGTTGGGCTGCATCAAAATGCTCATGTATTTCGCTGAATTGGTGATTTATTTATCATTTAATTACTGTATGAATTCACAAACGGTGGCCTCGACATGTTTAATAACTCGGTGCCACCTGAATGCTGGTAAGTAAGTTCTCTCTCTGAATCGAATGATTGCACGTACGGTTACTATCCACAATAAAGATTTGTACTACTTGTATTGGGAGAAATACAGTTCGTGTTGTAAGATAAATACACTTTATTGTTTAACCCTTTACCGAACGTAACATCCAAAACGGCCAGCGCTATTCTAAAAAATCTCCAATTAATTTTCATTATTTTTTCATTTTTTTGTCTCTAAAACTTAGGTTATGACCCTCATTAGAACGAGCTTGTTCCAATGAGGGGTCATAACCTATGTTTTTGAGACAAAAAATGAAAATAATTGTTACTCAAGAATTTGTTTTGCAAGTCTCGTCTTATTTTCATGATAGGTAAAGGGTTAAAAAAACAAAAAACAATGAAGTCCCCATTACATCCACGGCATAGCGTCTTCGTTTGCACGCATGGATACATGATACAATTGTTGATTGCATAATTCACTTGTGAAGTTATCGTTTATAATCAAACCCGGAAATCCCAGTAAATCACACTTTGGAAAGTAAGAAATACGGTTTATCATAACTAAAAATCGATTCAATATCGCTATTTTGGGCCCATTCAATCCGGCGGAAACGAGGGTGTGGGCTTCCAATTCCATATCCCACCCTCTCAAACGAGGTAGCTAAACTACTTGCCTCTACGTTGAAATTACGCCCCCGCTTGGGTCGGGAGTGCATGAGTTGGGCGAAATTCTATAAACAGCCAATCGTTTTCAGTCGGCAGATGTTTCCAAAGCATGCTGAAAGACTGGTTGATTCACGTAACACATATAGTAGAGGACACTTGTAAAACAAGTTCCTCAGCAGTCACAAATTTATCCTCAAAACATAGCTTATAATCCATCACTGGAAATTACATGTATGTGCGGTCACCATATATATACTAAGAGCATATGTAAGGTTTGGAGGGGGTGTGGGGTCCAATCCAAGGGCTGGGTTGCTAAATGTCATTGGAAGTGGAAAGGTTCAGAGTCCCCCTCTCCTTTTGAAAATAGCACGGTACATTAAAGTATTGTACCAATATTATCCAATACGCATTATCTCTAATACTGCGGTCTTTGGGGATAATAAAGATCTACGATGGTAATTTTTAAAAAGTGCCCACCCATATATTCGATACACAGTTTGTTTGTGACCTAATATGGTATACATGGCGTCAGTTAATACTCCAATGGAGCTCCTTCCCTATATGAAATTAACCGTCACTGTATGTATACAATATTAGGTCATAAACAATCTGTGTAACTAATATCTTACCTCATACAACCTGACTTTCTCACATCACGTGCTAGGTGTGTGTGTGTGCACGAACAGTCTTTTCCAAATCTTTTCATGGCTAACAGTCAGAGCAATTCACCTTCTTAAACTGCGGCAAACGATAACCACTCCACTTTCAGAAAGTGAAATTTCTATCGTTCATCGGAATCGCTAGTTCGATATATGGTCCTATTTACAGCAATAGCATTCAGCTAATCTCTAATCAAATGTAAGATAACCGGTATGTGTGACAAATGAGAGTCTTACTAATGTGGGTAGACCACTGAGTGACTAATAAATATTACTGATCACTTTCCTTGTATGAGTCAGTATCTGAGTTGGCCGAAATTCGAGGTGACAAAAAAGAACAAAATAAAGTGCATAACGAGTGATGTTGTAATGCAATTCTCGGTAAAACGAACATTAAATAGAGAGTAATCGCTTGACTGGACGTGAAATAATTCATGAGATGTGAGGGACGTTGTACAAACACGAGTGCGCGAATGCGCACGAGTGTTTTACAATATAGTCCCTCGCCTCGAATGAATTATTTCACGTCATCAGTCCAGTCAAGCGATTACTGTTTATTACTTTTCACTATTAACGATAATTATATTATTTAACCCTTTACCTAACGTAACAGCCAAAACCGGCCAGCGCTATTCTCAAAAATCTCAATTTTTTGTCTCTAAAACATAGGTTATGACCCCTCATTGGAACGAGCTCATCGAGCTCGTTCCAATGAGGGGTCATAACCTATGTTTTTGAGACAAAATTGAAAAAAATAGTTATTCAAGAATTTTTTTTGCAAGTGTCGTTGGCTTTTCATGTCAGGTAAAGGGTTACAAAAAAACAAAAACAATGAAGTCCCCATTACACCCACGGCAAAGCGTCTTCGTTTGCGCGCACGAATACATGACACAATTGCTGATTGCATAATTCACTTGTGCAGTTATCGTTTATAATCAAATCCGGAAATCCCAGTAAATCACATTTTGGAAAGTAATCATTTAAATAAAAACTAAAACGATGGAGCTTAATAATCCTTCCATCGTTTCCATATATCATCTTAAAGTTTACTGTTCACACAAAATATCCATATTTTAACGTAAGTGTTTGAATAATTTTATTCCCATTCGTATCGACCAAATAAAACAATTCTCTGTAAATATCAAGCGTTTGGTCCTTACCCAAATTTTGAACACAAATATATAGGACAGCCTGTTTTTTTTCTCCCAGGATATCGCATGTCGCCTATATTTGATCCATAAGGAAATTTTTCACTAGTAAGATAATGGTATGGTCGATAAGATCGTCTCATTACAGCGCGTTTAACCATGAACTTAAATAAGATGTGTATAACCTTATAAATATAACGCAAAAATTGGGTGTATTCATTCATGCGCCATTCCTGAAAAACAAAAGCACCATCCGGTTGAGTTAGGAAATTATCACATGGCGTGCACTATTTGGTTACGGTTTGGAAATTTTCAACTTCTGAGCAAATTAATATTCATACACTTATGCAGAACACCTCCTGCTCACAACGTATGCCTTGTAAATGGGGAGCGGCGACCCAGTGGTTGAAACATCGGATCTTAAACAGAAAGGTCGACCATTCGATGCTGACCACCGGCGATTGTATTGTGTCTTTGGGACAGAAACGTAATCCCGATTGCCAGTGTGGGGTTGTGTACTGCGCGTCGATGGTGCACTTTCATTCTATCTCTGACAATTCTGCATGTGCAGAGGTAGTAAGTTCATCATTTACAAGGTTAGGTATCTCCATGTGAAGACTGGACCAATACAAGTTACCCGGAAATGAAACAAACAAATGTTTGATTTTCCGAACAGTTCGAACGATGCTCCCTTGCATCTGAGTGATCAGAGGCAGTTCACACAGGGGACATTTTGATGGCATTTTTGTATCATCTTCATCATTCATTTGGTAAGAATGATATGAATGATATCAGTATGTGCGTTCACCCATCGGCCAACCATAGTTCGGCCCAATGGAAGAAAATTTTGATCTCTCAAATTAACAGAACGCTGGCTGAGCTATCAATGGCAGGATAGACTGCTGGTATAACGAAGTGTTCTCTGAAATGGCAGTCCACATAGAGAACCGTTCAATATACCTGCATTCTATGCAATCAGATCTATTTCGCCTGTTGGGCGTTTTCGCGAAATTTCAGGCACCAACAGGTGTTGGGATGCATCAGTTTTGGAGGGCCCATGGACTACCGAATAGGGGGCCAACGGAAATTTTTCCGGTGAACCATACGGCAAGTCCACCTCTAGGTATCTCCCATAACACACGTGTATATCCTGTAACAAACACTAATTCCCATATGGCATGTATAGCTCCATGCATTAAATAAATAGCACATCACATTTTTCGGAAAATAATAGCACATTTTATTTAATTATAACTGATAACAGATATAGCAACATTGCACTTTTCGTAACACACACAAACACGCACACACACACACACACACACACACACACACACACACACACACACACACACACACACACACACACACACACACCACACACACACACACACACACACACACACACACACAGTCTTGTCTACCCTACATACCGAGGTACCCCATTGTTTGTCCTTTGTGTGGACTAACGGTTTCTACCTCGTTTTGCCGGTACAGTTCTGGGAAAACAACCGAGGTAAAGGGTTTCTTTTGTCTTTTGTACCTCGGTAAGGCGAAACACGCAAACTCTTTTGTCTAGTTACCTCGTCAAGATCGCGGTTTAACTTTTGTACCAGCACCAAAGCCTAAAACTGATAACCAAACAAATTTACCATCATACAACTGTAATTTTCTTAGGCAAATGAAATTAGCCGACCGCTTTAGAAACTCCAGCGGTCGGAAACTTCCTTTTACAGAATCATCTGGTTGGTCACCTCCAGATAGTGAAGTAGATCCCGAAATTATTGAGGCTAGCAAACGAATCATCAAAAAGGTGTTCAGCATGAACATACTCTCCGATAAAGACAATTTAACAGCTGGTGAACGGAGAGCCCTCACGAAACTTCGAAAAAATAAGAAATTAGTAATTAAACCAGCCGACAAAGGTGGGTCGGTAGTTGTTCTATCTCGGGATAATTATATAAAGGAAGCCATGAGACAACTCAGCAATACAAAACATTATAAGAAAATAGATTCACTTATTTGGCCTAGTAATATCGAAAAATTCAATAAGATCTTAAAATTTCTCCTCGACGAAGGTCACATTACCAAAAAACAATTGAAATATTTAACAGCTAAGCTCAGTGCTCAAACAAGACAATTTTATATCCTACCAAAGATCCACAAGGACCGTTCTTCATGGACGGATGACTTAACTCCACCCGGGAGGCCAATTGTATCAGATTGTAATTCGGAATCTTATGCGATCTCGGAATTAATTGATTATCATCTGAAACCTATAGCAAATAGACATCCGAGCTATCTAAAAAACACACAGGATTTCCTGTCACAAATTTCGAAATTGAAAATATCAAAAAATGCAATTCTGGCTACTTTGGATATCGACAGTATGTATACGAACATTGATACTGATAAAGGTGTTAAATCAGTTAAAAATGCATTTGAAAAATATCCGGATGCGAAACGCCCAGATGAACAAATTTTGGATCTTTTAGAGCTGAGCTTAAAAGGTAATGACTTTCAATTCAATGGAGAATATTTTCTACAAATAATGGGTTGTCCTATGGGTAAAAGATTCAGTCCTAATTTTGCAAGCATTTATGTAGCGGAATGGGAGGAAAATGCCTTAAGCAAATGTGCAAAGCATCCTCTCGTATATCTCAGATATTTAGATGACATTTTTATTATTTGGGAACATTCAAAAGAAGATTTTGATGAATTTTTAGAAATTTTGAACAATCACGATCCAAATATTAAATTGAAAGCTACTATCAGTGAAAATTCTGTTGATTTTCTCGATGTAACCGTGTATAAAGGCAAGCAATTTCAGGCGTCCGGTCATTTAGATTATAAAGTATATTTTAAACCAACTGATTCACATCAATTGTTGCACACTAAATCATTTCATCCTCAACATACATTTAAAGGTATCATCAAATCACAGCTCATTCGTTTCCACCGCAATTCAAGTGATAAGGTAAATTTCAATGAGGCTTGTTCTACTCTATTTGGCGCCCTCAGATCGAGAGGGTACTCGCTGCGCCTTTTGCGTAGCCTGAAATCCCAAACCTTGAAAAAGCTCGAAAGTCCAGCTGAAACTACCGATTTCGAACCACTGAAGATTGAACACAACAGACCGTTGCAAAATAGTAGTGGCGCGGTATTTAATTGCAAAAAGCCTCGTTGTAGATTGCATACTTTTATGCCTGATCAGAAAGAGGAATTTTCCTCCGAACAAACGAAAAATCATTATCAGATCCCTAACCCCCTCCATTGTGATTCACCAAACATTATTTACCTTATCACTTGTAAGCGATGTCGGAAACAGTATGTTGGTCAAAGTCAAAATCCTTTTCGAGAACGTGCTACTAGACACAAACAGGATATAAAACATAATGCTGATGCCCCAGTAGCACAACATTTTAACCTTCCTGGCCATTCTTTGGACGATTTCGAAATCCACCCAATTGAACAACCACCAATTAAAGACACATTAGAAGAAACGGATGAATTTAGAAAAAAACGTGAAGCTTTTTGGATCAATACGCTTCAAACCCTCTGGCCATTTGGTATGAACATATCAGAGGGCGAATGCGAAAGGAGGTCCATCATTCCTTTCACTTTAACGTACAACAGAATGAATATCGAAATAGCAAAAATGTTAAAAGATGAATTCAATTTTACCAATGCTAAATTAAATGAACCTTTGAATCTTCGACCTGTCATCGCCTATAAGAAAAACAAAAGCTTGCGTAACATCCTTGTAAGGACTAAATTAGAGCCCATCAATGAATAACATCAATTTTTGCCAGTCAGTTTAACCAGTTCCTAAGCTCATCACTTAGTTTAAATCAATTTTATGTAATTTTTTATCATGTTTGAAACCCATCAGGGTTCAGTAAATGAAAACAATTTTTCGGCGGCATATTAAAGGAAAAAAACGTTTCAGTAGGAAATGTCTGTGCCAGTGCGATTTTTTAACCTCAAACACACACAGGCGAGTGCCAGAGTTCATATATGCCCAAAGCAAAATAGGTTCCAATTTCAATCATGTGTATGTATTTCCTAAATAAAATTATTATTTATTTATTTATATATTTATTTATTGATTATTATTTTTAATTTTTTTTTTTTTTTTTTTTTTTTTTTTTTTTTTTTTTTTTTATTAATTTTTATTTATTTATTTATTTATTTATTTATTTATTTATTTATTTATTTATTTGGTTGATTCATTTATTTAAATTATTTTTATTTTTATATTTATTTTTAATTTTTCATACCTTTCACACAATGTAGAGGTTCAGAAGGTAAAACACACAATTTCTACGTGGTGTAAAATATTTTCCGTCATAAACCTCCGTCGGGGGATATTCATTCCAACTGATAACATTCGTGAGGCATCATGTTGTTTGGCGTTATTTTTTCATTTATTTCTTTAGTCTCAATATATTTTATCAAACCATTTTTTCATATTATTTTCACATACTACTGAAGCCAGTAAAGCAAACCGCTCCCGATTGGTTTTACTTAAATCAAAGCCAACCAATAGGGCTTCATGGGGTCAGTAAAGCAAACCACTCACTGACTGATTACAATTCAATGGAAGCCAATCAATAGGGCTTCATCTAATTTGTTTGGACGACACAAACTGAGTTGTGAAAAACAAACTTGGGACATCTCAGATTGAAAAGAATTAATTAGATGAGTGACATTTGTCAGCTTGTTACCGAGTTTAATTATGTACTGAGCTTGTGAAAAACACCCCCAGCCCACATATGGATATATACCATGCATGCCCTCCCAAAGTTGGAATCATTTTCCTCAAAGTCTCTTTGAAAAAGCCAAACCAAGCGAAACGCGTCGAGACAGACGGATTATTTTCTACCTTTGCTGAAGACTACAACCAATCCAGGTATCTTCTCTAATAGGTAATATCTAGATTTCATTTTAATTTATTTCATTTCTTCATTTTAATTTCATTTTAAATTCATCTACTTATTCTTCAAATGGCTCAAAAAAGACAGAAGCATCAGGGAAAGAGAGTTGCCCAGTCTGGAAGGGGCCAGGAACAATCGTTCCAGGCCTATTCTAGATTGGTCAAGGCCCTTTTCCAGGTGATTCAGTGTATGCACCATATTGGGCTCCTAGAGCAGCATTTGGCCAACCGGGATTTCCCGAAGCAGTTGGAGAAGAAAGTAGATGAGTTAGGGGGCTTTCTAAAGCCGGCTCTTCCCACCCCACACATTTTTTCTGTTTTTCGACAGATTAGTGTGGGATGGGCCAATCAAACGTTAAATGCTTTAATTGAGCATTATAAGATAAATTTAAACCAGTTGAAGTCTAAGATAACTTTGGCTATGCGACCACCTCCTGGACTCGAAAAGATAGACTTCAACAGCGCTTCGGCGCGTGCCTTGATCTGGGCTCAAAAAAACTTTAAAAACAAGTTGACAGATAAGACGATTTCGGCCTATGAGTCTTACATTTCGGAACTTCGCCCAGCGTCTGGAGTAAGGAACAATACGGGAGGGAGCAAGCAAACTCCGGCCCGGGTTGTCCCTCTACCCCAACGCGAAAAGCAAAATAAGAAAAGATCAAGGCAAAGCACTTCTCCCTCTTCTTTTCCTTCTACTTCTTCTTTCTCTCAGAGTAAGCGCCTCAATTTGCAAACATCTCCGGTCCATATTGTGACTGAAGATGCTCGCAAATTGAGTAACGCTGTCTCGCCTCGTCTTGTTCCTCTACCTCCTACTCCTCCTCAGCCTTTCTTCTGTAGTTCTCCTAGTGCTCTCACTAGAACTCCTCCTCCTCCTTCTGTCTCTTCTCCTGTTTCTGTTTCCTCTCCTGCTTCTGTTTCTTCTCCCCCTTCTCCTGCCTCTAGTGTGGTTCAACCAGGTATATCGTACTCAGAGAAAGTCAAATCACCGAGCCGCAACTCGGGCCGCTCATTTGATTCTAAATTCTCCCAGTTTCGGCATAAAAGCGGAGTTAATTTTGACAAAAGGAATTGGCGCCTCCCCGATGTTTGTAAAAACATCCTTATGATTGGAAGTTCAAATTTAGGACGCATTGATCGAAATCCCCATCCGGACATCCAGGTGGAGTGTTACCCCGGCGCCAAATTCAATCATCTGCGCTCTATGTTTAAAGGGCACAGGGGCCAGTCCAGTCCCCAAAAAATATTATTAAATATTGGCGTGAATTCTCGAAACGATAATTCTGATCTCGTAGTTAAGCAGTTGCGGAATATGCTTAGCGATATCAGGGTCAAGTTTAGATCAGCAAAAATTTATTTCGCTGAACTAAACTTTTCGCAAAAACTCCCTCAGGCTGAGAGGAGAACCCTGAGCATCATCAACGAAACCATTCGGAAAGTGAAGGACGTTAACGTGATACCAAAAATTGATGACGCGAGGTTTGATGTTGCTCAGGATTTAATCCATTGGACCACGAGAACCGCCAATATTATGTACGATCACTGGTTGAACCACCTAAATTTAAACTAAGTAAAGGCAAAGGTAACAGCCGCCTAACAGATGTGGGATTAGGAACTAATGTGGTTAACCTGTCTGGCACCAATGACCTAACAACCCAAGAGAAATCTCTTTTAGATCGCGGTTTAACTTTTGTACCAGCACCAAAGCCTAAAACTGATAACCAAACAAATTTACCATCATACAACTGTAATTTTCTTAGGCAAATGAAATTAGCCGACCGCTTTAGAAACTCCAGCGGTCGGAAACTTCCTTTTACAGAATCATCTGGTTGGTCACCTCCAGATAGTGAAGTAGATCCCGAAATTATTGAGGCTAGCAAACGAATCATCAAAAAGGTGTTCAGCATGAACATACTCTCCGATAAAGACAATTTAACAGCTGGTGAACGGAGAGCCCTCACGAAACTTCGAAAAAATAAGAAATTAGTAATTAAACCAGCCGACAAAGGTGGGTCGGTAGTTGTTCTATCTCGGGATAATTATATAAAGGAAGCCATGAGACAACTCAGCAATACAAAACATTATAAGAAAATAGATTCACTTATTTGGCCTAGTAATATCGAAAAATTCAATAAGATCTTAAAATTTCTTCTCGACGAAGGTCACATTACCAAAAAACAATTGAAATATTTAACAGCTAAGCTCAGTGCTCAAACAAGACAATTTTATATCCTACCAAAGATCCACAAGGACCGTTCTTCATGGACGGATGACTTAACTCCACCCGGGAGGCCAATTGTATCAGATTGTAATTCGGAATCTTATGCGATCTCGGAATTAATTGATTATCATCTTAAACCTATAGCAAATAGACATCCGAGCTATCTAAAAAACACACAGGATTTCCTGTCACAAATTTCGAAATTGAAAATATCAAAAAATGCAATTCTGGCTACTTTGGATATCGACAGTATGTATACGAACATTGATATTGATAAAGGTGTTAAATCAGTTAAAAATGCATTTGAATATCCGGATGCGAAACGCCCAGATGAACAAATTTTGGATCTTTTAGAGCTGAGCTTAAAAGGTAATGACTTTCAATTCAATGGAGAATATTTTCTACAAATAATGGGTTGTCCTATGGGTAAAAGATTCAGTCCTAATTTTGCAAGCATTTATGTAGCGGAATGGGAGGAAAATGCCTTAAGCAAATGTGCAAAGCATCCTCTCGTATATCTCAGATATTTAGATGACATTTTTATTATTTGGGAACATTCAAAAGAAGATTTTGATGAATTTTTAGAAATTTTGAACAATCACGATCCAAATATTAAATTGAAAGCTACTATCAGTGAAAATTCTGTTGATTTTCTCGATGTAACCGTGTATAAAGGCAAGCAATTTCAGGCGTCCGGTCATTTAGATTATAAAGTATATTTTAAACCAACTGATTCACATCAATTGTTGCACACTAAATCATTTCATCCTCAACATACATTTAAAGGTATCATCAAATCACAGCTCATTCGTTTCCACCGCAATTCAAGTGATAAGGTAAATTTCAATGAGGCTTGTTCTACTCTATTTGGCGCCCTCAGATCGAGAGGGTACTCGCTGCGCCTTTTGCGTAGCCTGAAATCCCAAACCTTGAAAAAGCTCGAAAGTCCAGCTGAAACTACCGATTTCGAACCACTGAAGATTGAACACAACAGACCGTTGCAAAATAGTAGTGGCGCGGTATTTAATTGCAAAAAGCCTCGTTGTAGATTGCATACTTTTATGCCTGATCAGAAAGAGGAATTTTCCTCCGAACAAACGAAAAATCATTATCAGATCCCTAACCCCCTCCATTGTGATTCACCAAACATTATTTACCTTATCACTTGTAAGCGATGTCGGAAACAGTATGTTGGTCAAAGTCAAAATCCTTTTCGAGAACGTGCTACTAGACACAAACAGGATATAAAACGTAATGCTGATGCCCCAGTAGCACAACATTTTAACCTTCCTGGCCATTCTTTGGACGATTTCGAAATCCACCCAATTGAACAACCACCAATTAAAGACACATTAGAAGAAACGGATGAATTTAGAAAAAAACGTGAAGCTTTTTGGATCAATACGCTTCAAACCCTCTGGCCATTTGGTATGAACATATCAGAGGGCGAATGCGAAAGGAGGTCCATCATTCCTTTCACTTTAACGTACAACAGAATGAATATCGAAATAGCAAAAATGTTAAAAGATGAATTCAATTTTACCAATGCTAAATTAAATGAACCTTTGAATCTTCGACCTGTCATCGCCTATAAGAAAAACAAAAGCTTGCGTAACATCCTTGTAAGGACTAAATTAGAGCCCATCAATGAATAACAGCAATTTTTGCCAGTCAGTTTAACCAGTTCCTAAGCTCATCACTTAGTTTAAATCAATTTTATGTAATTTTTTATCATGTTTGAAACCCATCAGGGTTCAATAAATGAAAACAATTTTTCGGCGGCATATTAAAGGAAAAAAACGTTTCAGTAGGAAATGTCTGTGCCAGTGCGATTTTTTAACCTCAACACACACACACACACACACACACACACACACACACACACACACACACACACACACACACACACACACACACACACACACACACACACACACACACACACACACACACACACACACGCAGTCTTGTTTTCCCTACATACCGAGGTACCCCATTGTCTGTCCTTTGTGTGGACTAACGGTTTCAACCTCGTTTTGCCCGTACAGTTCTGGGAAAACAACCTAGGTAAAGGGTTTCTTTTGTCTTTTGTACCTCGGTAAGGCGAAACACGCAAACTCTTTTGTCTAGTTACCTCGTCAAGTTGGTAAGACAAACGCACACACACACACACACACACACACACACACACACACACACACACACACACACACACACACACACACACACACACACACACACACACACACACACACACACACAAGATTGAACACAACAGACCGTTGCAGAATGGTAGTGGCGCGGTATTTAATTGCAAAAAGCCTCGTTGTAGACTGCATACTTTTATGCCTGATCAGAAAGAGGAATTTTCCTCCGAACAAACGAAAAATCATTATCAGATCCGTAACCCCCTCCATTGTGATTCACCAAACATTATTTACCTTATCACTTGTAAGCGATGTCGGAAACAGTATGTTGGTCAAAGTCAAAATCCTTTTCGAGAACGTGCTACTAGACACAAACAGGATATAAAACATAATGCTGATGCCCCAGTAGCACAACATTTTAACCTTCCTGGCCATTCTTTGGACGATTTCGAAATCCATCCTATTGAACAACCACCAATTAAAGACACATTAGAAGAAACGGATGAATTTAGAAAAAAACGTGAAGCTTTTTGGATCAATACGCTTCAAACCCTCTGGCCATTTGGTATGAACATATCAGAGGGCGAATGCGAAAGGAGGTCCATCATTCCTTTCACTTTAACGTACAACAGAATGAATATCGAAATAGCAAAAATGTTAAAAGATGAATTCAATTTTACCAATGCTAAATTAAATGAACCTTTGAATCTTCGACCTGTCATCGCCTATAAGAAAAACAAAAGCTTGCGTAACATCCTTGTAAGGACTAAATTAGAGCCCATCAATGAATAACATCAATTATTGCCAGTCAGTTTAACCAGTTCCTAAGCTCATCACTTAGTTTAAATCAATTTTGTGTAATTTTTTGTCATGTTTGAAACCCATCAGGGTTCAGTAAATGAAAATAATTTTTCGGCGGCATATTAAAAGAAAAAAACGTTTCAGTATGAAATGTCTGTGCCAGTGCGATTTTTTAACCTCACACACACACACACACACAGACACACACACACACACACACACACACACACACACACACACACACACACACACACACACACACACACACACACACACACACACACACACACATCATAACAAGCACATAGTGTCCTCATCTGACCTTAGTATTGAGTGGTACCTCCCTTTTATCTCACCTGAGCGGACTTTCTGTCCATCGTCGTCCGTCCGGCGTAAACTTTACATTATCGACTTCTCACAAACTCCAGGACCAAATTGAACCAAATTTGGTGTGCATATTTCTCATCAAATGTCAATTCAAGTTTGTTCAGATAATGTTGCCACACCCACAGGGGGCACCACAATGGGCTTAACTCATAGCACCCATAATTTTTTTCCAAAATTCAAAAAATTCTTCTTCTTCAGCTCCACCAGTCAGAATCTTTTCATATTTGTTATACAACATCTCGGGGTGGGGGTGGGGTGGGTGGGGTCAGATTATTATTATATTGGGTTAATTATTGGGCTCCCTGTAGGAGTCCAAATTTTAACTTTGTGAAATTTGAAGTAATTTCTTTAAAAATCTTCTTCTTCAGATCCACCAGTCGGAATGCTTTCGTATTTGGTATACAACATCTCTAGGATGTCAGATTCAAGTTTGTTCAAACCGGGTTCCTGAGTTAGTATTTAGGCTTTGGAGCCCAAAGTTTAACTTGGTGCAATTTGAGGAATCATTTTCCTCAAAGTCTCTTTGAAAAAGCCAAACCAAGCGAAACGCGTCGAGACAGACGGATTATTTTCTACCTTTGCTGAAGACTACAACCAAACCAGGTATCTTCTCTAATAGGTAATATCTAGATTTCATTTTAATTTATTTCATTTCTTCATTTTAATTTCATTTTATTCATCTACCTATTCTTCAAATGGCTCAAAAAAGACAGAATCATCAGGGAAAGAGAGTTGCCCAGTCTGGAAGAGGCCAGGAACAATCGTTCCAGGCCTATTCTAGATTGGTCAAGGCCCTTTTCCAGGTGATTCAGTGTATGCACCATATTGGGCTCTTAGAGCAGCATTTGGCCAACCGGGATTTCCCGAAACAGTTGGAGAAGAAAGTAGATGAGTTAGGTGGCTTTCTAAAGCCGGCTCTTCCCACCCCACACATTTTTTCTGTTTTTCGACAGATTAGTGTGGGATGGGCCAACCAAACGTTAAATGCTTTAGTTGAGCATTACAAGATAAATTTAAACCAGCTGAAGTCTAAGATAACTTTGGCTATGCGACCACCTCCTGGACTCGAAAAAATAGACTTCAACAGCGCTTCGGCGCGTGCCTTGATCTGGGCTCAAAAAAACTTTAAAAATAAGTTGACAGATAAGACGATTTCGGCCTATGAGTCTTACATTTCGGAACTTCGCCCAGCGTCTGGAGTAAGGAACAATACGGGAGGGAGCAAGCAAACTCCGGCCCGTGTTGTCCCTCTACCCCAACGCGAAAAGCAAAATAAGAAAAGATCAAGGCAAAGCACTTCTCCCTCTTCTTTTCCTTCTACTTCTTCTTTCTCTCAGAGTAAGCGCCTCAATTTGCAAACATCTCCGGTCCATATTGTGACTGAAGATGCTCGCAAATTGAGTAACGCTGTCTCGCCTCGTCTTGCTCCTCTACCTCCTACTCCTCCTCAGCCTTTCTTCTCTGGTTCTCCTAGTGCTCTTACTGGAACTCCTCCGTCTGTTTCTTCTCCTGCTTCTGTTTCCTCTCCTGCTTCTGTTTCCTCTCCTGCTTCTGTTTCCTCTCCCCCTTCTCCTGCCTCTAGTGTGGTTCAACCAGGTATATCGTACTCAGAGAAAGTCAAATCACCGAGCCGCAACTCGGGCCGCTCATTTGATTCTAAATTCTCCCAGTTTCGGCATAAAAGCGGAGTTAATTTTGACAAAAGGAATTGGCGCCTCCCCGATGTTTGTAAAAACATCCTTATGATTGGAAGTTCAAATTTAGGACGCATTGATCGAAATCCCCATCCGGACATCCAGGTGGAGTGTTACCCCGGCGCCAAATTCAATCATCTGCGCTCTATGTTTAAAGGGCACAGGGGCCAGTCCAGTCCCCAAAAAATATTATTAAATATTGGCGTGAATTCTCGAAACGATAATTCTGATCTCGTAGTTAAGCAGTTGCGGAATATGCTTAGCGATATCAGGGTCAAGTTTAGATCAGCAAAAATTTATTTCGCTGAACTAAACTTTTCGCAAAAACTCCCTCAGGCTGAGAGGAGAACCCTGAGCATCATCAAAGAAACCATTCGGAAAGTGAAGGACGTTAACGTTATACCTAAAATTGATGACGCGAAGTTTGATGTTGCTCAGGATTTAATCCATTGGACCACGAGAACCGCCAATATTATGTACGATCACTGGTTGAACCACCTAAATTTAAACTGAGTAAAGGCAAAGGTAACAGCCGCCTAACAGATGTGGGATTAGGAACTAATGTGGTTAACCTGTCTGGCACCAATGACCTAACAACCCAAGAGAAATCTCTTTTAGATCGCGGTTTAACTTTTGTACCAGCACCAAAGCCTAAAACTGATAACCAAACAAATTTACCATCATACAACTGTAATTTTCTTAGGCAAATGAAATTAGCAGACCGCTTTAAAAACTCCAGCGGTCGGAAACTTCCTTTCACAGAATCATCTGGTTGGTCACCTCCAGATAGTGAAGTAGATCCCGAAATTATTGAGGCTAGTAAACGAATCATCCAAAAGGTGTTCAGCATGAACATACTCTCCGATAAAGACAATTTAACAGCTGGTGAACGGAGAGCCCTCACGAAACTTCGAAAAAATAAGAAATTAGTAATTAAACCAGCCGACAAAGGTGGGTCGGTAGTTGTTCTATCTCGGGATAATTATATAAAGGAAGCCATGAGACAACTCAGCAATACTAAACATTATAAGAAAATAGATTCACTTATTTGGCCTAGTAATATCGAAAAATTCAATAAGATCTTAAAATTTCTCCTCGACGAAGGTCACATTACCAAAAAACAATTGAAATATTTAACAGCTAAGCTCAGTGCTCAAACAAGACAATTTTATATCCTACCAAAGATCCACAAGGACCGTTCTTCATGGACGGATGACTTAACTCCACCCGGGAGGCCAATTGTATCAGATTGTAATTCGGAATCTTATGCGATCTCGGAATTAATTGATTATCATCTGAAACCTATAGCAAATAGACATCCGAGCTATCTAAAAAATACACAGGATTTCCTGTCAAAAATTTCGAAATTGAAAACATCGAAAAATGCAATTCTGTCTACTTTGGATATCGACAGTATGTATACGAACATTGATATTGATAAAGGTGTTAAATCAGTTAAAAATGCATTTGAAAAATATCCGGATGCGAAACGCCCGGATGAACAAATTTTGGATCTTTTAGAGCTGAGCTTAAAAGGTAATGACTTTCAATTCAATGGAGAATATTTTCTACAAATAATGGGTTGTCCTATGGGCAAAAGATTCAGTCCTAATTTTGCAAGCATTTATGTAGCGGAATGGGAGGAAAATGCCTTAAGCAAATGTGCAAAGCATCCTCTCGTATATCTCAGGTACTTAGATGACATTTTTATTATTTGGGAACATTCAAAGAAGATTTTGATGAATTTTTAGAAATTTTGAACAATCACGATCCAAATATTAAATTGAAAGCTACTATCAGTGAAAATTCTGTTGATTTTCTCGATGTGACCGTGTATAAAGGCAAGCAATTTCAGGCGTCCGGTCATTTAGATTATAAAGTGTATTTTAAACCAACTGATTCACATCAATTGTTGCACACAAAATCATTTCATCCTCAACATACATTTAAAGGTATCATCAAATCACAACTCATTCGTTTCCACCGCAATTCCAGTGATAAGGTAAATTTCAATGAGGCTTGTTCTACTCTATTTGGCGCCCTCAGATCGAGAGGGTACTCGCTGCGCCTCTTGCGTAGCCTGAAATCCCAAACCCTGAAAAAGCTCGAAAGTCCAGCTGAAACTACCGATTTCGAACCACTGAAGATTGAACACAACAGACCGTTGCAGAATGGTAGTGGCGCGGTATTTAATTGCAAAAAGCCTCGTTGTAGACTGCATACTTTTATGCCTGATCATAAAGAGGAATTTTCCTCCGAACAAACGAAAAATCATTATCAGATCCGTAACCCCCTCCATTGTGATTCACCAAACATTATTTACCTTATCACTTGTAAGCGATGTCGGAAACAGTATGTTGGTCAAAGTCAAAATCCTTTTCGAGAGCGTGCTACTAGACACAAACAGGATATAAAACATAATGCTGATGCCCCAGTAGCACAACATTTTAACCTTCCTGGCCATTCTTTGGACGATTTCGAAATCCATCCTATTGAACAACCACCAATTAAAGACACATTAGAAGAAACGGATGAATTTAGAAAAAAACGTGAAGCTTTTTGGATCAATACGCTTCAAACCCTCTGGCCATTTGGTATGAACATATCAGAGGGCGAATGCGAAAGGAGGTCCATCATTCCTTTCACTTTAACGTACAACAGAATGAATATCGAAATAGCAAAAATGTTAAAAGATGAATTCAATTTTACCAATGCTAAATTAAATGAACCTTTGAATCTTCGACCTGTCATCGCCTATAAGAAAAACAAAAGCTTGCGTAACATCCTTGTAAGGACTAAATTAGAGCCCATCAATGAATAACATCAATTATTGCCAGTCAGTTTAACCAGTTCCTAAGCTCATCACTTAGTTTAAATCAATTTTATGTACTTTTTTGTTACGTTTGAAACCCATCAGGGTTCAGTAAATGAAAACAATTTTTCAGCGGCATATTAAAAGAAAAAAACGTTTCAGTAGGAAATGTCTGTGCCAGTGCGATTTTTTAACCTCAAACACACACACACACACACACACACACACACACACACACATCATAACAAGCACATAGTGTCCTCATCTGACCTTAGTATTGAGTGGTACCTCCCTTTTATCTCACCTGAGCGGACTTTCTGTCCATCGTCGTCCGTCCGGCGTAAACTTTACATTATCGACTTCTCACAAACTCCAGGACCAAATTGAACCAAATTTGGTGTGCATATTTCTCATCAAATGTCAATTCAAGTTTGTTCAGATAATGTTGCCACACCCACAGGGGGCACCACAATGGGCTTAACTCATAGCACCCATAATTTTTTTCCAAAATTCAAAAAATTCTTCTTCTTCAGCTCCACCAGTCAGAATCTTTTCATATTTGTTATACAACATCTCGGGGTGGGGGTGGGGTGGGTGGGGTCAGATTATTATTATATTGGGTTAATTATTGGGCTCCCTGTAGGAGTCCAAATTTTAACTTTGTGAAATTTGAAGTAATTTCTTTAAAAATCTTCTTCTTCAGATCCACCAGTCGGAATGCTTTCGTATTTGGTATACAACATCTCTAGGATGTCAGATTCAAGTTTGTTCAAACCGGGTTCCTGAGTTAGTATTTAGGCTTTGGAGCCCAAAGTTTAACTTGGTGCAATTTGAGGAAATTTCTTTAAAATCTTCTTCTTCAGATCCACAAGTCAGAATCCTTTCATGTTTGGTATACAACATCTATCTGAGGGTCAGATTCAAGTTTGTTTAAATCGAATCCCCGGGTTTATATTTGGGCTCCCTATGGGAGCCTGAATTTTAACTTAGCGCAACATGAGAGAATTTCTTTAAAAATCTTCTTCAGATTCACCAGTCAGAATCCTTTCATATTTGATATACAACATCTCGAGGTGGGTCAGTTTCAGGTTTGTTCAAACCGGTTACCTGGGTAAGAATTTGGACTCCCTATGTGCAAGATGAGGATTTGTTTTAACAAATCTTCTTCTTTAGACCATGTAGTAAGAATGCTTTCATATTTGGTACGATATTACGACATCTCCATGAGGGTCACATTCAAGTTTGTTCAAACCTAGTCCCTGGGTTGATATATGGGATCCCTATGGGAGACCAAATTTTAACTTAGTGCAAAATGAGGAAGTTTCTTTAAAAATCTTCTTCAGATCCATCAGTCAGAATCCTTTCATAGTTGGTGTACAATATTTCTAGGAGGGTCAGATGCAATATGAGGTAGTTTCTTTAAAAATCTTCTTCAGATCCACCAGTCAGAATCCCTTCATAGTTGGTATACAACATCTCTAGGAGGGTCAGATTCCAGTTTGTTCAAATCGAGCCCCTGTGTTATTAATTTGGGCTATTTATGGGAGCCTGTATTTTAACTCTTAGTGCAATATGAGGGAATTTCTTTTAAAAACTTCTTCTTCAGATCCATCAAACAGAATCCTTTCATATTTGATATGCAACATCTCTAGGTGGGTCAGATTCAAGTTTGTTCAAGTCGGATCCCTGGGTTAATATTTTTTGCTCCCAATTTGAGCCCAAAGTTTAACTTAGTGCAATGTGAGGGGATTTCTTTAAAAACCTTCTTCTTCAGATCCACCAGCCAGAATTCTTTTATATTTGGTATATAACATCTCAAGGGAGATCAGGCTCAAGTTTGTTCAATTTGAGTCTCTGGCCTAATATTTGGGCTATCTATGGGCGGGAGTGGCAAGGGGCATGTTAGGTTCAGGTTTATTCTAATCCATTCCTTAGTGTTTTTCCACAACATTTGCCTTTCGCGATTTCATTTCCTTTGTAGTGTTGATGAATCATGTCTAACTAAATGTGACTCCAAATACTTCTTTTAAACGCTTTGGCAGGTCAGCGATTAGGGCACCTTGGGGCCTCTTGTTGCTTTAACAACTGTGGATATTCTCCATTGCATGCTGTGATCAAGGTCTGTTAGGAAGGGTTTTGCCAGCGAATACCACTATTTCCTACTTGATATGACCTCATATACAGCTCCATGCACCCAGCAAGTGCTTTCACCTCAAACGGTGTTGGTGTGCTAAGGCGATATGAAGGGACACTCAATTCGGTCAGATACCAACAAGAAATTGCAAAAGATATCCAGATGCCTAGTATTTCCGCGGAAAGACTACACCTTTCAACAGGATCATGAGCCGTGCCACAATTCGGCGCCACCAAGACAATTCTCCGAGAAAAGGGGGATTCAGGTATTTCCCTGGTCAGGGAACAGTCCTGTCCTCAGTCCTATAGAAAATATTGGGTCAAATCAAGACGGAAATATGTAAAACATTCCCACATGCAACAATGACCTTTGGTCTTTAATACAGAAACAGTAGTCTGTGCTGTCAAAACCCTTCCTAACAAACTTTGTCCACAGTATGCCGCGGAGCATATCTGCAGTTATTGAAGCGAAAAGGGGTACCACTCAATGCTAAGATCAGATGAGGACACGATTTGATTGTTATGATGTGTGGGTGTTACGAAAAATAAAATCTTGCTATATCTGTTATCAGTAATAATTAAATAAAATGTGCTATTATTTACTGTAGAATGTGATATGATATTATTTTATGCATGGAACTCTTAACAAAGCAAACAAAATATCATTATTTATAACCATTCATTACAAAAGGAACATTAAACAATTTACAGGTTTTGGTAGCAAAGTTTATATTCTATTGCAATTTGTGTTACTACTGTGATGATTTATGATGTTACAGTTGGTACTGTTATGGGAGACGAATACACGCAGAACATGCCATTGTCTTTTAATGAGTTCTTCCCGAGTACTGCGAAAATGCAAAAACCAGAAGTACACACAATTCGAGATACATTCATGACATTAACGCAAAATATTCATGGAGGTCAACCGACATGAAGACTAATTTCGAGAGTCTGTTGTTTCGAACAATCTTATATTTTTTCCTTCCTGGAGAAGTGTAACGTTCTCACAGGCAGGGAGTTGGGATTCCGTCAGCAAAAGGAATCACCCATTATTTTGCATCTGTTCTAAATTATTACAGGTGAAACAGTGCAGAGTGTAAGAGAACTAAACTAAACAGATTTTTTTCCTCAGAAACATTCAACCTTTTGTGAAATTTCGTATCCAATCTTGCATGCAGTTTGGTCATAAATTGTCATTTTGTTTCAAAAAATACCTGTATTAAGCGACACATTTTACCCGATTGGTGAATAACACTTCTAAACTGAAATCTGAAACACACATTTTTGTACAGTTTTAGCCGGAAAAGGATCTCCCAACGAATAATTATTCGCAAAATGAGACTCAGTTTGTGTTGGCATAAGAACATTCATGGTCATACACTACGCAAATGACGATTTGGCAAATTAACTTGCACACCAGACTCCCTCGGGTGAAAAGAGGCGATTTAACGAAATATGTCTTTCTTCCAATAAGAGTAAAACCCTTGCCCTCTGATTGGATTAGAGCTGGCGTAGTTTATTTTATATTTTCGGCTGCTGTAGCAAATGTTACTGTCTGAGGTCACAACGCTAAATATTTGAAATGACGTCGCCCGTTTCGCAATTGCTTCATCAACGGAGTGACTAGCAAGCCGCTTCATTTTTATCGATTTTTCACATGTGTAGCAGACGGGGTTTCGGATGAAGTGTTGTTTAAATAACAAACCGATTTACGATTTGAACCGAGACGGAATGAGCTTATCTGTTTTATTGATTATTTATCCAGTGCCGACATGGGGTATACGAGAGTTTTTTTTACTTAACCTGTGATCGTTAAAAGTTGCCTTTAACAAGGCAACTTTTTAACGATCACACAACAAGTTTAGTAAATAAGCCTCTCGTGTTTCACGATGTACGTTTTGGGCTATGAGTAGTGTCTTATTGGAACATACACGTTACTGTGATGCATTGACGATAACATGGTCTGAGGTTTGTGGCTCGGAGCGTATGTACATCCTAAGCTCTGATCCGCAAACCTCAGTCCATGTTAGTGTCAATTCATCACAATAACTTATAATGTTATGTATCTCAACGATTACTCGAGATGAATTAGTACATATTTTGATGTTAATGGGTTCTCCTTTTTATATTTTTATTGGTCAGCAATTACAGCGTTTTGGGGAGAAGTCTTATTACTTTTTAATTTTTTTAAAAGCACGAGACTTTCAAACGTCAGCACCTTTTATAAGTAATGCTTATATGACACATGCTTGTATTCTATTCAGTTACTTTGCAACACCCACCCACAAATCTTTAATATAAATGATAAAATTAGCATTTTGTCAACACCATAACAGCCAGCACCACAGTTACACATGATGCTGTTGCGGTGCTGACTGAATGGGTGGCCGTGATGGCATTATCACGAATTATTGTTTCAGAAAGGTAACTATGAATGAAAACACTTTTCATGCGTCCAAATGAGTATTGTTTAACTTTCAATCCCCACATTTATCTGTCTAAAAATACAAAATATTGTATGCAGAAACGATGTTTCCTTTATCATTCCAGATGTTTGAAAAAATAATCGAACAATTGATGTTTACAAAATAACTAGTTTAAAAACATGGTGTAAGAGACATTTCGAACTTGGGGAGCGGACACAACCATAGAAGGGCACCCATACACTTTGAAATATCAGTGGTGGCCCACGTGCCTTAGTGATGTGGTAGGATTACAACACACAAAGCTATGTTTTGGACGAACACACATCTACATTAACTGGTAGAGTGCAGGAAGCCCATATTTGGGCTTTATTCTGAAGAGCAGATATTGCAACTTGAAGGCTTCAAATTCTGTGGCCGTACTTCATATTATGTTTGAAGTGATATTTTTCAGTCCATTAAGATGTGCCTTGTTACAATTTATAGGAGAGATACCCATTTTGAGATATGTAACAAAACTTTTTTTCTGTCCGGTTGGGAAATTTGTTAAATATGGAGCCAAAAATGCTCTTGTTTGTCGACATTAAAAGTCATCGAAGAGGAGTGTAACGAAGTCCAGCCTACAGCGTGTTAAGAGGGTCATACATGCACTAGTAAATTATAACAAAGTTATAGAAAGTACAAATTGAAATACAGTGGATAGATAGTCGATAAAATAATTCTATTAGGTACAATTGTACCGAATCGTTCCATGTAGAACATGCGAAATAATGTGTATAGAAACCTACTGCAGCAGTCGTAATAACGAGTTGCTATGTCGTTATAACAATTTACAAAAGTCGTTATAAGGAGTTACGCAAGTCGTTATAACGTAAGACGTTATAATGACTTAAAAAGACGTTATAATAAGTTACTAAGTTGTTACAACGACTTTCTAAGAGTCGTTATACCGAGCTATGTAAGTTAACTTACGACTTACTCTATTTTTATAACGACTCAGAAAAACCGTTCACACATATCAATACGCTTCCGTAGTATATGGCGTGTGTAAGAGGACATGTATTTGATTAATGAGGAAAAACATGTATTCTGCCCCTCGTCATCGGATGAGCTTAAAATAGAAAGTAAATACAAATGTCATTATAGAATTCCAAAACTGTGCGGAACAAAGAATTGTTATTTGGTCTTTAGAACTGGTAGAATCGATTGGATCAATAAATAAATTAAAAAACTGTACTTTGTCTTTTTTCATATATTTTTTCAGAGGGAAATGCGTTAGTGATGAGATGTTCACTCATTCATATATTCTTTGACTATAAACTGTCTGACAGCTGGGGTGTCTGACTGATGAGTGACACCAATACAGTTCGATAATGCTGTAATATTATTTATCTGATATAATTCATTCCATATTGGGAGAGCAAAGTTCAAGCCCAAGAAGGATTTGACTGACACCGTATGAACCATGTTAGGTCACTAACAAACCGTGTAACTGATAATGTGCCCCATTCATTAACTAAGATGTAAAACATTGTACTTTTAATTAGTTGTCGTACTAAGGCCCCACAAAGTAGATCTTCTGTTTCTCAGGCCATTGTTTGTAAACTTCACTGTCGGCGGGCGGTTTTTTATTTGAATTTGTATTTTTTTAATTATTTCTTTGCCATCAAAAGTTCATTTTCTTAGTTTGTTTTATGTTTTAGACCTCATAATCTACAGAATACCATGGATAGTGTTGTATTTCATTCCTAGAGTGCATGAAGCCTTTGCAATGCTAAACCATTGCAAAGCCTTGTTTCACTCAAGAGACAAATTTATCAGTTTTATTAACTTGGATAATATATCAGACATTAATCATTTATTTTTATATAAGAGAGCATGCGGCAGCTAAAAGGACCACGCGAGAGGGCCTCGGAAACAGATTTTGAACTTTTTTGGCCTAATTGTATATTTTCTGAAGTTCCATTGCGACCAGGGACGTAGGAATCATTTCAAACTTGGGGACACGAGTATAGAAGGGCATCCACGTATATGCCAGTGGTTGCCCATGCGCCTCACTAGCATGGTAGGAATGTAATACATAAAGGTACGATTGGGCCTAACGAATCTCTACACTGAGAAAAATTGACAGTTTTGGCTCTATTTAAATTTTCCCACTGGGCCAAACAAACACACTTGTCTCTCCTTGTCTTCAAAGGCGATGGAAGAGAGAAATCCTACGAACAAGAGTGAAGTACACGTTTTGGGTGACCACTCGTGGGGGCTCTCAAACTGATTTTCTACTAGTGTATTATGGTGTAAAATAATATTGTATTGAAAAAGAAGTTCTCTCTGTCTCTCAACTCTTGTCTGGAAAAAAATCGGGCACGTGCCCCCCCCCCCTCCCTGTGCCACCGGTTCCCAGGTCCCTGTGTGCGACACTGTGCAAGAAACATTATTAAACTGAGAAAACTGAAGTTGAAGTTTGAATTTTGCTTTAAATGCTATGTGAAATAAGACGTAACAAGAATGATTATCGCAATTTTGATTTGGGAAATGGCGAAGTTCCAAACGTCTAAAAAATGCTTCATTTAACCTAATTTTGTCCAAGTGACCCTTGGTGACCCACCCCGTCCACACACACACGCCCGAACACGTGACCCTTGGTGACACCACCGCCCCGCTACACACACACATTTTAAAAGAAACTTCAAGGCACATTTGATCCAGAAGTAAAGCATTCAGATTAAATGTTGAGGTCGCTCTGTCTCTCTCCAGCAGAACGAAATCATTATAAGCACAAACAATATCCCAGAATACGTACGTCGGGGCTAACCTGTCCCTATTTAACTCACCCACACTGACGTCAAAATATCGAAATTTCAAGCAACAACTTCTCCCATAATACAGCTATAAATTTAACCAATTCAGTGTTGCTTGGAAGAGGTCATCTGAAAATGGCTGCTTGAAATTTCGTTATTTTAACATGCATCCGTTTTCTTTACGATGCACCAAATAGGGCTCCATTAGGGGAAAGGCCAACACTGTTTGCATTTTTTTGTTATAGAAGAGTTCACTGTCGATGAACATGCGGTTATCACCGAAACCACGAATTTTCATCGAGAGTTTGGGAATTTAACCCCACGCAGCTCTGTCGCCGCGTTTTGAAGAATTTTGATTTCCCAGCTTTGTTCTTGGATATCTGGGGCACATTTCGCCACGAGTTGTTCTGAAATATTATTTATTATCAGTTGTGGGACGAAAATGGTAGCAGTCTGCCAGGAACAATCAGTGCCTGTTGTCAACTCTGTAAGTTCATTGATTTTTTCGTGTTCTATGCATCATAACCTTCATTTTAATGCATAATTTGTGTATATTTAATTTATGTTTATGGAATATTAGACTTGGGGAAATTTAAAGTAAACTAATTTTCCTTCCTTATATTGCACCTTGAACAGACTTTACATGTATATGGTGTATTTTGATGTAGTAAGGGGGCGGGGGGGGGGGGGGGGGGGGGAGTCGGTTTCAACTGATGCAGGTATTGTTTTTCAATCTGAATAAAATTACAGTTGCTTCGAAAAACACGCGAAACACAAGCTTGTGAACCAGCATGATGTAGCACCCGGCCCTCAGACTTGAAAGCAGGCAGTGCTTCTTGTCAAATACGTAGAAGAAAATATGTTGTTGTTTGTTTTCTTCTAAAAGGTGTAACAAAATGTAAATGAGGTTGCAATGAGAAAGAATGCAATACGAAGATGATTGTAGTTTCATATAAATGTGATACAAAAGTATTTTGAAGACACAACCGTATTTATCCAGCGTGGTGGGGGATGTCGAATGAAAAAAGAATAACGCACAATTTATTAGTCCCC
Organism: Pictodentalium vernedei; assembly: GCA_031216915.1. Lineage (NCBI taxonomy): Eukaryota > Metazoa > Mollusca > Scaphopoda > Dentaliida > Dentaliidae > Pictodentalium > Pictodentalium vernedei. Next base: position 94,100,826 of record CM062291.1, on the reverse strand, counting down.
TACGGGAACCGTAAGGGGACTATAGGATTGCACTCCGTCCGTCCGTCCGTCCGTCCGTCCGTCCGTCCGTCCGTCCGTCCGTCCGTCCCTCCGTCTGTCTGTCCGTCTGTCTGTCCGTCTGTTTTTTATGTTACCACCTCTCCCTCCAACATGCTTTAAGCTACACCTTTCATATTTGGTATATGGATAAATGGTTCTGAGTGGATGATGCACGCTCAAAATTTTTTTTCAAAATCCAAGATGGCGGAATGGCGGCCATTTTTGTTGTGTTTTTTTTTAACTTTTTTCTCTATTTTCATGTTACCACCCCTCCCACCAACATGGTTCAAGCTACACTTTGCATATTTGGCACATGGATAGAGGGTTGGGAGGGGATGATGCATGTTCAATATTTTTTCTTCAAAATCCAAGATGGCGGCACGGCGGCCATTTTTGTTGTGTTTTTTTTAAGCTTTTTTCTCTAATTTGTGTTACCACCCCTCACTCCCACATGGTTCAAGCTACACTTTGTATATCTGGCACATGGATAGAGGGTTGTAATGGGATGTTGCACGTTCAATATTTTTTTTCGAAATTCAAGATGGCGCCATGGCAACCATTTCTGTTGTGTTTTTTAAGCTTTTTTCTCTATTTTATGTTACCACTGCTCCCTCCAACATAGTTCAAGCTACACTTTTCATATATGGTACATGGATAAAGGGGTTGTGAGGGGATTATGAACGATCAATATTTTTTTTTCAAAATTTAACATCTGTCTGTCTGTCCGTCTGTCTGTCTGTCTGTTTTATGTTACCACCTCTCCCTCCAACCTGCCTCAAGCTACACCTTTCATGTTTGGTACATGAATAAATGGTTCTGAGGGGATGATGCACAGTCAATATTTATTTTTCAAAATCCAAGATGGCAGAATGGCGGCCATTTTTGTTGTTGTTTTTTTTTAAGCTTTTTCTCTATTTTATGTTACCACCCCTCCCTCCAACATGGTTCAAGCTACATCTTTCATATATGGTACATGGATAAAGGGTTGTGAGGGGATTATGCACGTTCAATATTTTTTTTCAAAATCCAAGATGCTTATATAATCTAGTGTCTTCTGTGACAAAAACACCTTACGTCACAAAAGCGCCGTAGGGGACTAATACCACCTCGGTGGTCAAACACTTGTTTATTTTAGCTTTGTGCCACATCAGGATACAATGGCTTTTTCGTCAAAATGAAATCTTGCTTAAATATGAAAAATGTTTGGAATTTATTAAAAAGGTTGATTTCCTTGAAGAAAATCAAAATTTCGTGTGTGTTGTTGGTTAATAAAGTAGATATCTGAGAGAGACCACGTTATAATATTGTCGTTTGAAATTATTAAATCAGTACAGTTAAACAGAATACGAGCCAAAATCAGAAGAGTGTGAACAGAAACACATTCCGGTCGCATTGATACGCGTGTCTTGTACAGGCCTGTAGTTTGTTCTAATTGGGGCACCATGGTACAAAGTTAAATGTAAATGTGCTAACATCCAGACTCTGATGTTGAAATATCAAAAGACTAGGCTGCAATTTGTTTCCCATAATACATCTGGGTATTTAACCAATTCAGTCTTGTTTGATAAAGCTCAATGACATCACACGTCCAAGAAAATTCAAAACTGTATATTATACCAGCGACGTGTATTTACCAATGCACAAGAAAAACGATTGGCTCAACTATCCTTTTTGATGCAACCTTGTATATACTCGGACTTCTAAAAGACAGATGATGGGAAATAGTTTGCTTCTCATTGGAGAAAATAAAACATTCGAGACACTGTACATTCCACAACTAGTCTTTACTTACAATCCAACTTTATCTCCAGGTTGTACAAAAATGTTGCTCACTGCAGTGACATCAGTAGGACCGGACGCTGCGAAGAGAAGAAATAATGAATATAAATTTTTAATGTGTGGATGATTTGAAAAGACTCTGACAGCTGAATCCTTTACCAAAACAAATAGAAGGAATGTTTTTATTATGTTGTGTACATTATGCAAACAAGACTTTTTGGTCATTCATCTTCTTTCATTCTTGGGATGTTCAACAAAGAAGCCCGAAATCAAGTCTACTTCGTTTTGGGTAACAGTGAGAAGGAATATTATTATGCCCCCTCCTGAGGAGGTATATAATAAAGAGCTGCATATGTTCCTACGTTAACGATTATTTCCATCTAACATGTTTGCTGCACTGACTTCACCACTAAAATAATTTTGAGCATACTTCTACCTAATCACGGGTGGAGGAGGGTCCTATGGGAGAATTGATGCCCTCGCTAAAATGCGAACAGGGGTATATTTGCTCTCGTTTCGCTTAGTGTAGTACTAAGATATTTCCGTCCAACATTTTTGCTACTCTATCTCCACCACCAGTGGTTCGATTAAAATAATCATTGCATGATTCTACCTAATCACGAGGGAACAGACCATATGGTGGGATTAATGCCCTCGCTTAAATATGTAAAATTATATGCCCTTGTTTTACGTGCGGTATTTCTAAAAATATTCCTGTCAGCATATTTGATACTCTAGCTCCACCATTTGTGGTTGGATTAAAATAATTTACGGCGTGCTTCCACCAAATCATGGGGAACAGATCTTGTGGTGAGACTTAATACGTACATAGTTTTTTGTCCAAGTTTCACATATAGTATTACTAAAATGTATCTGCCCAACAAGTTTAGTACTCCATTGGTGGGTGTCACTGTTTGTAGGATTGAAGTGAATAGTCAAAGCATTCTACCTTGGCATGAGAAACGTATTTCATGACAAGATGAATGCCCTCACAGAAATATTTTCAGAGTTACTTTCCTTCGTCTAATTTAGGCGTTTACAAAAATCTGTCCGTCCAACCTGTTTGCTGCTCTAGTTCTGCCACTGTTTGTTGAATTCAAATAATTTTTGACATGCTTGTACCTGCTTGTTATTTTAATTCACTTAGTGGATTCATAATATAATTTGTGAACTGCTTGCTTGCGTGTCTCATTGTGACACATTTTCTCCTACGTGGATGGTCCGATCTTCGCCAAACTTGACTCATGGGTCATGTAGCCCTCATATTTGCCACAGAGGGAGTGGATTTTATGCCCCTGCAGAAAACAAAGAAAATACATGGAAATCCCCCACACAGTGGAATTGTATGTTGGTTTTCTTTCCTGCAACGCGGGTAGACCTATTGTCACCACTCTACTGGTCACGGTGTTTGTGGGCCTCACAATTGCAGCTGGGAGGGGGTGGGGAAGGGGGTCCTTAATTGTAACTGTTGTAAAACGAACAAACAAATAGTTCCACATATCCCCTGTTCATTCGTCACCAACCTTCGCTAATAGGTGTATGTGGATCTCACGAATTCTACAGGGCGTTGGATTTCCGGTTCCTGCTGTAAAACAAAGAAAATGTGTGTATATCTAGTATTAATCTGTCCATCTTGGCATTATAGAAGAGTGTATATGGCTATATGCCAAGTTTGACGTTGTTTTTGTCATCCTCGAGTGGTGTGGGAGTGGGCTAGGTAAATCTCTCTAGAGGGAAGGTTATTTGCCCCAGACACACAGTTTTCAGGGTGCCTGGGTGAAATATCTTTACCCGACGATGAGGTTTACCCACCCCACTCCACGCCATACGTGGCTGATGTTCTCCCACACCAACCCACATGACTTTACCGAAATAGAAATAAACCTCTTGTGCGATGGAAAATTGCAATTCCACCGAACGATCGTAGAGAAAAATTGACTGCATATTCGGAAAGCGCATCTTAAAGTTCCATATAAACCAAAGGTATAAAACTAAGGACCCTGCGAAGCTTCGAGATTCGATTCGATTCGATTTCGAATCTTAAGTTAAGTTGGTATTCGGTTCGATTCGAAAGCGACTGCTCGATTCGTTTCGTCTCGTATCTTTTTCGTTGGAATATAGCTTGGCATCAGCTTAATCGTCTCACAAACGTATTGCTCGGATGGAAATCGAACACGAATAATGTTGGAATAAATTGAGAGGACCGCACAAGCGTTTGGATGAGTTAAACCCATTCAAACACTTGTAAGATTCTGTATTTATTACAGTGATTTAAAACACCTTCGCTAGTTTCTAAAAGTAAAACATGCCTTTTACGGTAATACTAAGTAAGAATTAACGTATCCTTTTGAGACATAAAGGAAATAAAAAAGACAAAAATCAAAATTAATATTCACAAGCTGGAGACCAGTCTTCTTATTATTTCGTACGCTGATTTTTTCAACTTGCAAATTGTAATGCGTCACCACTTCGATCGATGAAACACTGTTCATCTGAAATACAGTTTACCGTCATTTTATGCCTCAGTTTTACAGCACGAATTGTGAATGGTTGATGTGATCCCCACCAAAGAGTTACCATATTTTCACAAGAAAAAAACAGGTCTAAATTCGGAAAATACTTCAATGAAAAATGACAAAAAAACACATGTTTATCAGACTTCCAAGTTCACGCGGCTGTTGTTTCTCGACTGATTGACAGGTTAAGATTTCAGGCAAGATTACAGAAGTCATTGTAAATTCATCCCACGTAAATGAAATTTATATCCTTATTATCCAAGAGAAATGATAGCATTGTTCACAATGCCTGCTCAAAAGGTTTTAAAGTTCGTGTTATAGCCTTTAACAGGAGTACAGAATCCATACGAATTCCAGTGAATAACGACAGGCAATTTGTTTTGTATTTCGATTTTGGTGACCTAGAAACTTGGTCTCAACGTCATTCATTCGAAATGACGTCACTCATAGACGCTTTCATCTTCTGTCTGTATTGTTCTTTAGTTAGAACTGCATGTCTGTCATTACCATTTCATAGTTTAACCCACCGGGTTATTTAATCAATAGTCAGTATTATTCACGTTAAAAAAATAAATTAGTTTGTTTTGATGGTCACTCAGTGCAAAGGACATGAGTTTCTACGGAAACAATGGAAGCGCAGATACTAAAGACTGCTAACATCCACTTTACAACATCAAAAAAAAAAAAATGACCAATTCATTGAAATGGGCCCATGTATCCCCAGAAATATGACCGGTTCCATTCCTACATTTAAAAAGTGCAAAAATCGGTATCCCACACGTGTGCGATAAAAGTTTATTTTTATCACACATCCTGTAATCTTGTGAACAAGCCTTAATTTTAAATGGGTGTGTAATAAAAGACTAAGTTTAACTTCAACTACACCAACAAAAATGTCTGCAGATGTGCCACCAGCCATGTTAATTTTAATATCGCTAGTCCCTACCACTGCTAAATGCAAATTTAAAATTTCCAACCAATGTTGACGATGAATTATAATCCTTACAGGGTGATATCCGAACTACATCATCAAGGCATGCCTTCTACGAAGGCATGATTTGATAATGTAGGTGGATCATTTTATCAGACGGAGCTTGAGCCATCACAGTCGAAACAAGTCAGGTTTATAGCACCCCAATCTTCATTGGTCATCTTCAAGTCACCACTGATTCGATTTCGAATAATAAATATGATTAATTGTACTTCGCAAACCAGCGTTAAGTCACGACAGTCATGGGTTAACATCGAGTTAAAACAGCTAACATTTCGGTGACGTCACTTTTAAAATTATGGGTTTCAATGACACCTTGTAACGTGTGGTTGGCGGACAATCATCATCGAGTGGTATGTGTGTGTGTTTGTGGGGGGGGGGGGGGGGCGTAGGATGTGTAGCTTTATTAGTAGATATTATTATTATTTATTGGTGTTTAAGGTCACATACTTATGCACAATGGCTTATCGTGACCGTGTCTGTTTTACGGGTGGGGGAGGCCGGAGTACCCGGAGAGAACCACCGAGCAGCGACCAGCAACTGTCAGCTCATCAACATTCTAACTCATTCCAGCCCCGCTCAAGCAGGGTTACAGCGGTTGAAGACATGTGCACCATTGACGTGCAGCACGCCTTAGTACACGGCGTCATCGTGCCCCTATGTGGCCAACCGGGATAAAGTGCCTTGCCCAAGGACACAACGTAGGTGGACCCGACGGGGATCGAAGCTTTATTTGTAGAAGCGAAGCGAATGCAGACAGTGATGAAATATATTTAAATGAGGATGTGGGGTGGGTAAGACCCAGGTATCTCACCAGGGGCACGTGTGCCCCAATAGGCACGAAGTGGGGAGAAAGTTGTATAACCTAAATAGTTTTTTCCAGTCAAGTGTCGCCTGCCTGAATAAACAGACGACACTTAACTGGAAACAACTCTCACGTTACTGCCCTTTACAATCGTCTGGTAAATAAATTCGTTCTCATCTTCCAGGTTTGCGAGAGTTATATAAATATAATTTGAAGGATCATGTTCGTGGAAAGATCGTAGTGATATTGACCGACGCCCCAAAAGATGGAACATTAAATTCGCAGCCCTGATATAACTTTTAGTTGATGGTAACTCTTGCACTTAAATATTAGAATTTGAATTCAATTTTCAAATATTATGTATGTGTCGAAAGTTGCTGATTTTTTCACCTTCCGGGTGTTAAATCGTGGAAAACCATAGAATTGCAAAATGTTATAGGCATGTTGTGGCATATAGTTATGTAATAGTCTCTACTACTGTGAACAGAAACTAGCCGGCATAATTTGTTATGCTTTTGAATGCTGTAACCCATTAAAAATAGCATGATTCATCATGGTGTTGTCCAGCAAAACCCTTGTATATCTGGATGTAGAATGGTATAACAGAGTATGTTGGAACAATGCACTTTGTAGCTCTAAAATTTGTTATAAGGGGCGAAGCGAATTCTTTTCTCAGCTCCCTCCATCATAATGCCAAATATAAACAGACTAAAATGAACTAAAGTACCCCAAGCTGGTTGAGTCAGCCATGCCGGTCACTCAGTGATAATACGAATAATATACCAATTTCTTGAAATAGTATGTTTGTACTCTTAGCTTCATTGCGTAACTTATATTAAATTGTCATTACGACTTAGTTATATTGTAATTGCAATTTAGTAAATTGTAATTACTATTCAGTAAATTGTAATTGCCTCTAAGCTAAATTGTAATTACAGTTTAGTTAAATTGTAATTACAAATTAACTAAATTGTAATTACAACTTAGTTAAATTTTAATTACAACTTACCATTAGGTGCCTGATAATCAGTGATCGCGGGGCACCAAGACATCACTTAGTGGTCACTAAAGTCCAGATGAATACGGGAGTATAGAATGAAGAGTCGTTTGAGGAGTCGGTCGTTTTGGAGCGACTCCTCGACTCGTTGTTTTCTCAATGGCAGCGAGTTGTTCATGGAGCAGCTCTTCGAGCTGCTTATCGCAGACTCATTTGTAAGAGTCGTTCGAAGGTTTACGAAACTCGTGGATGTCGATCAAGTCTGTTCTCATCTGATGCATGTCCTAGTCGTGTAAACAACGGGAGTACCCCTGCTTCGCCTCGCTTTTGCGGCCAACGAGTCAAATAGAGGAATTACGACCACTGGGTGACATGAAAAAAAGCTAAAAGCTGTAAGTAGGTAATAAATGAGAGTTCGAGCTCACCTGTACATGTACGTGTACGTGTACATGTACACATCCATAGGATTTAGTGTTAAAATCGTGTACGTGTACAAGATTTTAACGGTTTTTAGGGTGAGCTCGAATTTTTTTAACACTGAACCCTATGGGAGGAATCCGTAGTTTTACGTACACGTACATGTACCGTTTTGATTGAAATCTGCAGATGAGTTTTCCCCATAGGATTCAGTGTTAAATTGCGAGCAAAAAAAACGTTTTAAGAGTTCGAACTCATCGTCTTGTCGATTCTAACAATCTGCATCCGTACACGATTTTAACACTGAAACCCTATGGAGAGTGTTAAATTGCGAGCAAAAAAACGTTTTGAGAATTCGAACTCATCATCTTGCCGATTCTAACAATCCGCGTCCGTACACGATTTTAACACTGAAACCCTATGGAGGCGTACACGGAGATCCACTTGCAGATTTTAGGTTGGAAATCAACTCCCGTGAAGAGGTGATGTTTGAATCCGGAAACCCACTGTCGCGTTTCTCGAAGTGAGACTGGCGCACGTTATTGCGAGGTGATCTCAACGAGCACTTGATGGAAATGTTTTGAACGAAGAGTGTTGTCGTCGGTGTGTTGGAAATTCGCGAACCCGCTGTTACGTTTTTGATTGATATATATAGGAGAGAAAATAAAATATAAATAATAGTTATTTAGAAAAATAGATATATCAAATCGAATAGATAATAAAAAAAATATGTAAATCATGAGCGATTCTCAAGATATTAGAGTGAGGTTTCTTTTAAAAATGCTGATGTGAGCCTAAGCATTCTGCGTGAACGAACAACTAGGTCGTCTCTTGTTAGAACGATGCGTCGGATGTCGGGATCACCTAGACTTCGATCACGAGAATCATTCGTGTCTGTGGATGGAAAGGGAAGATATGGTCTTCAAGTATTTCGAACTGGCGTTCGAACGCGTTCAAATCAATGAAGTGATCGCATTTTGGAAGAGATTACTCTACTGTAAGAATCGAAGCAAGCCCACAGATTCGGAAGAACAGAAATTGGCGCGTAAAAGTCTGACTTTACGAGATAAGGGATGCATCTTGAAATTATTGTTCAACGAAGCATACGTCTAAGTTTTCTTGTTGATATAAAATAAGGGAGAATAGAAAATAAAAATAAATACACACATAAATTTTTTATCTAATATTAGAAAGAAAAAAAATACAAAAATGAGAACCAGAAATAAATTGTATCCGACGTTAGTGGACGACGAGGACAAGAATCCGATCGACGTTTTGCCGTTGCTAGCACAGGCGCCGCCTTGATATTCAACTACGTCGTCAAGACGTCCAGACCTAAAGGAACGTTTTCGTTCAGGATACCTCTGAAACACATCTTCGGATTTGCGGACGATTACAACAAGATCATGTACGGATTCAAACACAATCTGATGTTGATTCGAAAAGGAAACGACGACGCAATATTGAGACTCACTGCGACCGATGCGGGTAAGATAACTCTACACAAGATATCGTGGTTCGTTCCGCACGTGGAGCCTTCGATCGTGGAGAAAGCGCGTCTCTACAAGATCATAGAATCCAAGAGTAAATTACCCGTGGGATTTAGAATGAGACAGTGCGACACGGCTAGCATTCCTCCCTCCACGAATCACTTCGATTGGAGATTGACGGTGAAATCCGCTTCCGAGAGACCGCGTTTCATCGTGGTTGCATTTCAGACCGATAGGGACGGGTCTCAGGAAAAGAATGCGTCGCTGTTTGATCACTGCCATTTGAGAAACATGCAAGTGTTTCTGAACGCCACGAGATATCCAGCAATCGATTACAACATGTCGTTCAACAAGAACGATTTCTGCAGACTGTACGGCGACACCGCTGATTTTAGAAAGAAGTATCACGGTCTAGACGAATTGATGAGCAGCCCTAACATGTCTCCCGGTGAATACAAGTCGATGTATCCCATGTTCGTATTCGACGTCAGTAAACAGAGTGAACGACTCAAGAGTAGCGTGTTAGACATTCAGATCAAGATGCAATTCGATAGGAACGTGCCGAGAAAAACCGAAGCCTTCGCCCTGGTTCTGTCAGACAGAGAATTACAATTCGAATTGGATGGAAATAAGATGTTGATCATTCGATGAGAGACGAGTGTGAAAAAAAAATAAAAAACAAAAAAAAATAAAAAGTAATGAGTAATTATTAAAAACAAAAAAAAAAAAAAAAATAAATAAAGTAATGTGATCTAGAGAGATTGAACATCTTTCTAAATCTCATTACTTTTTTTTGTTGTTTTTTTTGTTTTTAATAATCACACATTATTTTTTTTTAATTCATTATTTTCCACGCATTCACTGTTTGTTCAAAGAATCTAGTTCGATAAGTAGACTCACCACGGAAGTGGTGGCTTCGGGATTATTGGTTTTCATGACGAAATTAATCCTGTCTCCGGCGTTCACTTTGAGAGGCGTGCCGAACGTGCTAACATTCGCGTGTTGATTCTCAGTCTTTTTGACGCTGTATCTCTTATCGCTCTCCACACCATTCACCATGAGATTGACGACCGCTCTTTTATTCAAATCCGAGGAAGCCAGACTCATTCGAAGGATTTCACCTCCCAGCGGCATGGGATATCCCACCTGACCATGTTTCGATCCGCTACCTCCATTTCCGAAAGACCACTCAGCTTTTCCTTCATCTAAGGTGCCGGCCTCTTTGGCCCACACGGTGATCAATTGTCTAGCATATTTGACTTTCTCCACCACCGAAATCAGGGTGCAGGCATCCGTCATGTTCACGGGATCCAGTAGATTCGTGAGCGCGTGTCCACCCATGTCTAGTTTACCTTCCATGATGTCGCCCTTTCTCCAGACCGAGTTGTCGTCCACATACTTTCTGCTGACCGCACTGGAATCGAATTCGGGATCGTGATCAAGACCGAATAAATTGTGACCGTTCATGTTGATGCCACTCTTCATGGTTCCGCCAGACTGTTTGTTCAGGTAGAGATTGTCCACTTGCGATTCTAGGTATTCTTGTGATTGTATCATGGCAGAATCTATGTAGCCCTTGTTGACCACTGCATCGTTGAGTCTGCGTCCGTGTCGTTGATCTCCGACAGATTCAATATCTTGTGGAATCCCGCATTCAGATCCGATTTCATTTCTCGTCCGTCAGACTTTCTCTATTCCAGATCTACGTAGTGTTTGGTTGCCACGTCCTTGGGATTCGTGGAAGTGGCCACGTTCGTTATCTTGTTATAATTGGCGTTCAATTCCGAGTGCATCGTTTTCATAACATATCTATTTCTCAGGTGTTCGCTGAATCTCGCGTGAGAGTCGTCCGCGTATTTCTTGGTCGCGGCATCGGTGGGATCTATGGGATTCGCGACGTTCACCAAACGTTTGGATTTCAGATCCAGATCGTCGGTCATGGTTTTATCCATGTAATTATCTAGCAGGATTCGTTCGAAATCGGCATTCCCCCTGTCGACGTATTTTTTAGTCACAGCATCTGCGAGATCTATCGGCTCGGGAAGATTGTAGAGCTTCTTATCGTTCATGTTCAAAGGTTCTTCTCGAGGTTCGTATCTCCGAACGTAACGTTCGTCCAAGTTGGCAACGTCGTAACCATCGTCGACTTCAAACGTCTTCCTCTTCTTTCTTGGGTTGACTTTTTCGTCGTCACTTCTACCAAATTTATCGACTGGCATGTTGTTGTGGGATTTTTTGTTTTTTAGAAAAATATGTTCAAACGCAGTTTATTAAAAATGAACTATGTTATTTTATTTTTCGTTTTTATTCGATTAAAATTTTTTTTAAATAATTTTTTATCTTTATATACTATAAAAAAAAAATCTCTCGCTAATGTAAATCATGGAGAATGTCTTGAAATCGATCTCCTTCAGACCATCTCTTGAGAATGTAGAGACACAGGTGACCGCAAAACACTTGATGTGGTGATTGCACTTGTTCCGTGTTGTAACGAACCATCGATTTGTTGAAATAGTTCTTTATTTCTTTTGGCGGTGAGATTCTGTAGCTGTCGAAATAATAATTTTTCTTCTTCCCGTTCTTCATCCACACCACCCAGTGAGTGCCTTCACCCGATGAATCGTCTAGATTTAAAATTCCGCATTCCGATTGTTGAGGTCTTCTCTTCGGCAAGGCATCTCTGGAAAACACTCCTAGAAAATCTTTGATTTTCAAATCTTTTGCCGCATTCAACAGATCGATGTTGGATAGGGGTTCGTTAGGTAAGACGACACCTTCTATGGATATCTTTATTTTCTTATTCATAAATGCGTATATATTTTTTTTATTTATTTATGACGTTATTTTTTTTGGTTTTTTTCTCTTTTTTTTTAAACTAACATTCTCGATGTCTCTATCGTTTTCTATAATTTTGATTTCATCTAATTCCTCTTGATTTTCTGGACTCTCGATATCTCTATTGTATTCTATAATTTTGAATCCATCTAATTCTTCTTGATCTTCTGGACTCTCGATGTTACTATTGATTTCTATAATTTTGAATCTGTCTAATTCCTCTTGATTTTCTGAAATCCTATCATCCACAATCATATCTGGAATCTTATCATCCACAATCATATCTAGAATCCAATCATCCATATTCATATCGTCTCTAATTAGATCTGCAGTCCAATATCCGAGTGCCAAAGTGCTTATTTTATCGTCTAACACGAATCTCTTATCGTCGTCGGCCGTCAGCGAAATCTTGTTGACTATTTTGGTATACAAGTCGTGATTTTCGCTTCGAATCGATTTCATAGTCTTATACACCGGACCACTTCCTAACAGACAATCTTTATACTCTTGGAAAGAGATGTTTTTCTTCACCACGCACGCTTTAACTCCTTTGCACTTCTTGATCTCTTCATCATCTTCTAGACGATAAGCATACAGTTTGGGTCTCAAGCCCACGAATTTGACGATTTGTTTACCGCTGCTCTCGTCCTTAAATTTACCCAACACCTTCTTGTTGTCGTTCGATTGAATGTTGGACGGGTGATCGACGGGATAATTGCTCATGTCGAACCACTCGGCCACGTCCTGAGATATATCTCAGTAGACGTCTTTCATCTCTATCTCGTAAACTAAACTGTCCGTGTCGGTGAACAGTAGTTTGGCTTTATCACCAAATTTTCGTTTGACGTAATCGTAGTGAAACTCGTACGTCAATCGCTTGCTGATATCTAAGATGATCGGTCCGAGATAATACGGTTTGTCGAACTTCAGATGCGTCTTTTGCATGTGAACGGCCACTAGATTTTCATCGAATATGGTTCGGTGTTTGTAATTGGGTTTTGCCACTAATGTTTTAGCTCTTTTCTCAGACGTGACATGTCGAACGTCAGTTCTCTTCCTGATGTTTTTCATCGATTTACCGTGCACGCAGTTGTTCATGAGTTTGAAGAAATCTTTTTCGAAATCGTTCTCAGCTCGAGTTCTGAGATTCGTGTTGAGATCGATGTATTTTTTCATCCAAGGCTCTTCGTCGAATCGAATGATGCGATGTATGTTGACTAATTTGATCCCGTAATCAACGTACTGTTTCAAATTCTCGCTGTAGACGACGTAGTTACATTTGTTAAATAAATTGGGAATGAGTTTTTCCTCGTCTCCCTCGTTCGGTTCCATTCGTTCAGGAGCCAGCGGATAATCGTTGTGTAGATCGTGTAATTCTTTCGGATAGTTCAAATCGACTTCTAAAATGCAAGGATAGTACCTCCATTTTTGCATCTCTTCCGGTTCCTTCACCCATTCGAAATTTCCAATCGGTAAAGGATGACTCATAGCCCAACCATACAGATTATTAGCGTCTCAATACTGTATGTATTTAGTCAATCGTTTCGAATCGAAACCTTCTTTCATGTAGGGATTGTTAGCCTCAGAATGTCTGTGGGAGATCATCGAGACGCCACCTCTCGCAGCCCTTTCGAACATGAGCAACATGTCCACATCAGATAATAATTCCAATTGGACTTCGGTGGTCTTCAACAGAGCATGCCACGCCAAACCGGGTGCGGTGAAATACCAAGCGGGATCCAGATTGTAATTTCGACAACATATGTCTCGAAAATTTTCAAACACGTCTGCCAAGAGTAGAACGTCGGTCTTCAGATAGAGATCGTGATAATCTCTCATGGTTTTCATATCGAATGATTTCCACACGTTTTTAGCGTGTTCGTAATTCTCGTCGGAAATGTCGGATTCATATAATTTCGAATAAAAATCTTCTTTCGAAGGTAGTGCGTTGTCTTCGAATCTCTTTAGATCATTCATGTAATCGTAAGGATAGACTCCTTTCCTCAACATGACGTCTACTCGTTCTTCGAAATGTTCGCTCATGATTTTAAATTTATCCTTGCTCATGTTATCGACTAATTTCTCCAGAGTGGTCGACATGAATTTAAAACTGTCAATGAAACGTATGCATCTACGAATGAATTTCGTTTTTTCTTCCAACGTCTCTCCATCGATTACTCTTTTCTCCTCCATGAGCTTCCATTTCGTGAAGGAAATGTATCTTTCTTCGCTGTTCGCGATGCAATTTAATTCTTCGTGTGAGGTGCCGAGATTTTTCACAAACAGATGACTGTCGTAACCCGAGAGATTGTGAAACATCACCGGATAGAAAGCGGCATCTCGATATTGTAAATTACACTTGCTGTGAGCCGGACCGCGATACAGACCCGTGTAATGATCGTGGTCTCTGACCTTCCTATTTTCCGTCGAATTCTTGTTGAATGATTGTCTGCATATGTGACATTCGGTGGCACTGTTATTTTCATCCTGCTGCTCTCGCATGATGATCATTTTTGCCGGAGTTTTGAATTTGTCGTATAACATTTGAAGTTTCCATTCTAACTCTTCCACGAACCTTTGAGCCACATCGTCATCTTCATACTGTTTCGTGTAGGTGAAGGGACCCATGTCGTGTTGCGAGTCGAAAGCGCATTTCACGTAAATGCAATAGCCCAAAGGTATGTGTTTTTGATATCTTTCAACGTAACTTTGAAGAGCGTTGGGTTGACAGGAACTCATTTTCGCGGTGAAACATTCGAAATCGGCATACATGATGAATGGTACTTTTAACCTTCTATTGTGATTTTCAAACTTCACAATGGTGTTGGGTTTGGGCATTTCGACGGCGACACCTTGATTTTCGTTGCAATATTCCTGATGTTTCGCCAACAAGTCTTTGCTGTGAAACACGTTCATGCAATTGTAACATAAAGATATCTTTCCGTTATGATTATTATTTTGTTTCGACAGTAATCGACTCAGATGTTTAACCCAACAATAATGACGATTGTCACCATTCGAAATCAATAATAAAATAATTGTCTTTTCTCTTCCGAGATACGAAGTCAGTCTGAGAGGATGGATCTTTCGTTTTTCATCGTCGTATCCCAAGACGGTGGGATTTTGAGCCTCGAAACATTCTATGTGTTTTAACTGTGTTGGAAAAGTCACTCCGGTCCAATCGAGATTTTTAGAAGTTTCCTCGTACTGAGAAACTCTATCGATGTTTATTTTGACAGGGTATAA
Organism: Pictodentalium vernedei; assembly: GCA_031216915.1. Classification (NCBI taxonomy): domain Eukaryota; kingdom Metazoa; phylum Mollusca; class Scaphopoda; order Dentaliida; family Dentaliidae; genus Pictodentalium; species Pictodentalium vernedei. The sequence continues at coordinate 94,085,711 of CM062291.1, read as the reverse complement.
AGTGGATGTGACTGCCCATTTAAAACACTGATCATCGTTATTTTTCACGTTGATCACGGCATATTTCTTAGCGAGGAAATACGGTAATTTCACGTAGGAAGACCCTTTCAACAAATCGTTTTTAGTTATGTGAATTTCGAGTTTCAACACCTCATCGAACGTCCAATTACTACCTTCATGTTGATAATTCGCGAGAGATGTCAACATCTTGTCTTTCATCTTTTCGAAAACGTCTGATAAATCTGAACCTCGAAATACGGGTTCGACATTAGATCTGAAATATGCATTTTTCACGATGCTCTCGCCGGACTTCACGTCGATTTCATTCATCACGCAATGGAGTATCATCTTAATTTTTAGTCCCATGTTCATGTATTTGCAAAACAAATCCAATACCTTTTTCTTCACCCATTCCATGAACAATTTCGGATCAATTTTCTTCAATGAGGGAACCACGTCGAAAGTTTTAAAAATGCCTTTGATCGCACTCTCCCATTCCACGGACTTCGATTGAAATAGTTCTGCGATGAGTCATGCTAGATATTCTTCTCCTTTCCCTTCGTCTATTGCTCGTCGAAGTTCGTTCGATATATCTCATTTGCCTAGAATCTGATGTGCATCACTCGTTTTCGTTTTTCTTTTCTTTTCTTTGGAAACTTGAAGTTCTTCAATGGCTTTTCGTTTAGTCGTCTTCTTATTTTTCACAATCGAAGCATTTTCGGTTTTTTTTTACGTCGGCATTTCGATTCCTTTTACTATCTTTTTCTTCTTCTCATTTTTCACAACCGATGCATTTTTTGACGTTGTTGCTATCGGCATTTCGATTCCTTTTACTATCTTTTTCTTCTTCTCATTTTTCACAACCGATGCATTTTTTGACATCGTTTCTAACGGCATTTTGTTTGCCTTTCCATCATTTCGCAAATGTTTCTGTATGACTTCAATCTTTTTTGATTTAGTTCTATGATTTCTGAAATGTGAAATTTTTAATAGTTTACAAATCTTGTTTAACTGAGGTATGGTTTTCTCATTTAAATTTTCCAATTTCTTTTTTATATGTTTGTTTCATTTTGTAAGAATATATTTTTTCGAATTTTGTATTTTAAATAATTTGTTTAAAAAGTTTTGTTTTTTAATGTGAAAAAAAAAAAAATTTTTTGATGAAATTAATCGATTTTTTTATGCTCCTTAACGTTAAAAAAAGAACGAGAAAAAAAGGATGTTAAAAATTTAACTTATATATATAAAGAGAAAAAAAACTTTTTAAACAAATTATTTAAAATACAAAAATTTAAAATATACATAATTTGCAAGAATTCGTAAAACAAAAAAAAACAAATAATCGATCATGATGACAACATCCATGACAGAATCTCGACATAAATGTTGACGTTGTTTAATAAATCGTTATTCTTCAAAAAACCAAGAAGAAAAAAATCGTAATTTATATTTACGCGTTTCGAAAGAAAACGATACGATTTGCGATAGAAAATCGAATCATAATACTATTAGCGAACAAAAATTAATCGACAATGTCATTCGAACTATTAAAAAAGAAGGTTCAAGACGAATAGAACTCTTACGACTTTTACGCGAAGTCTCGCACGAGGTTCAAAACAAATTTCCGCGAAGCAGAAGCGTGTTCATGTCACCCGATTCCTTCTCAATAGATGATGATAACTGCAAGATGCGAAGGCTAATTTTTAAACGTTTGATTAATACGAAAAAAAAAGATGTTAAAATTTAACTTCTATATATATTTAAAGAGAAAAAAACTTTTTAAACAAATTATTTAAATACAAAAATTTAAAATATACATTATTTGCAAGAATTCGTAAAACAAAAAAAACAAATAATCGATCATGACAGCAACACCTAAAAGATGCGAATTGAAATTGAAATGAGTCGAAGCGTGTACGAAATTAGGTTTTAAAATCTATACATTATAACAACACAATCCCATCAAATTGAATGAGGTTGAGACGATGGGCTTAGAGCGCTACTACGACAAATATCATGTGTCATGCTCGATTTGTTTTGCGAGTACCAAAGCGATCTGGTGAATAATATCATCGTCACCGAAGACAGAAAATTCGACAAGGACGATTTGTTGTTGTTCTTTAGAAATTACATATATCCAATAATCTCACTCGAACTCTTGGACAAATCGGGTGGTGAGAGCACGTTCACCGATGTAAAAAAACTTAAAAGAGTATAGATAAACATACAAGACATTTTCGTAAGTGAGAAAATGACGCATGTCAACATGCTAATAACGGACTTGGAAATATAAACAATAGAGAGATTGATTTTAGCAAAGAAGAAGGAAAAAAAGTAATGAGATCTAAAAGTGATCTCATTACTTTTTACAAAAAAATTTTTCACATTAAAGAAATTAAAATTAAAAACAACTTTTTTTTATATATATATATAAAGAGCAAAAAAACAAAACTTTTTTTTTTAACAAATTATTAAAATACAAAATTTAAAATATACATTATTTGCAAGAATTCGTAAAAACAGAAAACTAAATAATCGATCATGAGGACAACAACACCTAAAAGATGCGAATTGAAATTGAAACGAGTCGAAATGAATAAGAAATTCGGTCATAAAATCTATAGATTACAACGACACGATCCCATCGAATTGAACGAGGTCGAGACGAAGGGCTTAGAGCACAAATACGATAAATATAAGATGCCTTTGAAATTGGATGAAGCCGCGCTCGATTTGATTTACGAGTACCAAAGCGATCTGCAGAACATCGTCATCGCCGAAGATAGAGAATTCGACAAGGACGATTTGTCGTTGCCCTATGGAAATTACATATTTCCAAACATCTCATTCGAACTCGTGGAGAAATTGGGTGGTGAGAGCGAGTTGACCGATGTAAAAAAACTCAAAAGAGTAAAGATAAACATTCAACACGTTTTCGAAAAAGGAGAAGACACGAGTGTCAACATGCTAATAACGGACTTGGAAATATAAACAAGAGAGTGATTGATTTTTAGCGAAGAAAAATGAAAAAAAAAGTAATAAGATCATCTTTAGATCTCATTACTTTTTTTTTTGTTTTCCTTCTTCTTCACTATCACCATATAATATAATAACGTTTCCTTTTCTCTCAATTTTCAGCGTCGATTCTTCTTCTTTTTCTTTTTTTCTTTTTCTTTGTGATATGATACGTTTATAACAACATTTTTGTTTATCCGAATCATAATTATGAACGAATGTTGTGCATCTCTTGGTAACACTCGCATCATTACCATTCTCTTCAGAAGGTAGTGGTGATGGTGGAAAGCATCATCTCATTCTCAACCGTCTATCCCGTGCTTTATCTATCTCTTTCATTAGTTCTTTCCTTAGATATGCATCATTAGCGTCTAACCATTTTTTAAATTTTTTCGCTCTCTGTCTTGCGATGTTTGTCATTATCGTCAAATTGTTTCTCCACCTTTTCATCCAGGTGATAAATTTATTTCTCCACCTTTTTACCCATTTTAAATATATTATTTTATACTTTCAATGATTTATATTTGATATAATTTTATATTATAATAACATATTCAAAATCGGTATATTCTTAAATGGCGAATTCTCACCGAGCAACAAACCCTTGCCTAGTCGCTCAACGTTCTGTCCACTCTTCAGATAGAGGCCGTTTCCCCTCAGAGAGTTGCCACCTCTAACGGGTTCTAGATACAATCCTTTACCGCTGTCGTCTACGTGGACGCAACACATGGCTCCTCCCTTCTTCAAAAACAGTTCGCTGCCACCCATTAATTTCTCAACTGCCGAACTAGCGAGTCCTGTGTGAGCTCCCACGCCGAGAGTCTTTCCGAGAAAGGGTAGTGCCTTTGCGGCGAAGGGTAATGCTTTTGCGGCTATTCCTGCCAATAGCGGTAGGAAACCGCCTTTCATTCTCAAATTGTATCTCAATTGAGTGGGACTCATTCTCACCGTCAACCCTCTTCCATCGCGAATCGCTTTCTCCATCCTTTTGATTTGACTTCTGGTCCAAGCGATCGAATCCTGACTGCCTCTCGTCAGATCTTCGTGAGTGAATTTGAATCTCACCGCCTCGCCTCGAGTTGTTAACGCTCTCTTAAGTTTCTTCCTCTGTCCTGCAGATATGTTCACATTTTTAACCACGTATTCTGTCATAATTCTGTTTTTAAAATATATTTACTTCAATTGTTTCTTGTTTAATAATTATATTAAAATAATTTTGTAAAATTAATATTGCGTTTATTTTATTTTTGTTATCTATATATATACACAATTTTTTTGCTTTTATATTTCTCTTATGTGAAATCGTATCGTCACTCTCTCTCTCCGCGAAGATCTAACAGTTCACCATTTTGATCCGTCAACGTGGTTTTGAGACTATACAACGTGTCTAAAATCACTGGTAGATAAACTAAATTTCGAGGTCGCTCCACGATCTTATAACCCGGCGACACGTTTGGAAAGAAGGAATAGATTGTCGGTTGAGTGCTACCATTCACGTAGCTTCCAGCAATCATGTCCACGTTCACCAGAATGCTATTGACTGCGAGAATGTCGACCGTATTTTCAGATGCCACGTGGCCTCGATACATCTTTCGACCAAATCACAACATCTTGCCTATAGAATCGTCCGTGTTGAAATCCACTCGAAAATTATCTTCCAAATCCAACATCGTCTGTAAGGTATTAGGATTGGGAGCGAGTCTGATTTTGTTGCTTCCCTTTCCATCCATCTTCATTTGCGTCTGAATGTAATTGTTCAAATCGTCTATGTCGTAACTCCCTTTGGGAATTCGAATCTCCAACCAATCTGTTCCGTCGGAATACTTGAACAAGTTATTCTTTTCGGTGACGTTGGGAAAGGAATAATAAGTCTCCAGATTCACCAACACCATCTCGTATCTTTTCTCTCTATTCAATTCGATGGAAGGTTCGAATTTCGTAGCGGGTCGAGTCGAATCGCCACTCACCATGATTTGAATGGATTGTTTTGCAGCCGTATTCTCGGCTATCCGTTCTAACAATTCTCCATGTTCGAACATTATATTTAATTTTATTTTTTTATTCAAAACTAATTATTTGAAGATTTATTATTTTCTAAATTTTATTTTCACGCTCTATCTTATTATTATCATCAGAAACATAAAACTTGTCGAATCCGCACCGATATTTTCCGCGATTAAATTTGCTTGTCAAATCGATCACGACGAAATTGTAAAGTCCACCATCCCAAACCCTCTTGCAGAATCTCCTGAATTCCGCCGCGCTCATGTCGTTTGCGACGTGATCGCTGTAGATGTGATTGAGATTCTTGAGATCTTGGCGAAAGAGACATAGAAAATTAGCGTTCTCCCTTATCGTCTGTCTGGGCAATCGAAAATAATTCTGCGACAGGTAGAAACAGTCCACGTTGCTGTGTCGACCTCTAACGTAATACGATTCACATCAGTTCTGTCTCTCCAAAAGCAGATCGTCGAAAATCATGAGATTCTTATCTTCCGATTTCAGTTCTCTAGGATCCGGAACGTCGCTAGCGTTTTCATAAAATCGACACTCGACGTTCGAAGATGCATTTCTCTTCATCAGTTCCATCGCCGCACCGTCCAAAATGGTTGAAAGTGGAGCTTCGCTCTTGTCGAATTCCTCCCTACTGTCAAAGATTCTGGCTATGATGTCCTTGGGCAATCTACGATCCATACACTCCCGAAGCAATCTGTATTCAGGTTGAAACAAGCTCTTGCCAAACATGAACAATCTGTCGTAATCCAACCAGTCAGGTCGGGACAACAGATTCATCAACAGATTGGTCTTTCCACAATTCGATTTTCCCACTATCAAACCTCTTATGCTTTTGGGAAAGAACTCGTTATTCGACCTCTTGGTCGCGGCGTCGTTCCAAGACATATCTTTAATGTTCATCTTTGGTTTATTTTTGTTTGTTTGTTATTTTAGATTCTTTTCAAACGCAAATTTTTATGTTTTTCAAACTCTGTTTTAATGTTATTATTTATTTATATCACACCGTCGCGAGTTCTCTTCAATCCGGATCCACTCGTCATTTTGGCTAAATCTTGTATGGGCACCACAGCATCCTTAAAATCTTTCCAACTTTTCGGCGTTCGCTCTAACGCAGCTCGCTTCGCCGGCGGACTGATCAACTTGTCGATCAACGCGTCGGCTGCCCTCTTGCCAGCCACAGAAGCTATCCTACCACTGGCTTCGGAAGCGGCTTTCTTACCAGCATCCAAAGCCGTCTTCTTACCGCCCTCAAACGCGGTCGATGCGAGTTTTCTACCCGCATCGCTCGTGAACGCTCGCATTATAGAATCGACGATGCCAGAACCGCCTTGAACGTAAGTCCTGACGTATCCCCTGTTCTTTATCACCAACATATTTTATTTTTATGATATATTTTTGTTTTTTTCACTGGTAAATCGTTTTTGCCGTTTAAATACTTTTATTATACTAGTGTAAAAATTTACTGTTTTATTTTTGTTTGTTTGTTTGTTTCTCTCTACTTATTATATACACATCAATCCTTCAATTCGTTCATCAGCCTTTTATACTGGTTTTTATTCAAAACCTTCTGTCTTAACAATTCGTCAGATATAGTAACTATCTGATTATCTAATCCTGTGTTACCAGCCCGTCTGCTCGCCATCAACAAACTCAATCTCTGAGACAGAGCGTCAGAATCGCTCGGAAGAAAAGTGGTTTTCACCCCTTTGCCAGTCACCGATTCGACGAACTTCTTGTTCATATCCCATATGGGTTTCACCACTTTCGTCCACTTGTAACCTCTGTTGGCTTTGGGTCTCGTCTCTCTAGCATCGTTATTTCTCTTCATGGCGTGGGTCTGGACCAGAATGTCTCCGTAATTGTCGAAATCCTGTTCCGTGTAATCGCTGGGCTTGTCGTAAAGGAGCAATCTGCGCAGTCCATCAGTCAATTCGTATCTGTTCGAACCCACGATCAATTCATCATCGCCAATATCCACTTCCGTATCACCTACAAAAATCCTTCCCTCCGAATCCTTATAAAATCCATACAACTGATCGCTCTTACCGCCATCATCATCGGACGATGCGACGCTACTAGTGGTGATAGTTGAAGCCGTATCATCAGACTCGCTCTCTGTTTGAATTCCTGTGGGAACGTAATCCGGTGTAGATTGAACGGAATACCGATTTCCAAAACTAGGAGGCAACGAACCCATTCTCAAAGAACTCTCCTTTATGGGTCTCAATTCGTCGACTATCTCCTTCCTGCTTCGCTCTTGACCCTCCGTCACGGGTTTAAATATTTTTGTGGCTTCGCGTTTGAGTTCCATCTCACCAAGACGTCTGCTTCTGTCAGCAGACTGAATGCTCTTCTTAGCACGTTCATACTCTTCTAAAATTCGATCTCGATGTCTAGGATCCATCTGTAAAAACATCTTTCGTTTTAATTGTTTTTATTATTTTCAAAATTAAATGTTTAATTATATTTTTGTGTTTTAAGTAATAAAAATCTTTCCGTCTTAATATAATAATCTGAAAATATTCACATCTCAACTGACTGTGTTAATTGAAGTTTAAAAATACGTTTAAACAGTACATGACAAACCGGTTTCTGATTTAACGCATTTTGACAGTAGTTTTTACATTTGTCAAAAGATTTTCATTCACATCAAACAACCATTCACTCAGTGTCGAATTAAGAGAGAATCCCTTTGATGACTGTTAAACAGTTTCAACACACAAAAGAAAACTGATTTTAACGCTGAGAACTTATTCATTACAAAATCTCTCTCCGATTGCTATCATGAATATATTAAAAATTTTACCACTCAAAACCTAATTGAGCGGAAAATGCGTTTTAAACATTCCGATAAGTGTTTGACTTTTTTCGAACGAACGCTTAACAGTCAATCTCTCTCATCAAGACAAAACACGAATATCTATTACAGATCAACTCTTTCGAACAAAAAACCCTCAAAACTCAATTTCTATCCGTCCCATCAAGAGAAAACATGAATGTCTATAATACAGACCATATTCATAATCGACTCTTTTGAACAAAAAACCTCATTCACTCATAACGAAAACATGTGTTAGTTTTTACTTCAGGAAGACGTGACAGGGTTCGCGAATTTCCAACACACCGACGACAACACTCTTCGTTCAAAACATTTCCATCAAGTGCTCGTTGAGATCACCTCGCAATAACGTGCGCCAGTCTCACTTCGAGAAACGCGACAGTGGGTTTGCGGATTCAAACATCACCTCTTCACGCGAGTTGATTTCCAACCTAAAATCTGCAAGTGGATCTCCGTGTACGCCTCCATAGGGTTTCAGTGTTAAAATCGTGTACGGACGCGGATTGTTAGAATCGGCAAGATGATGAGTTCGAATTCTCAAAACGTTTTTTTGCTCGCAATTTAACACTCTCCATAGGGTTTCAGTGTTAAAATCGTGTACGGATGCGGATTGTTAGAATCGACAAGACGATGAGTTCGAACTCTCAAAACGTTTTTTTTTGCTCGCTATTTAACACTGAATCCTATGGGGAAAACTCATCTGCAGATTTCAATCAAAACGGTACATGTACGTGTACGTAAAACTACGGATTCCTCCCATAGGGTTCAGTGTTAAAAAAATTCGAGCTCACCCTAAAAAACCGTTAAAATCTTGTACACGTACACGATTTTAACACTAAATCCTATGGAGGTGTACATGTACACGTACACGTACATGTACAGGTGAGCTCGAACTCTCATTTATTACATACTGCTGTAGCTTCTACGATAAGGTCACCGGGTGGGTTCTCACGGCAGTTCACCCATGAGCCGACGAAGCAGCTCTCATTTTAAAGGCCCATGAGAAGATACCTCGACCCATTGCTCTCATGGCATCACCTGGGGCGCTATCGCTAGTGATCGGCACCAGCATTTACTATTGATCGTAACAGGCGATCAATAGTGAACACCTCTAGCGATCACTACTGGTGATTACTAGTGGCCAGCGCCCCAAATCAGGTCACGAGACCCAAAATCATAGCCCTTATGGATCCATCTAGGCTTCAGTGATTACAGGTGATCAGTACACCGGGTGAGGCCATCAAGGCCATGAGTTGAGGATCCAGTGAGGCTTCATTGAATTGAGGCTTCAATAGAACCTAAACTAACAGCCCTCATAGCCTCATTTGGTGCGCTGATCACTAGTGATTGCGACGGGCGATCACCGGTGATCATTGAAGCCTAGTCGAAGCCGTAAACGGTACGAATTGAGGCCTCACTTCATACCACACGTGGTCTCAGCCGCCACGCCGAGCATTAGTGGTTTGCGTCCCAAATCCATTTCTTATCATAAAAATGAAAATTGCTCTAATATGACTGTTACCTGCTACGGAAACGTTACTTATGTTAAATTTGTAATTACAATTTAACTAAGTTGAAATTACGATTTAGCTAAGTTGAAATTACAATTTAGATCAATTATAATTACAATTTAGCTAAGTTGTAATTACAATTTAGATCAGTTATAATTACAATTTAGCTAAGTTGTAATTACAGTTTAACACAAGTTACGCGATGATGCTAAATGAAGCTAATAAGCTGTTTGTAATTCTGCCAAGGAAATCTATTTAAATTAGGTGATAGTTATGCTGGAAAAATCATGAAATCTATGAAGTTCCCTAAAAGATTCAACAATTCTACATTAATGCTCAAAACGCAACAGCACGCACGCACGCACGCACGCACACACGCACGCAGCACGCACACATGCACGCACGCACGCACGCACGCACGCACGCACGCACGCACGCACGCACGCACGCACGCACTCACGCTAGCACATGAACATATAGAACCATAAGCAACTGTGTATCGCTTAAGTGTGTGTGTTTCTTTCGTTATTGAAACTTTTCCAAGCATTCGCTATATCACGTGAAACCGAGGTCGTTCCAATAAGATGTCACCTGATCTGGTTTTGTTGACATTTTAAACAAAAATGCGATCAAATTAACAAATTGTGATAACATGTGCTTCGGTAATGGGCTAAGCGATCAATTAGAGGAAGAATGCGATTCGAAATCGGCATTTGCCATTTGCACTTCGGTAAATCCGACACTGGCACCATGTCTAAGATAGCGTGGTGTGGATATTGCTAGATGTACAGGCACACTTACCCGATGGACTGAATTGTTGCTCGCCCACTAGAAAAAAACTTGGAAGCGTTTCAGGTCTCCACACTTGCAAATAGATAGGATCTGTTAGGTGGTCTTTGGAGATTTTTAGTTTCCATTCGAGCACTTTACCACAACAATCTACTTCATGATTCACTGCCGCTGTGTCCATTATTATCACAGTAGTATCTGGAATAAAAAAAATCACATTCTCTCTTCAAAGTTAATTTTCCTTTTCATTATGTGGTTGTTTGTTCACTGGGGTTTAGTAGCAAATTCAAAAGTTCAAAAACAGTTTGCTTTGTGTTACGGTTGGAGGCATCTGGAGTTCCTGACAGTGAAAAACGGAGGTGTGATGATTGGAGGTATCCGGAGAACTGGGAAGTGAAAACGGTGCTGCGACAACTGAGCATAAAGCTTTTTTGTCATTCCCAATTAACATAATCTGGGCTTGAGTTCGATTTGCTTTGCTTGAATTCAAGTGTATCATCATTGTGACATTCGTTCCTAAAAACTGTTCTCCCACGACTGCAAGGGGGTTAACGCTTTGTCCAGCATTGCTTACGCCCCATTGTAACAAGCACATCGAGCTCGTTCCAATACGGGCCATAAGCTACGTTTTGGTGACAAAATATGAAAAAAATAATCACATTTGACTTGCGATTTTTGCGAGAAGCACTAGTCGTTTTTGTAACGTGAGATTAGGTAAGTAGTTAGTCTCTTGATCAAGGACACAACGCAGGGGCTTTTATCTAATACATGTTATTGCATAACAAATGCGGCGCATGCGTTGCGTATGTTGGGATGAAGTGATAAATTATAATGTTTCTTTCCAGCTTTTCATATATCGATGCATTCGGATATGTCCAATTTGAGTCTTGCTGTAAAACAAGTACTGAGACCGATATGCAAGCTGAAATACGAAGTCACTGATTGATATCTGACAAAACAAATCGTTACCTACAAATTATATTCAGGGATTTTATGTTTCAGTTCAGGGGCGAACTCTGCCAAAAACGTTACCGGGAAATACACCAACGACGAGACCCAGAGCCGGAGAAATATTGATTTTTCTAACTGAACGAATACGGCTTCCTTGCTTCTGAGCGATCAGTGTAAGTCCAAAGAGAGGACATTTCCATGGCCTTTTTAGATCATCTTCATCGATCATTCGGTAACAATGGTTCTACCCAGTGCCGGATCAAGGCATGGGCTTTATGGACTGAAACCCAGGGGCCCCCGTCAGCTGAGGGCCTCCGGTGATTAAGTGAAATTAATTTTCTCAGAAAAGTTACTTCATTTGTAAGTGAAGAATGAAAGTATAAGTCTGCTGAATTATCTCTTTAAAAGGAGTCAGTTAATATACTATATAAGAAACTGGAATTTTTTTGTTGCCCATTATTCCAACTCATTGGAACTGGCATCCTGATTATAATGAGAAGACCTCATACTCGCTTAGGGCTTGTACAAGAAATCGCTCATTCTATCGAAACTTTTTCTTCTTTCGTCATTGCTTTGCGGTTGTGCTTGCACCAAAGACAAAGGTGCTGATAGAGGGTAGATTAGCATTGTTCTGTGATGTAATTTGAATTTACGTTATCCTATACATTTTGTGAAATTCTGCATTGCGTGCTTTTGTTAATTATCACTGGGGGTGGGGGTGGGGGGGGGGGGGTAAAGGGGCTCAGAGTCACAGTATCTGTAGCCCAGGGGCCTACAAAATCGTAATTCGTCTGTTGTGTTACCGGGAGGGTGGCATCTGAAAGGCAACAGTGTGGCCCAATTGCAGAAAATTTTGACGTTTGAAATTGATGGAACACTGTTTCCTGCCAATGGCAGTCCACATAGAGAATATTTCGATATACCGACACTTTATAAAATCAGATTCATTTCACCGTTTGGTCATTTTTACGAAATTCCACGCACCAACAGGTGTTGGCCTGATTCATTTTTGGGGGGGTGGGGGGTGGGCATGGGAAACCCAGTGAACCATGCGGCCAGTCCGCCCCTGTTTTAGTTTGTAAATTGGGTTCAGTTTGACTTCATTCGACAACAGTGATGAAATTTTAAACTGAGAAGCGAAACCATCTTACTAAAAGCACACTACTTCACTGTGCTGTAAAGAACAGTTAAACTGCTTTTGAGTTATTCTTCTGAGCCAATAAGAATAAATCTGGGATGGCGATACTGCTCATTTTGAATTTAGTACCACCTGTATCGCTGTTTCTTTGTGGCTATCGTGATAAATAAAAGAAATGAAATGATGGTTTGTTAAACCCGAATTTAAACTTAGTGCAATATAAGGGAATTTCTTTAAAAATCTTCTTCAGATCCACCAGTAAGAATAGTTTCATATTTGGTATATAGCATGTCTAGAGAGGTCAGATTCAAGTTTGTTCTAATCGTAAACCTTGGTTAATATTTGGGCTTTCCATTGGAGCCCAATTTTAACTTAGTGCAATATGAGGAAATTCTTAAAAAATCTTCTTCTGATCCACCATTAAGAATCGTTTCATATTTGGTATATAACATCTCTAGGGAGGTGAGATAAAAGTTTATTCTAATCGTATCCCTTGGTTAAAATTTAGGCTCTCTATTGCAATATGAGGAAATTTCTTTTAAAATCTTCTTTTTCAGATCCACCATTAACCATTCGCACTCTAGTGTCAAAATAGCAAACTTTTCAGCAGCAAATATTTCCCATAAAGCAGTTTGATTTTTAACCAAATGTACCTTGTTTGACAGATCTCAGTGAGCTCTGTCAAACAAAATATAATTGGTTAAATTCATAGTTAAAAAAGAGAAAAACAGAGTTACTGGAGAAAATTCTGTTGAACCACCAGAGTGCTATGGGTTAAGAATCGTTTAATAGTTGGTATATAACATCTATGGAGAGGTCAAATTCAATTTTGTTCAAATCGAGTCCCTTCCTTAAATATTTTGGTTCTCTGTGGGGGTTCAAAGTTTAACTTAGTGCAGTATGTAGAATATACTTTGAAAATCGTGTGCATCGCATCCGCCAGTGAAACTATTTTGATATTTGAGTATATAGCATATCTAGAGAGAGAGAAAGAGAGAGAGAGAGAGAGAGAGAGAGAGAGAGAGAGAGAGAGAGAGGGGGGGGGGGGAGTAGGGGGTCTACACTCCGTAATTCGCACATTGGGCCTCTCAATATGACTTTTTGAAACCGGGGTGATAAGCCAGATGACCCCCCCCCCTCCCTCTTTGGTTAGCCCATTTCAATGTGAGGTCTTATTGTTTGTATAATAAGGGTTTGTTAGGTTAGACACCCTCGCAAACTCCCCTGACAGCAGCCAGGGATGCAAATGACGAGTTCGGCAGACTCATTCAAATGCGAGGTGAAATAATAAGGCTTTCGTGAAGTCATTTGCAAAGACGAATAGAGAAGCATGGTAGATAAGCTCATATGTTTTGGGGGCTGGACCACAAATCACCAACATATAGCTTATCAACGGCACTGGACACACTCTCATACACACTCATACAGAAATCCAGACCTCGTAATTCACAATCTGGCATCTAAATACATGATTTTTGAATTTGATCAATAAACCATATCAGGTGCTTCCCACCCAAATCTTTCCATAATGGAACGCGTTTGGTCAGCTCATTTCAATGAGAGGTCTTACGATTCGTATGATAAAGGATTGCTGAATATATTTATAAAGACAAATAGACACGCATTGTAAAACAATCACATATTGGAGGTGGTGGGGGGGGGGGGGGGGGTGAGATCGGGATCTTGACCACCAAAATATAATCCAACTACGCCATTGGGCGATCACACCTTTATATACTTACACATGAAGAAACGGAGAGAACGTTAGGGAGAGAGAGACACAGAGAGAGAGAGAGAGAGAGAGAGAGAGAGAGAGAGAGAGAGAGAGAGAGAGAGAGAGAGAGAGACTCACATATAGAGAGATTCACAGAGAGAGAGAGAGAGAGAGAGAGAGAGAGAGAGAGAGAGGGGGGGCGGAGGGGATCTACACTCCGTAAGTCACACACTGGGCCTCTAAATATGATCTTTTGAAACCGGTGCAATAAAACAGATCATGTGTCTCCCCCTATCCTATTGAACGTGTTTGGTTAGTCATGCCCTTCAGAGGTCTTATTGTAGAGAGAGAGAAAGAGACTCACATAGAGAGAGACTCGCTGAGAGAGAGAGAGAGAGAGAGAGAGAGAGAGAGAGAGAGAGAGAGAGAGAGAGAGAGAGAGAGAGAGGGGGGGCGGGGTCTACACTCCGTAATTCACACACTAGGCCTCTAAATATATGGACACCAGAGTTATGAATAATTTCATGACTTCATTCCTCTGTAGTGTTAATGAACCACGACCAACGGAACGTGACCCAAAATACTTCTTCGAACCACTTTGTTAGACGTGCCATTTATGCCTCTTGGGGCTTCCTGTTTTAAATATCATTTTTTCAAATAAAAAAAACAATCAACAAAACCATATCATGTGACCCTCACTGGAACGACCTCGACGAGGAGCTCATTTCAATGAGGGTTCACACGATATAGTTTTGTTGAATTTTTTTTTTTAAATATCGTTTCTTTCAACTGCTTAATTTGTAAATTACGCGGGGTTTGGATGTAGACGATTCATTAGGTAAAGCAGCGGCGGTGGAGCCATGGGGCACAGGGGGGGGGGGGGGGGCACATGCCTCTCCACTTTTTCCACAGATATGTTTCGCAGTAATACAATGGGCTAAAATTGGTGAATGCAAACGTGTCAGTATATAGACGTTAACATTATTTGCAAATCCAAGCAATATTTAGCCAAAGAATCCCACTTGCGGCCACTCCGATCCGTTCCTCCTGCTTCAACAATCTTCCAACTCGAAGGCTGGCATTCGAGTTGAAAGATGGTTGAAGTAAATGAAACGGACAGGCCAGTGACCACACAGCGGCATATCCATCTAACCGAGAGACGATGGCGAGTCGTGGTACATTTACCAACATACGATTGTTACCTTTCTCGCACAAGGTCAAACCATGGTAGCATTGTAAATTTGTGCCCCTCCACTTTTATCGAAAATCCGCCGCCTCTGAGGGAAAGTGTTAACTGATGTCTATATTCGTAATCATACGTTTACTGAAACATTTATATGAAACTATCTTGGAAGAGACAGAACAATTGTCCAAATGCATGGTCCTTGAAAGTGGCGCACAAGAGATCTTGGAGTACTTGAATTAACCCCATCCGTAAGTGAATGAACCTTGTGAGAGGAAATCGTGTATTTTGCTTAGGAACAAAGAACAAATCTTTCAATTTATTTTTGAAATGAATAATGTCAGTCTTACTTTTATCTTTCCTGCAATTTTATTTCGGTAAAAATTTTGAAGAGAACAGAAATGTATGGTATTTACCAGCGGTATCTGTGAGGTCTCTATCCTTATCATCACCTTTTGTACGGTCTCCAAATCTTTGATTACCACAATCTGCAAAAATAGTAAATACAATTTTTATTGTGACGTTGAAAATCATTTTGTTCAGTTATAACCAGTTATGTTCACCTCTGATTACACAAACTATTTCATCTTGAATTACAAATAAAGTATGTGGACTAGTCAAGGCTGTAGATTAAACTTACAAATTTTTACAACCAGCAGCGAATCCTGAATGTTGTGCTTGGGAAGGAGACACATTTCAATAGGCGAATGGCAGGGGCGGACGGGGCAGAAAAAAACGTACCAAGAGAGGCCCGGATCCGAACAAAGAACGAAAGAACGCTGCTTCCTTGCATCTGAGCGATCAATGGCTGTTCACTGACATTTCCGATGGCATTTTGATATCATATTTGTCGGTCATTTGGCTAAAATTGTCGCACCAAAAAGAAGGCCAGGACTCATCAGACCGACCATAGTTCGGCCCAAAGGCAGAAAATTTTGATTTTTCGAACCGAAAGAACGCCATTTTCTTTGCATCTGACCGATCAATGGCAGACTAGACTGCTTGTATATCGAAATGTCCTTGGTGTGGACTGCCAATGGCAAACCAAACAGAAAGACCATTTCGATAAACGGACAGTCTGTGCAATCAGATCCATTTCACCTTTTGGTCATTTTCACGAAATTTCATGTGGTTCAGCTGCGTAAATTTGATGCTTGGATATAGTTTTTTGACGTCCGTACATTACATTATGCTGTTTTCGGGAGTGGTTGGAGTATACAGTCCAGTCTGTTCAGAAAATGTGTGGTGTCGTGTGTGTAGGATGGTAACGACTCAACGTGTTGTTTTAATTCAGACGCCATCATTTTTGCTTTTGCTATTTTCTCTTTTTGGTGGTTTATACCCGAAATTATTGTTCTTAAAGGGGCTTCATTTTACCCCCACTTTTTTCAAAAAGTCGAGTATACTGGATTGCGCCTGTCCGTGAGTCCGTGCGTCCGGCCCAACATTGGGGGTTTAGGGAATATTATTATTAGGGGCTACCTCCAAATTAAGGTAGTGTTAGGGTTAGGAGTGGGGTAGGGTAGGGTTAGGAGTAGCCCCAGAGTAGGGCGTAAGGTTGGGGGAGGGTTAGGTCCGGGAGGGTAGGGTTGGGGTCGGCGGTGGGGTTTTAGTTTTAGTAGCCCCTAAACCGAAAAATAGCTCCTAATCCTATTGGTTTGGCTAGGGTGGGGGTTGGGTCAGGGGTGGGGTGGGGTTAGGGTTAGGGGTAGCCCCAGAGTAGGGCTTAAGGTTGGGGGTTAGGTCCCGGGGTGGGGGTTAGGGTCAGGGGTGGGCTTTTAGGGTTTAGGGTCAGGGTGGGGTATGGTTAGGGTGTGGGTTTTGGGTGGAGGGGTGTGGTTAGGGTTAAATATAAGTTCTAGGGTGGAGGGGGTGGGGTTCTGGGTAAAATAAGGTTTTGGACTTACAAAATATTTTTTTGGTAGCCCATAAACCCGAAATGTTGGTGTGTCTGTGCACCCGTCCGGACGTATGTCCGTCCGAGCTCAGAGGTCTGTTCGCATTATAACTTCAACATTACTGCTCAGATTTCGAGATAATGTCATAGAGATGTTCACTATCATGCGACCTTGAAGCAGCATAAGCTGTTTTGCTGTTGAAATATTTTTTCTGTGAGTTATGGCCCTTTGAAAATACAAAAATAAGCTATTTTTTGTCTGTTCGCGTAGTATCTCACGTTTGGGTTATTGGATCTCAATGCAATCTGGAATGAAAATTGTTAATAAGAAAGGCTTTCAAATGAGTCTTTAATAATATTTTTTACGTTTCATCTTTTAGACTTATACCCCATTTTAACTTTGAAAAATCGCTTTGTCTCGTAAAATAGCCAATTTTTTATCTGTTCGCCTCATATTTCGGGTTTAATTTATCAGATTTCACTGAAATTTGGAATGAAAATTGTTTATGGGAATGGCTTTCGAATGAGTAATGTACCTGTAGTAAAACAAAGAAAATACATGCAAATCACCTCCCCACGTTTGACATTATGTCGTTGTTCTACACCTCTAATGTGACTGGTCCGATCATCACTACACTCCAGTAACAGGTGTTTCTGACCGTCACAATTACGTTGCTATAAAACAAAGACAATAATTTTGCTGTTTGTCTCGTAAAATAGCCAATTGTTTGTCTGTTCGCCTCATATCTCTGGTTTGGTGCTCCCGGCTCTCAGTGAAAATTGGAATGAAGATCGTTTATGGGAATAGCTTTCACGGTATCATGGATCATTTCTTCTCTTTTCAGTGTTTGGCGGTATGCACCGTGGGGGTATGCCCGGGGCGTAGCCCCCTCTTGTTTTTATCTATTTTGGGGTTAGCTTTTACTGATCTTTACTTGTTGACACCCAGGAGTGATATGATATGGTGATTTTGCACGCAATGCACTTAAACATAGAGAACAACACGTTTGAATGATTCAAGTCAATGTGTTAGATGTGTGAATACTGTGTGCGAACTTGCCCATGCCTCTGTTACCAGGGCGAGGCTGAGATAAATGACAGAAGGCTCGTAATTCTGAAGATGAGAACAAATGTTGAGCGTAATAATACGGAATATATCTTTACTTGTTGCCACCCAGTGAAGATATGATACGGTATTCTTGTGCATAATTTACACTTGAATACAGAGAACAACGTGAAACGCGGAATATATCTTTACATGTTGACGCCCAAGGAAGATATGAAACGGTATTTTATACCTGGGTTCGTGATTAGGAGCTAGGCAGCCACTTGCCAGGCAATAAATCGACGTGTAAGATGTACGCCCATCTCGAACATTTTTTCAATTCTGATTTTACCATTTAGGATAAGCGTGAAGCAAAATTGTACGTTTCCATAATGCGGTATACATTGGTACGGCACTTAACCAACGGAATATGAATTAGTCGAAAATGAAAGCCGCACAGAAGGGAGTAATTTCTCGAGCATGACGGCAATTTTGACAAAATTATATTCATATAAATCGCCCATGTCAAACAGGAATTTCACCAGGCATCGTCCTAACACCGCGCCACTGGTTTGAAAACTGTGAAGTTGTTTGGAAGGCGACCTCGACTGGAGTCAAAAATACCCTGCCACAATACCAACGACAAATGATTATTTTGGAGATTATATACCATTATTCGAGGGTGACTGGATTAGAAAGTCACTCCTCTCTCAAAATGTAATGTTCTCAGAAGAATGACCAGTAAATATTTTTAATCTGGCCCTTTATTCTACAAATGTATAAAAGAAGGATCACTTGTAGATAGTTTTATTTCTGAAGGGATGTTTTTATCGAAATATATTAAGTGAAATTATCTTTGATGACTACTTTGTGTAGTATATATATATATATATATAAACTTCTTCAAATACTTTTTATAATTTTGTCAAATTGCCGTCATGCTTGGGAGATTACTCCCTTCTAAACGGCTTTCACTTTTGACTAATTCACATTCCGTTACGTTGAGCGGTGTACCAATGTACGCGTCTTGGGAACGTAAAAATTAAGCGTCACGCTTATCCTAATTGTTAGATGAGAATAAAAAAATTGTTCGTGATGGACGTACGTCATACAGGTCAATGTATTACCTTGCAAGTGGCTGTCTGTCTCCTAATCACGGACCCAGTTATAAAATCACCGTTTCATATCTCCCTTGGGTGGCAACAAGTAAAGATATGCTCCGCGCTTCACGTTGATAATTCTCTTTTGACAAGTGTACATTATGCACAAAAATACCGTATCAAATCTGCCTTGAGTGTCAACAAGTAAAGATATATTCAGCGCTATTACGCGGATGCTCCCATGTTTAGAATTACGAGCCTTCTGTCATTTATCTCAACCTCTCCTTAGAAGCATAGGCAAGTTCGAATACAGTATTCACACATCCAACCACTCCTTGATCCGAATCTTTCAGATATATATATATATATATAGCTGAAACCAGGCGAAAGTCAGAAGAAATTGACTGTACACTGAATCATATGACCTATATATATTTCCCTCTTACATCCTATGTTTTACTGATTTGAATAAGCCTGATAAAATGGAAAGAGTGATATATTTCACAACATCCATCGGTCTTATGAGTAGGTTATCAGTACCCCTAAAAACAAGAAACTATTTTAAGGTGGAAATTGGTTTAAAACAATGTTTTGCATTTTTTCGGCCTATACCACGCCTAGAGTGCAACAAGGCGCCCTCTGGAATAATTTAGCATCCAGATAGGTCCTTTTTCCACGCAAGGAATAATTTCCTCTCTCCATGGTAATATTTGAAATGGGAAGAAGGAACACACAGCTGTCTTCGCTCCTCAAAGCGTTAAAACAGCTTTTGGATGTGTGAATTGTATTCACCGAGAGTGTTTATAATTATTGTGTACAAACAACTGTGATACTCTTCAGGTTTCCAAGTCCGACCTGTTCATAAAAATTCTTTTATGAGCTTGTATTGATTGGTAAATAATGTTAGAGAGAAAAGTTGTTCAGTTCAAAAGTGTTATTTGAACATCAGGCGATTTTATTGAATTTTCGAATTGATAATTCTAACATTAAGTCAATATGGCTTTTATGGTACTTGTAATTTATGAACAGGTTCTTTCTTTTGAAAAGTAGAGTGGCACTAAGTGCGCAGTTTATAACATTGCTTGCCCCATTCTTCTTTTGATTTTGTAACGACAGTACTGAATATTAACCCGTTCAAAGACTGGGTTTACACTCTAAAATAAGTTGGCACATAATCGACCCAAATCAACTGAGATGCGTGAATACGAGCCTAATTGTGTTCAGATGCACTCAACCCAGTTAATTTGGGTTATTTTTAAACCATCTGATTATAGAGTGTACTTTTGATGAATAGAATGTTAGCGAAAATCTTGCCGTCATGCAATACTAGCGGCCAAACATATAAGCGTACCGAATTATGACATGGCTGTGCCTGTGGCCTGCTTGTTTGTCCATTATCTTTTGCTTGTTCAAGCAACGTGGACTTAAAAACTGTCAATCAGATGTACGAAGACCGTTTAATATTTCTTCGCGTGTAAAACACCTTTAAACGCGTGTAGTTGAAAATCGATATTTACGAAACTCGGTAAAAGTTGACGCGGTTTCGTAATGATCGTCGAGGCAAACGAGAATAATAGGGTTCGCTTAACATCCTCGGGGGTATGTTTTACAGGCGTTTAAAGCGACATTAAATTCAATAAGTCTTTGAATTTTCTTGTTGTAATGTATGTGATACAAAAACAAAAAGAAAAAAGAAAAAGTAAAAAAAAAAAAAAATATATAAAATAAAATAAAATGTGGAATTGAATCTTAACAAAATCTTTTGACACGCTATATTTTCTTCTTTGAGTCTTTTGTCGTTGCAGAGTTATCGCTTTTGGACTTCTTTTTGGGAGCAAACTCAGTCAATTATTGTACCACACAAACAACCTCTGTTAAATCTGTATATATCAAATCTATAAAGTTGCAGTTCACAAATGCGTCAGATCTGAGGAATCGATAGCGCTATTGAAGAACACATATGCGGAAATAATCACAGAGAACTCAGAAAATGGATCAGTAGTATAGCATTTGATTCTCTCCCCTTTTTGGTAAGTCTCAAGGATGGTCATATCTGACGTAATCAGCCATTTGACAGGAACAGACGTTCTAATGGTTGCATTAGATCAAATCAAATCAAATCAAATCTTTATTCACTCTCCTTGACCACATAAGCGATGTGAGAGGTATATATGTGTGTACATTAAAGTATATTGTATAGCAGCCAGTATAAATTGTTACATATTACTAAATATAAATAGAAGTGGGATATGACAAAAGGCAACAAGACTCACCCCCAGTATAAAAGGGACTCCAACCGAAATCGATTAAATATCAGAACATCTCCATAAACTGAAACCTCTTCCAGCCTGAAACCACAGTTGCAGGATGTCGCAGGAGTCGACTCATTGCGTCGACTCCAGTGGCACGACCACGCCCGCGAGTAGCTGTTCAGCATTTCACTTCTCGACATTGCGTCGCCTGGTCGCTAGAGTGATCGATTTAAAATTCACCCTAAATTGATCATAACTAAGAGATACTTTATCGTTACATATAATCTAACAACTATCAGACCCAAACGTTAGTTTGAAATGGAACCGTTCGCTCAAACACCCTTAGGAGAAGAAAATTATACGAAAACAAGGATGCTTCAAGGGGCACCATGTTCAACATATCACGATAAGGTAGGTACGCAGGTACTATGTCTCATATACCTTATGTCCGCTGCAGACCGGGAAGAGAAAATTTGATATTCACAATTAACGCGTCCCCTCAGTCGCGATTTCTGACTGGGTTGGGAGTGTTTTATACTGTGCATATCACCAAAATTAAAACTGAGATATCAACGAGGAAAAGACTCGTGGATTCGTGTATTTTTTGTATCCTGATCATCTTGTCATAAGATTAACAACTCTAATAGTAGTGGTAGTACACGTGAGTGGTTACTTTGTGATGCCATCGCCGTGGCGACACTTCGCCTCACTGTGCATGCACGCCCTGTGTTTCCAGGGTGGCGCACGCTTCCGCGGATCACGCTGACAACTTAACTCGAAGGACAAGTCCTGACAGATATAGAAGGTTTTGGACAATAAAGATGTACGGTAGTTGCACCCCGGATGCGACACGAAAGTAGCGAAGTGGCGATTTTCACGAGGCCATCGACTTATGCTCAGTCTTAGTTTAATTGCATGTCTGTCAAGTTACCAGGATGAAAATCAAAGAATGCTTGTGAAAAAGCCAACTAGCATGTGTGAGCCAAAACTTTAATTTCTCGATTATACTTTGTGCACAACGATTTGTTTGGTTAAGTCATAATTAATGATTTTCTGCAACATCTTGAACATTGGATTTAGCTTGTTCAAGTACTATTTGTATTCTTCAATTGAGCGGGCTTACAAACCCTAAACTGTGCTCGCACTGGAAACAATACAGAAAATCGATTTTGAAAAATCAACATCGCATCACTCGCGTCGCATTCAGCGTGCAACTGCTTTTAAAATGTTTGATACAACATGCAACTGCCTTTAAAGTGTTTGGTACGGACCGATTTGTGCTCGAGAGCCTGTTCTATGGTATTCAATCATTCATAGGCCTTCTCCAGGTTTAGTAGGATAAGAGGTCGGTGGCGTCTTTCTTTAAGACGGATATGCTGTGGACATACTGGAAAACATCTTCCATAACGACATGTGTGCCCATGGGGCTGGGGAGTGGGCGGTTGTCACGAGTGTGTATTTATTATTTATTAAGGTTTAACAATACTTTCAACAGCCAGTGTTATCTCGTGTCGGGAAGTTTTACTGATGCAGGAAGCCGAACTACCCGTCGGGAACCACCAATCGGCGTTGCGTAACTATCAGACTCTCGAATTTCTCAACTGGAGCAACTGTCGGTAGCTGTGGTGGCAGGCGTGAGTTCTATCAATGAGCAATACGTCTGAATGCACTCTGCAACCGTGAACCCGCACGCACAAAGGTATGAACTGTCTTGCTCAAGGACAAAATATATCCTTCCAAGAGGATATATATATATATAAATTATCCTTATAGGAGGATATATATTTAATATTCGGAAAAAATATTTAACCCGATGAACTACCCATACTTGGCAACATTTTTGGCTCCCTGTCCGCTATAATGGATTATCTTTTTCTTCGAAACATTTCGGGGGAGGTGAAGCAGAGTTTGATTGCTGCGATAATATATCCGTGCTTTGCGTGTGCGCGTGTAGGTAATCGTATCTGTCTGCCAAAGGTACTAATCAGCATCCAGACATATTGTCACATACCTCGCCTCAACACTGTTATTTTCGGTTGTGTCGGTTTTATCATCTGGATGGTCCTCTCCTTCATTATTTCTTTCACTTGTCCCTCGGATTGTTTCATGGGGAGGCGTTATACCAGTTTATTACTTTACTGGGATCACCGGGTTTGATTATAAACGATAACTTCACAAGTGAATTATGCAACCAATAAATGGGTTATGTATCTGTGCGCGCAAACGAAGACGCTTTGCCGTGGGTGTAATGGGGACTTCCATTTTCTTTTAACCCTTTAACACGAAAAGCACGAAAATTCTTGAATAACTATTATTTTCATTTTTTGTCTCAAAACATAGGTTATGACCCCTGAATGGAACGAGCTGAACAAGATCGTTTCAATGAGGGGTCATAGCCTATGTTTTAGAGACAAAAAATGAAAAAAATAATGAAAATTAATTGGCGTTTTTTTAGAAAAGTACTGGCCAGTTTTGGCCGTTACGTTAGGTAAAGGGTTAAATAATATAATTATCGTTAATAATGAAAAGTAATAAACAGAGTAATCGCTTGACTGGACTGGTTACGTGAAATAATTCATTCGAGGCGAGGGACTATATTGTAAAACACTCGTGCGCATTCGCGCACTCGTGTTTGTACAACGTCCCTCACCTCTCATGAATTATTTCACGTAACAAGTCCAGTCAAGCGATTACTCTCTATCTCATGTTGACTTGGTTCTGTAACTTGGCTGTCGTCATATAATCTATTTATTATTTGACTGAATTCAAAGGGCAAAAGATCAAAAATTTTCTGTCCTCCTTCGTCCAAGTCTGTCGTTTGCGAAGGACCGCCACCAGTTGCTCGAAAGTCTCCCGCCCTCGCACCATAGGTGTTTTTTGCCTTTTGTTTCACATACGACCTTAATTCTCGATAATCTATTGTTTTCCTTGACTCTTTTTCTTGGAACTGATCTTTCATTTAATTATCTACATTCTTCCATGCATCCGTTGTAAACGATTAAGATGTTATGTCGTTTTATTTATTTTCTATCACCTCTGTTCTTATTTTATTATACGCAAAACGATAGATTATCGAAGGATTTGCGGAAAGATAGAAATCGTACCCCCCACTGTAAAGATATAGAAATTTTCACTTTCACAGTATCACTCAAAATGGAGGCTCTCAGAGCATCACTTCATGGTGAATATGAGTAAAATTATCACTGGAAATGATCAGTTTGTTCTAAAAACGTGTAATGAAAAATGAATCTAGTGTTTTGTGAGTTGATACCGATCATTTCTAGCAATAATTCAATACGTATTCACCTTGAATTGATGCATGAAACCCGTTAGTCCAAACATGGTCTGAAAGTCCGTAATATAATTTGGGGGTTTGGTACGTCCTTTCAAAGGACGTACCAAACCAAAAACTTATATTACAGTCTTTCAGGCCATGATTGGACTAGAAACCCTCCAGTTGTATCAGATTGCAAGAAGCTATCTGTTCCGAGTATCGATCAAATCACTTCCGCGTATCAATGATTCAATGCGCTGTTTACTTTCATACATCAATTCAAGGTTGAAACTAGTGAAATTATCAGATTCTTACAGAAAACGTATAATAAAAAGAAAATCTAGTGTTTTTGAGTAGATCCCGAAAATTATCTTACTTGTGACCGAGACAGACGGGTACTTTCGCTCGCGCAAGCGCTCACGAAAAATAAACATTTGTCTCTGTTATATTATGATAGAAATCCGTTGATTATTGAACGAGGGAACAACACTTTTTAACAAAATTTCTGAATATACCGTCTCTGATTAGCTCATGTTTTGTACGCGTACAGTTAATAATGGTTGGTACGCTTTTCCTGAATACTGTTTTCTTATCAGGCAAATGCAGACACGAGCAAACGTAGTTCAATAAGTGATTTGGCTTGTTCGCGTACATTTTTAGACGGGCCTAGTAAATCTGGGTGCATATGTTCGACAGATCCCTTTTTTATGACGGATCAGTCCTGACAAAAGGAAGGGTCTTTACGATAACCAGCATTATGGCATACCCAATATGGCCCCCTTATCAACCATTTTGTTTTTTTGGTGATATTTGCCTGTTCCAAACTTCAAAAACGAATGACCAGTTGGTCGCATTTTTTTCTGGTGCAGTATTGTTTACTCTTGGAAAGTTCTTTTCATTGACAGGTATTCTGGTATACCGAAAACCAATACAGACACCTTAGATCTTATAATAATATTTGATTCATCGTGAAAAACATGAAAAACGAATGACCAATGGGTCCCGTTTTTCTTAAGCATTACGTTTGACTATAGGTAGGTTCTTTTCGATTAGCAGAATTCTGACATAATCAGTCTGGCCGCCATGTCAGCTATCTTGTTTTTTTTATTTGTTACTTGTCCACGCAATAAGCTGATAAACGGGTTTGGTCGTTACGTTGGGTAAAGGGTTAATAAGCACCCTGCTGTAGCACAAACGTGTGTCAAGCGCCACGTTAAAATGGGACGTTGGGAGAGTAGTGGCTCCTTGTTTAGAGAAGTGGACTTTAAACCGAAGTGTTGACGGTTCGATCTCAACCCCCATCAACTGGGTAAGAGACGTAAATCGTGAGAGCACGGTGACACTGTGTGCCAATGCGTACTGCACGTGGATGGTTCACATGACCTCAACCGCTATTAACTTTGCTATTAACTTTCCTTGTGCCACGTTAGTAAATTGAGAAGCTGGCCGTCGCTCGCCGCTGCTCAGTGGCTACCTCTCTCTCTTTGGTGTCCTCCACAAGTTTAAGACGGTCCGATGAAGACTGTCCGATGCGATATGACCCTGGCTGTTGAAAGTTTAGTTAAACTCAAATGAACACACAGTTACATCAATGGACCGTGATTTCTTTACAAAAAATACTTTGACAATGGGACCTCATCACGAAAAAACAAATAAAAGAACATTATTCACAAAAATCAGCTCTATTTACAAAAATCATCATTAAATTTTCGATATTTAATCGTCTCAAAACTTAGCTTATGACCCTCATTTGAACGAACTCATTCGAGAGGAACGACAATCTGATAAACTGTTTCTTGCATCCTTATGGTTAACATTGGAAGTCAAGTTTGGTATAGCGGAGACAATACACGGGCCTTTCGGGTCCAGCATCAATTGTATGTGTGCTACGGTGTTATCTACAACTTCCGATAATCCATGAGATATTTCTAGTCTACAATACCCGTGAGGTAAGGTGTTGGGCTACAAACGATATAACTTGGATTGTAAGTGAGAGAGTCCAATTTACTTACCGTTGCTCGATAGTTCTTCTGATGAAATGTTTAGAAAAATAATATTTTTTTCAATTGCTAACATTTGTAAATTTTGTGAGAGATTGCGGCCGATTCGATTCGTTAAGTTAATTGTTAATCAAGTAATTCCAGTTCAGAATTGTAAAATAAATCTATCATCACCATTATGTCTATGTTCAAAATGTATCTCGCTCTTGTTTCCCGGGCCTTATCTCGACTCGCCTTCGACTCGTTGAGATATGACCGTAGAAACAAGAGGTCGATCCTGATACAACATTTTGTACATAAATATTATGGTGATAAGATTTAACGACACGTTTGACAACCAAGGTAGCGTAGTATCGAACAGTTTATGGATGGAGGGCGGCGGAGCTCTCGTAGATAAACAACGAGCAACGGCGACCATCCATCCGACTTCCCAACGTACTAACTCCACACAAGCAGAGTTAGCATTGGATGAAATCAAGTGCACCAGCGAGTACGCTTTAGTACACAGCGGTTCCATGCCCCAACGTGGGCAATCGGGATTAAGTACCTAGCCCAAGCACGCAGCGCAGTTACCCATGCCAAAATTAGAAGCAAGGATCTTTCGGTTTGAAGTCCAATGCCGTAAGTACTAGCCACCACGCTTTCTGGCGACAACATATATGAGCTCAGAAGATCAGTGTATGACATGCTCATAGTTTTTCATGTATTCATGTTCTTTTACTAAATAAAATTAATCAATCAACCATTCTTGCCTGAAAGAAAGTTTCCATTGTCATAATGGGGCTTATCTTTTCATTATTATATACTTTATAAATAAGCACATTTCTATCGGCTGGATCTTATACACGTGACTGGTACTCAAAAATCCATGTACACCGGTTTTCCAGTGAATATCAACTCTCTAAATATAGCTTTTGGAAATCCCATCTCTAGTTCTATTTCAATCGACATAATCTCTATAACATTGTTTATTGTTATGTTATTCTGCAGATTATAACTATTGTAATGTTAAATGAAAGTATTTCTGGTTGAAATAATTGAACTTTTTATTGACATGGGCTTTTTGTGGTGGTAAATAGGATGTGATATGAACCTAAAAACTTATATTGACCTCGGCTAATGCCTCGATCAATATAAGTTTTTTTAGGTTCATACCACATCCAATTCACCACCACAAAAGCCCATAATTGTATAATATTAACCTTTTACCTAACACACACGATTTCACAGTTTGTTATTTTAATTATATTATTTTTCCAGTGTCTCACAAGATATCTACAAAACCATATCACGTAAATCCTTATTGGAACACGATAAACCAGTTGCGACCGATTCGTTAGTTAAAGGGTTAATTAAGTAGCAGATCGAGGAATTTTGTATTGATTTTCAGCTCACTTGACTGAAAGTCAGTGTGAGCTTTTGCCACCACTTGGCGTCCGTCGTCCGTTAACTTTCGCAACTCTGTCCTCTCCTTCAAAACCACTAGCCCAAACCCAAACAAATTTGACATACAGTATATTGGAGGTATCCTCTTTCCAATTTGTTAAAATGAACTCTGTGCCCCCACTGGGGTGGGAGTGATGCCCCAAAAGCATCAATTTCTCCTGAAATCTTCTTTTTATGAACCACCGGTCAGAATGCTGTGTTATTTGGTATGTAAGCTCCTTTGGAACTCAAGATTCAAGTTTGTTCAAAGAAATGTTCTCGGTCAGTATTTGGGCTCGCTACGGGAGGATCCCTACTTTGTGCCCCGCCCAAAATTTCTATTTTCCGAACCGAGAGGCCGATTTGAACCAAATTTGCTGTGAGGTATTATTGGGCCCTAAGTACTTGATTCATGTCCGAAAAATTTTTCCCGGGAACCTCAGGAGCTAAAAATAGAAAAAATTCAAACGCTCATATCTCCAAAACTGCACGGCACTGAAACTTTTTATTTGGTGTGACGCTTCCTTAGGACCAATAGAAAGGAATGGTGAAAAGAAATCGCTATCGGTTTTGTCCTAAGGTACCGTTTCAGGACTTTGAAAAAATGCTGAGTCAGCATTATTTAACGCTGAAGGTAATGGGAAAAATATAAAATAATCTTTTCCTCCCCAACCACTGCTCCAAAAGCTTTCATATTTCACATATAACATCTATGGAAGATTAATTCACATGGTTGTTGAAATTTAACCCCTGAAATTTAACCATATTTGGGCACTCTGCAGGAGCCCAAATGTCCAAATTAGTGCAATATGAGGGATTTTCTTTAAAACTCTTCTTCTCCAGATCCAACGGTCAGAATCTTTTGATATTTTGTATACAGCATCCTTAGGGAAGGGAGATTCAGGTTTGTTCAAGCCAAGACCCTGGGTTTATATTTGGGCTCCCTATGGGAACCCAAATTGTAACTTTGTTCAATATGAGGAATATTCTTTAAAAATCTTCTTCTCCAGATCCAGGAGTCAGATTCTTTTGATAGTTGGTGTACAACACCTCTGGGAGGGTTAGATTGAAGGTTGTTCAAATCAGGTCCCTGGGTTAATATTTGGGCTTTTTATTGAAGCCCAAAGTTTAACTTTGTCAAATATGTAAAAATTTCTTGAAAATTCTTCTTCTTCAGGTCCACCAGTGAGAATCCTTTCATATTTGGTATGTGTCATCTCTAGGGGTGTCAAATTCAAGTTTGTTCAAATCGAGTCGCTTGTTGTTTCTTGGGGGTTTTTTTTGGGGGGGGGGGGTTGGTGGGTGGGGGGATGGGGGTGCTAGAGGGAACCACAGTAGTTGAAAACAAAAACAAACAAAAATTGTGTTCGGTTATTGTTTTTTAATACTTCACTGAACAGAGCTTGTTGCTAGGAACCTTTCTTAGGACCAACAGAAATGAATGGTCAAAAAAGTTGCCTTTGGTTGCGTCATAGCACATCAAAAAAATTGCTCTTGCTTCTGTTTACTTACTGATACACTCATCTCTTTTGACAATTTGAGTCAGGTGAGCGTTTCAGGCTCACTTGAGCCTCTGGTTTATTAACCCTTTACCCAATATAACGGGAAAACCGTCCAGCGCATTTACAAAATCGCCATTCACTTTTCATTATTTTTTTCAGTTTTTGTCTCAAAACATAACTTATGACCCCAGGCTCATGAGCTCGTTCCATTGAGGGGTCATAATCTATGTTTTTAACGCAAAAACTATTTTCAGTCTGCATCCTTGTGGCTACAGGTTAAACTTTTCATTGGCCCAACCAACATTATCAATATGGATACTTTTATTTCATGCTGTTGAACATAAATATAATATCTATGCAGTAAAATCAAAGTTCAAATGATTAGTACAGTGAGATCACGTCACTGGATATCCATTGCATGTGTAATCCTGTCAATTACATGCAATGTTTTTTTAAAGAAGAACATTTATCATACCTTCATTACAAGCGTTAATTGTTAATGGCATATAGGTTACAGAGTAAAAAGCTGATTGAATAAAATATTTTGTAATGTATCGAAGAATTGCTCAGATAACCACTAAAATCCATATTTGTAAACACATGTTTGGCCACAGTCATCCAATATAGGTATTTAATGCAGAGGAGCTTCCTTGAAAGAGCTCATTGTCTCTATCAACCAAGAAAAAATAAATGCTCAGGAAAATACTCCACCCCTTCTTTTAATTGAATACCCATGTTAATTGAATATTTTTTCCTTCACAGTTTCTATTCAAGTCGACGCTCCCGATGTACTATATAATTATTTTCGTATCTTATAAAAAACTACTTACTGTTTTGACCTTCTGTTTCGGCAGTTAAAATGGATAACAAAGCCAAAATGATTGCCACTCTACTCTGTGTTTCCATTTCGGCTGTTCTTGTAATCTGGGAACGAACGTTCCTCCCGCTCTAAAATTGTGTTGTAGAGTTGTGTGTTCTTTTAAAGATTTGTTATTCCAAGTAATGCAACCAATTTGACAGCAGAAGTTGTTCTGTTGCAAAACCCAAACGGTAGAGTGGTAATATTTTGCATACATTATAATAGCAATCCAGATATTTTACAAGATTTACACACACCACTGCTTCTGTATTCTGTGGTATGCAATGAAACTGTTTACTTAGAAAATTATCACCTTTCTTTCCATGCAAATTTATTCGCTGTTTATTTAGATAGAATTATCGATGAGAAGGCGTTTCTTGTGGAATTTATTTTTCTTTCTTTCTTTCATATCTTCGTTTTAACGTCTTTCTGACAAACAGTTTTGTTCACAAACTATGTCTTTAACACTTTACCCAACACAGACGATATCAAAATTTATTATTTTAAATACGATTTTTAAAAAAAATTTCAAACAAATTCAACAAAACCTTATCATGTGATCCTCATTTGAACGAGCTCGTTCCAAAGAGGGGTCACATGATATGGTTGTGTTGAAATGTTTTGAAACATTGTATTTTTGCAGCTGCCCAATTTGCATATTACGCGGGCAGAAGTGGTCGATTCGTTGGGTAAATGTTAAACAAAAGTGGCAATATCACGCTCATGGAATTGAAGTCTTCAACTTAGTTTTTTGTTCAGTTCAAAATGTTTACAAGTCCACTCACATTTGTAAGCAACATGAAATATTTTAACCCTTTACCCAACGCAGACGATTTCAAAATTTATTATTTTTAATATAATTTTTTTAATTTTTTCAAAAAATTTCAACAAAACCATATCATATGACCCCTCTTTGGAACGAGCTCAACGAGCACGTTCCAACGAGGGGTCACATGATATGGTTTTGTTGAAATTTTTAGAAAAATAATATTTTTTCAGCTGCTGATTTCGCGTATTACGCGGACGGATGCGGGCGATTCGTTGGGTAAAGGGTTAATCACAAACACTTCTATAACGAAGGTCTACAGCTGTAAAATCGCGGCTCTTCTACAGAAAAGTGCACAGGTCCGGAAATTTTATATAAATACTTAAATTAAAAAAAAACCCCGCAAAACACGTATTTCAATCCAAAAACTCCTATACGCACAGCATGATTTGGCATTCGGCCTTCTGGACAGTGGTGGATGAAACAAGAAGCGAGCAGATGGGCCATGGCCCCACCTTGCCGACTCATACACTTTGGCCCCTGCACTTATGATAGATAAAACATTTACCAACGGACATTTTTAATCAATATTTATTAATCGTTATTATATAATCATTTGCAGAACTCGAATAGCAGACGACATTTGCCAAAACAAATTCTGTGATAATCAAAAATATTATTTTTTTAGACGAGTCATAAGCTCTACTTTTTGAGGCAAAACTTGAAAAAATACTCGGTGCCCCCACCCCACGTTCATTTTAGTTCCGTCGTCACTGCACACGCGTATGGGTCAGTCGATACCCTTACAGCTATGTTCAGCTCATTGACCAAACAGAAATCCTAATAGGTGCATCCTGTCAGAGGCGGACTGTCCGTATGGTCCACTGTGAAAATTTCCGGTGCCCCCATTGGGGTCTCCCAGATTGATGCAGTCCAACACTTATTGGTGCCTGAACTTTCGTGAAACGCCCAACAGGCAAACTAGATCTGACTGCATAGAATGCCGGAAAATGGAAATGTTCTGTATGTGGACTGCTTACAGAGAACATTTCGATATACTAGCAGCCTATTCTGTCATTGATAGCTCCGACAGCGTCCTTTCAATTTGAGATATCCAAATGTTTTTCCATTGGGCCGAACTGTGGTTGGGCCGATTGGTGCACGCACATGTTGATATCATTCTTGCCAAATGAGTGATAGAGATGATACAAAAATGCGATCAAAATGTCCTGTGTGAACTGCCACTGATCATTTAAATGCAAGGAAGCAGCGTTCATTCAGTTGGAAAATCAAACTTTTGTTTGGTTCATTTCCTGGTAACTTTCCATGGCCCAGTCCGCCCCTGCATACTGTAACCACGAGAAGCCTAGATGTTGCATAGCTATGAAGTTCATGAAGTTAGTTTATCAGTATATTTAGTCGAGTTGTGACGAAGTCAAACTCGACTTATAGTTTGGTGAATGGCGGGCCGGCGGGCGGGCATCGGGCGGGCGGGCGGGCGGGCGGGCGGGCGGGCGGGCGTAAACAATTGGTTTCCGGATGATAACTTGATAGTGGTTCAACTCACATTCATTAAACTTCATACGTAGGTTGGTCTTGGTGGGAGGAAGAACCCTATTGATTTTGGACATGCTACGTCGAAGGTCAAGGTCACAGTGACCTTGAACGTAGTAAATCTTAAACAATTGGTTTCCGGATGATAACTTGATAATGGTTCAACTCACATTCATGAAACTTCATAGGTAGATTGGCCTTGGTGAGGGGAAGAACCCTATTGATTTTGGACTCGCTACGTCAAAGGTCAAGGTCAACGTGACCTTGAACATAGTAAATCGCAACAATTCCTTTCCGGATGATAACTTGATAGTAGTTCAACCTACATTCATGAAACTTCATAGGTGGGTTGGCCTTGGTGCGAGGAAGAACTCTATTGATCTTGGACTCACCAGATCAAAGGTCAAGGTCACAGTGACCTTTAACATAGTATATCGCAACAATAGGTTTCCGGATGATAACTTGATAGTGGTTCAACCTAGAGTCATGAAACTTCAAAGGTGTGTTGGCCTTGGTGCGAGGAAGAACCCTATTGATCTTGGACTCACCAGGTCAAAGGTCAAGGTCACAGTGACCTTGAACATAGTATATCGCAACAATTGGTTTCCGGATGATAACTTGATAGTGGTTCAACCTAGAGTCATGAAACTTTACAGGCGTGTTGGCCTTGGTGCGAGGAAGAACCCTGTTGATGTTGGACTCACCAGGTCAATGGTCAAAGTCACAGTGACCTTGAACATAGTATATCGCAACAATTGGTTTCCGGATGAGAACTTGATAGTGGTTCAACCTAGAGTCATGAAACTTCATAGGTGTGTTGGCCTTGGTGCGAGGAACTGTTGTCACAACTCGACATTGGATCTGTGATCCTGAGCGGCATTTTTCCTTCTTGAGCTCACTTCTTCTTCCCTTCGGCGGAGCAAACACGACGCGCTTGTTCCACTGGGTTGGGGGGTTATGTTGTTTGGGAGAGGGGGATTGAAAGGGGTCATGAAACTGTGGATTGCACATAGCCTTTACGTTGGGCAAAGGGTAAAGGCATATCCAGTAATTTTAGGTTAATTATACCCTATATAATTTAGGAGGGTATACAGGAGTCAACTTGTCCGTCGGTCTGTCGTCGTCGTCGGTGCGTTGTACATGTGAACTTGTGGAGCAAACGACTTCCACAGTTTTAGCCGCATTTTCATGAAACTTCACAGGATGATCAACATGATGAAGGGAAGTTCGTGACATAATTTTTTTCCCGCTCGGTTTCAGAATCTTTGTTTTTATTGGGAATGGTGGAAAGAGAGCCCTCGTGGCTATGTCATGTCCCTGTAGTGCAACCTTGTATTTAAAATAATTGTATCTTGCGGTATTTAGTTTGTATTTGTATGCATGTTGCATTACAAAATAAAATCATTCATTCTTTTCATATTTGGTATACAACATCTCTGGGGGGGGGGGGGGGGGGTTAGATTCAAGTTTGTTCAAATCAGATCCCTGAGTTAATATTTGGGGTCTCTGTTTGGGCCCGAATTTTAATTTAGTGCAATATGAGGTAAATTAAAAATCTTCTTCTGCAGATCCACTAGTCAGAATCCTTTCATAGTTGGTATACAACATCTCTAAGGGGTCAGATTCAAGGTTGTTTTCCAACCAGGTCCCTGGGGTAATATTTGGGCTCCCTACTGGAGCCCAAAGTTTAACTTACTGCAATATGAGGAATGCATTTTATAAAAATCTTCTTCTTCAGTTCCAACAGTCCGAAATGTTTCATATTTTCATATTTGGTATACAGCATTTCTAGGGCGGGGGGGGGGGGGGGGGGGGCAGATTCAAGTTTGTTCAAATCGGTTCAAATCGGATCCCTGGTTTAATATCTGCGCTCCCTTTTGTTTTTTGGGAGCCCAAATTTTGACTTCGTGCAATATGAGGAAATTTCTTTGAAAATCTTTTTCTTCAGATCCATCATTCAGAATCCTTTCATATTTGGTATACAACATCTCTAGGGGAGGGGGTGGGGTGGGGGGGGGGTCAGATTCATGTTTGTTCAAATATGGTTCCTCAGTTTAATTTGAACTCTCTACTGGAGCCCAAATTTTAACTTAGTACAATATGAGGAATGTTTTTTAAAAGTCTTCTTCAGATCCACCAGTCAGAATCTTTTCATATTTGGTATACAACATCTCTTAGGGTCAGGTTTAGGCTGGTTATGGAAGCCCAAATTTTAACTTGAAGCAGTATGAGTAAAAAATTTTGAAAAGCTTCTTTTCCAGTTCGAGCAGTCAAAATCCATGGATATCTTGTATACAGCACCTGGGCACCTTTAGATGCCATAATTCTGTCTAATCAGTTTCTTTAGGTGAACCAATCAGAATCATGCGATATTTTAGTATGTAACATCCTTAAGAGGGGAGGGGTGGGGTGGGAGTGGGGTGCAGATTCAAGTTTTTTTAAAAAATCCATTCCCTAGTATTTTTCCATCAATTATGCCTTTCAAACTGCAGTGACATAACAACTCCTGGATTATGACAGTGCTTGTCTACAGCCGGTGGAATTAGACTCAGTCAGCAGGACATATGAAAAAGTTCATGACTTTATTTCACTACGGTGTTGGTAAACTATGACTAGCTGAATGTTACCTAAAATGCTCCTTTGAACTACTTTGTCAGGTGAGCGATTTAAGGCCCCTTGGGGTCTCTTGTTTTATATCTCACTTTGCGGGCATCAAGGCGCCATCTACAGGCGTAAGGCAAAGCGGGCGGATGGTGCTTTCATGCACACAAGGGATAATGTGTTGAAAATGTGATCCTGAATATCTCCATCCATTGTTACACTCCATGCTCAGCAAACAGCATGCGAAGTTCCGATTGATGATTTCCACATTTTCACATCTGAAACTTCGCCAGGCTTATGCTGGGCGTTTTGCTTTTATAGATGGAATTTTTCATCGACGTACGCTCAAACTAGTTGTCAATGGTCTGACAAGTTATGGTTCTATAACCCAAACTGACCTCTTCTTTTCTTAGTTTCGTTAACATTCATATTTATTCTTTGTTCCGAATTTATTCTGTCAACCTGGATAGCCATCTCAGATGTATCACATTGAATCCATAATAACAGCCATTGTTACTCCATTGTTCACAGGGAGACGACCCCCTTAAGCCTTTGCTTGCTGTCGAGTCCCGTCATTACTTATAGTAAAATACAATAATGTGACATTTAATGCTGTTGCAAATCTTGTAAATTGTTCATGTTAAATGTATTCATGAAATATCTTCAAAAAATATTGTTTAGATAAATATGATGCGATAAATAGGAAAAATATCATAATAAATTCTGTACAGCTCTGCCCTTTCAAAGTAGTGGCTTATCCAGCATTACGAAAGAGTGTTGTAAACACACTTATTAATAATACGAAGCTCCAATACGGACTTCTGATTGCGAATATATATATATAAATCATATCACAATCTATACGGGGTATATACTGTAGCTAATTAATCTCCTTTCAAAAATTGTGTTTTCGAATAAATGTGACATTTTTGACGGAAACAATATACTCAGTACTTTCCAGTCCGGTTTCATCCCACACGATTCAGCAGCCCGCCAGTTCCACAGGGGGCTGGACACGTATAATATATATAAAAATAAGAGGTCGCAACTTTCGAAATTGAGAAACACACCCCAGTCGTAATCAAATGTATATTTTATCTCATTCAAAAGAATTACAATTTTAAATTACATTCAAAGTTCATTTCATATTTATTTGACTATCATACGATACTGTTTTTCGGTGAGATAACTTCAAATACCGTCGAGATATTCAATAAAATGTTTGAAAAAAACAGAGATTTAGGAAAATTCGTTTAGATTGTCTGATCAATAGATTATTTTTTGCACAAAGATCAGCGGAAAAAACGTATTTAGAAAACCGTTGGACATGTTATGTAAACATTTCTTTACGTTTTTCTCATTTCAAACAGAGTTGCAACATAATTCAGTTGAACTTCGATTCAGGTTCCATATTAAGACATTTATAATTTTAATTAACAGCTCGGTATTCACAATGCCAAGTTTGAAAATTATGTGACCGTTTCTTCTCGACCGCCAGTCTCTTGTTTCTACCATCAAACCCACTCGGAGGCGTCTGCTGGTAAAGGCTGTTCATTCACCGATATGGCGAGATCGCGGAAAAGATAAGATTACAAAAGTCATATTATTGACTTTAAAAGAAATGTCAAGCTGAGTTTAATAACATGTTGTTATTGTCCACCCATCCGTACACAATTTTGCTACGGATTTCAAAATAGCACGTGCTACCCGAGAATATCAAATTGAATGGGTGACCGAAGCTTTTCTTTGTGTTATGTTGTGCTAGAGAGGCTGGGTTATTGAGTAAACACGCTAGGTTTTGTCTTCGGACATTTTAAAAAATGTCAAGTTTAACCGAAAATCAGAGGTTGGGTTCGGAGTCACAGTGGCCTAAATTGGTATTATTATCAATCCATTATGCGCTACCCTCATGTGAATACTACTTTACACAGCATAATAAGCTTGAAACAAAGATTGTAAATCGTAGCCGGTCGCTTATGGCTATTTTTAGTCATAGCGTCCGTGGAGGCTAGCACGCGCTGACGTTCTGTGCATGACGTCATTTCGTCTTTCTGGAAATCTGTTTACATTTCCCCAACGACAAAAATAAAGATATCGCAATCATCGGCATTAATACCTATAATCCATCACAGACCTCCAACTATTGGAATCTGATGCAAGGAGCGGTATTCTATAACTGCACAATAAACATCAACAAAGATTAAACTTTACCTTTTATTGGCGTTGCTTGAGATAGGTATAAAGTGTTCTCCATTAAATTGCTAAATAAATGGCGTTTCACATTGATTCTTTTCACGAAACAAATCCAAAAGGATCAAAACACGTTCTTATAATTTTGAAGTATTGATAATAATAACTTGATTTTCCTAAGGCCTCGTTTATCTCCATTACTGCATCTCGCCTCGGGTCGCTAATACCTGCTGGACAGCTAATCACAGATGACGGTCCATTAATGGAGCCTAAGGCCCCCAAAAAGCATGTTATTGTATAATTATTACCACTCAAAATGGCATGCTCAAGTGCACTAACATTGTTAGGAAATGCGATCAAATTATATACGCACGGCAAGTCACGTGACGTATCAGGCCGCGGGCGGTTAATGGAAATGATTTTCATTATCTGTCCGCGACCCGATGCGTCACTTGACCGAATTACGCCCCGTTCCTAATCTTCTGTTTCTGCTTTGTAAGTTCGGATACCGCGCGAGACAAACAAACTTCACAGCAGTTATCTTGGTGATTACGCCAATTAAAACAGTTTAAACTTCACTAGGTTACAATACACTGTTTTTTATATTGGCGACAGTAAAAATCTTTCCCCCTGTCCCCATCTCATCAAGCTGATTTTGGCAAAAACAACTCTATATCCATTTGGTTTATCACCCTGAAAAAATATACTGTAAAAAATTTAGGTCACCATGTGATTTTTGCCTTTAAATGTGGTGATTTCTATACTACCGTCCAGTTTCGCACTGAATAAAATAGACATATTTTTACCTACCCCCACCCAATTTTTATCTTCTCTCACACTTTTCAGAAAACAATTATCACCATTTTTGTTTCACTAGAGGCGCTTTTTGAATGAGAACAGTGTATTGTAACCTCTAATGGGACCAAATATCAGGTCAGTACAGATATGCATCGTTCTGTTTTGTGAAGCAGCCAAACTCCGATGCTGGATTTTTACTTCAGTTATTCGTACTTTGTTTTTGAAAAACTTTAAAAAGTAAATGCCGACATCTCATGAATATTCAAAGTTCCAACTGTTAACTTAATTGTTCATTTTATATTCACATTAAAATGTCGGTATATTTCTTGATTAAAGGACAGATTTCTTGAATAATTCTTGGATTTGATTCAACTATTGACCTGCAGTTACTTTGAGGTTGCTTGAATGTCCTTCCCTATTTGTGGTAATAATAGTAACAATATGACCTTCTCGGGCATTACTGTTCAGTTAGCCGCCCGACAGAAATGATTTACAGTCATCTGTCTTATTAGCTTATAAGACCTCGGGTTGTTAATCATTTCTGTTGGGCCGCTAATGAACTGTAATGCCCTTGAAAATCATTTTATTGTTATATTACTACAAACCTACCTGAATGCTTCGGACGAGCAGTAACACAGAGTAAAGTAAACGCAGATGCTTCATCCTGGAAACCAGTTGCCTCAGGTGTTCTCCGGGGATCAATTCACAAAATGCCACTTTTCATCATTCACATCAACGATTTAACCTAAGGTCTGATAAGTGGTGTATGGTTGTTTGCGGATGATAAGACATTCTATTTGATAGCTGATAATTTTGATCGGACTTTTGTTGGCTTAAGTAATGACCTGGCCAGAATCAAACTATGGGAGCAAACACGTCTGGTCGATTTTAAAGCTTTGCAAACTGAATCTATGATCACATTATGAAACACTTGGCTTGCTGTTGGATATGGATATTCAACATCAGTGCAGACTAACACCGCTATCAAGGATGTTTCTGAGCAGAAACGTCTTATTGCACGTGGAAACATCATATCAACTACTTTTGTAGCAAATGCATGGCGACGTTTAGACTTAATTATGAAAAACAAATTTATAGTCATTCGTAAGAAAATGTTGGATAAAATCTATTTTGTTTCATGCGACACCTGCTGAATATGCATGTACTATCTTGGACAGCTATACTGAACACGACTTGATAAAAACCGAAAGCATTCAGGTCAGTTCTGTGTATATTGTAAAGCCTGCTAAGTTAAGCGCCAGTAAATCTGCATTTTATGTTACAACTGGGTGGGAGTCTCTTGAAACAAGACAGAGAAAGCACAGTCTGACGCACTCTTCAAAATGTTTCGCAACATGGTTCCCCAACATAGAACCCACTCTCTATTGATTCAACCAAACTCACGACCTTCATACGTCTAGGGACCAGCGTCTATAGTTACCAATTTCCCAATTAGGCAACGACATATCCTTGTGCATGCGTTTACAAAAAATGTTTACATTGTAACGCCTGTCGACCACTACCATACTTTTATTCTCGATATCTCGCAAGGCAAACATTTATCATTGGAGTTGACATCTTCTTTGTAGCTATCTTAAAGAGATTTCCTTCGAAAGCCACCTTGCTGACAGCGCGCTGGAAAACACTGAACATTTCGTACAAAATTGCCTCATATATAATAACATTCGAAGTGAGACACTAGGTCTACTCCCATATAGTCATAGTGTCTCACTTCAAATGTTATGTTGTTATTGTTTCCGAATATTATAGTAGTAATCTTTGAGACAACTGAGTGATCTCTGTTTCTGTTCAGAAGTTCATTCTTAAATCTGAACGACTTTCTTGAATTCTTGAAGAATTAGCATGAAAGCATATATTTCTGTTATGGGTTTAGTCACTCAGGACTGGTTGAGACCACTAACAGTTCATTTCAACCCTATAGCTACATTAGGTGTTCCCGTGACTCTCCAATGGGATAACAACAACAACAACAACAACAACAAAACAACAGTTTTAAGGATAAATCTCCCATTCTACATAAGTCCCTTCCCAGTCAGAGCATTGTTATTATAAGCTGTAGATGTTTAATATACGAAACCAGATGCAGGTCGGTATTTTAAAATGTAGACGCAAGCTAATTGTCATCAATATAAATGATAGCTTACTTTCGTCAGTTCTTCCGTGTTTTTTCTGGTGTTGACATTTTACACATAAATACTATATAAACAGTTGTGGACTACATTTTGGTGGTGAAGATCCATTACATTCTTGTTCGTTCTTCCCATTTTACAAAGTTAAAACAAGATAAGTTCAATCCATAACATAAAATCAAAACTTGACCAAAAGTTGCAAATATGCCAATAATTATCTTATGCAATTTCCTGTCTGTTTATTACCTGCGTCGCCAGCGGCAGAGCAGGTCTAGTAACCGCTCGACTCCGTCCGTCCGTCCGTCAGTCCGTCCGTCCGTCAGTCCGTGAGTCCGTGCGAAACACTTCTTCCGTCAAAGTTTTCTTGGCTTCTATGAAAGGGAATGATTTTATATTCGGTCTGCTGCTTCACAATGATGAGTTGTATCGTGTATCTAATTTTCAGATCTGCAGTGTTGCCACTTCCTGTTTGCCGATACTTTGAAGTCTGTTCATCTCTGCAGTCAATTGCATGCAGCGACGCAGGTCCAGATCCGGTATTGGTCTTGACTTGTTTTTATGCTATGCCTCAGTGGCCTGGACGTGAGAGACGCGTCCACGGGCGATATGACGGTTATTGTGGTCAGTGCTTCTCCAACACTTTGCGATTTATTATTATTTTTTTTAATTCATCCAACCCCTTTCAACGTCATTTCCACCCTCATGACTAGTTCATTAAAAGTAGAAGGGCAATCACAATCATTTACACGCATGCTGGTACCCTAGAGAATCTCAGTCCAAAGTATTAGTTTCCTGACCTTTTACTAATGGGCCCATCTTATAACTCTCAAGCTTGAGCGAGTATTACACAAAAATGCACAATCTGAACACAAAAAACGATCGTATATCAGGGACGATTTCATTCCAGTCTCTGGGGAACGAGTGAAGGGGAAGCAGGACCAGCCATGCATGAACAAAGGAACTTGTATTTTTTAGAGATCTTCAAATCTGAGAATTCGGATTACGCTGAATGGCGATTATGTGTCTTTTTGGTTATAACTTTTCTTGTTCTTGTTCACCACTGACCAAATATCGTCTCAGTTCCATGGTGTACGATGCCTAAGGCGAGTAGACTCGGCGTTAAACCTCCAGATGTTAACTAATGTCTGTAGTCTTAATGAGAAGTCTTACTAAAGGAAATATATGCAAACAACTTGAAATATACTATTCCAAAAAAGTAGGGATATCCAAACTGATGTTGATATTTTCGGAAAATGGTATTGCTTACGCGTGATTGGACACATCAATATGTTACAAAGTTTTGTGTGGATCATGAATGTCACAGGCCTACGAAAACTTCATGCAGGTGTTTCGCACGAGCGCCGCGTTAATGTCTCTGGGACGCGTTTTGAAATTTTCATTTGTACTGGACGGGCTTTTTCGCAGTTCTCATCGTTCTTTTCTTGGTATAAACTCGTTCATCAATAGTTTCTGATCGAAACGTAACTTTTGAGGTATGCGAAAACTGACACGTGACGAACGTTTACGTGCCGTTGGCATGTTGGAAGCTGGCAACAGACAGGCTGCAGTGGCTCAAATTATCAACGTTATTCTAACGGTGATTAGCAGGTTGAGGTCACGCTACCGTCAGACAGGCAATGTTGATGACAGATGTCGGTCAGGTTGTCCAAGGGCGACAACTGGTAACCAGGATCGTTTCATCCGAACCACGGCATTACGTAACCGCCATCAAAGTGCCTCAGAAATTGGACAGCAGCTGCACCGAGCGACAGATGTGCGAGTCAGTGGTCAGACTATCCGAAATCGCCTACACAGCTGGAATTTGTACGCTCGACGACCTCGAATAATTCCACGATTAACAGAACGTCACATGGCAGCTAGGCGTAATTGATGTGGAGCACGACAGCGCTGGGATAATCGTCGGTGAAGGAACGCCATGTTTTCCGATTTATCGAGGTTCACTCTCGACTTCCCTCGACCTAACGTAACAGTTAGGCAGCACGATCGTTTTGGTGGTGGATTGGTTACGGTGTGGGGAGGCATAACCATGACAAGCAGAACAACATTACATGTCATCCAAGGTCATGTCACAGGGCATTACTACTGTGACAACATGTTAGCAGCTCATGTGGTGCTATGTGCGCGACGTCACGGCCGTCGTTTCATTTTCCAAGATGACAATGCAAGAGCACACAGGGCCTGCGTCGCTACAGAATTTCCCCAGGAGCAGAACATCACTACACTGCCTTGGCCAGCACTAAGTCCAGACCTTTCACCAATCGAGCACGTCTGTGATATGCCTGACAGGCGCCTACGACAACGCCAACACTCCCATACCAATGTCCAGGAACTCACCGCTGCACTGCACGAAGAATGTAATAACATCAGTCAAGCTGATATTGAACGTTTGGTGAGGAGTATGCCACGTCGGATCCGCGCTTGTCTCGCGAACCGAGGAAGATTTTCAAGGTATTGAGGTCTTGGACTGAATGTGGTAAATTCTCTGACTGGCCGTCCATGTCTTATACAGCTCAGTGCGTGGAGTGTGTGCTTGTCAGACACCCAATTATCGCTGAAATCATTCACCAGATGTCAGAGTGCAATGCCTCAACTGTCTCTTTGAATAAAACATAAATATATTTCTTCATAATTATATCTCACTTTTATCAAATATGCCCTACCTTTTTTAGTAGTATAGTTTCAAAAAGTGTCTAAAAGTTTTCTGAAACTGACTTGAAAGTGTCATTGAAAGTCCCTGAATTAATTTCAATCTTAAGACAGTGGACCATGTCCAAGAACAGAGCGTTAGTGTGTGACGATAAATTCAAACAAACAATTACAGGCAGTTTATAGTGCTAGTAAGTATGTAATTTCAGGTCCAATCTTAAGTGACCATAATGTGGGGGTCTTTGTGTCTACGAACAATAAATATATGGTTTCTCTGGTCGTGTATAACGCTAGGACACTCGCGACTGGTGGATGTAACAGGTTACTTTCAAAATAATGAACACCGAACGTGTTTGCACGTCAACAGTAATATAATGGAATAAATAAATTTAATGAATTCGCATAACGTCAATTCAAATGAACACTTTAGAATTCGCTTGATATGTAAATACACACAGAAATTAGAGTATATTATGTTTGCCAGTTGATTTTAACAAGGCATAAAAACCAACAAAAATTCGAAATGCTTCAATAATCAATTATTCACTTGCACGTCAGTAAATATTTACGACTCTCACAAATATAATTACATGTAAACGACCTACGAATAAACAACATACAGTCACAAAATAGCTTTATGAACATTTAAGCTGTGCGCAATATATTTCAGTGGTAATTAACCCTACAGGGGAAACACAGCAGTCCAGGAGAAGAAATCGATTGGGTGGGGAGGGGGTAATGATCATCTCTGAGAAACACAAATGCCCCAGGCCCCAATGTTTCAAAAAAAAGTAAAGTGAAGTGCCTTTTGTCATAATTTTGGGTCTCGTCTGCAATTCGTGTTAATTATCGCCCTCATATATTATTATTGTTTCCCTTATCATTAGATGAAAATCAAATACATGATAGCAATTTTTGAATGCTAATCAACTTCTGGTAATGACGTCGACAATATGGCCGCTATTAGAAAATTTATCAGACAACATAAGAAGAGCACACAAGCATTATTTATTAATCGAAATTCTTAACTGGTAGAGTGCTCAATTATAGTTGATCACCAAAATTGTTCACATGTCTTCGCCTTGTTATAATTTATGGGAGAGTGCCAACAGGCACTCTCCCATAAATTATAACAAGTCAATTCCATATAGATAAAATAATTTCACTTCAAAGATAATATGACACAT
This sequence comes from Pictodentalium vernedei, assembly GCA_031216915.1. Lineage (NCBI taxonomy): Eukaryota > Metazoa > Mollusca > Scaphopoda > Dentaliida > Dentaliidae > Pictodentalium > Pictodentalium vernedei. Next base: position 94,041,288 of record CM062291.1, on the reverse strand, counting down.
ATCCACTGAAAATGTAGCCTTTAAGTTATGGTACATGCGCTTCAGAGTAAAGCCCAAATATGGGCTTTCAGCACTCTACCAGTTAAATAAAGTTTCAAAATGACCGAAATTAAACAGTTAATACGTATTAGAACACAGCTATCTAATCTGAATTGGAATCGTTAAGTGAAAAAAAGAAAGAATATCAATTTAGCAGTCCAAATGTCAATTTTTCACCAATGCTGGTTACAGTTCACAAAGTGTGATCTCCAAATCAATGGGATTTCTAGCAATAAATCATACAATCAAACTAGAGTGATTATGTGGACCGTTTTCAAACATGAAAAGCATTTCGTTGCACATAAATATATGGCAAAAAGTTGAATTTGACGTCAACAACATGGCCACCTTCTCCAAATTTAGAGGAACCCACAATGCTTATACTTATGATGAAAGTGCTATTTCTGAACCGATTGACACAACTGAGGTAATGACGAATTCATATCGGGACAAAATAAAATCCAATGGAAAAGTGAATCTTTGCGTAAAGATGACAAGGATGGTCAGAAAATGATTTGATTAATTTGTAGACCAAATTGAGACGGTTTTATTTTTATTGATACCACATTAGTGTGCTGAAGCAAGCCTATGAGGGCTCGACACACATTAAACACGAATCTTGTTCCTTCTGTGCAATATGTCCGGACCATGGAATAGAGCACGAAGACTTTACGTTGGACTAACTATCAGCTTGCTCTGTGGTCATTACCATCAACAAAAGTGATCGGTCCTAGTTGATGAGCCCAGTGAATCAAATTCCTGTGCCTGAGAAAGTTTTTACCCTTTACCTAACGAATATACCATATGCGCCCACATAATATGCAAATTCAGTAGTTGAAAAATATTATTTTTTAAAAGATTTCAACAAAACCACATCATGTGACCCCTCATTGGAGCGAGGGGTCACATAATATGGTTTTATTTACATGTTTTGGAAAATTTGGAAAATAATATTTAAAATAATAAATTTTGATATCGTCTGTGTTACTTAAAGGGTTAATCTTGGGTGCTATTTTCATTTTTTTCTCTAATTTTGCCTTAATTTCGCAATATTTCATATGAGAATTCTCGACCATCAATGTACAGTCGCCGCGGAGTGGACGTAATCCACGCGTTGGCAGTGATGTCCACTCAAGCTTTTACCAGGTAATAAAAGTGATCATCAGAAAAATTTAAATAGTGAAGCACCGGGTTGTACACGGTGCTTCATTAATTAAATTTTTGATGGTTATTCCTATAATTAGTGTTAGGAATTTAATGTTATTGCGTCCGTGGAAATATTGCCCATCTGTGGAAAGTAACTAGTCCACGATGAGTAGACTGCGGCTTGTCGGACGATATCGTCATCAGATCGCGATTTGATCGAGAAGTCCGCTATCACAGTAGGTCTACTGTATTAAAAAATCACGTTCCACTTGTGCTAAAAGATACCGATAAAACCTTTACTTTCTTACCCTTTCAGCACTGACGCCCTGAATTGACTTTTTTATATTCTTCTGCATACAGCCAAACGAGCGAATGTATGTTGCAGTTGTGTGTGGGTGTGTGTGTGTGTGTGTGTGGGGGGGGGGGGGGGGTGCAATAATAATTGAATTCTACAGCCCTGTAGAGGTGAATTAAAATTATCACTGATCCTCATGTCCAGTTTGGTATGTATTGCGTTTTCTACTCAGGGAGTGTCATCTCTACGCAAAAATGGATGCATACAAGATTTTAAGGGTTAACATGCTCACCACGGTCGACATCTTTTAATCAACTAACTTGTGAAATTTTCCCATAAGGTTGTGACCAATATCATATCGCAGTACCATCTGCTCTGTTTTGATTGCTCTATTTGTCAAAGAACCCGGCACGCTTTAGTGCCATTTTGACAACGTGAACTCCTTACCCTTTAACGACTGTAACACCATAACCGGCTGACACTATTCACGAAATTCACAAACCTAGTAATGTCTGACGATGATTTGAATACTTCTCTCGTGCCACTGGACGATAACACCCCAAGATTTACTATACTGCACTTGACAAAAGACAATAAGAAAATCAAGCACCATTAATTAGTTTGCCCTTGAAAAAGCCATCAAAGGTATTGCGGTAACTGTTAAGGATATCAAGAAATTAAAATCGGGTGATATATTAATCCAGTAAGTTAAACAAGTTCACGGTTCATAATGTTATGTACACTACCAAACTTTTGGTTTTGATGTTAAGGCTAATTTCGCTAAAACTCTAAATTCAAGCAAAGGTTTCATACGAACTCGAGAACTGGCTGTTATGAAAGAAGAGTGAAATTACCAGGAACTAAAACCCCAAAGGACAACATCTGTGAAACGCGAGGAAATAAAAACAGATGGCAAACAAGACCAATACGTACATTTGCACCTTTCATGGCACCAAACTCCAAAAGCTATAAAAATTGGTTACTTGAACGTAGGAGTGGGTTTGCACGTTCCAAATCCACTTCGATGTTTCAGGTGTCAAAAGTTTGGGCATTGGAGGGATTCTTGTCGAGGCAGAGCAAATCTGTTATAAATGTAGCATAAATCACGAGGGGCCATGTCAAACAACAAAATATAAATGTATCAACTGTCAGCGCAATCAGTGTCATCGTCTAGGGCTTGCTCTGCCAGGAAGAAGGAAAAGTTGATACAAAAAGTAACATTGGAAAACGGATTAGTTTTAAAGAAGCCGGGGACATCGTGACACCAATGCCTGGTATTAATACATCAATGCCCTCTTAGGCCTCACCGGTAAAACAAAAGAGATCATTTGATTCATTTGCATGCCATACTGAATCGACTTGGCTCGGGGGAACACTTCCAACCTCGTTACGAGTTTCTACCACAGGAAACAACAATCGAACTCAGCCATGGTCACCAAATTCAACTGCCCAAGAAACGCCTACGCCACTTTCTCAACACTTTATTCCGAACAGCTCACACTGGTGAAATTTAAAAAAATGCTGACCAATAGGGACGTTTTACTACAGAATTGCTTCACAATACAAACACTTTCATTCTTAAAACCCCAGCCAATCCAAGCCGTTTCATAAACTCTGGTTTGATAAAGATTGCAAGCTGGCTATAAAGGGACCCAAGAAAGCAATACGGGAATTTAATAAATCCCCAACAATAAATAATTTAGACAAACGAAGTATTAACGAAGTTTTTATAAGACCTGACGACTTATAAAACAAAACAAAAATAGAAATATTCTTGGGAAACTTATGTTTCTAAACTTTACCAACACAAACCCATCAACAAAATTTACAAAATGCTTAAAAAAAATTAAAGGTAAAGAAATAAAATCAAATGTACAACACCTGGAAGATAACAACACATTAGTTACATCAACAAAATAGCAAACAAATTGGCCTCAACTTTTTCTAAATACCCGGAGTCTAAGAATTGAAATCCAGAATTAGTTAAAATAACAAAACAACAAGAAAACAAAAAGATCAAAAAGATAATGTTTATCTCTAACAATAAAGCAAAAGATACTGCCTCTTGACCCGATGAATTACACTACCAAATCTGCCCCAATCATCACTTGAACTTTTCAACGAAATATGGGTAACTGGCTAGTTTCCCCTTCCTGGCGTGAAGCAACAATATTTCCTATTCCAAAACCCTATAAAGACCATTGCGATCTAAGCAATTACAGACTTATTGCATTAACAAGTTGTCTGTTTAAACCATAGGAAAGATGATAAATACTGACTTGTCTGCTTTATGGAATCGACAAATCTACTTCTGAATGTTCAATATGATTTCAGAAACCAGAGCAGTACCGTGCATCATTTGGATAGACTTGAAACGTTTATAAGATATGCCTTTTCCAGGAGAGAATGTGGTCGTCATCTTTCTTTGTCCCGGAAAAGTCTAATGATACAACGTGGCCGTATGGGACTTTAAAAGATCTTTTTAGCATTGGGTTGAGAGGGCGTATGCCCCTTTTTGTAGAAGCTTTTTCAAAGGATTGTCATTTTAAAGTCCGTATTGAATCTACATTATCTGATCCACACGAACAACAATTGGGAGTTCCTCATGGTAATATTTTTTCTTTTACCATTTTCTCCAAGAAAATCAATAGCATCGACACAACAGAGAATGTGGTAGATTCTCAATTGCAGATTGATGACTTTTAATATGCTATAGCCGCTAAAATATGAATGTCATCGAGCGTATACTTCAGATGTGCTTAAATAGAATTCAAAATATGGACAACGGAAAATGGTTTTAAGTTCTCAAAGACCACAACAAATCGTGTACATTTTTCATATCGATCGGAGTTGAAAACAGATGGGAGTCTCATTAATGTTGCTAGAGAAGTGAAACTCTTGGGTGTATTGTTCGACAATACCCTGATTTCATTTCCCCTATAAAACAACTACAGGTTAGATGGAAAGCACTTAACTTCTGAAGGTGGTTGGTAGCACTGATTGAAGTGCAGACGAAAAACACGTTAATTTATCTGTATAGATCACTTGTTAGATCAAAGTTAGATTGCGGTTGTGTGGTTTACGGTTCTGTGAGAAAGTCATACCTCAAACGACTTGATGCTATTCATAATAGTGGTATTAGAATTAGCCTGGGCCCATTCAGAACATCGCTAAAAGATTCAGTGCTCGTTGAAGCAGGCGAGACTCTCTTGAGAAGCGTAGGGCAGAACTATCACTCCAATATGCATCTAAACTATTTGGCAACCCGCCAAACTCTACTTATAATCGTGCCTCATATCCTTGAAAATACAGACTTTTAACAGGCCCCAGAACACATATTCCTCCATCGGGAATAAGATTTAAATCCCACATGGATTCCGCAACACTTGAATCTGATTCAATAAAAGAGGACGATGAATCACACATTCCTCCTTGGCACCTTAGAGCATCTGCTGTTATTTTGGAGCTTGATTCTTCAAAAAAAGAGCGAGGCAAATTCTTTGTAGTTCAAACAAAAATATACCGAAATCAAATCTAAGTAGTGTATATAGAATGATCTATACAGATGGATCTTAAGATGGTGACAGTATCATTGGGTGTTGTAACTAGTGATCACATCACCACCGCCAGAATACCAAATAGACGTTTTATTTTTACAGTTGAAGTTAAAGCTTTACAATTAGCGCTTGAACACATCGAGAATGTACAGGAAAGGACGTCGATCATTTTTTATCTCCTTTTCTTTTTCCTCGTTGCTAGCTTTACTCAGTCCCAACTTGAAGAGCCCTCTCATTTTGGAACTTCCTGAGAAAATGAATACTCTGATGTCTGAGGTCCAATATGATATCGTGTTATGATGGTGACCTGGACATGTTGATATCTCCGGTAACACCAGGGCAGACACTGCAGCGCAACAGTCTTTAAACAAGCCTATCACTGATTTAAAAAAAAATCTTTCAGTGACTATAAACCTCATACCATGAACAACATCAATTCTATGTGGCAGACGGATTGGGATGGGGCTACAAATAACTAATGTCACCGTTTCCGACCAACTTTGAATCATACATACCATCATTGTAGAAAAGATCATGTAATTCTGACACGATTTCATGTTGGTCATACAAGACTTATACTTTCCTTTTTTATTAGAAAGTAATATGCGGCCAGTGTGTTCCTTGCCAGCAGGTGTTGACAGCGTAACACATTCTTTTGCATTGCACGGATGTTCAGAATCCAACGAAAACAGAGAAGGAACCCGTCTAAAAATATCACGTCAATCTTTGGTCGAATGCACCGGAATCGAGATCGCTTGGAAATTCCAAGTTCATCTTTTAATTTGTTTACCCGAGATATGTAAACAATCAGATTCGAGTAAAACATTACGGAAATAAAAATAACATTCCGACTGCTTGTTCCGTGACAATCACTTTCCACAACTGGTCATATAGTTATGGAGTGTGCTAAACTTATTATCCATTTTTGTGTCGCCGCCCCACGAAGTGGGGAGCGACATATAGGGATTACTTTTGTCGTCTTGCGTCGTCCGCGTCGTCGTCCGCGTCACACTTTCTCTTATCCGCCACTCCTCTTTAACCTATGAATGGATTTTGATGAAACTTTCAGTGATTCTTTATCACATAATGGCATTGTGCACCTCCTATTTTATTTTTTGATCCGCTGTATTTTTTCCAGTGTTATGCCCCGTCGTCTTGCGTCGTCCGCGTCATCGTCCGCGTCGTCCTCGTCGTCCGCGTCACACTTTCTCTTATCCGTCACTCCTCTTTAACCTATGAATGGATTTTGATGAAACTTTCAGTGATTCTTTATCACATAATGGCATTGTGCACCTCCTATTTTATTTTTTGATCCGCTGTATTTTTTCCAGAGTTATTCCCTTTTTCCACTTAGAATTCTGTCTGAAACGCCAGGCGACACACGTCTTCCATGGAAGACTCACATCTAAGTAAAAACTGTTTATTGTGTTATTCCCCGCAGTTTAGTCAATATCTGAAGGTCGATCATCGTGACCGTGACACTGATAGGTGTCAGTTGGTTTCGACCAATTCAATGCCGTAAAAATTAAAAAGCAAACTAGGGTTGGTTCCCCACCACCTAACAGTGATGTCTTGTTGACAACGACGGAAACGTGGAAATTATCCCGCTGAAAAGTGCTTTTAGTTCAATTTCCGTGTAGACTGGTTGTTTCCTGGGAAGAGTGTGATAAACACAGAACCGAACATTCGTTTGAATGGGTTAAGAAATATTGCACTCGAATGCTTTCGCCCAGGATATCATGTATCCCGGGCCAAAGCAATCTCGTGCGATAATTCTTAACCCTTTCAAATGTACGTGTGGTTCTGTATATTTATCATACGAGCCGCTCAAAATTCTATTCTATCATTTCTTAAAGTAATCAACTTCCTTAATAACTTTTAAAATTGTTTTTGCTCTGAAAGTCATCTCATCAGGTTGGTTTGAAAGGTTTTTTTACTATACTATCACCATCACTCATTACTATTCAAACTACTCCTGCCTTCGACATTCGGTTGTCATTATTTCTTATTTTTAATCAATCTTTTCACTTCACCATTGACAATGACACGTTTTGCTTTCTGCAGTTTTCTCACAAAGATATGCCCTCAGTCGCTGATGTGGCGTTAAACAACCAATAAATAAATAAATTCAAGAATTTCGTTCTGCAAGCGCCGTCTCAACCCCCCCTCCCACCCCCCCCCCAAAAAAAAAACAAAACAGTTGGAACCTTTTATTCGAAACTGCACAGCACATGTACTTGATATTTGGTATGGAGCTTTATTATAATGTACTTAATGGAAGATGGAACCTCACATGGCGATCCCATACTACATTGTACAACCTAACGATCGGCCGCATTCGCCTGATAATATAAAAATTGAACACATGAAAAACAATTTAAAACATTCAACAGAACCATCTCATGTGACCCCCTCATTGGAACGAGATATCATTTTGTTGTAATTTTTTGAATAATTAAAAAACAAATAATATTTAAAATAATAAATGTTCATATCGTGTGCGTTTAGTAAAGAATTAATACTGTGAGTAATCTGGGAAATATTTGAAAATATCACAAACTAAATGTCCAAATGCCTCCATGCTTGATATCATATAACATCTTTGTAAGGGAAAACAGTGCCTCATTGGTTCGCGCATTGGATTTGAATAGTTACATCGGCGGTTCAATCATGTCCCGTGCCAACTGCACTGTATTCTTGTGCAAGCCAATAACACTTTACCCAACGTAACGGCCAAAACCTGCCAGCGCTATTCACAAAAATCACCATTAAAATTTTCATTATTTTTCATTTTTTGTTTCAAAAATATAGCCTCAATGGAACAAGCTCGTTGAAGGTCATTAGATATGTTTTGACTCAAAAAATGAACAAAATTGGCTATTTAAGAATTTTGTTTGCAAGTATCGTCTGCATTTCGTGGTAGGTAAAGGGTTAATCCTGATTGCCCATGCGGGGGCAAGGTGGCGTTGTGCAGAGTGCGTCGATGGTGCACTTGTCTTCAAAGACTGCTAACTCTGTATTGGGTTTTTAATGAATTCAAAATCTGTCAGTTGCTTGGTTACTTCGGCTTCCTCCTCCGTCCATAAAACTGTCCAACGCGATATGAGCATGGCTGGTGTTAACCCCCAACAAACTAATAACATCTTTGTGAGGATGATTTGTTCAAAACTAGCCCTTGGGGTGTTATTTATTATGCATTCACATGATATATGATACATAATTATGGTGCACTCCCGCAGATGTGCAAAAATAAATTTTCATCTGTTCCCGATATGATATATTTTAACTCCATGGGTAATTTTACATAGGTGTGTTTATGCGGTCACTTGACAAAATTATTCATTTGCAGGAAATTCTGGATGTATAAAAAACAACTCATATAAGCAAACTGCGTCTTTGCGAGCGGAATTTATGTCAAAGAACAGATAAAAACTTGGTAAGAAAGAAATTAAGAAAATACTCAGATTTTAGCATCATAATAATAACATGGAAAGCGCTAACTGACGCTTAGAACAACATTAAAGAAACAACCATCGTTTCACAAAGGTTCTTTCAGTTTATTGATTTGAAGAACATAGAAACATTCTGTCCTTGGTTTCAAGTCTCTCTGTTAAACCCACGGGTTACCACCTGACATAACGGATTGGCGATGGATTCGTATTATGCAATTCCTTATCACCTGTAAAGAGAAAAAACACGGTTCAATCATCACGGTCCCTATTCGAAATTGTTTCCACAAACGAATACTGTGAATTTTATGGTTTACAGCTCAACAGAAAATCGGATGAGTCGTCTTTGTTTATTCTCCGTTTAAAGGCCTTATTGAGGCTTCGTAGCCGAGTACACGCTCATACAATGTTTTCCAGTGAAAACAAATCTGCGTTGACAGTGTCGTATCCGACACTGTCGACGCAGATTACTTTTTACTGGCGAACTCTGTGGATTTTTCAAACTTGTTTAAAACTTCTTTAAATCTGTTGGATTGTGTGGTCAACAGATAGGCTTTAAATTATATTGCATGTAACGGAAAAACTAGTCCAAACTTTATATGGCCAAAAACACTGCAAACATTTGAAAAAATTCAACACTGCATAATTTAGACAAAATTAGATTATCTGGGAACATCGTTTATCGTCTCTTTTATGGAAGAATTTAAAGGTCTAATCTTCTTCGAGAAAAGATCAAACCATATTGGTTCAAGAACCGAGCATATTGCATGTCTTCGGCAAATTTGTAATATTCCATTAAATGCTAATAATAAATTTAGAATGTTGTAACTGAGTCAAACAAAAATGTTAACTTTCATGTGTTTTTCATTTTGCAGAAAAATTGCGAAAATCAGTTGACCCTGATGCTGACATAGTCGTCTGATGGGGCAAGGCAGTTTTTATTTTTTCGCCATATTTTTGACGACCTACCAGGATCGTAAAAAGTTTACTTTTATTTTCGGTTTATCATTTGTCAGTGAAGGGCACGCTTGATGTAACTTTTTCGTTGCATGTTCTATAGTACACGTTTTAATCTTTTCAACCCTGGCTCTCAGGAGGGTATTGTCTTATGTAATTTTTTTAACAAGGAAATAGGTGAATCCATTTCGTATTTGTCCGGAGGTTAAATAAAAATTTAAATCTAGAGCTCTGTAGAGCTGTAAGAATAAATTAATACAGATCTTGCCAACGTTTCTCGCTGACATTCCAGAAATCCAGTTGTATAGAGATGGGTGATTTTGCCTCGTACTAATCATACACGATCACTTCCGTTCAGGTAGGAAGACACAAGAGCTGCGTTCGTCCTTTTACGGTGTAGGAATAGTTTGGGTCCACTTTATGATATTTCTTTCCGACCGTTTTGGTTTAGCACAAATGGTCATATGGACAGTGCCGGTGCTAGAGTTTTGGTCATGGGTGAGGGCAAGTGGAAACAGTTTTTCCATCGGGGTGGTGGTAGGTTTATAATTTACTTAGCCCTTAACCCAATACAAATAGAATAGGGTGCTTGCAAAAACATTTCATGAATGGCTAAAAAGTATCATTTTTTGCCCCTAAAATATAGCTGAAGACCCCACATTGGAACAATCTCGATGAACTAGTCCCAGTAAGGAATCATAAGCTATGTTTTTAAGAGAAACAATAAAAACACGACAAGATGTTAATAGAAAATTGTGTGAATAGCGCTAGCTGGTTCTTGTTATTACGTTACTCAAGGGTTGCTCAAAGGTCGTCATGGAAAAATAATAAATTTGATGTGGAGGTTTCTGTGAATATCGCTGGCCTGTTTCGAGTGTTAAAGGGTTAAAAGTCAAATCAGCGATCGTATGGATTAATTGGAAAACGCCTATTTTATTGTCGGGATGCACCTCCCCGCCCCCACCACCGGCGCCACGGAAAAGTCGTTATTGTTTTGGAGCAGGTTCTTAAACGCAGGGTACCTTCATTCCAAAACTCAAATTTTGGTTGCACAGGAGCAGCTGGTGTTACAGTTTGTGGCATCTTAGTTCTTGTTCTGTTTTGATGTCCACTTGGGATATCGGATTTTATTCTTGTTCTGTTTTGATGTTCACGTGTGATATCGGTTTTCCTGAAAAAAAGCCACAAAATAAATTAAATTTGGGTGAAGAGAGTTCGCCCCACTTCAGTCATATATTCTTTTCAGACTCTTTCGGCGGAAAGAGTATATGGAAAGTATGAAAGGGTAGAAACTTAAGTAAAGACAGTCGTAAATGTGCTTTCTACTCTTTAGTTGCGTTCAACTTACAGAAGAAGTACACAATATTGTGGATAACGGTGATGGAACGGTGCAGCATAATTTTGTAGCAAAGAATCACAGGGAACGGTTTCCAAAATAATTACTAAATCACCAGAAACCACATATCAGATGTCAGATGTAAATCTTTGACTAAATTGTCAAAAATATTGGGTTTAGTTTAATATATTTTATTTGCTACAATAGTGTTGTAATTGGATTGGGGGACAAGTGTTCAACACCTAGTTTTAACACTCTCTTACATAGTTAAAATACACATATACACATATAACGTGCCAAACAAAATACTAAATAACAAAATCAAGTTTTAGTTCACACAAATAACAAAAACAGAGAGTAAGAGAAAAAGAGTGAAAGAATGTGCGAAACAAAAAGAAAGAGAGAGAGAGAGAGAGAGAGAGAGAGAGAGAGAGAGAGAGAGAGAGAGAGAAGGCAGATTGGTGATAACTCACGAGTAATCTCCCCTCCTCACGGATTCGTTTATTTTAACCAAATTTTGATATACTTGTCTTGATATACTTGTCTTCAGACGTAAAGGTTCATTGTGATGTAAGGCTCTGTTGAGTTAGAAGTTGTTCTTCAACCAGTAAATCGTAAACTCCATGTCCCAAGGAAGACAAAAAACATAAGTGGACCAGGATTTTGGGTAATTAGTCGGTTTTTGATTTTTTGTTGATGTTTTAAATTAAAATATTACATCAAAGAAGAAATTTGTGTCATTATGTTCATTTTCATTATCGCTTAAGCAAAACTGTTATTGTGTCAGCGCAAAATGTCCACTGCAGGGTCCAGATGGTAGTGGGTATGGCACGAATATATCAAATTCAGGATTGGCGGGGGTGGCTGGCTTTAAGGCTAAATGCATGATTGTGCCAGAGATTGCAGTTTTCCGACTGGCTTTCCTCCGCCAAGTTATCACATTCCAGTTGTTTGTTATGGTGATAGTCTAAATGAAACTTACATAGCATGCTGCGCATGGTTCTCGGTAATCAGAATGTGTCTTGTGTATCATGGTATAGCTTGAGAATCATCTTGCGACTTTGGTTATTTTGGATATCATCAGCCGAAAAAAAGTTGATGGTCAAATGCTACCCTTATTCACACAGTTCACATTAAAATACACCGAACGCCATGTTATCCAGTTGCCATGCCAAATATATTTGATGGATATTCTAAAGGCTCACAGTGATAGTTCAAGGTAAATTTCCTTCAGTTATTTTTAAAACAGAATGACTAGAACATTTCTCAACCATGTGTAGGTAGATTAAAGCTTAGAAAATCATTAACTGGGTAACAAAACGCATAGCTTCATTCAAAAATGTCTATTGTATAGTAACAACAATAAGATCGTCCCCTGGCCTTTAACTAAATGTTCAATATTAGGTTCTTCCAAATGCTACCACAAAATTACATGCACATTCTTCATACTTCAATTTTGATTTTTAACAGAAGTGTTGTGCATCGAGCTGTTAGTGTATTGAGGACACGCATGACATCTGTGTTAAAAACCAAAAGGCACAAAATTAAAATAGTACATTACGAAAAACCACTGCTCGTTAGTAGCACGGCTTTCGGCTTTATTAGCCCTCATCAGTGGTGAAACAAAGAGAATTTTACATGTCGGCTTTCGAACATATACACAAGTATGAACAAAACATCGTACTTGTATATTGCATTCATAGTTGTGTATATGTTCGAAAGCAGATATATAAAGTTTTCTATGTTTCGCCACTGATGAAGGCTAATAAAGCCGAAAGTTATTGTACTAACGAGCACTGTCTTTTCGTAATAAAACTATATATCCGACCCCTCCACTCTGGGCCTGATTGAGTTTTTTTTTAAATTAGAGCGATAAGTGTTTTACTGATACCTCAAGCCTTCTGTTTTTTTAGGTTGTCCATGTTTTTTTGACAGCACGATGCCACTAAATAGCATCGTCCTTTATTGTAATGAAGGACGAGCTTATGGCCAACTGAGACGCGAAGCGTTGAGGTTGCATATTCGACCTGAGCCGCTAGAAATCAAGAAAAATGAAGCGGCTTGCTAGTCACTCCGTTGATGAAGCATTTACGAAACGGGCGACGTCATTTCAAATATTTCGCGTTGTGATGTCAGACGGTAATTTTTGTAACTGGAGCCGTAAACATGAAAGAAACTACGCCGGCTGTCATCCAATCAGAGGACTAGGGTTTTACTCTTATTGGAACGTAATTAAATAAATGAATGACAGCTATTCGACTTGAAGGGATGTGATTCGTGAAACTGAGGGCATGGAAGTAAACATTTTTACAAAAAGTAAACTTATATGCAACATTTTCATCACTGTAGAAAATTCTATTGTAAAAAATCTATGTGACTGCTAGAATGATTTTGGACACAAAAATGGAGTTGAATATTTATTACACCCCTGTTCTATGAAATCTTCATCTACAGCAACATTAAGACATGCGGAAAATGAAAATCTGTAAATCGTTGCCGCCTGCGGGACTATTTTTAAATAGAAGCGAAATTTCGACAAATCGTGCAACGCAACTACACTTTGAATCGCTAGCGATAGCTGAAAAATCGTCCCCTGCGTTCCAATGTGTTATATGTGCCTGTAGGCACATAGCACACATTGGAAGTCAGGGGACGAAATAGAAACACGGATTCCCCTCGCAAATTTGGTTGGCGATAAAATGTGTTCTTTTTGTTGGTAGTTTTCAATTGAATTGCGGAGTGTCCTAATAATTGGTTTTATAGACATGAAGGCGTGTAATAAACACAGAACGACACGCGTGTGAATGGGCTAACCGATATGGCACTTATACCATCGTATAAAGATAAAACCCTAGGCCTGCGGCTTCTCATTCTATCCATTCGCTCTGGCACTCGTGCCATGTGGATTAACCCATTCACACACGCGTGTCGTTCTATGTGTATATGCTCCATTGCAAATATCCAGTTTCTGTCAAAACGTTTCACTTCAGTGGCGCTTGACGCTTAACTTTCAGGCAAAAACTTTGGCTGAAATGCCATACTTGCAAAATCTATTTGCGTGTCCAAATTTGAATGACGTGATCGCATTCTCTTCACGTAAACGTTAAAAATGTCGCCCATGAAAACTGATTTATTATGGTAGTATCAAAACAACAAGTCTATGTTTTTGGCTCTGGGGACCCCTTCAAGAACAGTGTTAGACATTCATTTTATATTTCCCCGAGAGACACACATGTGTAACAACTGTTCCTATGTTTTATATTTTGTACTTTCACTTACAATAAATAGGAAGGTAAAAGGTGCAGAATAATACTGTCAATGCATGCAAATTCTTATCAAAAATTCTTTGGCAATTAGAAACACGTTATTTCACTCGCTAATTGCTATACTGTTGTACTTTGAATCTACCCACGCTTCCTAATTGAACCTGGGTCGAAAAGGTTACCTTTCTAATCTCAATTCACTACTTTTACCAGTTATTCAACCAACAGCATAAGTATGAAATATATTTGATATTAATGCACTCAGGATTACGTGTTTTTATTGCATTTATTTAAATGATAGGTATGAGATTCAAATGAAAACGAACATGCTGGATGCTTCGTGCTGGACCATTTCCCCAACAGTAGTGGCTTGAAGAGAAAAAAGAAATTGATTCTAATGCATATTATGTGCATCATAATATTTGTTCAATTGTTTTTAAAAAGCAGGTTTAGAAATACCGACCTACTGTTGATCTATAGTCTTCGAATACTATATTTTTACTATAATAATAATAACACTTTGCCCGGCCTCTGATCTGTCGCGGTTCTCGGGCGAGAAGGCCTCGGTTACCCCTGTTTTCCAAACTGCCTGCATATTCTCACGCTTCTTCTCTCCTCCCGACACTCGGAGACGAACTGCTTGATGACATCCCTTGCCCCATTCTTCCCAATCTCTCCGATTGGCATATTAACCCTCTCTTTTGAGTCACTCACTACCCACATGTCCTTCATTCTCCCATACCACTTTCCCATTAGACTCCCAGTGAATATTATTCTTTTAGACTGGTATTTTGAACATTCTAGAAGAGTTTTGTTTCCAAAAAATAGTGCATGCGCTTGTGGATCTTTCAGCTTATATCTGTGATTAGTGTTATATAAATATAAACTACGAGATGTTATCCTTTCGTACTTGTTCACTTAGTTATACTGAGAAAAATATTTGACGATATAATAACAATTTTTATCTGACAGATTTCAAACTGTTTAATCAGTTTTTTCCAAACAGTGAAAATGGTGTTTGATGAATCATGGCCCAAATGTGATTGAGGTCATGTGAGATATAATTTGCACGTGTTGTCAACAGAGTATGGTTAAAGTATCTGATTATATTATAATTATTTCGTCCGCATCCAGTTTGCTACGTTCTGCTGAAAATAACTCAAATATTATATAGGCGGTATTTATTTTTCGAAAAAGTGGATAAATTTAACTGAACACAAATGTATTCGGTATTTCCTTCTTAAATGGTAGAGTGCTAAATTTTTCTTCGCTACCAAAATTTGTTCGATTATCTTGTCTTTGACTTGTTACAGTTGACGGGCGAGTGTTATAGGCACTCTTCAATAACTTTTAAGAAGACGAATCCATACAAATGAAATAAATCTACTTACAAAATATCGTAAATCACATCCACTGAATATTAAACCTTGAAATTAGGTCATTGCACTTAAGAATGGAGCCCATACATGGGCTTCCAGCACCCAAGCAGTTCACAAAACAGAAAATAATAATAATAATAAATAAATAATGAAAGCCCCCCCACCCCCCTGCTCCCTCATTGATTTGAAATTTAATTGCTCGAGAACTAAATGTATTTTTTTTATCTGACCTTACAAATTGTATATGAGAGTTGTACTTTTTCTGACATAAGAAAACTCATCACAACCTACGAGATGCTAAGACCCCGTAAGTGCATTGCCTTGACAGTAATGGCCATTTAAGCGTTTCAACACATCAGCTCCTCCTGATTACCGATTCTCTATGACTTCTTCTACCTTTTTACTCTTCTTTTGAACAAAAGAGCAATTCTGACTTTGGATAATCCTACGATTCAGATTGAATATATCGCCTTAACATTTGTACTGTGTAATTTGTTTCAAGGAACCAGCTTACAAAAGCCTCAAGCTTGATTTTGAATCCTTTTCCATGATTTTGTAAATTAACGTCTGCATTGTAATTGTGTGCATCTATAATCTGGAATAAAATATTGATAAAACTAACTGAAACTCATTTGTCATGTCCATTGGCCTGTGTTATGTCTCGATAATTTGGTTTTTTTATCTTAGTGTGAACTTCTGTATTTGAATTCTGTTCTCAAAATGGTAGCCTTTTAGTAGCCATATGGTCCTGAAAAAGTGACCGGTTTATCAAATCAGTCTTGAATGGGTTTTTTATTCAAAATTACTAGAATTCTGTGAACACATTTCTGTCCCTTCGCTTTATCGAATAATGGACAATTAGAATTTATACCAGATACCTAGTATAGATATTAACGTATCAGCATATTGTCGCGTAAATCTATGATAAATTAATAACTCATCCGGTCCAATAATTATATGTCAAATGAAAAGACAACATTTGCAAGGAAGTAATTTATAGCCTTTCAAAACAGTATACAACGATCAAAATTTTTATTGGACAATCTAGGAATAACAAAACGCTTGTGAGGGCGGTTCCTATAGGCGGCTAATAGGATAGCGTCATGGCTCAATTGTGATTGAGGTCATGTGAGATTTAATTGTTGTTGATGTTGAGAATATTAAATCCTAGCTCAAGTCTGTCGCGAGATAGTAGGACAAATACACAGAACGACACACGCGTGTGAGTGGATTAATCGAGGTGGCACGATTGCCAGTGCGGAAAGATAAAACGAGAGGCCATAAGTGCCATAGCGATTAACCCATTCACATGCGTGTGTCGTTCTGTGTTTATTACACGCCTTCCCGTCTATAAAACAAGTATTAGAAGGACACTCGGCAATACATTTGACAACTATCAGCAAAAAGAACACATTTTATCGACAATCAAATTTGCGAGGGGAACAAGGAGTTACTATTTCGTCCCCTGAGTTCCAGTGTGTTCTATGTGCCTAATGGCACATCGTCTTTGGAAGTCAAGAGACGATTTTTAGCTATTGCTAGCGATTCAAATTGTAATTGCGGTGCACGATTTGTAGAAAACTCCAGTGAAATTTCGCTTCTATTTAAAAATAGTCAGTTAACGATTTCCGTTCCGCACATATGTGCGGAACGGATTTTCATTTTCCGCATGGCTTAGTGCTGCTATAGATGGTGATTCCATAGAACAGGCGTGTAATAAAAGATTTAGTTCGGGAATTGTCGCGTGAGACATTGGAGAAAAGGCAACTTGGCAGTTCATCGAACATTACGTATTGATTAGCGCGTTCTCTTTCATGTCAGCTACTAATGTGATAGCCAAGCTAGTTCTATACTATGTCAGTTCCCTCATTGCATAGTTGTTTAAACGAAATAGAAAAAGAGCTCATTTAACATAGCTGTTATCACTTAAACTTACTGGTGTATTTGTTGTTTTCTTATTCGCGTGACTTTTGGTAATCGTGCCTTTCTCGGAAGAGACAATCGCTTGCACAATCTGAAATGGAGTAATACAAAATGTCAAGGTTGTTCATATCTTGATCCCAAAGTAGAAACAACCTATACTACTCAGTAAAATGGAAGAATTACGAAAAACCAACATCGTGAACAATTCGTATGTTAACATTATCGTTCATCTGACAGATGGGTGACATCTGCTTGATCACAAATGTGAAAACCGGCTACTCGTTTGGTAACGATTTCATTATTAGTTGCCGTATATAACCAGTGCTAAATCCACATGCCTATAGTCGAAACAACGCGTCTTGCCTTTTTCTTTAACCCTTTAACAAAAACTGCTAAAAACCACCATTAAGTCCACGAAATGGTTTTAGACTGGTTCGCTGGGTGAGTAATCAAGCCGTAAAGTGTCTTAGTCACTTTAGGACTTGGTTGCTCGTCTGACGATTCGACCTTGAAACCGATGGCCATTGATGGCCATCACTGTTGCCTCACACGCGAATCAGTACTCTCAGCATGTCGGTCTTACCTGTCCTGGTTATGGCAGTGGTAGGGGGCTTTTTTGGACTTTTGGTTTTTGGACTTTTGGAGTTGTGGTGGTGTTGAACTATGCCTATAGGCATGTTGACTCAAATTTGATGTGTTTTAGTGTGGCATTCTACTTTTCTTCTCTCCTTCTTATTTCTGTTTTCTGACTCTCGTAAAGTTGATTAACTATCAGCTTCCTTCTCGAACTTTGTACATACACAAAATTGGTTAATATTATACATACATTGTTTCGCCATTACATATATCTTTTTATGTAACTACTTGTTATTATATGTGATCATAAATTGTAATGTTCAATTGTATATTAAGGAAAGGATATTATCTAAGTGCTAGGCACTTGTTATCCAATCCTTTTTGTTAATTATAACAAATAAAATATGTTTAATCTAACCACCAAACGAAATACCACAAGGGTCATTCATTTGTTTTTGGTTAAAACAAAACATTAATCATTCGTTGTTATCCAAATTCAATAGCGTGCGCGATTTCGTTGGAAATTCAAGAAGTCGGGTTGATGTCAGAACACCACGTACAGTTATCGAAGTTGTTGTCAAGGATTATCACTGATGTCTATACAACAGGATTACTGGAAAGTAACAGTTTTCACATCACCAAACATCATGGTATTTATCTAACATGAAAACTAATAACACTGTATCTACTTTTCAATCTCGACTCTTGTTTTTTTGTCCTAAATAACTAAAATATGTTGTCAATACTCAATTTTCAGTCATGAAAAATGTGCACCTCATCAACATCAAGTCTGGAAATGAGCAGAGTGTCCTCTGCATAATGAGGTTCCCAGAGGGTGAATTTGGTGATGCTACACAGCATGGTAGCGTTACCAAATTTTACCTCTTTGGACCTCTATCTGATTCCCGGTCTCAAGCCTAAACCGAAAGAGGTGTTCGGGGGATAAGTTAGGGTATTATAGACCACAATATGGGAAACATTTGCCCTGAAGTTGTCCCACGTTGTGAAATCGCAAGAAAATATGACCATGGCGCGTTGTTGTTTTGAAATACTTGTATTTACACACACATGAATATGACCTAGTTTGTGTCAAGTAAAAAGACGACAGCGCATCGTGGAGTCGTATTTCGGGAGCAAATAATCACAATAGCGGAGTGTGTGATTATATATTACTTTTTATTATTTTCCAAAGTGTGATTTACTGGGATTTTCCGGTTTGATTATAAACGATAACTTTACAAGTGAATTATGCAATCAGCAATTGGGTCATGTTCCCGTATGCCCACACGATTACGCTTTGCCTTGGGTGTAATGGGAACTTCATTGTTTTTTTTTTTTTAACCCTTTACCTAACATGAAAAGCAGACGACATTTGCAAAAAGAATTCTTGAATAACTATTATTTCCATTTTTTATCTCACAAACATATGTTATGACTCCTCATTGGAACGAGCTTGAGGAGCTCGTTCCAATGAGGGGTCATAACCTATGTTTTAGAGACAAAAAATGAAAAAATAATGACAATTAATTGGCGATTTTTGAGAATAGCGCTGGCCGGTTTTGATCGTTACTTTAGGTAAAGGGTTAAATAATATAATTATCGTTAATAATGAAAGTAAAAAACAGAGTAATCGCTTGACTGGACTGATTACGTGAAATAATTCATTCGAGGCGAGTGACTATATTGTAAAACACTCGTGCGCATTCGCGCACTCGTGTTTGTACAACGTCCCTCACCTCTCGTGAATTATTTTACGTAACCAGCCCAGTAAAGCGATTACTCTCTCTATAATAGATAAAATACAAATGTTAGAAAACTCGAAAAACTGACGAATTGTATGATAAGAACAATTTGAGATATTTTGAGATGTTTACAATCAGTTGCCAAAGATCGGGATTTTGGAGATGAACTCTTCCACTTTTAGTTTGAAAAAGGTCGTATTCTTAGTTCGGTTCGAGTCTCAATGAAACGGCTAGAAACATGTCTCAAGGAAACGGTGGGAAACATTCAGAATGATTCTTCTAAGAGTTTTTTTTTTAAAACATGAAATGTAATGATCATGGAAGAATGACAAATGTTAATGAAAAGATGGATTTTAAGTTTGGTTTGCAATTTATGAAGAGTCTCGCAAGACATTACATTTTCCGGCAGAGAATTGAAAGAGAAGGTCCAGTATAGCCCAATAATCTATCGGCAAACGTAACTTATCTGTGAAAAGGTACCTTTGTTACTAAACCTAGTGGCTTAAGAGCTTCGTGTATATTAAATTAGTTCCACTTAGTAAGAGGGTGCTAGGTTATCCCTTTACCTAACATGAAAAGCAGACGACACATGCAAAATAAATTCTTGAACAACTAATTTTTTTCATTTTCATTTTTTGTCTCAAAAACAAAGGTTATGACCCCTCATTGGAACGCACTCGTCGAGCTCCTTCCAATGAGGGGTCATAACCTATGTTTTTGAGACAAACAATTAAAAAGTAATGAAAATTAACTGACGATTTTTGAGAATAGCGCTGGCCGGTTTTGGTCGTTACGTTGGGTAAAGGGTTATTCAAACATTTGTACACCAATTACAATATCTTAAATTCAATTATTTTGATATGGGCAGAAAGTGTAGTTCTTAAAGAGCACCTGATGGGCTGGAGAATTTGCGTCTGCCCAAAATTATATTGGAGTCAAAACTCTGAATTCTTTGGAAAGGCTGAAGTCGACATTTTTGTCAATTTATAAAAAGATAAAACCAGTGCATTGGCCAATATTCCACATGTGTACCGACAGAGATAGGGTCTTAGTTTCTTGAACATAAAATACTTCACTGCCTAGCTTTGAAAGATAAGAAATCCAATGATGTTATGAGTTGTTTATTTACCCACTTTTCGGGAAGTGTACGCGCTGACTACCGTTGATTTAATATCATGTCCCTTTAACCCTTTACCCAACGCAGACGATATCAAAATTTATTATTTTAAATAGCATTTTTTCAAATTTTTCAGAAAAATTCAACAATTTTTCAACAAAACCATATCATGATATGGTTTTGTTGAAATTTTTTGAAAAATAATATTTTTTCAACTGCTGAATTTGCATATTACGCGGGCGGATGTGGGCGATTCGTTGGGTAAAGGGTTAAACACAACGATAAACAAATATTCTTTATGGCCTCATTGATAAATATTCCTACCAGTGAATATTTATTTCCACTTGCAAACATCAAAATATACTAAATTGCTGGACTACGTGGTGTGAACATAAAACAACGCGGTGAGTCTTCATTAATATAAGTATTTAGTTTACAAACATGTTTGACAGTGCTGTGATGTCATTACAAATTTGGTCCAAATCAAATTTCGATTGAGAAAAATTTCTTGCGTCGATTCAAATGAAATGAATGTTTAGGGTACTTTAGATTCAAGCGTCGGGAATATTTCAGTAGGTTCGCTTTTCCGACAACTGAAATATTTCCGGCGATTGAATCTAAAACAAAAGCATTGTATTATTTAAAGGCTAGACTGGTTCCAGGTCATAACAGCGACAAATTCTTTACAGAATTTGGCTTCAGAGGATATATAGAGGATCTCCAACGACTCCCTAGTTAAAAGTGAAATTCACGAAACGAGTTAGATCAGGCTCGATCCTTTGATGGAGTGCAAACCTGATTTACTCTATGTGTTTAATAAATTAAAGTATAAACTGTAGAGATTGAAGATTCTATTTATCACTTGGTAGAAAACCTGACAAAAGGATGCATAAAGGATCGAGAAATACACAAAGCTTCCTATGAGGCGACGAAGTATGTCATTAAACATAATGCGCTGTTTTGCAGAGCGTCTGATCTAAAAAATCAACCCCAGTGACGCAGATACTCTGGATCATTTACTGAACCACTGATCTCTTTTCAACTGGATTGCTGGAACTCTGATTGGCCACATAAAGAAAAGAGTGTCTCCATCGCCCCTGTCTTAATCTTAAGGGTTCAGAAGCTGCTGTCAATACACAATGCTCAACAGCAAAAAAATTCAAAGGTTTTCAAGCCCCCAACGCCTAGCAATGGCCGATTACCTTTTAAAGAGTTCTTTGATGTCTGTGAAAAAAATGAATGTGTGGATGATGTGCATTTTTCGTGGCAATGCAAATTGAATGGTTAGAACATAGTCATTATAGAAAAAAACAAGTACCGGGATTAGAAAGTTCATACAGTGTTACATCTTTTCGTGTTAGGTAAATACCATGACGTCTGATGAAGAGAAAGTTGTTACGCTGTGACTACAAATATCCTGGATTGCGCCCCGGAAATATTTCATTACCTATACTAATCACTGAATTACTGTAGACGGTTATGAGCGCGATTAGAATACAACTGCGCACACGGAATATTATTGAATGTTCGTGCTTTACTGCTTTTCGGTATGTCACTGTGGTTGGAGAAAGGGTCAGATCACGTGATGGATTTTAAAATATATAGTTGTATAATATCTCAAGATGTGAAGATATTGAGAAGAAAGCCAAGTAATTGTAATCTCCCAGTACGAGTTACATCAGTATGTTTTCCCAGCTGAGGCTATTACGCACTTGATGTGATGCCAGAGAAGAGGCAAATAACTAATGAATATAAAGTTTGTCAACATATTTTTTAATAGACTGGTCGGATTAATTATTTAACCTGCAAGCCTGATGAGTTTTTTAACCCCACCTATACGATTCATTATTCAACCCGCGACCTTGGTGAGCGTGGTTATAATTTATGCTATGGGTGGGAGAAAAACTTTTTGACGCACTACATTATAATTTTTGTTATCTCCCAACGTTTCGCGACCTCATCGTGAAGAATACAGTTTTTGCGATCACATGAAAGAAACAGCTTTTGCAGTCACAATAATTTTGAATACGGACAGAGGTTTTTCTGGTTACTCACATTTGATGTGCATCTTCCAACACATTACTGATACAATTGCTACCACATTAACATGCATAGGGGAATGGAGAATAATTCCGCCTTCACAACAAAAGAAGCGTGGTTGTTGTATAAATGGGCTAGCCGTCAGTAAAGTAGGTATTTTAGTCAGTATGTTGTGTGTGTTAAACAGCACGATTTATGCTACAGACATCACGTAGTGTCAAAATTTCAAAATGAAAAACAATTGTAAGTTCCAAGTTTGTCAAATTGCTAGTATCGTGCCGAGTGTATAGCATCTTTCACAGGGCTATGAGCTCTTATTTATTTATATGTATAACACAAGTAGAGGCTTTTGCCATACTCACATTTGAAGTGCACCTTGAATGTATTTCCGGAAGAGGATCCAGCAGATTACAAATAGCATCATCGCTAATGCTGATATGCACAGAGTAAAAAGTGTAATTCCGCCTTCAGTACAAAAGAAGCATGGCTGAGATTTAACGGCGCTTGCAGTTACCAACGTAGTTATTTTAGGATAGGAAACGACGACGTTCGAACACCCGGTCCTAGAAGGTGAGCCTTTATCTGTGGCGCATATTGTTATGGTATATTCCGTGTCATCTGCATAGTCGATTGCCTTCTTCAAACCCAAGTCACCATTTTCATCTATATAGAAATATTGTTTTCCAAATCCGATTCCTAATACTGAATAAGAAATAAGACCATTTAAACCTGAGTCAAAATCCACAGCTGGCATGCTAAGTAGGTTTTCATTTACCGGCGTGTCGCCTGTGACGGTTACGGTGTACACAGAGTTTGGAAATTTTGGCGTATTGTCGTTCACATCTTCTACAATGACTTCAACTGTGGCTTGATCCGTTAATCCTCCTACATCTGTTACCTCCAGGGTTAAGTGGAAGGATTTAGGACAGTCTCCTTCATAGTCACAGTCTTTAATAACTGAGAGCTGTCCAGTCATTGAATCTATAGCGAAGAATTTGTCGCCATTGCCGCTCAGAATAGTGTACGTGTGTGTATCCACAAGATCTTCATCTGCGACCAACAAACTCAATGCAGGGAGAATACTCTGAGAAATAATAAAGAAAAAAATAGAACAAAACATTTTCGTTGTAACTGGATACTTCAGAATTCATTATTAGTTAACTCTTTCAGCAACGACACTTTGAATGGTATTTTCTTAAACACTACTGTATGCAGCGAAATGGGTGAGTCTATCTTGCATTCGTGGCAGTTTCAGTAATAATTTAATCTAACAGTCCTGATGGGCTATAGAACTAAATCATTGCTGATCCTCTTGTCCAATTAGGTGCATATTGTGTTATCTGGTTGAGGGCTACATTATTTTTGGTGGTCTGAATTTGTTCATCAAAATTTGTTTTATTACAAATTATTGAAGAGTGCCTACAGGCACTCTTTAATAATTTGTGATAAAACAAATTTATATAAACAAAATATTATTTGCATTTGACTGAATATGAAACATGAGCAAGGAAAATGTTGGCTTTTGCTCTGGTACCCTAATTTTTTGAAAGCCCAGATAGTGGCTTCTAGCACTGGACCAGTTATTTACATGCGGATTTCAATTTTTTTGCATTAAGCAAAAAACTATGTTTACCACCTTGAAATAGTTAAATTTTATGTTTATTACTCGGTTGTAAACGCGATATCGTCAGCCTCTTGTCTGTGTTCATGTATTTGTCAGATGCATTATTGCTTCAAAAATATCTATATCACACCTTCATATCGGCTAGGTAAATAGGAAGGCCTGTTTGCTGCACATATGCTTCAGCCATATGTGTTGTCTAGGTGGCGTAAGTTCGAGAAGACTTCTTGACGTGTTATCTAATTGTTATTCTATGTGTGCTTCAAATGAACTGGTGACGTCTCGGTATTTTATAACTCATAAAGTTTGAATTTTGATACTTTCGACGATAAACCGAATGTCACAAATAAAAACACTGTTTGTCGTAGTCGCTGATATCAACACAAAGTTACCGATCTAAAATCGGCATCATTGCATTCGAGCCTGTATCATTCCCTATTCCTAATTGAAGGCTGTACATATCAATAGTTTGCATTTGTGAAATTCGGCACTTACTGGGTGTCATTAAACACGTACTGTAGTTCACTGACAAGTGTATATTTGGTTTTGAATGACAATTGGAGCAACTGAATTTTACCAATTTCAACCACATATTTTGGAGAAAAAGCTGAAATCCGTAGTGAATATGTGCGACATGATCATTCATGAAGTAAAACTAGAATCTTACCACGTGTTCGTCCATTGAAAATGTAAACGTTTTGGTTCCAAAGACTGGTTTCTCGTTGGCATTGATAATATACACACATACTTCACAGTTAGGTGCAGCAAACTGCACGCCGTCCGTGACCGTCAGTTCAAATCGAATACAGCTGTCATTAAGATACCGGGCAGTTTTCTCGTAGTCGTTTCCTATACCATCGCCACTAACTGCAATTTTGCCAGCTGTAAAAATAAATCATACGCCGATCAAATTGTTCATAGTGTATACAAGTTTTAGACGTGAAATGGCGTATTTGCCCTAAATGTCTTATTATTCTCATCATATAAAGTCAGTATCACCTTTGACAAAAGTTAAGTCAATTTTTTTCTCGTCAGATCTGCATTGCAAATCGAGAACTGATGAACTGAATAAAAAAAATATATGTCACGTTTAAACGAGCAAGAACAATGATACAAAATTTCCGATTTCATACATTTTTTCTTATTGAATGCGCTATAATTCATAAGATAATCCATTAATAAGATTATAACAACTAGAAATTATACATCCGAAAACACAGAAATATCAAAATTAGATACGATCGATGGATGTTATATTATTAGCGTTGTTATTGCAAATTGTCAAATCCACACAACAAATGCTATTAATGTTTTCATTTTTTTGTCACACAGCAAAGCTCACGACCGCATCTGAAACTAGGTCGCAGCCGAAGTGTGTGCTAATCACGCTTGAATTCACGTGCTGAATATAGAAACTTTTCATGGGGGTGGGGGGTGGGGGTGGCCATCACCTACTAGGCTGGTCCTCAGGTGGCGGACAGAGGACGACCTGCTCAATTGGACAAGTTTGCTGGTTTGAAATTAGCAGGTTTGCTAAACTGAGTTGATTTGCTGCGGAATATCAAAATACGCAGCCTCGAACCAAAATGTACTATCCTGGTAGTACATCATCCTGCAGGCACATTGTTCTTCCGTGAGGTGCGTTCCGAAGGCCCCGGAGGAAGGAATCCTGCCAGTTGAGAACACACAGTGGCCCCGGTTAGGGCATTCTCCATTTTGGAGATGCGTGTCCAATACACTGCTTTGGCCCCAACTGCCGGAGTAGACGGAAGGTCGGACCGGTCCGTTCTGGCCATTCGGGCCCCCAAAAAGGGTGTTACACCGGGAGCATTTGGGGGTCATTCAGTCAGTCGTTTCTTTTATTCAAATGCAATTCTTGTCATTATATACCGACTTTTAACTATAACTATAAATGTTAACACTTCTTTGGTTTTCTTGTACTGTCTACGTTGATTTTCGGTGGCAATGTTTTTACAGAGTCTTGTAAATGATTGCTTGAATTACCGACACTCCCAAAGACGGACTAACCAGTCGGTGGCATGCTTCGGCACTTTCTGAGTATATTGCCCTGGAATAAGTATGTGGGGACACTAGAAGCCTGGTGGATTCACTGCATGGCAGTAACTCATCCCATTGCTGGACTCCGTGGTGGGTGGGAGCCAGGGCAAATGAACTAAATTTCTTCAACGCTATGGCTTACAAACCCGAAAATTCCAAACGACCGCATGTACCGACAATTGAAACAAACTCTACTGACTCTGACTCCGATTATGATGTAACTACAAATAAATTTTCCAACAGTTGGCCTCGATTCATTCTAATTCATTCCAAAGAAGAACATAAAAAAGTGTCTGGCATTAATCCAGCTGCACTGGAGAAAGCAATCCAAGGTGTAGCAGGGCGTGTTGAGAACGTTAGGAAATTAAGATCTGGTGATTTATTGATAGTGTGTGCAACGCATTACAATCCTACAGTCTACTAAAACAACAAAACTAATAGACATGGAAATACAAACTGAACCACACAGGCCCCCAATGCAAACAGAGGCGTCATTCCGACTCGTGAACTTGCCGACATGGCTGAAACGGATATTGCACATGAATTGAAACAACAGGGCGTCACACAAGTTTAAAGAATTAGAATTAGGAGAAAATGGCAGCGAAATAAACACTAATATGTACATTCTCAGCCCCAACACTCCCCATCCACCAAAGTCAATATTATTATTATTATTTATTGGTGTTTAAGGTCACATATTTCTGCACAATGGCTAACCAAAGTCAATAAAATTAGGCTATGTAAACGTCGGAGTGGATTTATATATTCCAAATCCACTCAGACGTTTCAAGTGTCCAATATTCAGACACAATCAAAATACGTGCGCAGGACATCAAATATGTCATAAATGTGGCTTATCACATGACGAATCATGCAACCGGGATGTATTGAAGGGTGTAAATTGTCAGGGCAATAACATGTCATCTTCAAAGGATTGCCCTATGTGAAGAAAAGAAAAAGCTTACACAGAAAGTTAAGTGTGAGAACCAGATCAGTTTTAAAGAGACCAGGGACATTGTAACATCTATGCCTGGCCTGAATTCTAAATCATCGTAAAATGCCACTGCAGTTAAACAGTCACCACCAACAAAATCGATGGAATTGCTCAAAGGCACTATTCCAAAATTATTAAGGCCCTTTACAATAGAACAGTCAAAGGATGCTGAACCAAAGTCGACCCAAACACTATCAACTACTCAAAGAGCGATAGAAAACAAATCAGCAACAAATCCGACCAAAGAGTAGGAAAAACTTAAATTAGAAGAGAAACAAGTAAATGGAAACAAGGCCAAAACAGAAAAAAATGACCAAACAAAGTCGAAACCAGACCATCAAAATCTTAATCAGAATCAGAGGAAGAATCTAGGAAAAAACAACAAAAAGAAGACAGAAATGCAAAAATAGTTTTCAGACAGAACTCGTAAGGCTCTTCAAGACCCTGTTGTCCGCAACAGGTTTGATGGTCTTGATCTTATGGAAGTCGCTTAGTGCATCGACGAAACGTTCGTGCCCCTGTGCTCGAACGGCTCTCAGAATAGGTCCCCAAGACACAAATCGCTTTAGAAAGGTGCCGGGGCTATTTCACCCACCAGTCTACCAGCTAAATCTCCAACCAAAGATGGATAGTGCAAACAAAAATAATATAATACAGTGGTATGTTCGAGGCTTTAGGGCGACTGTTAAGTCAAAAATATAAACCTGCTGCTTTTTGCCCGCAGAAAACTCTTTTAAAGAAACCCGAAGCTCCAGCTCGTTCAGCTTTTAAGCATTATACTTCGTATAACTCTTGGGCAGATGAAAATGATCTTCATATTCGTGGAACGTCTGTCTTGGTTAGAAACGATAATATTCACAGTTCTGCACCTTTGCTTTCAAACAAATTTACAGGTTGTAGCGGTACGCCTAACTTTAGACAAGCCAATTATCTTATGTTCTATTACGTTTCACCAAGTAAAATCCTACAGCTGAATGCTCTTGCACAACTAATTCACCAGCTCACTACTTTGTCAATTGCCTAAACCCCGCATTTGGTTCTTACACTTCCATTGTTCTTACAATTGCATCTCCTTCTATCTTCCTCGATTTTTCTTGGAAGGTAGAAGATGACTTGCGCGGAAGTGACCACTAACCAATTGTGATGGAGAGTGTAGTTCTGGCGGGCGATGAGAGGGTGCCCCAGTGGAACTTTAAAAAGGCTGACTAGGACACTTTCTCGTCGCTTTGTTACGGACGCATGGGAGAGATGTGAGGAAAGTGCTGACCAAATAGCACATTTCACTAAAGAGTTGCATGACACTACAAACACACAGCCATTCCTAAAACATCGACAAACCCAAACTGTTTCACAAAACAGGCTATAAAAGATTTAATAACCACCAACCAACTAGTTTGGAGAAACTATGTATAAATTAGGCAAAAACAAGACGACTTCTAAAGCAAAAAAGAAAAGTTCTTGGGGAAACATATGTCTCTATGCTTAATCAGCACACACCCATTAACAAATTTTGGAAAATGATTAAAAAAGTTAATGGAAAAGAAACAAACTCAACTGTACAACACCTGAATGATAACAACACCAAATTACATCAAAAAAGAGAAATATCTGAAAATTGTCATCAAGAATTCGCTAAATTTAAAAAGCACCAGGAAAAACAGAAGAGCAAATTTTCTTCCAACAATGTGGAGGCTTACAATGAACCTTTCTCTATGGAAGAGTTAAGTAACTCATTGCACAGAGCAAAACACTGGACCGGCTGAAATACATAAAAAATGCAACACTTGCCTCAATCATCTCTCGAACGGTTATTGTCAATTTTCAATGAAATATGGGTGACTGGCCAGTACCCACCTTCCTGACGTAAAGCAACAATAATTCCCATTCCAAAGCCTAATAAAGATCACAACAACCCTAGTAATTACAGACCCATCGCCTTAACAAGTTGTCTGTGTAAAACCATGGAAAGGGTGATCAATGATCAACTTGTCTTGCTTCTGGAATCGAACAATCTACTTGAGAATGTGCAATATGGTTTCAGGAACCAGAGAAGTATTTTCGATCATTTGGTTAGACTTGAAACGTTTATAAGAAATGCCTTCGCCAGAAAAGAATATGTGGTCGCCATCTTCTTTGGTCTGGAGAAAACTTACGATACAACGTAGACGTATGGGTTTTTAAAAGACCTTTTTAACATGGGGTTGAGAGGGCGTATGCCTCTTGTTATTGAAAATTTTTAACGGCCGTCAATTTCAGGTTCGTGTTGGGTCAACGTTATCTGATCTGCACGAACAAGAATTGGGTGTTTCCCAGAGTAGTATTTCATCTGTTACCCTCTTTTCAGTGATAATTAATAGCATCATCGACGCAATTGAGAATATTGTAGATTCTTCACTGTATGTCGATGACTTTTTAATTTGCTACAGTTGTAAAAATATGAATGCCATCGAACGCAAACATCAGCTTTGTTTAAATAGAATCCACAAATGGGCCACGGAAACGGTTTTAAGTTCTCCAAGTCAAAAAAAAATTGAGTACATTTTTGTAAACTTCGGAGGCATCACCTCGATCGGGAGTTGACATTAGATGGGAGTCCTATTAAAGTTAAGGAAGTGAAATTTTTAAGTTTGTTGTTTGACAACAAACTAAATTCCTCTTCTCATATAAAACGATTAAGAGTGAGATGTAAAAAATCACTGAATCTCCTCAAAGTGGTTGGTAGCACGGATTTGGGCGCTGACCAAAAAATATTACTCCACCTGTATAAATCACTTATTAGATAAACATTACATTACGGTTGCGTGGTTTACTGTTCTGCTAGAAAGTCGTATCTCAAACCTCTTGATGCGATTCATAATAGTGGTATTAGAATCAGCCTGGGTGCAATTATTCCATGCCTGCTGACGCAAAGGAGCCTTCTCTTGAGAAGCACAGGATTAACCTTTCTCTGCAGTGTGTTTTCAAATGATTGGCTAATCCATCAAACCCCGCTTATAACTGTATCTCTGAACCTCCAAATGTTTTGTTTTTTTAACAGACACTAGAAACATATTCCTGCATTGGGAATTAGAATTAAACCCCACATGGAGTCCGCCACACTTGAATCTACTTCAATAAAAGAGAACCGTGAACCACATATTCCTACTTGGCATCTTAGAATACCTACTGTTATTTTAGGCCCTGCTTCTTCCGAAAAGTCCGAGACATATTCGCTGGCGTTCAAACAAACATATGCAGAAATAAAGTCAAAGTACAGGGATTGTAAAAGTATCTATACAGATGGATCTAAAGATGATGACATCAGCCGTTATTAGTGATGGTCAGTTCAACTCAATCAGAATACCAAATAAAAGTTCTATTTTCACAGCTGAGGTTAAAGCTTTACAATTTGCCCTTGAACACATCGAGAATGCACAGGGAATGAAGTCGATTATTTTTTCTGACTCTCTTTCATCTTTGCTCGATCTACACAACCCTAAGTTGAAGAACCCTTTCATTTTGGAACTTCGTGATATGGTGTTTTGCTGGTTACCTGGACATATTGGTATTTCCGGCAAAACCAGCCTTAACCAAGCCTCTCACTGATTTTAAAATTCCTTTCAGTGCTGTGATTTTAAACCACATATCAGTAATATAAATACATAAAATCTTTGTGGCAGGTGGAATGGGATGGAGCGACAAATGACAATCTCCATCGGTTCCGAACTGCTATTACTAATAAGTATCCGTCTAGTAACCTTTGTAAGTAAGTAAGTAAGTAATAAGTAAGTAAGTAAGTAAGTAAGTAAGTAAGAAGTAAGTAAGTAAGTAAGTAAGTAAGTAAGTAAGTATTTCTTTATTAATGTGACATGTGCATCATAATGTAAAATGTTGTTTGAACAGGAAATTGCACCCGGCCAACTTGGCCTATATGTCACAATAATGTTTATAATTCGCATGCTCACTGCAATCTTACAATCACACACACATTTGCTCACTTGCATACACACACACATACCCCCCCCCTACACACACACACTCACACACACCGACACAATCACACACACACACACACACACACACACACACACACACACACACACACACACACACACACACACACACACACACACACACACACACACACACCTGCGATACACGAACTCATTCTCTCTCGGAGGATTCCTCGATCCGGGGAGTGCCATGGAGCGGGTGGCTAGCCCGTGCAATGAGACCTTGACCTCGAAACTGGTAACCTCGGCCTCATATCTCCTTATATCTCGATTCGATGAGGTTAAAATTTTCGTGTTTCTCTAGAATTTGGCAGCACAAATGCAGCCCCCCTCGCGGGGTGAAGCAGCTAGTAATATATAGATTCACACTTAAAACTTGTGTCTCTTACTGCTAAAACCAATGAGGATGTGGTAGTTAGTATTCAATTTTATGATGGCCCACCTAAAGTCGTCAACAGATATATTAATTTCCATAAATGTTGTGCCTGTTCCGCTCATATGCATTAACCAAGTACATAGCACGCTGTCTGGGATACGTTTGAAGTAAAACACATAGGCCAATTCCATCGGAGCGAGTAATTCAGTGCTATGCTCACGACTAACGGATTTCAACAATGTTTCCCTTAAGTCAGAGTAGAAAGGGCATTTCAATAGAAAATGAACTGCATCCTCAATACTGTTTGTATTACAAAAGATACACAATCTTTCATCCGGTTTTTCGTTTTTGTATCTTCCGGTTTCAATCCGAATCGGAAGAACCCCACACCTGAATTGAGCCAAAAGTGACCTCTGTTGGCGTGATAAATTAATGCGGACATAATTTTCTGTTTCATAGGAACTTTTAAATAATTTATAAGTTCTCAATTTTGGGATAAATTGAATACTGGTAACCCATCTAAAATTATGTTGAGATCGGAGCGAATCTTGGAGTTCGCTCAGATCACACCATAATTTATTTTCGTACATGTATATGTTTAATTGGTCTAGACTACTAAAGATAGACTTTACTTCTGAGCACCATCCATTTAGGCAATTCTCGTAGTCCCACTCAAATATTTTATATGCTATTCGATCCTCATCTAATGTTATTAGCTTATTCCATAATCGTATAATGTTAACTCACCTGCGGTCAATGGAAGGGCAGAATCCCACTTCCCCATTTAAAGCTAACGTGGGTGTAAATCTGTGTATACCATACAAGGTTAACACATTCCTTTTTGTTAGAGGTTAATATGCGACCAGAATGTGTTCCTTGTCAGCAGTTGTTGACAGTGGAACATATTCTTTTACATTGCACTGATTTTAATCATGTCAGGCGGCAGTATTTTAATATTGCGTCTCTTCGAGACCTATTTTATAACACAAATTCTTACAGGATTCTGTCCTTCCTGAAGTAAATCAACCTTTTAATAAATTTTAAATTGTTTTTATTCTTTTAACCTCTCATGTATTCACCAGGTCGACGTACACAGCAAAACATTCTTTGAACAACTGGTCTCATGTTCTCATTACTGTTTTTCAGTACTAATTTTTATTCCTCACATTTCATCGACACGCTTTTGCGACTCCTTTTCATTTACGTCATCAAAATACTGACTTATTTTATACTACATACTTTTTAGCGCAACAATATAGCCGTGGCTGCTGATGTAGTATAAAGCAGCAATAAATAAAAATAACATAGCAACTTCCTTTCCAGTTATATAATATTTTCTCTCATGTATCCTGGTTGTAAAAATATTAACAAGATTTCAGTAATAATCTGTGTCAATTCTTATTCAACAATACGTTATTTGGATCCATGAAAGTAATGGTGTTCGTCCACAAGGTTATTTAAAACTCTTAATAGGCATGCTCCAGTCTCAGTTTGTTATGACGTCATGTCATGTTATTGAAATTTTTCTGACAGATGAAAGACCTGTATGGGCGAGTTTTATTTTGGCAATACAGTCTGAGAGTCTGCTTTTTGCAATCTGTAGATAGGACTATAAAATTGTATGTACCTAATTAACAATTCAGTTTCTAAATAGAGAAAAATATCAGTTTCTAGCGGTGACATTTCTGAACTATTATCCTCGATGTTTCAGTATAAATGGCAATGTGATAAGTCCCGGAATATTTCTCATCAATTCTGATTTTTATTCGACTCGTCTAATCATAAGCTTTTGTACAAAATGATGTGGGTTGTCCCCTTTCTAACAAATAGAAATATTCTATTAAAAGCAAAGCTACACAGATTTGTTATATGCTTCAACTGAAGGCCTTTATGAAGGAGAAATATCGCTGCGATAAAAACAGGTTTCTTCACTAACAAAAAATAACATCATCATGGAAGATAAACGCAACGTCTGTTTAGGATATTATGACGAAGTCAGATGTCTCGTCAACCTTTAACATTGGATATAAAACAAAATACAACGATAAAATATAGCAAGTTCTTTGCAGGAAGTGATGTCGTCCCCCGTGTACTCGAGGGCACCATATGTAATGCTTTAGCGTTGCAATTGGCGCATTGATAAACTCAGTGGACAATATACGCTGGGGCTGCTTCCAAACCGGCGACTGTTTGGATTTCTATTTCTTTTTTCGTAAACAACCATCAGACCGCGGTTTCAGTATTACCATAAATATTGATATGCAATCACTGCCACATGGTTCTGTCAAGCGAATTGTGGTTTACCAGGACCTTCTCACTAAATTCTGCATTATTCGATCTTTGATATCTAAGAGAGCTACAGAAGTTGCATATCAACTGTTAGACTAGACATCTTCCTCTCTTATCTGGTGCACCACATATTCTTCGAAGTGATAACGGATCTGAGTTTACTGCTGCCATAATTTCCGAACTGATAACATTTAGGCCAGAATTAGTGATAGTTCATGGGAAACCACGCCATCCGTTGGGTCAAGGATAAGTTGAGCGGGCAAACTATGACATTAAGGACATTCTAGTTGCCTGGGTAAGTGAGAAGAATACTTCTGATTGGACTGTAGGAGTAAAATTTGTTCAATTCCGGAAGAATTCTAGTTATAATGCCGGCATTAAACAATCTCCTTATGTAACTTTGTTTGGAGTTGAAGCTAGGGTCGGCCTAACATCTTCTGTGCTACCACATGAAGTTATTCAAAGACTCCAACAAGAAGATGATTGGATGGCACTTTTGTCAAAGTGACAACAACAACAACCAACAGCAGACCCGACGACAGTAACAACGCCAATCCAACAGCCAGAAGAACAAACAAGAGTATTGACGTCAGTGACAAAAACAATCCAACAACCAGAAGAACAAACAACAGAACTGACGACAGTAACAACAACAATCCAACAACCAGAAGAACAAGCAACAGAACCGACGAGAGCAACAACAATCCATCAACCAGAAGAACAAACAACAGAACCGAAGACAAACCAACAGCCTGAAGAACAAACAACAGAATCAACGACAGTAACAACAATAACCTAACAATCAGAAGAACCAACAACAGAACCGACAAAATTCGAAAACCTGCATGAGATATCGGTGAAGCGAAAAGCTGCTGCTTCAGTCCAACAAACAGCAAGCCGAGTGCTTTGTTCAGCGCAGTAAGATATGTATGAAGGACGGTTTTGTTGGAGACAACGTGGTTGTTCCAGTTCCATCAGTCGGTTGTATTTCTGTTTTTGTTCAAATAAAATATTCTAACAAAATATGAACTTCTGTCAATTTCTCCTTTATAAACACATGAACAAATAATGCTACCGGGCATTTGGCCAAATGACTGGCTGCTTTTAGGCATTTGGCCAAATGACTAGGAAATTTAGGCATTTGACCAAATGACTAGCGGTCACTGGCTTTTGACCAAATGACTGACTCTTTCAGTCATTTTGCCAAATGACTAGTTTGACACATTGACTGTAACATATACATGGCTAATTTGCTTGAAGAATTTGTGGAAGATACTTCCCCTAACACCAACGATGAGAAACTTCGATATTTTCTCAACATTGTTGTCATTTATTTACAAATACTCTTGGACAAAAGAAATATTAGACGAACATAATAAAAAGAAATCTACAGTTTGTGAGTGTATTCCAGAAATTATTCACTCGTGAGGTCCAAAAATAACAATGTTACTCGTGTTGAGTTAATTTCCATTTCTCTCGTTAAATGTACAAGGTGGAGGCAAGAATGTGGCAACAGTAGCTGATAAGGGGGTAGGAGCGTTACTCTACCTATTATTTACCTAAATTTTCAAGAATTCAAAATTTTAGAACTGCAGGCGTCACACAGCTGAAAAATTGTTAGAATGATTGGCTATTTACTGGGATGTTCACATTATTTTATTACATTTATACCGAAAGTCAGAATTTATTTGACCGGAGTTGAAAATTCGTTCTTCGATGTTCTCGAGCTCCACTGAAAGTCCAATGGTCCCATGCGGTGGAACTGAATTTCCATTAAGTTGGAATTTTTAAAGGAAACTGTTAGACAGTTTCTAATCGGGAGAGCGTGTGACTGAAAATTTTCCGAGTGACGCACTCCTTTTCAGGCATCTTAACCACATCCCTGAGTTTTGATGACCTCTGAAGTCACAACAGTTATGTCAACTCAAACATGATCTTCGATTTTAAAAGATATACTTACACAATGTGTCCAGAATGAAAGACGATTCGAAAACCACCGGGTATACATTCATGGAAAAGGAATATGTCTGTTTGTCTCTAATTTTGTTTGGATCTGTAACAGCAGGAACAAAAACCTCAGAGCCATCTTGTTTATTTTCTTGCAGATACTTATCCTGTGGGCAGTTTATAAAGTCTGGTGGTACGTTTATATCTGAAAAAGACGGAAGCCAGCGTAAGTATTTCTGTATAGTGTTTGAGGTACCCTCGCAAATGACTTCAGTTGAAGAGTAATGTAAGTAAATGGAGGAGTTTCAAGTAAGAAACAAGTGAGCATATTTCCCTCTTCTTCCTGTATCTCTGTATCCTAGAAAAAACCAAATCAAACAATGAAAAAAAGAGTACTTATTTTTCAGGTTTTCAAGGCCTTAAAAGTGTTTATAATTTGTTCATTAGCCCAGAAAGTCCTTGATTTTTAAGGCTTCTTCAATATTTTAAACCATACAAACCTGAGAAATAAGAGAGAATTTACTGAACATTAGAAGGTGTCAAGACTTAAGGCCTAGCAGTTGCGTTTTTAGTCAAGTCTCGTCTGCCTGAACAGGCAGACGATACTTGACTAAGACAGCTGCTCGAGTTATAGACTTTTGTGTTCAATCTCAGTCAAACGTTAGTATAAGTCCCTAATGTATACCATCGAAGACAAGTAGACCCAGCTTTAGGTTTCAAGATACTACCTATTGTCCCTATATCCCGATAAATTCTGTCTTTTGATTGATCATAATCCCTTGAACAAATAGCCACTGCAAAGGGTGCACCTAACATCCAAGGTATATCAGAGCGTGCAACATCCAGGGTATATGGGCACACAAAACGTCGGGGGTATATGGTTTAAATGAAAGCGTTTCGCTTCCGCTCGCCTCGATATAAAAATCGAACAAAAACCCCTGAAAATAGTCACAAATATTATCAGATTTCCGACAATTCGATAATATTTTGCATTTATAAATTAAATAAGCAAATAATTAAATGAAACAACTTGGTTAAAATAAAATAAGAGCAAATATCGTCCCCTCAGTCCCAATGTGTTCTATATGCCAGTCGGCACATAGAACACATGGGAACTCGGGGAACGATACGTAAACAAAATACTGTCTACTCGTTTCCTTAACGACCCAAATGATGTAACTATCTGTTGTCTTCTGCGTTTGTTAAAATAAAACAACTATTCACGAAGTTGATGCAACTGATTGCGGTACATAAGAAACGTGTCGACAAATTTTCTCCGCTATGTTTCTGTTGTGTTTCAAACGGGAAAAACGTTATCTCCGTCAGCGTGTGTCTCATTTAAACACCTTGCTTGCAGTTCGGTGTTTAAAAACCGACATCCAGGTATTAAATCTCCATATAGCATACATGTTGGCGGTGATAACTCTGTATTCTTAATCAGATATTATAAGTTACGGGATGTTTAGTGGTCGGATATGGTGTCATGTGAGGCGAAGTTAGATCAATATTAGGCGAGGCGTTAGCCGAGCCTGATATTGATCTCGCTGAACCTCGCATGACACCATACCCGACCACTAAACGTCTCGTAACGTATTTATTATGTCAGCGGACAAAATCCAGTATGTCCCTTCAATTAATCGACCCGGTAATTCATTTTCTGGTTGGGTTGGTTTGCATCTGGAATTCCCACAACAATCGAATGTCAATGGCGATCACACCGGCCATCTGGAAAAGCAAACCACAGTGGAGTGTTTGAAATAAATAAAACAATCGAAATAAGTTTTTCAATTTGAGACATATATTATAAAAAATATTTTTTCTTTTTGTTCAAGTGAGTTTAATGAAACTTTAATCACATTCAACGGACGATTCAGAACGTTTGCTGTGAGATTGCCATTTTTTGAGACGAGGCGGTTGTATTTTTATTCTAAAAACAATATGGTGGACGCATACCTAATATTGATTTCATATGGGGGTCACCTTTAATGTTACCATCGACCTGATATGGTTTCATAGGCCGCCACCATTTATCCATGCTATTGGTTTATCCCAAGAGCTGACATAATAACTAATATCGACATTCTAAATCAAAAGTATGAATTGACTTAAAGCTATAGGGAATAGTCTCAAAAATGTCCAAAAGGCCCTGAAAATGGCTTGGAAAGGTTAATGGAAATCCCCGAATTAACCTGTTCAGGAACCTTCTGCCTACATGTAGCTCTACACGATACACACAGTGTGATGTAATGCTCGAAAATCCAGAGGATGGACGTCAATCCGTAACCATATTTTCTGGAATAATAGAACTTTGAGGACCCGAGATGCAAATTTGCAGTTCCAGGTCCACCAGTGAGTTCACACAACGATCTACGAAGCACACATTTGCTTGTCAGGTTATATGTTTCTGCTGGTTTAACAACTATGTTTATAACCCGAAAAACACAATCACGTTCATGGGAACGTTATAAAAAGTAAGTTTTAGTTTAAACATTATTTTATTTCAAAGTTAAACTGATACATCATAGTGTAATAACGTAATAATCAACACGAAAAACAGTATAATCAATTAAATTGGATTCAGCAGCAAGCATGAATGCTTATGTAAGCTGTCTCCAAAAGTACGTTTTGATCCCTCCACCCCCGCCTATTGTTCACGCTGGCCCGAAACTGTCTGGCGCCACATGCTTAGCCATTCTGGATATTTTAAGGTCAAAGTGCTTTGGTTCCAAAATGCTAGTGGGAGGGGAGGAGTGTTTTTTCGCAATCTGGTCTAAATGAACTGACTTGATTTTTGAAAAATGAGGCAATTTTTTCTAGAGTGAACGGACAGCTGGTCACAGAAAAATCCGACAGAACTCGAAACTTCTGACGAAATCTCCGGGAGGCGAACGGGGAGGGGGCACTTGAATATATCTATTCCACGGATTCAATTATTGGTAAGGCTGAATAATGTCAGCACATACACGTGCTGTTGCACTTAGGTAATAACAGTTTAATGAACTAATTACTGTTAATCCACGGGCCTTACCGGGTTGCGACTCCTTATAAAAGGCAACATCTATACAGACAAATACTTGATACCGTCGCGACGGTATGAACCATTTTTCTATTATTAAACTGCCGCCTTTTGTAAAGTTGATAACCTACAATGTTTTAACCCTTTACCTAACGAATCGCCGGCATCCGCCTGCGTAATATGCAAATTGAGCAGTTGAAAAAATTAAATTTTTCAAAATATTTCAACAAATCTATATCACGTGACCCCTCATTGGAACGAGCTCATTAAGCTCGTTCCAACGAGGGGTCACATGATATGGTTTTGTTGAATTTTGTTTGAAAAAATTACAAAAATATATTTAAAATAATCAATTTTGATATCGTCTGCGTTGGGTAATGGAGAAGAAACAATACCCCATTACCACGTAATGGTAACTAACCTTGAAAGTTTGTCCAAACTCAATTTCTAACACTTTATTGGCAAAATAGGTTATTGTTTGCGCCTTTGTTACCAGATGACTTTTCGTGTACTAAATTTTAGCCAAGGGAGATATGTTAGTAGCAAATCAAAACTTTTAGTGCAATTGGCTGAAGTGGCAGTCAGCAGCGTGAACACTGCCCCCACACGGAAACTGAGCCCTTGGTAACTGCAGGAAGAACGGTATGCGATTATGCAACTCCCTTTGACCTTAGGGGCGGTGTCCGTTTGTGTAGGTATCTCACGCAGCGTTGAAGGCAGAGGCATCAAAACTTGGAAAGCGTTTCAACGGCCTCTATGTTGTTCTCTTTTTTCTAGCCAGTGGTTTTGGTGGACTTTTGCCTGGTAAAGTTGGGCTGGCGATGGGAGAGGTTGGTTTCTCCACCCCTTTTCGCAGTTCTTCCTGCTGTTCAGTCTGGCGTTGTCTTAATAGTACTTTCTCTGTTGCTCTGCAACTCGCTTCATTCTTTTCGATGGATAGTCGAATTTCCAGAGATATTTCTTCAGCGCGTTCCTAAAAAAGTTAAGGAATGAGGAGAGAGTTTGAAGAGTGGGGTGGGGGATCCGCGTCACACTTTACGCCCACACACCCCTCAATTCTGCTCCCCGGGGAGAAGCAGTTGGGGTCTGGACGGGAGTCGCCGGAGTTTGAGGTGTAGAGATGGTAGTGGCTTTCTTTGCCCGCGTCTCTGACTTCTCTTCTTTCTTTCTTCTTCCTCGTGGAAATCTTCCAAGCGTCTGGCGCCCCGGCGTTTAGTTAATGGACTTTTCCTCTTCTTCTTTGTCGTAAGTCCCGTCTCCTTCTGGAGAGGACCAGTGTAAGAGGCCACTACCTCTCCCCGAGTGAGTTGGTTGTTCAGTGGTCAGTCTGTGGTCAGTCAGATGAACGCTACCGCCCGTAACTTGGAGAGTCCAAAATGAGAGGACAAGCGACCCCCACACCTAACAGGGTTCTCTTGATTGTAGCGAAAAAATCCAATATGGCAATTTAAATTGGATTAATTAATTGGACCTCTGTAATACTACCTTGAAATCAGGATTCCAACACCTACACCACTAAACCAACACACATTGTCACAAATGTTGTCTCGAAACAAACACTCAGCAAACCTGTTCATGCTTATTTGGTTAGCCTGTCCTCATGGCAGCTTCATGAACGGGTGAAACGCGTTGGTAACAGTACCCAGTAAATAAAGGCAAAACTGTAAATTATTCATTTATTTTATTTTATTTTCATTAATTTGAAATATTGTTTATAGCTGCATCTGTATAGCTACATCTGTCAACTAACTCTGCACGGCAGACGGTACGAATGGAACGCAGACGATAGGGCCTTAAGTTAAAGTTTAGTTTTTTGCCCCATTGATGCCGGTGTGACAGGAATGATAGTCCGTAGGAAAATTAGTCCCTCTGGACTATTATTCCGCGGAATTATAGTCCTAGGTCTAACATTCCTAGGAATAGTAGTCCGGTGGACTACTATTCCTAGGAATGTTAGACCAAGGACTATAATTCCGCGGAATAATAGTCCAGAGGGACTGACGTTCCTACGGACTATCATTCCTGTCACACCGGGCCACACAAAAAAAAAAACAATAGAATTTACGACTCATATTCAAACAGCGATTGGACTGAACTGTTTTATCCCCAAATGATGCAATATAGGAGAATGGATTTCTACTAAAACACAGCAAGGGTGAATGTTTCACCTGATATTTGTTTTACAATTTTTGGAAGAAACGCCATACGGAATATTTGGAAACCTTCAGCTTTCGGAACACAAGTCTGCATATTCTTCTAACATAAAACTACTCAAAAGTTGTAAAGAGATGCGTGGTAAAACCCCCTCTTCTCTCTCAGTATTACTCGCCCTTCTCCTGTGCCATACAATTATGTAAAAGGCCATTATTTAGGACTTATAAATTTCCTTTCCCTGTCATGCCTGTTCGAAGGCCGTAGTTACTGCATCCTACTAAAATACACATGCACACTATAACATTGTTGTACTAAAACTCATGACAATGCTATATTGTTCACATCACGTTCTATACCTCCCTTTCGTAACACATAAAAATCTAAAGTACTTACAAACTACGTTATCCTTCAAGTACAAAAAAGCCTTTAGTACCTGATAATTCTTTATGGTACGTTCTGAAAGCCTATCGTACCGAGAGACCTTCAGAAGGTACCGCACAGAATTAGCAAGTATTATAGGCGTCTGTTCATTCAGAATAGCCTAGCCGGTGATTGTACCTTGTATTGAGTTCAAAACACCTGTCTCTCCTCTTTCCTCCCTGCTAAAAACTCCCGGGTTCCTAATTATACTGTGGACATTTTTTAAAACTTACATTTTAAAATTAAATAAATTTAGAGCAAACTATAGTTTCAAGTCGAGATGAGCACAATTATAAATCCACACTGAGACCTGAAATCATCCCAGTGCTCAAAACGGCAGCAAAAAAGACATTTTCCTTGCCTTACCTGAGTGACTTTAGTTGCTCTACGCGAAAAACATTATGTTGAACCATTTATATACATTACATACCAACAACATTTAAGCACATTGTATATGTTGTAGGAGGCTTGTTCCATTTGTCTGAGACGTCAACGGTAAATTCATAGTGCGATGACTGGGTTGCTTTCAGGTCATCAGTGGCGTACACCTGGAAATTGGCTGAAAAGCAAATATATCATGTAATTGCAGCTTCATATTTCTTTCAAAAAATTCAATGGCATTTTCAACTGCCGACTAATCAACGTTAGCAGACAGAACTAGCTAAATACGCCCCTCGATGCAAATGAGTGCATAGATACCCTTTAGTGAAGTATGATACCCTGATACGCTGATACATAATAAATATCGACGAAAATCACCAAACGGCGGAATCACGGTGACTCAGTGGTTAGGGTATTGGACTTCAAACCACCAGGGTTAACTGTGCTGTGTCCTTGGATAAGACACTTAATCCACTAGACTCCGTAGATATTGCTGGGGGTTCGTGGAAGACACAAATAACTTCATCGCACCGCCAACAGGACTTGTCGTTTTTCTATATTAAGGAGTGAAGCAGCCTCATCATTTATAAAGAGCAAACCGTCACATTACTTGGTAACTCTGCTGTCGGGACATCTATCTGGGCTCTTCGCATGTGAATGGCATGAAGACGGTCTGTCGGGCTATGCTATTCTCATGCAGAGTATATATTATTGCTGTGTTTGTATTACTTGTTTGTTTGTACTTTATATACAGCTAATAAATTATCAATTACCAATTCGGATTTGCCCGTGTGGGGTCACGGTGGCGCTGTGAACTAAGGCGTACTGCACGTCGATAGTGCACGTGTCTTCAACCAATGCTAACCCTGCCTGTGAGGAATTAGTACGTTGGGGAGTTTGACAGTTGCTCGCTGTTGCTCGGTGGTTCTTTCTAGGTACTCCGGCTTTCTCCACCAATAGAACTGTCCGACACGAGGTGACCCAAGCATGCAAAAGAGTCGTTAAACCCCAATAAAACAACAATCACCAAACGACGCTCTCCTTTCCGTTGGACATTTCATGATCTTGGGAACGCCGGCTATTAAATGGGGGAGTGCTAGAAACCAATGTTTGGGCTTCATTCTGAAGTGCAGGTACAGCAACTTAAAGACCTCATATTCTGTGGATGTATTTCATATTATGTTTGAAGTGACATTATTTTGTCTGTTAGCATTTTCCTTGTTACAATTATGGAAGAGCGTCTGTAGGCACTCTTCCATACATTGTAACATGAAAATGAGAGATGGGGAAATTTTGAGCACCCAAAATAATTCAGCACTCTACCAGGTAAAGGGAATGAAAACTTGAGTTCCCATATGCTGATTGTCACGTGCAGCGAAATTAAAACGGAGGAGGTGCGAAAGGTGATCTCAAAATTAAGGAATGGAAAAGCGGGAGGGGGTGGCCGAAATTCCTAACGAGTTTATCAAACAAGGGGGAGAGGAACTCTTGGAAAACCTAACTGCCCTATTCAATTTAGCCATAGAAAAACAAGAGGTACCAAATGAGTGGAGAGAAAGCATTGTGACGTTTATTCACAAAAAGGGGGAAAAAGACGTTTTGGATAATTATCGAGGAATCTCTGTCAGTAGCAACATTGGAAAAGTTTTCTGTAAAGCCATGTATGGGAGATTAGAGGAGGTGATTGAGGAGAAGGGTTTTTTGGGAGCGATCCAGAATGGCTTCAGGAAGGGAAGGAGAGTCACTGACCATCTTTTCACGCTATCCTAAATTATATAATCCGCGAAAGCAAAAAAGAAAAAGATGTTTATGACATTTTTGGATGTTAAAAAGGCATACGATAGAGTATAGAGGGAGGGTATGTGCCGACAGCTGATGGTGTAAAGTAATGTTCCTGAGAATTTTCAACTCAAATATCAAGACAGGGTGGATGGTCAAAGTGAGGGAGCTAATAGAGAACTATTCACTTGTGATCTCGGACCTAGACGTAGGGGCAAACCAGGGTAAACATTCG
The DNA here is from genome assembly GCA_031216915.1 of Pictodentalium vernedei. Lineage (NCBI taxonomy): Eukaryota > Metazoa > Mollusca > Scaphopoda > Dentaliida > Dentaliidae > Pictodentalium > Pictodentalium vernedei. Next base: position 93,997,207 of record CM062291.1, on the reverse strand, counting down.
CAAGAGAAAGGGTCATGGAGGATGGTAACTGTAATTGGCGAGAGGAGGTCAAACCAAAGAGGTCTTTGGGTGGCCTGCGTGATAAAGAGAAGCCTGGTTTTTAAGAGTACCTTGATGGAATCTTTGGGGGGTCACTGTTGTTCAAGCTTAGGTCGCGGTCCCTTGAGATGGGGAGAAAAATTGAGAAAAACGGTGAAAAGCAGTGCCAGATGTGTAATTTTGGCGTGGTGGAGACCTTGGAACACTTTCTTCTAGAATGCCCAAAATACCAATCTAAAAATAAGATTCACAGGGAGAATAATGGGGAAGTGGGATGGGATAATGAAGAACATGTGGTTAGTAGGAGACTCAAAGGAGAGGGTTAATATGCTAATCGGAGAGATTGGGAAGAATGGGGCAAAGGATGTCATCAAGCAGTTCGTCTCCGAGTGTTGTGGGGAGAGAAGAATCGTGGGAATAGGGAGGCAGTTGGGAGTACAGCGGTAACCAAGGCCTTCTCATCCGAGAACCGCGACAAATCAGCGGCCGGCCAAAGTATTATTATTATGAAACTTCACACCCATGTAAGCTACTCATGTAAGATATGTAGGATACTTTTTCAGATCAGAAGGTCAAATATTGAGGTCTCTGTTACTATTAGATTTTTCCACATGAATTCGTTTCTGAGAACTTGGGTTCCATGGATCGATTGTTATGAAACTGCACACATATATTGGCCACATGTGTTACGGGCGCTGTAGATTCTTTCAGGTCAAATGTTGAGCCACAGTCACTAAAAATGAATTTTTGCGCATAAATTCGTTTCCGTGTGAGAACTTGAGTTTCAGAGTGGTATGAAAATTGACACACACGTTAGCTGTAGGTGTTATATATACTGCATACTTTTGCAGTTTAGAGAGTCATATTTTGCCCCCTTGGACCATCTTTCCGTCGTCTCTATCCTATCAATCTTTTTTGGATGAATCTTTGACTTCTTCTTGGAGATAGGTTCCCCTGACCCATGAAAGCCGATTCAAAGGGACTCTCTCATAAAGCAGTACATATGCTTGGTTCCTATAATGCCAATGGTAGAACGGTTACGTGTTCGCACCGTTTATTTTCAGGCTGAAACATTCTACCTGTTTCGGTTTTAAATGGCATCTTATATATATAGGTACTACTTCCAAGGAAAGTACAAAGCTTTAAAACTTAATTGGTGACATTTCTTCTGTTGTTGAATATTAAATCCATTTGTCTCCGCGCATTATATCCTATAGCAATTTGAACGAATTTCCTTATCTCTACAATACTGTTTACTTTAACCCTTTACCTAACCTGAAAATCAGACGACACTTGCGAACAAAATTCTCGAATAACTATATTTTTTCATTTTTTTGTCTCAAAAACATAGGTTATGACCCCTCATTGGAACGAGCTCGTCGAGCTCGTTCCAATGAGGGGTCATAACCTATGTTTTTGAGACAAAAAATAAAAAAATAATGAAAATTAATTGGCGATTTTTGTGAATAGCGATTGCCGGTTTTGGCCGTTACGTTGTGTAAAGGGTTAAAACTGGAAAATAATATTCTGTACGTCTCAATGAGTTCAGTTATTCTTTATCGTTTTGAGATGTGAGTATCAAGGAAACTGTAGGTTTGGCGAACTCAAGTTATAGCACTTAGTTCTGAATATTTACAGCGATTTTGCTTCTCTTTTGTGTTCTTCCGAGCATGTAATATAACTTAGACTGGAAGCACGTAGCAAAGTTAAAAAAGCTGTTTGTTATCTGGTTGGCAAATCAGTAAATTGTATATGTTTAATGATCTATATACTGCACTGAACGAGTTTGATCAAGTTTTTTCTTTTGGGGAGGGGGAGGGGGTATGTTTAAATGTTGACTAAACAAAAAACTTTACTCACCAGAATCCCACTCGAACGGACTACTGATGTCCGTTTTACTGAAAGTTGTGATTATGTCATCTCCTTCTGTGTCGACTATGGAGAGTTGGAGGACGACGTCGAATTTTTTAACGGACAGTGCAGATATGGTCTCACATATTTTCACTGGAATCAAAATACACACCGAGTAACCATTTGAGAAAAAGGAAGGTAAATATGTTTATTGACAAATTGTTTACGGGGGTAGCAACGACTTAAAATTTCTTTCCAGTTCCAGTCAAAATAATGAATATCTCCGTTCTGAAAGATATATTGCTTATCTATTTGTGTTTGTTCGCTCGAGTACAGGACTGTTCGTGAATTCGTCCTCTAAACAGTCCGTGGAACTCTTAATTTGCTAGGTTTTTTCAGACGATTATTTTCATATATATACCAGTGTATGGAAGTTCACATGTGACGTAACAACACTCGCGTGAATGGACGCAGAGCGATATGAACCATTTTTAATCATTGGCGTCTTGCAGAAATTTCCAATATCTTTTCTGAAGAGAATCTCCATCCTCATGTTAACGCCCTTTAGTATGTAGGAAATGCCCAAATTCCAAGCATTTTGCTCACCTCGTAACTCAACAGACCGCTGCCGTAAGTTATTCAATGTGCAATATTCATGCAGATTATGCATCTGTGGTATTAGTTCTTGCATTTACATTTTTGTATTTAATTACCGGAGAAAAAAATTAAAAAGCAAAACATTCTGGAATCAATGACAAACTGAAAAAAAACCGATTTAAATACAGTTCGAGTGTGAATAAACTAGTGACCAGCTGCGATATTAAATAAAAGTTTATTCGTCACTTGTACCCCTACAAGTACAATGAGTATTTGCTGAACGTTTTCTGATTTACACCCACCTCGGTTTGTGTAATTTAAAATACGTCGAAGAACTCGTATGCATTTAAGAAAAATATTTCACAACTGACGACTTCGTTTGGCGTCATTGTTGCACATATGACCTTGTTAACATCCATATTTCTTGTTTTGTTGCAGCTGAAATACCAGAAATCTACATTCAGGTAAAATTAGTTCTGTAACCTGTGGCAGTGGTCTCTCCGGTATTATGATTGGAGACAACTATTAGGGGTTTGGTTAATAACCCGTCTCTCGTTTTAAATGCTGATTAACCTTTAAATGCATTTAAAATTGCGGACGTGTGATATATTTCCATGTTTTCTCATATATGTGTTTCGTCTTCTACATATATCCTCAGGTCACAGAAAAGATTTATATCTTACCTCCTACAAGTATCTGGGAATTTCATTGGTTCAAAGACGTCACATGCAGACTGCATATAAAACCATATACTGCCTGTCAACATCAATATACGCTGACAGCTATGGGTAATCTCCCCTTTGTTCATTATTTTTTCAAAATGGCTGCAGCCGATAAACGCTTCAAGTTGAAAGATTGAGTGTTGGAAGCCCATATTTGGTCTGAAGTGCAGGTTAGGCAACTTAAAAGGCTTCATATTCTGTGGATGTGTGTCATGTTACCTTCGAAATGAAACTGTTTGGTATGTATGAATTTGCCTTAATTTGTAACAAGGCAAAGACACGTGAACACATTGTGAGAATTCTCTCATTTAATTTTGATCGCTGTTGTTATTAGTTCTGTGCATCGATGCAGCAGTCGGTAAAATATATTCGTTACACAGTTTGTTGGTGGCCTAATATGAAGCTCGAGTCCAATATGGAATTAACTGACACCATATATACCATATTAGGCCACCAACAAACTGTGTAACGAATAATATACCAACTGGACTGACTTCACGGATACATATGAAAGGCAGCACCCCTCTACCACACTCTTTGTCTTTTTTTATAACTATTCTCAATAATTAGGCGATTGCAGACATTTCCGGAGATATTTTATTTCAAATGGAATATTCTTAGAATGCTGAGAGACACGCCACCACCGAACAGTCAGGAACGATGTGGCTCATTGGTTGGTGTATTGAATTTCAGAAGGTAGGTTTGAGACACAATTGTGCCACCTTTGTCAAGTCTTTGACAAGAATCTGAATCCCAGTTTCCGAAGTTGGAAAACAACGATGCTTGTGTCGAATATAAAGTTGGAGAGTAAGACAGTTTCTCACGAACACCTGGTTCTCTTTTGGGTACTGGCGCTTTCTGTCGGCTGATTTCACAACTAATTTCTTATCTTTTCGAAATTTTGTGAAGGCTTTCCATTCACTGGCTGTTAAATTATTTTTTATCGGAGAGTATGTTCATGCTGAACACTTTTTGGAGGATTCGTGCATTAGCCTCAATTTTTGTATCTCCGTCAATATATTGAAATGACCAACAGGTGATTTTGTAAAAGGAAGTTTCCGACCGCTGGTGTTTCTAAAGCTATTTGCTAATTTCATTTGCTAAAGAAAATTACAGTTATACGGTGATGTACTTGAGAGATTACCAGTAGTAGGCTTCGGTGTTGGTACAAAAGTCAAACCGCGAACTAAAATTCACTTTTTACACTATTTTTTGTTGTAAATTATCTATCAATTGAATGTTTTCTTATTGGGACATGACGTAACCTTATTGTCAGTCTTATCATCTTTGTACTTGTTACAACAAAAAAAAAAAATAGCTAGAAGTTTGGTTCTGAGGATTCAAAGTATAATCAGTTTGTTGTCCATCAGTACCACTTCGCTTCCACACGAGCAAAAAGAGTGAGGTGTTTTGATACACACATATATGTTTCACCACTAGGTATGTATTGATCAAGAAACTTGTATCAAACCGAAATGGTGTTCATATTAGGCATCGCTGAGAACCCTTGAGGGTGAGTCCCCCTATGCAATTGGAACACACTGAAGTTTGATGCATGTTTCACGATCAATGATTTTGATGACTCTTATCAAAACGGTGACCTTGACATGTGTCATCAGTTTTCGATGAATGCAGGTCAACACGTTCTATTTCTGAATCGACTGATCGAACGTGCTTGCAGAAGTAACAAGGGCTGATGCAAATTTGTATCAGACTAGACGTTTTTACCCGTATCAGTGGAAAAAACGATTGATTGTAAAATAAATTTATTATTATATGACGATGTAATCTAACCGCTAAATATCTCTACTGTTTGGCGATCTTTTCCTGGTCCCTAGAAAATCCACAGTGTGGAATCCGATTCCGGATCACTATAGTATGACGGACTATTTACGATAGTTGTAAACAACAATTCTCCACTTCACGAAATTCAATTAAATCAGGTGAACAAACAGGATAGAAGTTATCTGGGTCGTCGCATCACATCTCGCTGAGAGGGCAGATCGCAGGATCAAACTTGCATCCGACGATCTGACCTCCTCAATTCTACGTGATCCGACGACCCAGATCACCTCACTGTTGGGACAATATGTATATGTCAAATATGCATCAAAGTCGATAACCTGTTATTAAAGCTGCAATGCCGAGAAAACTTCTCGATCGATTTGCGATCTATGGGAGGTAACTCGAAATGTGTTTCGACATCAAGCGAGAAATAATCCACTTTCGGCAAGTTCAACGCCGGATTATTAATCTGAATATAGCTATTCTGTGACTTTAACGAAATCGTAGAGATCCCCAAGAAAAAGATAAATATCTTTTCCAGCATACCACATTTACCTCCATTCTTTCAGAAATGTCCGTGTGGAAATATGAGCACAATTCAGGTACAAACAAGCGACAACTTTGAGCGAAATTGTAACGAAATCCAGACAGGGTTCAAAAGAGTTTGTCTATATACTTTGATACCCTGAAGGATACGTTTGATACAGTTTGACAAATAAATATTGCTGGTTTGTTAAAAAAAAATAATGTAAATGAATGTACCCCATGTTTTTTTTTTGTCTAAAAATGTTACAATTTTGAACCAGAATTGTATCAAGCTGCTGATTAGTAGAGTTATTGCAGTTCACTTTAGAGCTTTATCCTGACATAAAGGAACTTCGACTAAAATGCTTCATATTCTGCGAATGGACTTAATATTACACTCAAAGTGATGTTCTTTGGTCTGTGTGCTTTTACAACTGATGGAAGAGTGCCAGTAGGCATTCGTAAAAATGGGCACGTGAATAAATTTTGATGTCGGAACATAATTTAACACTCTGCTGAAAATACTGTACCGAGTGCATCAACGGTAGTTTTGGGATTTTTATAATTGAAATGCCAACATAGATAATTTTGTTACACACATGTTTTATGATATCCCCATCTACAGCAACACAAAACCATGCGGAAAATGAAAATATGTGCGGAACAGAAATCGTTGACGGACTATAAAGAAGCGAAAATTCACTGGAATTTTCTATAAATCGTGCACCGCATTTACAGTTTGAATCGCTAGCGATTGCTAAAAATGGTCCCCTGATTTCCAATGTGTTCTATGTGCCAGTAGGCACATAGAACACATTGAAACTCGGAGAACGGAATAGTAACACGGGTTCCCCTCGCAAATTTGGTTGGTGGTAAAATGTATTCTTCTTGTTGATAGTTGTCAAATGAATTGCTGAGTGTCCTTCCAGAAATTGTTTTTATAGATGTGAAGGCGTGTAATAAACACAGGACGACACGCGTGTATGAATGTGTTAATAGATATGGCGCTTGTACCATCGCGGAAGGATAGAACGAGATGCCAAAGGCCATATCGATTAACCCATTCACACACGCGTATCGTTCTATGTATGTACTAAACAAAGACGTTTTCAACCACCCCAAACATTTCGATGTGGATGACAAAAATTTAAACGATATTGAAAAGTCATATACCACGTGAATGCTAATTCATTTATTTACAAATAACTTATCGTTTCGGACAAAAAAATTGAAGAGTGTCCGTGGTGTCACCGCCACGTGAAAAAGTAGTTGGTATCCAAAAAACACACCACATTGTTACTGGCCAGTATCAGGCGTGTCTACCTCTGATTTGTGAACACGCTATACACCTCTGCCTGCATCCTGTGCTGAATGAGTGAACGAACGAACTTGATCCTGACCAATTTGAACCTATTCCAAACATGTTACATCAAGATTTCTAGCCATCACTCTAGCGAGCATAACAGCTTGGTGTTATCTGATAACACGGACTCTTTCATAAGCAGATAATAGTCTACCCCAGGGCTTTGTACAGAAGCGGGTCAAGTGTATACAACTTGCGTAACAAACATATTTAATGATGATATGTACCGAGATCTCATGCAATACATGTTGCTACTTAATTTGTGATTTCCCCCCTGACCTACTTGTGGGCCGCTCTGATGGCCAAGACGTTCTTCAAAATCAACATTTTCTTGTGAAGCTATTGGGATTCAGGTCTTACATTTTATGATACATTCAGCCAACTGTGCTTTCGAAAAAGTTGGGAACACTGGGGTTGTTCAAATCATTTTTGCTTAGTATATTTTGTGATAACTTTACTATGCCATGTATATTATATCAATAATTTCAGATTTTATAGTCCAAAGGATTTGTTTCAGCAACCATGGTTAGAAGACAAAATCACCAACTCGGTGTTATTGAACACGAGATGGCCAAATAAATATTCATCCCGTGTTTAGATATCCATATACCACGCATGTTGGCCGAGTTAACTTTTCGTATCCTGGGATCTAGATACGAGGACGGGCACAGTTAAGTTACAACCGTCAATGACTGCTCCTATAAATGCTTCGTTTAGAATCAGTGTTTTCTCTGGTGTAAAAGGGAAAGATAGATCTTGGTTATTATAGGCAGAACGTCTCGACCTTCGTCCTCGATGTTATATGTTTTGAAGCAAGATCTCAACTTTGATACAGGTTCACATTTTCGCCCAGAGTAGTAATAATCGGTAATCATTGGGAGAACATGAAGAAGAGTGGGCTGTTTTGTAAAATTGATACCTCAATGCATACTAAGTTGTAAAATAAAATACAAATGACTCTCGCCACCTCTCAGTAGGACATGGTAACCGACATGCCTCTTGGTTGTGAAGTTGTGAAACAGATAGAATTATGAAACGACTTCTCGTCAGAAATCCTAATCCTATGAATGCAAAATGATAGATAGAGGATATCTACACTATTTTAGTGAATATCGGGAATTATCTCATGAGTGTGGACCTGAAAGTTTTATTTTTCACGAGCGCTTGCGCGAGTGAAAAATAATACTTTCAGGTCCACACGAATGAGATAATTCCCGATATTCACTAAAATAGTGTAGATTTTCTTTTATTATATGCTACTTGACATTTTACTGTGCAATATTCAGCCCAGTTTCACTGCAAACAGTTATGTTTGAAAAAAATAACAAAGATCAGCTGATCGTTCATTCAGGGCGAAGTTCAAGGCCACGTCATGCGCTGAAGCATAACGTCATTTAGGAAGGTACTGAAAAAAATTCACCGTGTGGACCTAAAAGTATTATTTTTCACTCGCGCAAGCACGCGTGAAAAATAAAACTTTCAGGTCCACACTCATGAGATAATTGCAGATACTGACTAAAATAGAGTAGATTTTCTTTTTATTATACGCTATGAGACATTTTATTGCACAATATTCAGCCCTTTTCTGTCCCAAATGCGTACCTTTCAAACCAATAACAAAGATCACCTGATCGTTCCTTCAAGGCGACGTGATGCGGCGTAGCGTGACGTCATTTACTGAGAAATATTTCTCGATATCTATCGAGCCGATAGATATCGAGAAATATCTTTTAGATAGTTTGCGATAATTCACAAGCTAGCATATAATAAAACTCAATATTTTACCCAGCCTAAAAAATCATGCTAATGTCACTATCTTATATAAACTCACTGTTTGAATCCAATGCATTAGTTATATTAGGTGCTGTATTTTTGTCTACACTGAGTGTGAATGTTCCTGTTGCTGTTGTGCCATGTTCATCTTCACAATTAATTACTATACGATACACTGGTGTGTTCACGGCGTCTAATGGTGCACTGCTATCATACTGTAAGTTAAATTCTGAAAATTAGAAGAAAGGACGTTAGCTTGGATGTATATCATATGAATTATGTCAGATATAATTATCATAATTATAACTTTTGAATTTAATTGGTCTGATGCCGATTTCCTCATACGTTTGCCAGTTTTAATGGTTAACAAACTACTGGCAATGGACCAGCTGAAATGTATGACATATCTACCAAAGTGACCCTTTTCATGTTAGCTTTCATATAAAATGTCTTATGTTTTCAAGACATGACTCATGTCAAGCAGTGATGAAGATATATGGGAAGGGGTGGGAGGGGAAACACTTAGCAAGTGTATAATTATTAAATTTTGTATCTGAATCCCTGGAAGCATTAAAGATTATAGTATTTTCGGAATGTTGAACATGTACGCACTCAATGAGTTTATCCGAGTATTGCAAAAGTTCAAGCCAGCCGCATACAGTTTCAACCGAAACGTCAAGCATTTTTATCAGTCTTAAAATGAAGTCTGATATTAAAATGCTAGTTAACCCATTACTCAACGAACACGATAACACAATTTAACATTTTAATTATTTTTTGTAAAATCATTTATCGAAAATTTCAGCAATACCATATCATGTGACTCCTCATTGGAACGAGCTTGTTGAGATCGTTCCAGTGAGAGATCATATGATGTGATTTTGTCGAATTTTTTTGGAAAAAATAATGTTTTTTTTAACCGCACCGTTTGTAAATTACGTGGGAGGATGCAGCCGATTCGTTAGATAAAGTGTCAATAAAATTATTACATCTGAGAATTGTAAGATAAATCTAGCATCACCATTATGTTTATGTACAAACTATTGTATCAGAATCGCGCTATTGTTTCGCAGGTTAAATCTGAACGAATCGGTGACACGTCGAGATTTTTTTTAAACAATATTTTATTTCAGGAAATATGAAATATGATACCTATATTAACATCGTACCCTTACAAGAATAACAAATACAATTGTGGTGCAGGTGCAACAGTACATTGGATAACTGATAAGATGGTAACGGATAAACTGCATTATGTTTTCGATAATCCATGCTTTCGGGGAAGGGAAATGGAAAAACAGCCGACAACTATGTTACTCTCTCTCTCTCCTGTCAATCAACGGTGACAACGCTGTTAATAATCCTGGAACAAGTCACTATTATATAGTCGAGATATTTCCTAAGAAACAAGAGCTCGGCTCTGATACAAAAGTTTTACATACACGTAATGGCGCTGAAAAATATGTAGCCATAAAGAAGATGCAAGATGACCTGACTACCGCATTTGTGTACCATAACAAATGTTTTCTATGTTCAAAGGTCGGATTTGGAGTTAATCTGATTACGCCAGTTTGGCATCCATTTCTTGAAACTATCTGAATAAAAAGGGTGACACGCCTTTTTAACTGATAGAGTGCTAAGTTTCTTTTGGTCATAAAAATTTGTTCACATAACTTTCCCTGGCTACAATTTATGGCACAGGCACTCTCCCATAAATTGTGACAAGGCAAATCCACACAGATGAAATAATTTCTCTTCAAAGATAATATGAAGCACATCCACAGAATATGGAGTGATTAGACTGTGGTACATGCATTTCTAAATAGAGCCGAAATATGGGCTTCCAGCACTCTACCAGTTAATACAAAGAAGGAATCGAAATAAACATTCTGACAGAAAATCTCATGCTTTATAGTGACATGGCTCCTCATGGTGCGGTGATCTATATCACTAGTTTTGATCGAAGACTATGGATGGACGCCTCCGCCATCTCCCGGGGAAAGCTTACTTCACCTGTGTAATCAACTGAGATCTTACAGCTCTTTTAATTAGGGTGCCAAATCTTATATTTTGAAGAACATGTTTTCGAATTGTAAGAATTATATGGGAGAACATGTGGGGAACCAGGAAAATGTATACATACTTGTTGTTATGAAGTAAGGAGCGATAGCAAATGGTCCATTTGATGGTGCTGTGTTGGCAATGTAACACGAGGGGTTTTGATCTTCGAAAGTTTGCCTGTTCATATCGTAAGTGTCAAGTACGTGAATTGTTGTCACGGTAGCTGCCGATTCGACGAGGTGACTTGTGGCAGGCAGATTAGAAATTTCAATAGCCTGAAATATCGAAAATAGTATCCTACAGCCTTTGTATATACAGTACATCATTTCGTGCACAATTAACCCTTTACCAAACATGAAAAGCAGACGACATTTGCAAAACAAATTCTTGAATAACTATTTTTTTTTCATTTTTTGTCTCAAAAACATAGGTTATGACCCCTCATTTTGAGACAAAAAATGAAAAATAATTAAACTTAATTTGGCGATTTTTGAGAATAGCGCTGGCCGGTTTTGGTCGTTACGCTAGATTAAGGGTTAAAGTAATTAGAGTAGTGAAGTTTCGCTGTTTTTGAAAAGTCCACGAAAGTTACAGAGGTGGCGTTATCCACGAAATCAAACACGCTAGAAAAATTGTTTTGTTTTGATTATTCCGTTTTTGCAGCAAGACAAAATACTCCAGAATTGAAACCTTGCGTAATTGTCGTCGAGCTCGTTCCATTCAGTTGTCATAAGCAACCTTTAGGTGATCAAAAATTAATTAGTTACCTAAAAAACAGTTTGCGAATGCCGCCGACTGCTCATAAGGTTGAGGCTTAAATATGAACGCTGAATAAATCTTAATTCAATGACTTCACAAATCCACCCAACACTGTAAATACAAATCGTCATCCAAATTTTTGCTTCACAAAACTAACTTATATCTCCAAACTCGATACCCCGACGTCACCACCTTGAGGCGATATCGTCAGTCAGGAGGATTCTTGGTCGCAGTCAGTACATGCATTTTCATTCTGCTGATACAAGATTTTCGTTCTGCAAAGATGTGTAGCGGCTCAGCTACAGGCGATACCTGAGCTTCCCATGTACCCAATTCCCAACCACAAGAAAAAAACAACCAGTCGTTGTGCGCTGCAACATCAGGCAAAATGTTTGGGACAAAAATCTATGCTCAAAGTCATATATATACTTCGAGTACACTGGAATTTGTTACAATAAGTATTTAATAGTAATAAGTCTTTCACCGAGCTATCCATCAATGACTCATTTTGCATGGGGATCCACTTCCTATACCTCTTTGGAACTAGTTTCTTGAGAGTTTTTATAAGTATCATAAGCTATGTTTTGAGCATAAAATGCAAACATTCTGAGTTATCTATTAAAATATGATTTCAAGGTCATCGACAGACATGAGGACACACTGGACTATTAGTTGGTTTGGCAGACTTGTGATTGAATACCTGAGATCCAATTTAGCCATAGTCAGTTGGCGTTGTGTCCTTGGGTAAGGTCCCACTTGCTCGAGGTGGGGTCCGGTGGTCAAGATATTTAACATGGTGATAGACACGTGACTTCATGCAATGTGAATCGAGATCAAGCTCAGATTTTTATCAGTTGGCACGTTTCATTACCTGACAGCCGCTACTCAGTGGTTCTTTCCAGGTACACCAGCTTCTCCCTCTCGTTGTCCAACTTAACTCTTAGAAGCCGGGAATCGAGTCTTCTTGCCTGTGATGTAATATGGCGGGTAATCTGGTTGTGACAGTTCGGGCTGGGGGAGAATTAAACACTGAGCAGGTGCTTCTATTATGGCAAACGACACTTGACTAGAAGCACCTGCTTACTGTAAGTTTTTCGCGATATGTCATGTTCAGTAAATTCATTCTGATTCTGATTCCCAGGCTTCTGTGAGTTAACATGACTCTCGCCATTGAAAGTGTTCCTAAAGACGGTGAATGTTCTTTTTCGCAAACTTTTACACGTAATCGTTTAAAAGGGCCGCAGACTAAGTAAGTAGGGGCTTGCAATCAATGTTCTTTCGAATTCTTTCAAAGGAAGTTACCAACAGAAGTTAAAACAAGTTACAGAATGCTGCACAATTGGTTTAAATAATTACGAGATGACAGCAAGCACAGGTTATTGTTCAAATACTCACCTGGTTCACCCAGGAAACAGTCAAACTGACAGTGCATGTTGCAAATTTCAGGCAAATTTGTTCCGTTGTTTTTGCAATAATAGTGTATGTCGATGTAGGATACGATGCTGTTAGATTCCCATTTGTCGTAATTATGCCTGAAAACATGATTATATATTCATACTGATTACAGCTGGTGAGTACTTGGATCTATGCAATCTTTGCTTGTTTTTTAAATTAATCATTCAGCAGACCTATTACTTTTAATCAATCCACATCCACATCCACACACACCTACACACACGAACACCCCCCCCCCCCCCCGAAACACACAAATACATCTTACGGAAAAAACATCATTTCGGCGGTTTATTTCGGCGGTTTATTACAAGAAACAGCTTTGTCTGCGGCTTACCACAACACTTTTGTCGTAGTGAAGGTAGCGCTTTCCACACTTCCATGCTGCTGCCGAAAGGAAGATAAACCAAGTAATCATGAGAACTTCATCTAAAAAGCTAGAATTTAACCATAGCTTTTTTAAGGTGTGCAATGGTCTAGTGGTTTTGGTGTTGGACTCCTGATTGCCTGGCTGGCGGGGTTGCCAAGGGCTCGACTCCCCACAGAGGATCAGAAACAAACATTCAAAATTCCTCGAAAACATGATTGTGTCCTTCGAAAAACACATAGAGGTCTGTGCCAGTCTTAGACTGAGGCCAACAAAAGCACCTTCGCTATACTGTTGCTAGCGCGGTCCGCACTTTCTTGCAGCTGCCGATAGGAACGAGAAACAAGTAATCATGGGAACTTCATCTAAAACTCTATGTTCCAGCCATCGTTCTTACGGTGTGCAATGGTCTGATGGTTTAGGAGTTGGACTCCTGATTGCCAGGTGGGGGTGTCGATGGCTTTACTCCCACAGTAGATCAGAAGCCAACATTTTAAATTCCTCTAAAACATGATTGTGTCCTTCGACCCCCCCCCCCCCCCCCACACACACACACATATACAAACACGCACTGAAACACACCCTCACAACCACACACTCCCACATCTTCACACACCGTCACTGTCCTTAATCACACAGGCAGATTAAATTTCAAGAGGATGTTGATATAGGTAAAGGAGAAGGTCCATTTGGCCACACTTCTTGAATTTCATTCGTTCTTTTTACTCCAATATACTGTTAAGAAATTCCCACTGAAATACGGAAGAAAGACTTACAACCAACTTCCCATACCTACGTTCGGTTTTCCTACCAACATATATTTTCCGGATGATCAAATCTGAAAAAGTTCATAAAGATTCATTTTCTGTGAATCAAAGCTATAAATGTTGCCCAATTGAGGTTTGATTTGATCGACATTTTGGTGTCATTACAATCAGAAATGAAGACTTAACTTCACGGTAGTTTTATGTTTACGATGGGTTGTTCCACAATTTATGGTAATATCTTGATGTTTTAAAGGGAATACAATACGTATTCATTGGAATATCTATAACTGAAGAAGAAAAATATTTGTATATATCTGAAAGTAAAGACAATCGCATTACATCAGCGGTCGTCAGCGGGCATATTTCCACAAAAAGTGGGTAAACAAACAACATATAACAGTGTCGAATTCCGAGCAGAATTAGACCAGGAACTTGGTGCAAATTTCACCACATCCGTAGTTTTATAATTACACCGGCTAGTGCCACAAATTATGTTAATATCTTAATATTTTCAAGATGAATTGAATACTTATTGACTGGAATATCTATAACTAAGGCCTGAGGGTATTGTGCAAAACCTCGGAACTAATATATGTGTAGTTTCATTACACCAAAACCCCAGAAGGCTTTTGAGCAGCTATGAAGAGTAATATTATCGCTCAGGTTAAAAATATTAACTAATCTTCCTCGAGAGAAGTCATCTTTCGACATGTACGATTCCATTTTATAAAAGCGCCAGTGAAAGCGCGGAATGTGTTTCATTTTGAGAAAGATTTCATTCACAGTTTAAGCAGTAGTAGCTGTCAGCCAAACTCTCAGGTCACCAGTCTAATTTTGTAAGGAATTCGTCGCTGTTATGGACTATTTGTTTACCCACATTTCGTGGAGTTGGCGTGCAGGCAACCGTTGATGTATTGTAATGTCCCCTTACTCAGAGATATACAAATATTATTTCATCCTACTCAGGGACGTGTCTAGAAGTTTCCGATTGGAGGGGTGTAGGGTAGTGAATTTCTAACTACGGGGAGGGACCGAGAGGAGAACCTTCTTCCGGTCCCTCCCCATAGTTGGAAATTCCCTACCGAGAAACATTTTAAAAATGAAGCCATGAAAGGGGGCATAAAAATGATTCTAGTAACTGAAATGCCAACATATTTATCATAGAATTATCAGGTTATTATTATTTGGTTTTGGTATTATTCTGTGAACTGAGTATGTGCTAAACAAATGCTCAAGCTTAGAACATTGAGCAATTCACACTGCCCTAACATTAAATCAGATCATATGTTGGAATGATCAATTTTCGATGTTGCATTATTTTGTAACTGTGAATGATGGAATTAACTCGGGATAACGATTTTACATGATGCGATTTTTTTGAAGTGCATTTCGAGGATTTTTTTACTACGATAAGTTAACGTACTATAGAAATCTCGTACCGATTGATATCATGCATACTTATGAAGCTCGATATTGCGTACGCTGTAGTTGTGAATAGTAACACTTGAAATTTTTGCCGATTTGAAACCGAGTTGGGTTTTGGGAAGTAAAGGAGACATCACTAAAGAAGCTCTAAAATCCAGATAGATGGAATTTCCAAACACTCATGACTTGCCCTCCGAATTTCCAACTATAGGAAATTTTGATTTGGCCAGGATTGAGGGTGGGGGTGAGGGTGTGAGACACGCCACCACCCTCCCTCTCTCCAGGTCCCTGGTCCTCCCGTATAGATATTCCAAACAAAACGTATTCGATTCGTCTTTAAAGAATCAATATATAAACAAAATTGGTGGAACTACGCGGCGTAATCATAAAACTACACTTGTGAAAAGTCGAGTAAAACATGTCTAATAGTAATGACAAAGTCCTTAAAAATTCATTCAAATCAAGTATTAACTGAGAAACATTTCATTCATGGTTTTTATGATATTATTAGTTACACAGTTTGTTGGTGGCCTAATATGGTGTCAGTTAATTCCATATTGGACTCGAGCGAATCTTACCGACTGCTGCATCGATGCAAAGAACTAATAACAACAGCGATCAAAATTAAATGAGAGAATTCTCACAATGTGTTCACGTGTCTTTGACTTGTTATAATTTATGGGAGAGTGCCTATAGGCACTCTCCCATAAATTATAACAAAGCAAATTCATACATATCAAACAGTTTCATTTCGAAGCTAACATGACACACATCCACAGAATATGAAGCCTTTTAAGTTGCTTAACCTGCACTTCAGACCAAATATGAGCCTACAACACTCAATCTGCCGCCATTTTGAATAATCAATGAACAAAGGAGAGAGTACCCATAGCTGTCAGCGCATGTTGATGTTGATAGGCAGTGTATGGTTTTATATGCAGTCTGCATGTGACGTCTTTGAACAAATGAAATTCCCAGATACTTGTAGGAGGTGAGATAAATTTCTAGATTCAGTCATTTGGAATATTACAGTTGCCGGTAAAGTGAACCTTAGGTTCACCTTTCCGACCGACTGAAATATTCCAGATGATCGAATCTAAGCATATGGACTATTTAAGGGATAGATTGGTTCTAGGCCATAACAGCATCTAATTTCTTACAAAATTTGACTGGTGTCCTAAGAGATTGGCTGCCACCATAAACTTTACGTGGTCGGGACCGGAAGCTGGTTGCCAGTCATTTTACCATCCTGTTTGGAGTTGTCATTGGAAATATTTGACAGTGTATATACATGTGAAACAGGAAGATCGAAACATACATTCTACTCACGTAGAATAATGCAAGTTCTTGATCGACACAAATATTGGAGATGCATCTTTTGTATAGGTTGCTATTTTGAGCAGTAGGGCCAGAAGAAGAGTAAATGGAAATAAAATATTTATCTATATATGTATTTATTATGCCCCACATCAGCCGTGATTGGTTAATTTGACACCTTCTGAAAGTCATAGTACTGGAGTTTTGGGGCAAAACACGGGTACTATCGGAACGTTCTTCCCTGGAGACAAGAGAACAAAGAAAATGACTTCCATTGATCAGCGTTGGTTATGCACGCTCTGATTGGAACTTCTCAACACCAAACGCTGGCGCCGTGTCCGTTTAACGTTTTTCGTCACTGATAGACACAAACTTACCAACAAATATGTCATCTTCAGTGGGTGTGTTTTCAATTTTAACTGCAAACAATGAATTCAAAAGAATCAGAAATATTAAAAACTCACGTGTTGTTCACCACGTCAGTGAATCCTGAATATGAGTTATGACTTCAATCAATTATATTTCCACAAGTGTAGTACTCCTCGACCTCACTGAACCTCCGCCTCAAGTTCAAAATAAATTGTTTCACTCCGCTTAATTCTAACAACTGTCGTCGCCCAAGAAACATGAATTTATATTCCATTAATTTATACCACTTATCACACAAGCATTAATAATGAATTATAACATGAACAGCATGATGCAGTTGTAAACACTGGCATTTGGTGATATAGAAACTCCAAAAGCGACGGCACTTGTGACAAGTCATTTTCGAATATGTTGATCTGGAAACTCTTAAAGAGACGCCATTCGTTCGAAATGACGTCATGTTTTTGGATTCGACTACATTGTTATTACAAGATTGATGGCATGTTGCAGTTAACGCTTAACAATGAAATTTTTTGTTCGGCATAATAAAATAATTAGAACGTATCTTTTCGTGTTTTATCGGTCGATTGTACCTGAGTTTGTGTGATTTTTGAAATAAAACCTTCAGCAACTTCGTGCTACAGGTTTTATTTCAGAAATCACACAAACTCAGGTACTGTCGACCGATAGAACATGAAAAGAAACGTTCTAATATTATAATATACAAGAACGCAATACCATGACGTCATGATCTTCATTCATAACAAAATCAATTTTTGACGCAGAATGATTATCAAAGTGTATGCAAACAAGTCAAGAAAGAGGGGATATTATAAGATACTTTGATTATTACCACCAAATGGGTTTCCTATATGGTGTATTGAAGTCTAGACCTCGACTCTGGGTCATTTTTCGACTCGTCCTAACGGACGCGTTGACATATGCCCAGAGACAAAGGCTTGGCTTCAATACGCCATCTCGGAAACCCACTTGGTGGTAATTATTATATGCTAGCCTTTGAACTTTCGCATATTATCTAAAAGATATTTCTCGATATCTGTCAACTCGACAGATATCGAGAAATATTCCTAAGTAGCTTCCTAAATGACGTCACGTTACGCCACATCACGTCGCCTTGAATGAACGATTAGCTGATCTTTTGTCTTGTTCTGAGACGTTTGAATTTCTCGTCTAATTGGGCTGAATATTGTGCAATAAATGTCTCGTAACATATAATAAAAAAGAAAATCTACTCTATTTAGTCTATGTCGGGACTTATCTCATGAGTGTGGACCTGAAAGTTTTATTTTTCGCCAGCGCTTGCGTGAGTGAAATATAAAAATTTCAGGTCCACACGATGACTTTTTTTTCAATAGCTTCCCAAATGACATTACGCTTCGGCACATGACGTCACCTTGAATGTCGCCTTGAAGGAACTATCAGAGCTTTTTGTTATTGTCTTGAAACTGTTTGCAGTCGAATTGGGCTGAATATTGTGCATTAAAATGTCACGTAGCATATAATAAAAAAAATCTACGCTGTTTTAGTGACTATCGGAAATTATCTCATTCCTGCAGGAGGGGGGGGGGGGGGTCTTCAAAAAATTCCGATACACATACACAAGGCCGGAGTGAGTGGGTGGTCCAGCAGCTCCAAAACTCACTTTTTTCCAGGTGATCTAAATTTTTTCCTCACATTCTTTTAACTGATAATTATAGTTGGAATTTGTTGAGACGCATTTTGGGATGACTTTACAATATATTGGGGTAGTTATTATGAATTGGGAGCTCACCCATGGCTCTCAGACACCAGATTAAACCCATTAATCAATGTGGATGGAAGACGACGCTTGGAAAAAAATTGTTGACTGACTAAAATTTTTCATTTTTTGTCTCAAAAACAAAGCTTATGACCCATCATTGGAACAAGCTCAACGAACTCATTCTAATGATGGGGTCATAAGCTATGTTTTTGAAACCAAAAAGTGAAAAGATAATAAAATTTGAATGGCAGTTTTAGTGAATAATGCTGGCCAGTGTTTGCCGTTACATTCACTGTTACATTGGGAAATGAGTTGAACGACTCGCCCAATGTCTTTGACTCTGTGAGTAAATGCAACAAAGTAAATAAAATGAACATTTATATCTGGTTATAGCAGGTTATAGTGAAAATGAATATAAAACTTGTGAAAACAGGTAAAACATAAAGCATCCAGAAGCATTGGAACTAACATAAAAGAAGAAAACAGAAAATGGTTATTGTGTTCGGGTGAATTAGGTTTTAGAGATAAAAAGAAATCACAATTAATGAATATAGTCAGTCACCACCTCGCCCCTCCCTAAATATTTTTACTTTCCTACTCCCCTCTAAAATACTCACCCTTCAGCTCTAAGTTGAAGTTCACAGAAAACTCACCGAGAAAACTCATAAAGTAAACATGTTGTCGTGTGAGCCCGCTCGATGTTGCAGGACGTTGTGAAAATAAATGGATACACGAAATCAGGTTTTTATGCTCATGAATTCTGATGAATTCGTGACTATTGAGCACCAAATATGATATTGTACCATCTACTTATCCTTTATTTTGTTTGGAAAACTGAAACCAGATGCAATTAAAGTAAAATTTGCACCGACACTGATGGAGCTGCATCAAGTTGCAAATGTCGTTGTTTTGTTAGTTACCTCCCATTGAACAGTTTAAAAAATTGAACTGACTGTTAGAATGAAATAGGAAGATGAAATGCAAGTGAAAACATTTACAATTTGGACAATTTAGGCCAGATTGGTGGTTAGTGGGGGTGGGTATACCATTCGAAATCGGAGAAAAAAATTCTTTCAAAAAGGGGGGAGGGGGTGATGGGTGGTCTTCGGGAGGAAAAAAACTTCAGCCCTGTGTACTGGGATTTTTTGAAGACCACCCCCCTTCCTGATTCCTGTGGGCCTGAAAATTTAAGGTCAACACTCCTGAGATAATTCTCGATATTCACTAAAACAGTGTAGATATCCTCTATACATGTCATTGTAATATATTTCATGAAATAAGCTTATATGTTTTATTCCACGAGCTTATACAATTCTCACTTCATTTACACAAATTATGCTTAAAGACTAAACATGCTTCGTACGGTAACCATCTTCGGCGATCAGGGTGTTTGACCCACATTTGTTCGATCAAGTCATGAATGTTCCTGATGGTTTTCGTATGCACTTCTTGATGAGTCATTCTCGACAATCGACACTGTTCCAATCAGACTAAAATCCTCGCTCTCCGATTTGACGAGAGTTTGTTCTATGTATATGACTCCTGTGACATATGTTACCGTCTGACGTCACTATGTGAAATATTTGAACAGACAATAACAAAGGAAGGTAATTCAAAGTGCCAGTGATCATTCCATTAATGAAAACTCACAACCAACTTCATAATGATGAAGTCACCTCGACCTTTATCTAAGTTATTAATTTTTTGTTGTCCAGTTACGCTGCGGGGTACACGAGAGGTTTATTTGTTCATTGAAGATGGCCTGTTCATTGCACGGTGTGCGTTTTGTACTATGGGTAGGATTTTATTGGAACATATTTGTTATTGTGATGAATTGACGGTAACATGGTCTGAGGTTTGACGCGCGGAGCTTATGTTCTACCTATCCGTAAAACCCCAGACCATGCTACCGTCAATTCATCTCAATAACCTATAATGTCGCTGTTGTAAAAGCCGTGGCAGTCAGCCACGACGTTTACCACAACATTGTCGATTACCATGGCTTATTCTAGGGCTTGTGCGACTCTCGTATCACCAAATTACCAACAACCTGGAAAATTGTCTTGCCTCTGCAGAGGTCACTTAACATGCCACTTATTTGTCAAAAGTTTTCTGTCTGTTAATGCACGAGAAAAATATTTTGGGGTGAAGGGGCACATACCTCGCGATTTTTGCCCATCGGCATTCTGTATTTTCGTGGTATTTCACAATCCATCCATATCCTTATTTACCAGTCCAGTAACAACTTGTGGACTTTGGAAGAAACTCACTGGTGAGCACGAGGTGTTCAACCTAGATTACGTACTTGGTTTAACTATACTATAAGGCTTTTATTGAATTTGAATGACGAAACCATGTTTAAGAAATGACTCTATGTAGATGTGGGGTAGACTATGAATAGAAGAGTGAGTGTATGTATTGTTTGTTTGTTTTTTTTGTTTTTTTGGTCTTAATTCATGTGAGTGCGTGTGTGTATGTGCCTGTGGTGATTAGATGATGTACGTGCATTTGTGGGTGGGCGGGGAGAAAGAAATAGAGAAAGGGAAGAAAGTATTAATTACCAGTTCTCGCATCTATAGTGACGCTAAGTCCTGTTGAACGTACTATAGAGTAATCGTAGCCAGGAATTTCCGGATCAACTTCTACATTGGTGGCAACTGTAGCTACTACTGTACCAATCGGGTCTTCCTCTGAAAACGACGTCTGTGCGGCCGTCATAACACATTCAGGGTTGTCTCCTAAAAATCAAATACACAGTAAGTACACTTCAGTCCCGAACTAATATTAACCGCATTTCCCTATTAATGGACCTAATTGTTATATATTAAATCACTGAGCATACCGTTAGTTCTAAAATAAACGAATATGACGTGATTCCTGAATAGTTCACACAGGTAGACAACAAATTATGAGCTTCAATAACCTCAGATGTTTCAGTGCGAGACAGAACTCCATCTGCACTGCCAAACATAGGAATATGTTTTAAATACTCAGTTCAGCGTCAGAACACACACAGAGAAGAAACTCAGTCACATAAACAATAGGTACCCCTCAGTCTCAAACTAGATAATTTCATTCTTCACCAATGCACCAAATTGTTAGATACCAAGCCACAAATCATACCTTTAATTTGTCCCGTCACTGTTGAGAATTATTATTCGGGATTCCACCCAAACCCTGTACCCAGCTGTATTTCAAACGAACCAACGAGAGCGCGATGGGTTATTGGTTACAGCCTTGGGGTTTGAAACGAAAGGTCGACGGTTTGATCTTGGTCGACGGTTTGCTCTTAGTCTGCGTCATAAGCGTTGTGTTCTTGGGCAAGATACTTGATCTCCCTATTGCCAGCTTGGCGCTGTGCACTAATGCGTACAGCACAACGAAGGGGCACTTGCCTTCAAGCGCTGTTAACGCGTGCCGAGTTACTAAGATGAAGAATCTGACAGTTGCTCATCGCTGCTTAGTGGTTCTCTCCGCTTACTTTGACATCCCCCACCCGTAAAATTGACCAACACAATATGACTCTGGCTTTTGGACGTGCCGTTGAACCCCAGGAAACAAACAAACAAAAAATTGACATTCACATTGTATTAAAGTGTCAGTTTTGCTTTAGAAATATAGCCCATAGCCCTTGGGTGGAACGATCTGCACGAGCTCATTGCAGTGAGGACCAAAAGCTATTTTCTAAAACAACCATGAAAAACATAATGAAATTTGAAATGGGACTTTTTAAATAGCACAGAACGGATAAGGTCCCCATGTTCAGTAAAGTGTTTACGCCTTACAAAGTTTTCATTCAGAATTAGTAATCCCCAACCCACCGGAAAAAGAAAGAAGAAAAAACATTGTGTGACTTATACGGAATTTACCGGCAAATTTCCAGCCACTTAGTATTCCTGTTCAGTCGCATTAGTATCACCATTCAGTGTTGCCATTGAGTTCTGTTATAAATAACAATGTGTTATTTTCTGATCACCTTTTTCAACAAAATGATTATCTAACGAAAATGAACTAATATGCCATCGGTGCTGGGGATTAACTTGTTCAAGAACAGCTTTTCTTTGAGATAGTTATATGGGCTTCGAGAGATCGATACCGAATCAGTCTCAGGATTCGATTTTTCGAATCTCTCGTACTCACTTCGATTTGTTACATTTCCAAGAAAAATTGAATAAAATTGTCATTACATAATTCATTCATGTGGCTCAATTCCTATTTAATTGAGTAATTGGCAATGTTTAATTGTTAGGTAAGTAGTGAATTTTGCCCAGAATATTATCCATAGTTTTAGTTTGTGAAGGCCTAACTTGTTACTATTCACGTTCTTAAGCATGTGAATTGTAACAAGTCAAGCTTTCAAAAACTAAAACTATGGATAATAGGCCTAGCTGTTTCGGCGACGGTGCTACAGAGAATATTTATTTATGTGTTTAAGGCGTTCACTCAGTCTTGTAAGGGTCATCACAGCGTCACGTAACTTCCGTTTGGTGCAATATGAAATAACTTGTCTTTTAAGATTCGATTCAAGATTCGATTCGATATCGATATCAGAGACACGATTCGATTCGAGATTCGATTAAAAAAATTTGTGATTCGCAGATCAATAGTTCGTAAACTCGCCACAGTGAGGTACACAAGGTTTAGTTTTGTTTCGAAAATTGTGGACATACAGTTCTGAAATTCTTAAATTTAGGTACTTACTCCTGTTGAGAACAGCTTCGAGCGCCCATCCTATCATCTCCGGATTGTTCTGAGTATTGTCATCTGCATCTGGGTGTTCTGTAGCTAATGTGTATGAGCCACCAACCACGGGGTTTACCCCATCTTGTGCTACAACGTGGCCCGATAGCTCCCTGTCCCAACCGATTCCCGCCTCCCAGTCAATTGAATTACCAGTACTAAAAATTAGAAATAATCATTAATGGATCACTTCAAGTTACAAATGTTGACTTGTTCGCATGATTTTCTTTTGTCCTTATGGCTGGTATCTGAATAGTTTATGAAGTCACTCAACGGGGTAAGATATTTGACAATGAAGTTGTAATCTATACAGGGATCTTGTTTTCCAGGAACGTATGATGAGGTGGGTGGGTGGTGGGCTTGCCCAGAAATAATTTTTTCCGTCGTCTAATTTTTTTCCTTTCATTCTTTTAATGATTTTATAGGCTTTTTAGGTCGGGTCATATAAATGTTGAGTTTGTCATTTTTTTATAGATTTGTAGCAAGCATTCAAAGAGTCAGTAGTCACTTTTTTAACCAGTTTGGACCTTTTTAGCTTTTTACTCAACAATGCTAGCAGTAGCGACATCTGGTATATATCTCCAAAAGAACCGCTGGATGAAAAGAGGGGAGACTTCAAAACATACCAGGGGTGTGTATATATCATTGCACTTTCAGACTGATCATTCTCAACTGACACTCCTGGTTTGAGACATCGCCATGCACTGACATAAACTAAAGATAGGTTAGTGGATAGGTACTCAAAATTATTGAAAGTCATTAGTAGTAAACAGATAATATATTTATTCTTCAAACTATTTTCTGTTACTCCACTTGTTTTACCAATAATTCTTGGAATAAAATATTAAAATCGTTAGAAAAATCATCACTCTATAAATTGCTTGTGCAAGCTAAAGAAAACTTTGAAGAATGAAAAGGTATACTCATTCAAATACCGAAATAAAACAGAAGTCATTCAACCCCAGAATATCAGAGAATAGATGTACTAATGCGTTTTATAATCGCCTGTTCTAATTGTTTTAGTAGCATTCTGTAAAAAAATATTTAGCGATACACTACCAGGGCAACCTGAATTTGATCAACTATCATCATTTGATTAACCTTTCCCCGTGATCCAAACTGTAAATTCTCAATTCTGCGAGGATATGAGCACAGAGACCAGAAACTTGCAGAAAACTCACAATATTTGGCAGACATTGTTCCGTACTACATGCTTGTCAACTACCCGTAAAGACTATCGGCAAATAATACTGGAGAAAATGATATATGCTTAGAGACCACCTTGACAACATTTTATACTGTATTGAATACCGAGTAGGACTGTTACTATTCATCAAAAGGGGGTTTGTGTCAGACATTGGATGGAAAAACTGTCAAACATGGAGAAAAATGGGTGAAGGTTGAACTGTTGAAAAAGAAAAAATCATCATATCTCTCCCCCTCCCCCCCCCCCCCCCCGATTCACAAGAAATAAATTTAAGCCCACAAAACTTCAAAATCCTTTTTTAAACCTACGCTACAGACTGGCTTGATGTCATAAAATATTGAAGAGTTCATTATTTATTTGATTTTATATCAGCCTTGCCCGAGGTAAAGTGTTATCAGCCTGAAGGTGAAGGGCTAATAACGTTACCGAGACTGTTATCATCTGATATGAAATGGAATAAGTTGCAACACGTTTATTTATTAAATGATTAAATTTCAAAGCCACAAAGTGCCACTCAAGCCGAGACTATGAAAAGATATTTTTACAAGCTTCCGTAATACCTGCGAAACAGTTACTTATTCGGTAACACAAGGTTAAAGAACTATCAGTTCGGTCCGACTAAGTTTGACCATACTCTTTCTTACTCCTGTCGCTTTATATACTAGCGGAAAAAAGAAACTGTACATCGGTAAAATGTGTCAAGGAACGAAAAGTTGAGAAAATACAGTTCCAAATAGTTCTCAGACTGTTTTATGTGAATCCAATCAACATGTGATCAAGCGGTAAATTGTCACAACGTTAACAAAGGCGTCGTTATGACGTTATTACCAGACGGTGTCCGAGAAAACGAGAAACAAGTTCACTGAGTCAATACCGGGTATGCCCAGCGGCAGCATCGATACATGTCTGACATCGGCGCCTCGTGTATTGAACAAGGTGACGGAAGAACTCTTGGGGGTATCATCACACCCCTAGATCAACGTTCGTGATACACCATCCAACGTCACGGGCTGTTGTGGAAGATTACGTACGCGACGTTGCAATTCGTCACAGGCATGTTCAACGGGCGAGAGATCGAGTGAAACTGCCGGCCACAGTAACACGTCAACATCTTCCGTTGCCAAAATATTCGTCACAACACGAGCAACGTGCGGTCTAGCGTAATCGTGCTGAAGGGTGACATCGTGTGGTTACAGGAAGGGGATAACTCGAGCCTGCAGGATCTCATCTCGGTAGCGGATTCCAGTCGGATTGCCGTCACTGGCCACAAGGGGTGTTATTCCATCAACGGTGATGTCACCCCACACCATAACACTATCTCTACCAAACGGACGTCGCAGAATAATACAACAGTCAAGGTATCGTTCTACTGTGCGATGGTAAACTCTTGAACACCCGTCACTGCTGTCTAAGTGGAATCTTGACTCATCTGTGAATAGGATACGGGCCCAGTCTCTCCGAGTGAAGCGGATATGCCGATTTACCAGACCCGACAAGACACTCGATGCTGTTGTTGGAGAACATGCCGGATAGTCGGACGTCGTGGGCGGATGTTCACCTCCCTCAGTCGATTCCGTACAGTTCTTGCACTGATTTTCCTCAACCCAGGAATACTTCTGGCAGTCAAGGTAGCAATCTTCAAGGGGTTCCGGGGGTGGCTAACACGGATGTACGTGTCCTGACGTGTTGACGTCACACGTGAACGTCCTGATCGAGGACGGTCTCTGATGTTGCCGAACTGCTGAAATCGTCTCCAAAGGTTATGAATTGTGTTACGGTGGATGCCAAACTGGATAGCAACATCATTATAGCTCCTTCCAGACTGTATGGTGCCGATGGCGCAAAATCGATCGTTTTCGCTAAGTC
Organism: Pictodentalium vernedei; assembly: GCA_031216915.1. Classification (NCBI taxonomy): domain Eukaryota; kingdom Metazoa; phylum Mollusca; class Scaphopoda; order Dentaliida; family Dentaliidae; genus Pictodentalium; species Pictodentalium vernedei. Next base: position 93,970,460 of record CM062291.1, on the reverse strand, counting down.
TAGGTATAGCGTTCAGGAAACTTTCGTGTGAAAAAAATCTGTTTTTCTGATTATCTGGCGTCAGAATAGTGACCCAACAGTGAGAAAGTTGCAAAGAATTATCGCTCTAGATTTTCACACACAAAAACAGGCAATCACAATCATCCTCGAAAACGAGAAATCATCCGTGGCATAAAGGCATTCACCGATCACGACTTCCAAAGGGTGTTCACGTGATCCTTACGAGGAGTTTTGTATCGAAGTATTTACTATTGATAATATACAGGAAATTTTCCTAATGCACAGCTTCTTTTTTCAACAAGTATATATTCACATCTTTTGTATTCTTTCAACACAAAAAATAAAATATTAACTATATATCTTGCTTGTAGAATTAGTTTAGTATTCTGGAATTTTCTTGTCAGAATTCGATACATACATAGAGTTGTAAATATAAACACCCCTCAGATGAGCAGTTTTGGATGCAGATTCGCTAATCTTTTTCAAAGTTCTTAGAAAATCTTATACGGCTAGGCTATGTTACGCCGCATACATGTATTTCGTGTTAGATTAGTACAAACATTCTTTGGTGTTTACATGACACCCAACAGTGCAGTGCCAATAAAAGGGGTTGAGACAGCACTTGGGCGTTTGAACAGTTATACATGGACCAATTCCCCCAGCGCTTTCAATAGGTTGTTAACTGGAGGCCAGTACACAACCAATAGAAAGCTTGTGTAGTTATGAGTAACCAATATAATGGACTTGGTCAAATTTACCAAAATAAAGAGAAATACTCCAGTATAATAAGTCTTAACAACTTGTTACCATATGAGCTCTTGAGATGTATTAACACAAACTGTCGTACTCACAATCCAAGTTTATCGCCAACTTGCACATAAATGGTACCTCCCACAGGGACACTAGGAAGAGGATTGTTATCTGAAATGAAAGAACGTGTTACAAATAGATTTTAAAAAAAAACCACGATGACAATGAAGGTCGAATATCATAAATGGCGCCATAAAAATATAAATACACAAAACACCACGATGTGTGAATGCGTTCGTCAATACGGAACGAGAGGCTTTCACTCTCGTTAACTCCTTCCGCGCTGGCATGAGTGCATTATTTGTGACAGAGAATCCATTAATTTAAAAATTCAAACATCACACATTTCTGACGTCTGCTTGAAATAAAAAAAGAAAACTCAGGCGTGATTGGTAAACACATGTGACAGATCTATACGTAAATAGAAAACAGATATGAAGATTGTTTCCAAATAGGTTATTTGTTCCTATTTTTAAGAAATTAGCTGCCAAAATCTGAGAGATATTAGCTTCAAAGTTAAAACTTGGGTGTTATAAAATCACTTCCCATTTATAAAAAAGTTTAATTTCTTTAGTTTTGGTGGATTTGAACAAAAATATTTTCCAACTGACATTCAATTACCGGCTGTCACCGCAGCTTCCGGATTGATCTAGGTCAGAATGCGACGTTTTGATTGGTCAGTTACGAAAATGGGCAGAGTTTAATTCTTTTTGATGGATCCCTGACGTCAGGTGAAAAATAGTCCGGCAACGAAAATTCTTATGGAACACTTGTTCCGCACGGATTTGTAAATATGGAACTAGAGAAAAAGTAATAAGCATGTGAAATAAAGGTTGATTACAAACATCAGAAGACACGACAAAGGTGATATTTAATATTTCGTGGTGACTTTACATGATGAGGTATCCAAGATTCCATTCACTGATACAATGATTACGTTTGGCAATCGAAATTACATGATCATGTTTTATCTTGTTTCAGTTTATTGGAGAGTGTGGGTACACTCCGATAAATTAAAATAAAAATGTTGTAACACAAAATATCGCCATAAAAACTAAGAATGTACACAAATATATACTGAGTCAAAAAAGAAAGTATAATAGAAACAAATGTGAAAAAATAGCATAAAGGATGAAATTTAATAGTTCTAATGTTGCATGTTTATGGACAAGAAGTCGTGCAAAGAGTTTAATCACATGTTGTTGTTGTCCACCCAACCGTACACAATTTTGACACGGATTTCAAAATAGCACGTGCTACCCGAGAATGTCAAATTGAATGGGTGACCGACGATTTCCTTTGTGTTATGTTGTGCTAGAGAGCCTGGGTTATTGAGAAAACACGCTAGTTTTTGTCTTCGGACATTTTATTTAAAAAATGCCAAGGTTAACCGAAAATCAGAGTTGCATGCCATTGGTATGCATGAATCTGGAATACCTCCAGATGAGCTCACTACTGAGTTCGGAGTCACTGTGGCCACTATTTACCGTCTCATTGGAAGGTATAGAACCACTGGATCTACTGCCGATTGACCGCGTTCAGGTCGACCAAGAGTTATGACCCCTGCACAAGATCGACACACCAGGACGTCTCACTTGCGGAATCGCTTCCTTCCGGCGGCGAGGGCAGCAGCAATTACTCCGGGTAGAACTAACAATAGAATCAGTGCACAAACTGCGCACAACAGACTCGCTGAACACGGCATCCGAAGTCGGCGTCCATACCACGGACCAATCCGTACCCAACGTCATCGTACCGTCAGAATGGACTGGGTACTTCAGTGTGTTCGCTGGACTCAGTAGCGTTGGAGCACAGTTCTTTTTAGTGATGAATCACGGTTTGGTCTACGGCGCATTAATGGTAGGGCAAGAGTGTATCGCCGACGAGAACGGTTTTCTGATGCTTGCCTGCGGGAATGCGACCGTTTCGGTGGGAACAGTGTAATGGTTTGGACAGGAATTTCCTTCCAACATCGAACACAGTTGATCTTAATCGATGGTAATCTAAATGAACAGCGATATAGGGAGGAAATTATTCTTAACGCTGTTATTGTCCCATTGTTCAACGCTAACGTCGGATTACAGTTATTCCAGCAAGACAATGCCCGATGTCACGTGGCGCGTATCTGTCGTGACTTTCTTGAGGAGCAGAGCATCGAACTACTTCCCTGGCTCCCACTTTCGCCAGATTTGTCGCCAATCGAGCATCTTTGGGATCAAATGGACCGTCGGGTACGACTTCATGATCTTCAGACGGTAGGCGATTTACGTAACGTTCTTAGGCAGGAGTGGAACGCAATATTACGGGGTTCCATCCAGAGACGTGACGCGTGGTAACAGTAAGAACATGAAATTATACAAATTCATACAGCTAGACTCGTAATATGAATTTACAAATATAATTTGTTTGGGATTAAAGTCGATAATACTAAAACAATTGCTCCTCAACGACTATTATACTTTCTTTTTTGACTCAGTATATATACCTATCGGAGTAAAATCAGTTTCTCGAACCAGACAATAGGTATCGCCACCTTGTGGTCGCCACAAAAAACTTAAAAAGGTACATGAATATACATACGTGTTGGAGTATAATCATTTTCTCCTACCATATAATAGCTATCGCCACCTTGTGGTTGGCATAAAAATTAAATAGGTACATAAATATGCATATCTTTTTTAATATAATCATTTTCTCCTACCATATTATAGCTGTTGCCACCTTGTGGTCGCCATAAAAACTAAAAAGATACTTAAGCATGTTGGATTGTAGTCGGTTTCACCAGTCAGATAATAGTAAATTATAGCTATCGTCACCTTGTGGTCGCCACACCAACTAAAATGGTACATAAATGGGTTTATCATTGGAGTACAATCAGGACTCAGAATTAACAGACCCAATAAGCGTAGAAGAGGTGACGGGTATAACCAGAAAATGCAAGTCATCTTCGTCCCCCGGAGAAGACAAAGTCTCTTACAAAATACTGAAACATTGTCCCAGGATCTTCTACTGTAGACTTACCCAACCCCTAAACTGCTGTCTCTCCTGTGGGTATTTCCCAAAATGCTGGAAAGCGACCACTGGAGTCATGATACCTAAACCCGACAAAGTCCTTACCAACCCTTCTAACTACTGCCCAATGAGCTTGCTTGGCTGTGTTGGAAAAATATTTGAGCTGATTCTCACCACGAGACTCCGCGGCTATCTCAAATCAATCAACTTTTTCAGAAAATGACAAAGAGATTATAGGAGTCAGAAAGAGGGAAGCGAACACGTATATAGACTGGTCGATTATATGAAAACAGTGTTTAGTGAAAACAAAATAGGAACAGCGCTTTTCGTGGATGTAGAAAAAGCGTTCGACTCGGTATGGCACAACAGCATGAGATATAAACTAGAGAAAATGGGATTACCCACTAAAATTCCGAGGTTCATATCATCATTTGTAACTGACCGAAAAATCAAGGTGAGGGTTAAAAAGCGAGGTGTCAGAGGAAGTAATACTCGAAGTAGACACAACACAGGGGTCCGTTCTAAGCCCGCTTCTTTTCATAATATATGTGAATGACATAGAAAAAGTAAGGAAAAACTGTGTTGAATAACCGCAGTTCTCAAACGATAAAGGTATGTGGACAGCCAGTAAGTCCCGAAATAAAATTAAAAATCGCCTGCAGGATACCATTCGCGATCTTGAGAGCTACTGTGTCCCATGGCGCATCAAGCTCACTACCGCCAAAACTCAAAAAGTTGCGTTCTTCAAGAAGCAAAGTAAAAATACAGTCCCCAGTATTGATATCCGGTTATACGATCACAAACTAGAAGCAAGCAAACGAGGCCAATTTTGGGGGATTTATACTTTATAGCAACCTCAGTCTGAACAGTCACGTAAACTCCATTACCATTAGAGCTACTGAATGTATCAATTGTTTCTGAAGATAATCAGAGGTAAAAATTGGGGAGCAAACAAAGATGTGCTTCTCAAGTTTTACAAATCATTTATACATCCGGTACTAGAATATGGTGCCATAATATCAAGTGACCTGAGCAAAACCAATATTCAAAAGCTAAGGAGGGTTCAAAATCATGCCCATACGGGTGGCAATATGCAAGCCCATGTGGACACCGATAAAGGAACTTCATGAGCTAGAAAAATAGAAACTATTGACACGCGACTACAAGACTACAAAAACAAAAACCTCCTCAGACTCCTAGATAGTGGATTAATGGTTGAGCTGAACGAACACAGAACCCTTAACTGGAAAACAATATAAGTTTCCGAAAATAAAAAGTATTCAATATAATTAAACTACGTGGAGTCAGTGAGGATTGCTTTGTTACTCATTGAGAACTTTAGGATTGAGTCTGTGGGGACTGCCTCGCATCTCTGCAGAGGCGCAATTGAAACGCGATTAAAAGACCAAAATAACAAAATCCTCAACAGACTCCAAGATAGTGAATTAATGGTAGAGCTGAACGAACAACGGACCCTTAACATAAAACCAAAATAAGTCACAGAAAATTTAAATTATTCATTAGAATTAAATTGCGTGGAGTCAGTGAGGATTAGCGATCATTGAGAACTTTAGGATTGAGTCTGTGAGGATTGCCTCTGCGTGTGGGAGTGGACTACGAAGAAATCCACCACTCGCCTCAGCAATAGCAACAATCACATAATAGTTATATATACAATAGCGGAGTTATATCTTTCTCTAATAATGATATGGAGGAGTGGAGTCAGTGAGGATTGCATCGCTACTCATAAAGAAATCTAGGATCAAGACTGTGAGGATTGCCTCACAACTATGTGCGTGGGGAGTGGGGTCCAAAGAAACCCACCCCTCAACTATCCATAGCAACAATCACACAACGGTCATAATATACAATAGTGAATTCCTATCTCTCTCTACGTGTATAACTTTTCTAATTTAACACTCTCAAATTTCCTTGCATCACTCCTATCAAGAAGACGCATGGAAACACTGGACGAAGCGTAGGAGGAATTGGAACACCATACCTTTCTGCTAACAGACACAGGAAACCACCAAACGCCAAGTAAGGATTAGAACAAGCTTGCCTGGCTGGGACTAGTGTACATTTTAAATAAATAAACATTTGAATAGATATAACAGCCCTTTAAGGGCTTTTGAGTGTAAGCCTGCGGGTGTATGTGTGTGGTGGGTGTTTTTCGTTTTTTTCCCCTCTCCCATCACCGAGTCATCTCTTCCCCCTGAAAGCAAACCAGATGGCCAAGGCTCAGCATCCACCCTCCGTTATAGGTTGATGGATGACTCCCAGCTTTCAAAAACACATATTGACGGATTGTTTCCTTTTTATAACCGTTATGGATAATATGCTGGGCTGCTCCCAAACCAGCGACTGTTTGGGTTTCTTTTTTCCTTTTTCTGAAACAGCCACCAAACTGCGGCTTCAGTATTTCTCTAAATATGCCACGTCTCTAAGCAAACACAGAGCAGAATTCTTGTAGTTGTGCACAATTCCTAGTCATCTTCCAGTTCGAGGTTCTCGAGGATCTGAACCCTCTATCCTACTGCCAGTGCGCACACTCAAACCAAATAAGATTATTGGCTCTCGCTTCCGACGCTCGTGGATTCCTAAGCAAGTAACGTTATGAAGCAAATAACGTTATTCGGGTCGCAAGGGATTTCAATCCCACATCGTCCCTGTGCGCCTTTGGCGCGCTGAAACTTTTCATTCATTCATTCATTCATTCATTCATTCATTCATTCATTCATTCATTCGTCACAATCAGGTTAGCGTACCGGATGATAGTTATCGCAATCTTGTAGTGGCCTTGAAAATAAAAAAATACATAGATATACATAAATGTTAGAGTGTAATCAGTTTTTCCCACCAGTCCTACCAGATAATAGCTATCGTCACCTTGTGGTCGCAATAAAAACTAAAATGGTACATAAATCTACATACCCGTTGGAGTATAATTAGTTTCTCCTACCAGATAATATCTATCGCCACCTTGTGGTCGCCATATTTGATATTTGGCGGGATTTCCGTTCTGGTGAGGATCCACTCGCCATTGTTTCACAACACCACAGCAGTTGATAGTGTGTGTGACTTCACCTTCTGGGGGAATATTTTTCTCACCAGCTCCCGTGTCCAAAATTATAACAGTTGTATCTGAAATAAAGGTAAATCGCTTTAAATGAAGATATTAATTCCATTCGTTGGAACTTACGTCACGAAGAGTTCTCGTGACACTTGCTTCAGAAAAGACGTCGTAGCCGTAGTACACGGATATAATGAGCTGAGAATCGCATCTGCATCTGGGAGGTACGAGTTAAGAGAATTCTGGAACAATGCGCGCAGATAAGCATTCACAGCATGAAGAAGAAGAATTTACTGTTATCGAACGCATTGAGCGAATGCGTCCTGCGGTACACAGAAGACCCACCATTGAAATTGTATATTTCCATTTCATTCTTGCAATTCACAACATCTGACCTACCATCGTCGAGCTTCCTGTTTCTATTATGAGGCCATATGCTAGTATCTTGATAAAAATAAAGTTTTCAGTTACTCGTGGTCTTAGCTTGTTAGACAAACTATTAACAACACATTTTAATCAGAAGTCCTACTCAACATTATATGCATGTATCTTGGAATAATCTCAACAGATTGTTTAACAGAGTGGTGGCCGAGTGGATAAGTGGGCTGGTCTCTCGTGCCAGAGGTCCCGAGATCGATCTCCGATCGGGGAAAGCTCTCGAGGTGTCCGAACACTCTCTGTCAGCATCAATTGTGGGGTTGATGCTGCGTACCGTCCTATCGGGTGGGGACGTAAAATGGTTGTCCTCTGTGTGGAGAGAGACACACTCCGTGCAGGCTAAAGATCCCTTCGTAGTATTCGAGTAGAGCTAGGCCACGAAGTTGCCGCCATGAAGGTCATCACACACGCCTACACCATTGGGCCAAGGAGAGGCGTTAATATAAGTTGCATAACGTGTTCGCCAATCCTTGTAAAACAAATAAGATTAAATAAAAAAAGTTTAAAATGCCCTTGAAAATGGCTTGAGAGGACCCTTGAAAGTCTCTGAATTAAGCTCACCCTTTAAACAACGACCTGGGTGGTAACAAGGAAAACAATGGCAAAACTATCACATTGAGAATGGGTACCATAACTGAGTCATGTGGACTACGAGGAACTTTACTGATTCATTTACACCAGCATTCAAAATATGTTGTGGGAAAATAACGAGGGCATTTTTTCTTTTTATTTTCTTCATTAATGAACCAGCGTCTGGCATCATTTTTTGGTGGGAATCTCTCAAGAATAAGCTTTTCAAGAATCTGTCTTGTGGCCAGTGTCATCAGTTAGCACAGCTTTGACGTTTACCATTGGAGGCATTTTTCAAAGTCTGACAAAGCTTGTGGTCCTAGACCAGATGCGCCAACAGTACAGAAAACTTGAGGCAGCAAATACACTTAAATCTTATTTTTAATAATATTCCATTGCATTTTTTTTATTGTAACGAATAGATTGTATTTTGCTGCCTAAGCAATGCTCCTCACGAATATAAACCCTGTACTGGAACCTTTTTAACGTCAGTCTCCAGCAATCTATAGATTTGTTGTTCAGAAACTTCATGAAAATGTATTTATTACATAATCACCCGTAAATAGCCCGTTAGGGAAAATAGCGTGTACAAAACGTCTAAAACGGGAATGAAGTCATAAGTCAACATCGACGTGGTAACGCTGTGATTGAGTAGGTTTCTGAATTTATCTTCTCATTTCTTTCATTAACTGTTTACCTATACGAACAGTAGAAGACATTTTGTGAAAAACATTTCATAGATAACTAAAAATTTTCATTTTTGTCTTGAAAACATAGTTTTTGGCATCTCAGTGGAACGAGCTTCTCGAGCTCGTTCCATTGAGGGACATAAGCTATATTTTGAAGTAAAAATTTAATAAACTAACAATACTTGTGATTTTCTGTGAACAGCGGTGGACAGTTTTAGTCGTTACGTTAGCTAAAGGTTAAGTTACACATTATATGATAAGAAGAATCTCAAATTCATCATGATTCCATTGGACATGAAATTTCTGAACGTTGTTCACTAAATCGATCTGAGCAACTATAAACCTCGGCGTAGATCGATTTTAGTGAATTCGGTACAGAAATTTCATATGAAATCACGACTCATTACAGACCCTCTATTACTTGTTTTGTCGTCCTCAGTGATGTCAGCATTTGATGGGGATTCTTTGTGAGCTGTCGTTAAGAGCATTCCAATTACTACCAGGAACAGATGTTTACAATAAACACGTATGAATAAACGCGAAACTTCAACCGCCGTAAACGTTTAGTAACGAACAAACGCTGGCCAAATTAACTAACTAATCAACCAACTAAGAGTTGTACCGGGCCAACTGCGTTGTGTCCTTGAACAAGGCACTAAATACAGACTGCCCACGTGGGCGGCACAGTGGCGTTGTGTACTAAGGCGTACTGCACGCCGATGGTGCACTTATCTTCAACCAATGCTTACCTTGCTTGCTTGTATAAAGTTAGAACGTTAGGGAGTCTGACAGTTGCTCTCCGCTGCTCGGTGGTTCTCTCCAGAAACTCCGGATTCCTTCACCCGTAAAACTGTCCGACACAAGGTGACCCTGGCTGTCGGGAAGTGTCATTAAACTCCAGTAAATCAAAACAAACAAAAACAAAACAGCTGTACCTCTTGAATTACTTCCGTTTTGGTCATGAAATGGCATCATGATCTGATTCAATAACAGTATAAAGGAACTTTTGATTACGAACGAAATAAATAAGTAATCGACTAACACTGGTGCATGTTTCGATGCTGACCTTTCGACCAGGATCAGTTTTACAGCGTTTATTCTTTGACTTCTTTCTACTAAAACAATATATTCATGAAAAGTTCTAGAAGGTAAAACAACAGATTCAGGTGACCCCAACTCACTAGAGGTGCCATCAAACAAACATATTTCATGTCATGCAACAACAAATTTAACATTTTGATACATTGTTTATCCTTTGAACCCTGATGGTATCTTCCATGTCAGTTCAATGGCAGTACAGAAATTGGGAGAGTCCATATTCATTATTCGAGGGTAGACGAATTAATAGTTTAAACGTGCAGTCTTTGGATACATACATTTCGTAGACATCCAGCTTAATGAAATTATCACGTTTCATGTTACTGGGCCCGCAAAGCGGCCTCTCTGATTCAAATGGTTGAAACTATAAAATTCTACATTTTTCCTCCTGTGAGTCCCCTTCGGGTGCTGTCTAAAGACAGTGAACTAGCAACTTTTATAGGTTTTGTCCAGGACACTGAATAAAGTTGCTTTCAAAGTCAAGTGTTGTTAGATTACTCAATAACCCTTTGTAACCTAGGTAACTTTTCCGGCCCAGGAACATGATACTTTATAATTTCATTGAGTAGGATAGCTACTAAGCCAATGTGTGAGGTAGATCAGTGAATTTAGCCTTCGGGTCGTAGGGTTGCACGTTGAAAATATTAATTGATCTTACTCCTCCTCTCCAATCAATGAATATGGATTATCCCAATTTCTAGCTCTGAACACACATGGAAGATACCACTAGTCTTCAAAGGGTTAACAGGAACTCTGGTAAGGGTATTCAGCGTAGACCGTGAACGTATGCTGGGTTCTTAAACGCTGTATAAGTTGAACTTTCTCTTTACAAAAAACACACATTTTGATTTTGTCTGATATTTTCTTTAAAACACACGGATTACACCGACTGTCAAATGGCTCATATTGTGTACGTGACAAGGTTACAAGTGAGATGTAGTTTACTATGTAAATTACCATGTGAAAGGACGTCGCCATCTATTTACATCTTGATAGATTACCGCTTCACCTAAGGTGATCGTTTTATTTCACAAATTTAAACACTGGAAGATGTATGGATTCATTGGGACCAAGTAAACAACAAATCTATAGAGACAAGCTTGAAAGATGTTCATTCTAGTTTTGAATATTGACTGTCAGCTAATAAAACTTTGAATAATTTTATTATATGTGCAATGTATACGTTTACTCTTGGATGGTTTATACAATTAACATACTCAGAGGGGGTAACACTAATTAACATTTCACACGACTTTCAAACACTTTTTGGAGTAACCAACACCAAACCTTCTTATTTGTTTGCTTTCTGCAAAGATAAAGTTAGCAGTGTGTTATCAGAAAGTCGAAATGGGCCTATTGGAAGTGCTTCCTTATTGGAAATGTAGTATTGACTAGAGCTAAGAGAATGGGTAAGGGTGGTTGGGCATGGTGTGATTTAGATTTTTTTCTCTCTGGTGATATTGTTAGAGCTAGCGTGGGAATCAAAATTGTGGAGTTTCCGACTGAAACTTGTGCCTTAAAACATCACCGTGTGCCACTGCTGGTACGTGGGACACTATTTGCATTTTCTATTTCGGTTGGGCATTTTATGTTCTCGATCCTCGTGTTAGATTAGAATGCTCACTTTTCTCAACTCTTTGCCAAACACGCGCATCGCACTACACTGGCAAAAATAGTTTTTCTGAAGCTATATGTCTAAGGGTCTCAATTTCATTCACTGTGCCTGATAGATGGCAATATATTTTAGCAAGACTAAACCACTGTGTAAGTGATAAAAATGCAAGATAGCTCAAAACTTTCTGTAGCTTTGGTTGTTGAATTCAAAGAAATGTTTTCCAATTGTTCAAAATTTTGAGATTTGATATTGGCAGCGATTTAGCCGCTATTATCCCCCGAGGGTGGTGAATGGCACCTTATTCTGTTTTCATTGCTGAGAGGTAGGATTACGCCAGGGAAATCCGGGTTAGGGTTAAGTACCGCTCGAAATTTCTCATTTAAAATGTAATTAAACACCTGTCTCCATGCGATAACCTTTTTCGAAGTTTGACATTCTTAGGTTAATTTTTAGCTGTATCAGTGTTACGATCTGTTACTCACGTGTTCATTTGTGAGGTCGTGTTGCTCGCTTGTTCTCTGAACCCTTTCAATCACAGGCCATGTGGCATAACAATATCAGATTGATGACCAGAACTCCGGGCAAAAAACTCATTTAGCAAAAACGGCCCTTTTCTCAATCATCAGATCGCGATCTGTTTGCGACACGTCAACACCAATGGGTGGAGATTTTCTGTATAAATAATAGGAAATGAAGGAATCAAGATACGCACAAAAATAGCACCAGAGATTGAATGTCCTTGTGTTTCCTTTTCTAGGGGTGAGATTTTTCAGTGCTATTGAATGGAGGGTGGACATAATTTAGACCGGATCGAGGTCTGTCCTGTGGATTTTAATAGTTCTATAGTCTCATGTAATATTAGACTGGGAGCCAGTCGCCAAACCGTGGAACCAATATGTTGCCACTCAGATATTTTATCTATTTGTTGTACTCCTAAACTCATCTATGGAACTGTCTTTACAGCATTGTGCTTGTGATGTTGGTAATTTCCAATTTGTAGTTCAAACAAGAATAGAGGTATGACTTAATAATCGACTGCACAGAAATAAGGTACACACCATTGCTGATTGCCGGCAGAGTAAAATGTGTGGTGGTGATGCCACCTTTCTGTTTTTCATGAGTTACTTACCCAGATTACCCTTGGTTGTCACATCTTCTTTATCGCCTGTTCTGTAGTCACCCACTTCTTGATTATTGTAACAGTCTACGAAATAGAAAATGGAATAACTTCCTTAATAGTATGTAATGCCCTCGGAAACGTTTATTTGGGAGGAAAAGAGATGACGTCACACTTTTTTTCTACAACGTTACATTTTTGATGACGCAATATGTTTTTTTTTTGTTGTTGTTATTGTCATTATAACTTTAAAATTTGATGGCGTAATGTTTAATGGAGTAATATTTTTATGTATTTGTAAATAAAATGTAAATCGGACTTTTTATATGAAATCTCTCGGTGCGTTTTAAATTATGATATGCCCTTTACCAGTCGGTTCAAGTTTCTGATCCCTACACAATCGGATCGCTAAACTGTTAATGAAAAACATGGCAACTTAACCCTTTAAAAACTGGCGCCCTGGAAGGAATCATTCCAGTCAATACAGACAACGGCGAATTGGGTGAACCATCCTGGTTTGTTGGGAGGTTGAGTAATAATTTAATAGTTTAAATTATTACCGAGCCTCGCTTCGGGATTTTGCTCTTCATATCGTCTGCTCGTCCACTACGGATTGTCTTCATGCAAAACTCCATGCACACCGTTTTGAAAGGGTTAAACTGCCTCCTCAAGTCGGCGTCCAGTCAAGCGTTGTGTGACCTTCCCCATTAGTGACGTTCGTCGAATGAGTCTAGAATGTCGTTTTGAAAGGGTTAAACTGCCTCCTCAAGTCGGCGTCCAGTCAAGCGTTGTGTAACCTTCCCCATGAGTAACGTTCGTCGAAGGAGTGCTAGAATGTCCTATGTCCCTTATGGGACATAGGACATTCTATCACTCAGGCGACGCATTCGTGACACGAAAACTTTCAATAAAACATCAGACGGAAAGCCTAGCACAAACACAAGTAACACGGTATCAACTTTCCCTTGTCCGAACCTTTCTTGTCAATAATAACTAAAATATGCTGTAAATACACAGAATGACACGTCCGTGTGAATGGGTAAATCGATATGGCACGAGTGCCAGCGCGGAAGGATAAAACGAGAGGCCGTATGCCGTGAGTTTTATCCTTCCGCGATGGCAAGTGTCATGTCAATTAACCCATGCAAATGCGCGTTTCGTTCTGTGTTATTACACGCCTTCACGTTTATAAATAGAGGATCTAATGTTTTTGAGTGGATACGGAGAATTATCTCATGAGTGACCGAGACAAATGTTTGTTTTCGTGAGCGAAACTAACCATTTCTCTCGGTCACAAGTGAGATTATTTTCGGTATACACTCAAAAACACTAGATTTTTTTATTATACGCTTTTTATGAGAATCCGATAATTCCACTCGTTTCAACCTTGAATTGATGCATGAAATTAAACAGCGCATTGAATCATTGATACGCGGAAATCATTTGATCGATACTGGGAACATACAGTGTCCTGCAATCTAATTCAGCTGGTGGGTGTCTAGTCCAAACACGGCCTGAAAGTCTGTAATATAAGTTTTTGGTTTGGTACGTCCTTTGAAAGGACGTACCAAACCAAAAACGTATATTGCGGACTTTCAGGCCATGTTTGGACTAGCGGGTTCCATGCATCAATTCAAGATGAATACGTGTTGAATTATTGCTGGAAATGATGGTTATCCACTCATAAACACTAGATTTTATTTTCATTATACGTTTTTAGAACACATTGATCATTTCCAGTGATAATTTGACTCGTATTGACTTTGAAGTGATACATTTAAAGCCGCCATTTTGATAGACACTGTGAAAGTGAAAATTTCTATATCTTCACAGTGGAGGATACGATTTCTATCTTTCAGCAAGTTTTTCGATAATCTATCGTTTAGCGTATAATAAAAACAGTTATTAGAAGGACACTCAGCAATTCATTTTACAACTATCAATACAAAGAACACATTTTATCGCCAACCAAATTTGCACAGTGCACGATTTGCAGAAAATTGCAGTGAAATTTCGCTTCTATTTAAAATTAGTCTGTCAACGATTTCCGTTCCACACATGTGTGCGGAACAGATTTTTATTTTCCGCATGGTTTTGTATTGCTGTAGTAGATGGGGATTTCATCGAACAGGCGTGTAATAAATAATTAATATGCAATACCGTGGAAAATGTGTACATAATTAACATATTCATTTTTTCGAGACATCAAAGTATATTCTTTAAAACGCAATCTGCGACTGTGAGACATCGGAAAATTGAAAATTATCAATGGCTGATTCTGGGAGACCTTTCTGTTGATGAACAAAGAGCATTTCAATTTCGGTTGGTCAAGCCCATTAACTCGTTAGTGAGTGATGATTGACAGATTCGTGATCAATAGCATGTGATTGGCAGCTCTATAACACTTGCTAGTGTCTCGCCTTATCATTTGCACGCAGCTGACTATGTCCACTTACTTTCCCCATTTGTGTTCTGATCCTACTTGCCAACAATAAATAATTTCATCTGACAAATCTTTGTTTCTCTCGGGAATACACAATGCATTCCCATGGTTGTTCACCCAACTGTTGTCTATGTTGTTATCCTTTATTGGCGTTTCTCGCTTCTTTCACCATCTATGACGATATCACGACCTCTCCAGAGTCGAGTGCAACCACTAGTTCATATTTAGGCCACTCACTTCAGGGGACTTTCAACCCTAGCGTCGGTTGACGGATCTTCTCGATCAACAAACCAGTGGCGTGTTTGGTAAAGAGTTAATTTGCCTCAGGTCATAAACGGAAAGAATCCACGGTAAATGGTGGATATCTCTTCCTTTTAAAATTATATCGAAATATATTTTACCGAAGACGAAAAAGAAGATGGACTTTTTTTCGTCCCCAAGAGACGGATGATTCGGTATTCGTAAATTGTACAATTTAAGACATTTTGCAGCCAGAAAGTCACGTGGAATGGAGCCTACTATGATCTTGACCTTGCAGTTTAACCTCCATATTAATACAGTATAGCGGCATTGGCAGTATGTTAATTGTTTCTGTCCGCCGTTTTGTTTTTTACGCCAAGATCGCAGTCTAACTTCAGCTAACAGAAAGCATGCAGAATTGTATATGTACCCAAAAATGTCCGATGGTAATAAATAACTCATTTTCTTGGCGATCAATGAGATGTTGGGTTACTCTCCTTGCATTGCCTCACAACTCGTCATATTTTAAAAACAAATCTAATCTCATGGGTCTTCAAAGGGAAATTTAACAAAAACATAAAAACGGTTTGCAAACATTTCCAAAGCATGCACAATAAATACGTTATTGCGTTCAGGGAGAATAACATTAATCTCGGCCAAAGCCTCGTCTGATATTGTTCTCATTCCCCGCGTGTGATACAGCATCCGCCAGCTAAACGCCCTGTGATTTATTGTATACATGGATGATACATCAACTTTTGAATCGAATATAGAAGCTTTGTCGTGTTCTAAACCTAACATATACACAGAACGACAATCGATATGGCACGAGTGTCTGCACGGAAGGATAGAACGAGAGGCTGCAGACCTCGAGTTTTATCCTTCCGCGATGGCAAAAGTGCCATATTGATTAACTCACTCACACTCACGTGTCTTCTGTGTTTATAACACGCCTTCACGTCTACAAAAATAAATATTAGGACACTCAGCAATTCATTTGACAACAATAAAAAAAACTCCACATTTTATTGCCACCCAAATGTGCGAGGGGAACCCGTGTTACTATTTCGTCCCCTGTATTTCAGTGTGTTTTATGTGTTCTGTGTATCTACTTGCACATACAACACATTGGAACTCAGAGGACAATGTTTAGCTATCGTTAACGATTTAAATTGTAATTGCACCAGTGAAATGTCACATCTATTTAAAGATAGTCCATCAACGATTTCCGTTCTGCACAAATGTGCGGAAGAGATTTTCATTTTCCGCATGGCTTAGTGTTGTTGTGAATGGTGATTTCAAAGAACAGGCATGTAATAAAATGATGATCTGTCAAAAATTGTTTACTTGATTTTGTTTTTCTTTGATCTTGTCACATTCCATAGGGCTTTGTGAATAATAAGATAGGGTGTACTGGATAGAAGAGAATCGGGGTAAATACTATTACAAATTCAGTTAAATGAACGAATTCATTGGCGTGCGTCACATATTCAGTATGAACTCACGCGTGCCTTGGATCGGGTAAAAAGATGAAACAAATCCTTCGATTTTTTCGATGCAAAATCGTGGTTTGAAACGCTGAAGATTAAAACAATTAAACAATGTACACAGAATGAAAATAAGTCATGTTCTCTGTAACTATTCAACAGTTCCCGAAAAGTATATTGAAGTAACTTTGGAAATAACGTGCAATCTTACCTTTTTGGGTGGTTGTTATTTTCCAAAAGACGCATGCCAGCAGTAGGTACAACAATCTTCTTGTCTCAATGGGCGTCATCGGTCACCGGGTAATCAGAGACTATGCAGTTGTTGTTGCGTTTCTTGAAACTATTGTAATTACCTGTGAAAAATCATAGGTATCGAGTTTACAGGAACATGCAGTACCAATTTATCTTAACAGAAGACAGTACCTACTGATTTTGTTGACAAGCTCTGAAACCACCAGTCAAATTCGTAAACACATCTGACGTTTTTGCGGCCTGGAAACCGGTCCAGCCCTTAAATATTCCATCGCCTTTTATTAAATTCCATCAGATGGAATATTTCAGTTGGTCGGAAAAGCAAACCTGAACGTTTCGCTTTTCCGGGCAACTGAAATATTCCATCCGATTGAATCTAAAAATACCACAAACATTCATTTTCTTTGAATCAACGAAAGAAATGTTTCTCAATCGAGACTTGATTTGACAGAAGCTTTTATAACGTGGCCATTAATATTGGACATGTTTGATCACTTAATAATATGAAGACTCACCACAACTGTAGTTTTATTATTAGCCTACGTCGCGTAGTTACACCAGCTGTTTTAATATCTTGATGTTTTCAAGGTCCATTAGATAGTTATTGATCGGAATAATTTTAACTGGAGCACAAAAAATATATGTATATTTTGTGAACAGCGGTGCATCACATTATATCTACGGTAGTCAAGTGCAAGCACCTTGAAAAGTGGGTAAACAAATCCAACATAACTACACCATTTCCTCACAGAATTTAACTGAGAGCTTGCTTTTTCACCTGTGTGTGCGTCCCCTCAAGAGGACATCATCATTATAAATATTTGGACATGTGCTATGAAAAACGTATGTCAGATGAGGATAAACGTAAAAACACTTCAGTGGTTTGAGTTATTCTGTCCACTAGAATAGGAGACCTTTCTTCAAAGAAAGTATACGTTTACATTGATACGATGTCACGAACAAGTGATATTTTCTATATAAACATAATTATTCCCAACCCTTTGAATACATTTTGGACTTCTTGAAAATATAATTTCCATCACATTAATTGCTTTACTTTTCGGGAAAGGATTTCAAAGGTTTTCAAGGACATTCGAATTTGGACACATCAATAAAGAACATTGTTCAATTTCTGCATAGCTTGAAGATTGTTTACCGTGTCGGGAGTTCACCGTCTCCAGTCAACCTGTACCATTTGTTTTGTTTTTGCATTTTCGTCAGTTGCCAACTGACCGGGCGTTTGAACGATTATAGAATCTAACTGTTCATTTTCTGTTTAGAGTTTTGTGTCTTAACCTCGGGGGAAACATCAGTATGAGATGTTTACCGCATATCATACGATGACATCAATGCAGTGATAATATCCCACAAAAATTATTGTGTTGAAATATGGGACATCAGTGAAATTAGTTTTTCCAAATCTCAATCTCTTTTTAATCTCAGCAGTGTAATTGTGAACTATAAGCAGAATTTGTAGTATCAAGGAAAATTTGAGAAAGACAGAGACAGTGAGAGAGAGAGAGAGAGAAAGAAATGGGTAGCTCATAGGCTTTTCAATGAGCTACCCATTTCAGTGCGACAGACTGCGCCAAGTGCTTTCAAATCGGTACTGAAAACCTATCTTTTTGGTAAACCATACTCGGAGTGATTTCCGCGTAGCACTATGCAAATCTACAGTACAGAAGTACTGTCACATGTAACCATGATTTTTCTTGTAAAGCGCCATGGAACTTTTTATTATTGTGAAATGAGCGCTATATAAATATCTATTATTATTATTATTATTATTATTAGAGAGAGAGAGAGAGAGAGAGAGAGAGAGAGAGAGAGAGAGAGAGAGAGAGAGAGAAAGGCCCTTTCGCAGCCGCGATATTGAGAGAGAGAGAGAGAGAGAGAGAGAGGCCCTTTTGCAGCCGCGATATTTTTTCAGATGAAACTATGTACCAACAACCCTTTCACTATGATGTCTCTGTCTCTACTCCAAACTGGCTGTGCACTACCACACGTTTTATCATCTGCCAGCGCTAAAGAATTCGCACTTTCACACTTTTATGCTGCTGCCGAAAGGAAAATGAACCAAGTAATCATGAGGACTTCATCTAAAAAGCTAGATTCCAGCCATCGTATATGACGGTGTGCAATGGTCTAGTGGTTTAGGCGTTGACTTCTGATTGCCAGGCGGTGTTGCCGAGGGTTCGAATCCCGACGGGGGATCAAAAACCAGCATTCAAAATTCCTCTAAAACATGATTGAAAAACACACATATATGTTCAAATGACAGAGAGTAACATAATAAAAACCCAACTTAATCGTTATTGTATCACGAAAGATAAGTAATCTAAATGCAATAATTCACACTTGTATAACAAGTTTCTTGAATGTTATTAATACCCACATTAATATTAATATGTTATTAATGGGTATTAATAAAATTAAAGAAACTTGTGAAATAAGCGTGAATTATTATCCGCCCGCATAATTTAGAAATTGAGCAGTTGAATAAATATTATTTTTTCAGAAAATTTCAACAAAACCATATCATGTAACCCCTCATTGGAACGATTTCGTCGTGCTCTTTCCATTGAGAGATAATATAACATGGTTTTGTCTATTTTTTTTTTAAAAATTGAAAAAATAATTTTTAAAATAATAAATTTTGATATCGTCTGTGTTGGGTAAAGGGTTACGTATCATGCCCAAAGACAGAACGCAGGTGCCACTAGTCAGGATCGAACCGCCAGTCATTTGGTTTATAGTCTAATACTCTAATTATGGAGTCACCTCGTTGCCACATATAAATAGCGGTGACATCACTAACGTCATTTTACCTCCACGGAGATATATACGAATCTCCCGTTGATCAATTTTTTTTATAAATAACGAAAACAGGACCGATAGAATATTCAAATGATTCCTTCGAGAGGTCTTTGTCAGGTTGTAAAAATCACGTTAAAATATATTGTTCGTGAGGCGATTAACAAATTTTAAATACGTCTTTTATGAGTAAGATGCCCGTAAATTACGTTCATTTGTCAGTGTGCACTTATAGTACAGTTGCTTGGCCCCAATTAACCCTTTACCCAACGTAACGGTCAAAACTCTCAGCGCTGTTCTAAAAAATCGCCAATTAATGTTCATTATTTTTTGTCTCAGAAACATAGGTTATGACCCCTCTTTGGAACGAGCTCGTTCCAAAGAGGGGTCACAACCTATGTTTTTGAGACAAAAAATGAAAAAAATTAGTTTTTCAAGAATTTTGTTTGCAAGCGTCGTCTGCTTTTAGGTTAGGTAAAGGATTAATACGATACCAATATTTGTCACCGTCATTGTAAAGCTAATGATTCTCTAGCATACCTTTTGGGGAAGAGAGCTTCTCACAAACCGATACCGAAAGAACTTGAAAGCGCTCAACAAGACTTGTGTACTGCATCGATATTGTCATATTGTCAAGATAACATCTCAGTCGAAAACGTCTGAATCTGATAAGGTTAATAGAAAACCGCCAAAGTTCACAAAGGACTTCATACGCACGGTCATAAAATGATGCATGAGAATAATCCAGCTAACAAGGAAAAGCAAGAAAATGCGAAGTTTCTCAGTGAAAGAATAAATCGGCGAAATGACCCCATTCTTAAGGCTAAACTGCGCAAACATATTAATGTCACAAAGTTAATGCGTCACATATTAAAATGGACGCAAACGTAATTGGAAGCTGTAGTTCAGTCTGGGCACTGGCAAGTATGGGTGGGCGTGTCCTTACCACTGTCCAAGCTGTGTTCTATTTTGCAGTAGCTGTGCCAGAAGCGGATGTGTTACCTCACAACAGGCAAGGCATCACTACAACGTTGGAGTTTGTTAAATGCAACCTTGTTGCGCAAGATTTCATGTAATGACCGCAGTAAGCCCCTACAGTAAGACCAAACTTTGAATCATTAGTTAATTCCATTTTTGAGAATACTTGGGAGGGACTTTCAAAATCCACTTGCGTCAATGAGGAAAGTGAGAGAAAGAACTGTAAAGGGATTGGAAACACGTTAAAAACGCTCGAGATAGCGTGTGCGACAGAATACGGACCAAAAAGGATAAGTTTTAGTAAAGTGCCGCTGGAAGCGTAAAGATTAGTTGAGGTCGATAACTGCCAGGCTCTGTGAAAGCTATGTGAAAAAGATCTAAAAACCTCCACTGGTTTTTTAGGACGGATTATCTGTCGAGGCCGGAAAGCCAAACGAATTGGGTTTATTGATGATCATATTGAATTAATATCTAAACTTTGACGGCATATATTGATGGCACAGAGAACACAGTAAGTGACATTTCAAGTGAAGATGGAGCTGAACTTTTGTCGTGGAGCAACCATACACTGCAAAAAATATAGGTTCTCTTTAGAACGAAAACTGGTTCTAATCTTGTCCCTGAGATGGAACCAGTTCTGTTTAAACAGTATTTATTTCAAATCAAATAAATTTACCAAGATTAGCATTCAATTTTAACAGAATATTACATGAACTGAAGTAGATTCAGCAGTAAACTTGGAGCTTATTCAACGCAGTCGCCAAACATTTTGAAACAAAGGAGATATGAAAAGTTGGCATATCGAACCAGTTTTGGTTCTGAAGAGAACCAAAACTGGTTCGATATGCCAACTGTTCATATCTCCTTTGCTTAATAATAATTTGAGACAACCTCGTATAAGCTCTAAACTTACGGCTGAAACCCCCTCAATTTATGTTTAATTCTGTTAATATTTAATGTTAATCTGTATAAATTTAATTGATTTGAAATAAATACTGTTTAAACAGAACTGGTTCCATCTCAGGGACAAGATTAGAACCAGTTTTGGTTCTAAAGAGAACCTATATTTTTTGCAGTGTTGACGACGGCGTTATTAATCCCAGAATCAGGCATATATTAACTGTATTGTGGACCAGTTGTAACACCTATTGTTCATGTTTTTTGAGTTTATGGACACTTTCGATAGCCAAGTGGACATCGTATTCGGCAATGTATACGGATGGAGGAAGCTAGAGTACCCGGAGAGAACCACCGAGCAGCGATGAGAAACCGACTATCCCTGCGTTTCAATCGAATTGACCAACTCGAAATTATTTGAACATGTTACGAAAGCTAGTCAGACTGTGTTTACTGTGACAGCAGGGCTTTCGTTTGGGGTCACATTTGTGCAACGACAATGGTAATGAAATAATTTATGTACTTTACCCTGCGCCTGTGGGACATGTACAATAATTTTAAATCTCGCCTTTCATCAAACATTCTGCTCTTTGGAAAATAAAAGATGGATTCAAATCTCAGAGGATTCAAGAGTGCACAGCTGTTTGTGTGTTCTCTTGATATAATAGTAAAGCTGAGTTGGTTTTGGAATTCCAATCCTGGCCACGGTGATCTATTATCAGTATCATATATATAAAGATCCAAGAAATTTAACAATGTTCAAACCGTGTTCTGGGTATTTTACATTTTTTGTGGGAAAAAAATCATCAAATTCTGTGTGAATTCATTTCATAAATTAAACAAGTATATTCAAGCAAACCTTTCGAAACGAATGAATAATCTTCACAAAGTTGTTCTTTAATCCGCAAGGTTTGGATAGCACAAGGGAGTCTGTGAGTGTTTCGTTTAAACTTCTGTTGTTATATGTTTGAACAGATATGGTACATCTTGTTATGACGAAATTGCCAATATGAAGCGATTTACCAACGCATAATTTCTATAGTGAGTGCTAAAAGGAGGGTAAACAGAAAATATATGTATTTCTTAGTTAGCTTTAGATGTTATTCATTTACAGAGACTCGACTTATTATTTTCTTTTCATCTCGGTGGCGACAGAATCGGTAAAATAGTGAAGTAAACTGACGCACATCGTTGAAGTATAATTCTTGTCAGTTTTCGTGTCACTACAAAGTAACTCTCTTCACCCTGGTATCGAAATATTACACTTTGCAGTAGCACAACTGAGTCGAGCTTTTCACTAATTGTGGCTTCTTTGATAAGGCATCGTAAATGGACAAATGGTCTTTTATAGATATCACACTGACCGGAATTTGGTGACGGGGGTTTTAAAATTAAACATTAGGGGTATACGTCACGTTTGTTTTCAGCGTTGAATTTTTAACAGCATCGTCTATTGATTTTTATAGAGCTAATTGGTTTTAGATATGTCAACACTCTCAGCAGTGAGAACTTACTACCACCCGCTCAGGTCTGTAATAGTATCTTTACCTGACGTATTATTCAAATTTGACCTATCAAATCTTATTAATTATTTTAATAACTTCCTTAGCTCCATTGGAACGTGTGTGGTGAGCTTGTTCCAGTGGTCTGTCATAAGCTATGCTTGAATTAAAAAATGAATTGGTTTCATTTTTCTCGAATTTCTTTTGCAAGTGTTGTGCCTAGAGATGTGTTAGGTTAAGAGTTAAAATACTATCACACGTCAACTGTGACGGGCATACCTCTAATGCTTTTACTAATCGGTCGAAAGGAGTATGTGTTCTGGCAAACAAACATAAATAAATAAATGGGTCGATATGTGGTCTACTGACTTTATTTCTTTGTGGGCTGCCAGGATACTTCGCGTAATGCCTGCATGCGCTTCCATTTGGTTGGACATCAAACCAGATGAGAACGGGCTTTAACCCTTTACCCAACGAATCGCCCGCATCCGCCCGCGTAATATGCAAATTCAGCAGTTGAAAAAATATTATTTTTCAAAAAATTTCAATAAAACCATATCATGTGACCCCTCGTTGGAACGAGCTCGTCCAGCTCGTTCCAACGAGGGGTCACATGATATGGTTTTGTTGAAATATTTTGAAAAATTTAAAAAAATGATATTTAAAATAATAAATTTTGATATCGTCTGCGTTGAGTAAAGGGTTAAAGCCTTCACAATATCTATCAAAACGCATTTTATGTCAATTTTGATTAAGACATTTTAATAAATTGGTTAGGATGTAATGAAATGCAAGCAAATGACAGTTTTCGCACCAATGTCATAAAAAATGAAACTTAGTCTCATTTTCATGAAATTTTGGTATGCTGTATAGCTCGAAAAATAAAAATATACGCTTTTGTCAATTTTTTTAGTTTGACATCGTTTTATCGTTTTATGCCAGTTTGCATTTTTTACCTCCCAAACACACTTGGTGGAAAGTCTACAACCATTACCATGCTACCTTTCCCACAACAAACCTCGCATGTCGGCGCCGGCCTAACATTTAAGGCACGCTGCCACGTTTCGTCCCAATCGGCCCAAACATTTTGAAGTAACAACACCAAAACGTAAAAAATGCAAAATAACCCCTTTTATTTGGTGACAGCTGTACATAATACTCTCAACACATATGGCTTTTAAAACAAACCATACCGTTAAATTGCTTACAAAACTGGTGCCAGGCAATGGTTTCACCCCATTTGCCAAACACCTTCAACGCTACGACGTTCAATACCGTTGGCCGGAAAACTTCAAAACTTAATTTCAGCCCACGATGCTGATATCAAGACATATATTAGCTAGTACTCGTGATCCCTTAAAAGAAGTCGAAAACATTTTGAAAATGCAGCGTCACATACCCGAGATATGATGTCAGTACTGATAGGCCTTATCAGCCTCCCATTTGGTGTCAGCCCTACACTCAAGACTAAATAGTAAAGTACAATACTGATATCACTATCAGAGAGAGGTGCCGTTAACCCTTTACCAAACATGAAAAGCAGACGACACTTACAAACACAATTTTTGAATAACTAATTCTTTTCATTTTTTGTCTCAGAAACATGGGTTATGACCCCTCATTGTCATAACCTATGTTTTTGAGACAAAAAATGAAAATATAATGAAAATGTATTGGCGATTTTAGTGAATAGCGCTGGCCGGTTTTGACCGTTACGTTGGGTAAAGGGTTAACGAAAAGGTGTGTGCAGTTTCATTCAAATTGTCGGAAAATTATTAACGTTATGCCTGTTTTGGCTATCCTTTTATTATTATTTAATGTTTAAAGTCACATATTTCTGCAAAGCGGCTAATCATGACCACGACAGTTTTACCGGTGGAGGAAGCCGGAGTACCCGGAGAGAACCACGGAGCAACAGCGAACAACTGTCAATTCCCCAACACACTAACTCCAAACAAGCCGGGTTAGCATTGGTTAAAGACCGGTGCACCATCGACGTGCACAACGCCTTAGTACACAGTGCCACCATGCTCCCCTCCCACGTGGGCTTGCAGCCTGCACCTCTACCTACTGAGCCATCGCGCCCCATCGGGAAACTTCAAAAGTATTTCACTGCATAAAGTTGAAAACAAGAGAACCTTCAATACTCGTGGTCCCAATTAAAAAGTTCAAACAAATTTGAAAATTACTTCCTTCGGCTTCTCGTTCAATATTATCCTTTCGCCCAAATCGACCTCGTGCGCTACAAAATGACAGCTCGAACGAGAATGCCGTTCTGTCTATCTCACATTCGGCAGGAGTAATACTTGAGGCAAGTTGTGTTCAATTTTATCCAGATTGGCTGACACTTGTTAACACTCTGACGTTATTGGCGACCGAACGGCGAAAAAACGTGAAAAGCAAATGTCACTCCAAAAGGCAGAAGGTTGAAATCAAGGGAACGCTTAGTACTCATTATCCCGAATAACAAATTGAACATTTCTTTAAAACCAAACATCAAATACCTGAGATATGACATAAATACGGACAGTCGTTACCCCTTCCCATCACGTGAGAGCCATACCCGAAACTATATAACATTGCTCTATAATAATATCACACACGGCAAGAGGAATATTTGATGGCAAGTTATGTGCAGTTTCATCCAAGTTATCGGCCAATTCTTAATTAGCGATCGAGGGTCCAAAAACCCCAAAATGAAATTTCAATTACTCATTATATATTATTTTATTCAAATTGTCAGAAAATTCTTAAAACACTATAACTTCAATGGATCCGTAAGATCGAAAAACATATAGAGAGTAATCGCTTGACTGGACTGGTTACGTGAAATAATTCATGAGAGGTTAGGGACGTTGTACAAAAACGAGTGCGCGAATGCGCACGAGTGTTTTACAGTATAGTCCCTCGCCTCGAATGAGTTGTTTCACGTGACCAGACCAGTCAAGCGATTACTCTGTTTATTACTTTTCATTATTAACGATAATTATATTATTTAACCCTTTACCTACCGTAACGGTCAAAAACGGCCGGCGCTATTCTCAAAACTCGCCATTTAATTTTCATTATTTTTTCATTTTTTGTCTTTAAAACATAGGTTATGAGACAAAAGTGTCATCTGCTTTTCATGATAGGTAAAGGGTTAAAAAAGCAACAAAAAAAAAACAAAACAATGAAGTCCCCATTACACCCACGACAAAGCATCTTCGTTTGCGCGCACGGATACATGACACAATTCTTGATTGCATAATTCACTTGTGAAGTTATCGTTTATAATCAAACCCGGAAATCCCAGTAAATCACACTTTGGAAAGTAATAAAAAAAATTAGTTTTCCTGCATAAATTTGAAATCAAGGGAACTTTGAGTACTCATCACCCCCAATAACAAGTTGAAAACATTTTTAAACTCAAACGTCATATACCGGACTTTTAATGTAAACAACGTCAGGGTATACCTTCTGATTTGATTGCACCCCTACACCATAAATCCAAAAATACACACATAGCTGAATCAATATTTCAAATGTGCACTTGTTCCATTTTCTGCGACTGATATCACATACTGAATGCTTTTACGTCAAATGCGACAGAACTGCTAAAATGGCGAAACTATTTTGCTTTCTTATCTTCAATTAGTAGTCGAGCAAACAATTACCTTTCATTTCAAAAGGGGCTATCAAGGATTTCGTACATTATAATAATAGAACATTTTCATCTTGTCAGGAACCTTCTCGGTGATGGACGTGTTTCGTTGAATGACTTTCAAAATAATCTAGTTCTCTTTGCTCCCGTTGGTGTATGTTCAGCACTGTTGTCATATGTATTAGAACGGGATCTTTGTTCAGTGTCGAGCACTTGTTGGTCAATCCATTTTACTGTTGTACCTTGCTATATCAGAACTGAAAAGAGTTTATATCGTAAACAGTTGACAGGTTACGCCATATAGCATACTCGTAGCCCAAAGAAAAGGGGTGTTGTGGTGCTACCCTTCCATCTCTGATTTTTCTATGCCAGTCATGCTTTTTACGTCTTTATGTGACTCCTGTCTTTCTAATATATATATGCACATTCACACATCGTGGCGTTCTGTGTTTATTACACATCTCTAAGACATACAATCCATTAATCCCTTAATTTAAAATTCAAACATCACACATATCTGACGTTTGTTTGAAATAAAAACAAAACCCATGTGTGAATGGCAAACACGTGTGACAAATCGATACGTGAATAGAAAAATAAAAATGGAAAATAAAAATGTGTCCAAATAGGTTATTTGCTCGTAGTTTTAAGGAATTAGCTGCCGTTATCTGAGAGATATTCGCTTCAAAGTAAAAAAAATCACTCCCCATTTATAGAATAAATTTATTTTTCGTTAATTTTGTGGGATTTGAACAAATATATTTTCCAATTGATATTCGATATGTCGGTTGTTACTGCAGCTTCCGAATTGATCTGGGGCAGAATGTAATGTTGCGATTGGCCGTTTACAAAAAAATGGGCAGTGTTTAGTTCTTTTGATGGATCCATGACGTCAGATGGGAAAATAGTACGTCAACGGAAATCTGTATGGAACAAAAGTGTTCCTTACGGATTTGTAAAAAAGGAACTGGAAGAAGCGTAATAGGCGTATAATAAATGACTTTATTTAATGCTCAGGCATCAATTCACGCTGAAAAATTAAGTCATATTCCCCTGTCGGTCGGCAAAACGAAATATCAAAATGATATTTAGAAATCGATATTTCATCGTAGGTTCATTTCCACTGTCTTCGCTGTTCAGTGGCAGCACGTTTAATGGGCCGATAAACATTTACATGCAATCATCACAGAGTCAGCACATCAGTAATGAATTCCAGAGTCCCAAATACAAACGAATTCGAATAATTGATAGTGACAGTGACTAAATCAATTCATTAAATCAGCGGTTTCAAAGTTTGACTTTCTCATTCACCTTCCAGCGAAAAGCCGAAATCACTTTCAAATTTCTTCAGTTCAACTTCACACGTCTTCAGTGCATTGAGTTCAAAAAAAATAAAATGACGTGTCTTGTTATTGAAAATAAGAAAGTGGTGTTTTTTGTTATTGTTCTATTTCTTCGAAACACATTGCGATTATTTCAATTCGCCAGCCTTGGTAAATCGTAAAGTTAGGGGAGAAATAAGACGGGACTACTTTTTGTGCGGATATTCACACATTCCAATGGTTGGAGTTTGGTTGTTGTAATTTTTGTATGGACGCCGGTTCGGCACATAAATTTTGCGCCTTAATGGCAAATAAAGGCCACAAATTGGAGAGTTTGTAGTCGTAGAGCATTAAATAAAAAGAAAATTCACGAAAATTTGATGAATACCGAAAATATCTCGTTCGTGGCTACAAGAAATATGAGGATCTTCACTCGCGACTGCGTCGCTCGTGAAGATCCTCATATTTCTTTGTAGCCACTCACGAGATATTTTCGGTATTCATCAAATTTTCGTGAATATCCTCTATGTATTTAGACTTGGCGCTTCAATACAACAACAACAAAAAATCATCGATGGGTAGAAGCATGTATCTCTGTGTTAATCCTCTTTTTTATCATTTATGAGAATAACACTTCCCCAGAGTTTACACACTCACTGAAATTGTTGAGCTAATAAAAACAAAATAACAGTGTGTTTTTTTACATTGGCATGGCGGGGGTTCGAACCCACGACGAGAGAGTTTCCTTCGGCACCAACCGCCTAGCGAAACTATACTGAACCACGCACACCACTCGGCCACCGACAAACCCAAAAAAGGGAATGCTAGTTAACCAAGTATATACGAGGCCAGTACAGAACACACGAAATACTCAATTATTTAATTATTCATCAGATAGTTGCATCTAAGCACTTAATTTACGAACTGCACCTCAGTAGAAATCAGCGACAGTACTTGTCTTTTTCAAATTTCTCGGATGCCATAGAATTAAGAAAGGACGTTGGTTTTGTTTACATTGGCATGGCGGGCGTTCGAACCCACGCCGAGAGAGTTTCCTTCGGCACCAACCGCCTAACGAAACTATACTGAACCACGCACACCACCGACAGACCCCAAAAAGGGAATGCTAGTTAACCAAGTATATATGAGGCCAGTGCAGAACACACGGAATACTCAATTATTTAATTATTCATCAGGTAGTTGCATCTAAGTTTTTTTTATTTTCTGGATTTATTTATTTATTTATTTATTGGTGTTTAAGGTCACATACTTATGCACAATGGCTAATCGTGACCGTGAAAGTTTTACGGGTGGAGGAAGCCGGAGTACCCGGAGAGAACCACCGAGCAACGACGAGCAGCTGTCAGCTCTCCAACATCGTAACTCTGAACTTTGCACCGCAGCACAGGCAGGGTTAGATTGGTTGAAGACATGCGCACCATCGACGTGCAGTACGCCTCAGTACACAGCGTCATCGTGCCCCCATGTAGGCAATCGGGGTGAAGTGTCTTGCCCAAGGACACAACGCGGTTGCCGCAGGTGGGATTCGAACCGAGGACCCCTCGGCTTGCAGCCTGCACCTCTACCAACTGAGCCACCACGCCCCATTTTCTGGATTAAGTTTAGACTTGTATTTTTCAAAAGACAGACCTGGGCAGAACGGCGAGTTTTTCACTTAACGTCATGACCCCCCCCCCCCCCCCAAAAAAAACAAAACAACAAAACAAAATTTCTTTGTCGGTCTCACGTCTATTTTTAGAAAGTTCGTATTGAGCCATGCAGACGCATTTCAATTGCGTAGCGCTGTCGATTTTCACATTGGACATATCCTTGGTCATTTCACAGAAATTTACCATCGCTCTTCTGCAGAAATACAGCCGTATGTCAAGCTGGACTTTGTTCTGTGATCCAACAGGTGTATGTGGCGACGAACGAATATTATTGTAAAGTTTTTTGAGATCGTCGTCAGGTATTATTGGAGAGTGCACGCAGCCACCTTTACCTGAAGATTTAAGTTCACATTGCGCAGTTTTAAAACACTCGTTAGCGGAATAAAATTCATTGCCTCTAATGACATCAAAACATTTGAGATGGGATGAAGCTCTTAAATACCCTTTTAAACCGTATCTAAAATTGTCTAGTCAAAAAGTTCTGTACATTTCACCGTCTGTTTTCCTTTGAATCCAGGTAAAAGTGTTCTAGTGTGTGATTGTTGTTAGTAAAAGACTTTTGTTGCACTTGGCAGCACTTAATGGTATTACTTTTATTCTCTTTTCTAAAATTACAGTGTCAGTGTGACTTGCAAAGCATTTCTTAAAATTAATTGGAACCATTTGTAATTAAGCAGACACCCGAAGAAAATACATCACACCCCTTACAAAAGTAGCACCATAAATAAATAATCCCTACAAGATACATAGTATTTTTATTTTCATTAAACTTCATGTGTAATAATTTAATTCAAAATATTCAATTAATCTTATTATTTTTGAACATATAAATGAACGAGTAAATAAACATTTATAATAATATAAATAAACAGGACTTTTTCAGCCATTTTACTGGTTGTTGTGTATTCCTGTATTTACATCGTAGTTAACCACAGTGTAAAAATTAAAAGTTTCTTTCACTGTCCTCGACACACAGAATATACAGAAAGTGTATAATTATTCAAATGAACTCATTCAATTTTAACCCTCAAGGAAGTAATTCTGACTTTGATCACTTTTTACTGCAACAGAACTAGGGCTGCACGGTATATCGATAAACCGATATATACCGGAATTCAAACCAATATCGATTGAATACCGGTGCAATTACAAAAATATCGGTTTATCGTCATTATTTATTTCCTCACAATTTAATTTTCAAGATGTCTTGAGATTTTTAACTGTAGCCCCGAATGAATAATAATATCCCTTTACCAACAGAATCGTCTGCATGTGCTCACGTAATATACAATTTCAGCAGTTGAAAAAATAATTTTCAAACATTTCAACAAAACTATATCATGTGACCCCTCATTGGAACGAGCTCGTTGAGCTCGTTCCAATGAGGGGTCACGTGATATTGTTTTTGTAGAATTTTTTTGGGAAAATCTGATAAACTATTTTTTAAAATATTTTGATATCGTCTGCCTTAGGTAAAGGTTTTTCGAACCGCATCATCAAGGCATGCTAATTCTTTCCGACTGTGATGCCTCAAGCCTCGGGGGTGGTTCTTATGTTCATTTTTCTGAACAGTTTTCGATATACCGGTATAGCGCGGTATTTTTTTGAATACCGATACCGGTATTCAGTTTTGAATATCGTGCAGCCCTAACCACGCGAAATATTTGAAATGACGTTGCCCATTTCACAATTATTCCGTCAACGAAATGACTTGCAAAAAGCTTCATTTTTCTAGGTTTTTCACACGTACTGCAGACGATGTTCTAATGAAGTATTGTTTAAAATATAAATCAGTTTACAATTGAACTGAGATGGAGTGACCTCGACTTTTATCTGATTTATTGAATATTTATCCAGTGAAATCGTGAGGTGCGGGAGAGGTTTATTTACTAAACTTGTTATCATTCAAATTTACCTAGTTCATTTAGTTTAAACAATATTTTATTTCATAACTCAGTTTCACATTATTATACAGATAAGAAATAGATTAACATTTTATGATATCGGATTCAGCAGCAAGTTAGAAGCTTATGTAAGCTGTTTCCGGTTATGAATTACCCATACAATGGATATGGCTCGAAAGCTGTTTGCTCCAAATACTAATTTTAGTAGCTGAAATAAAATATTAGTGTTAAGAGAGAGAAAGATAAAGCAAAGAGGTGCAAAGGAGTAATTGCAAGTACTGATATTCATACTGGAATTAAAGAAAATGGGGAAAGAAGGAATGAACGCACCCAAGGGGAAAAGCAATGCTTGGTATTCTACTGACTACTGAAACATGGTGGGATACGATGATATGCACATAAGGCAATCACAGAAGACAAAGTATTCATGGAAGCAAGGAGTGGGAAGTATCTCAGTTTAGAATCTTTTTGTGGCAAGAATATATTCGCGTAATCTTTGGAAGATTTCTTTATTAATTTCGCTAGTATACGAAACACAGCCGTTTAGGAGAATGTCTACATCAATGAAATGACTCAACAATTTGATTGTGCTATTTCTTTCTCTCACATAAAAATGGCATTCGAAAAGGTAATGCTCGGTTGTTTCATGGGCTCCACATCTACAAAGTGTTGTGGTGGACAGGTGGTTTTTAAAGAGGTGATCATTAAGATTACTACATGACAGTCGTAATGAACAGTGAAGGATGTGTGCTCTGCGTGACTTGTTATAGACAAAAAACTTGGCACCAACAGCCTGTTCCGGTTGAGATACTGTTTGAATTGAGGTAATGAGTAGTTTTCGCGAACTTCGTTGGATACGGAATTCCACATTCTTGTCGCACTCGGCAGAAACGACATTTGGTGTGAATTAGTTCGACAAAACGGTACCGACAAGTCTGGATTGTTGCGGAGGTCATACGCGTGAGAAAAAGATAACCTCGGAGGAAATAAACCTGATAAGTATCTTGGTACGAGTCTGTGATACATTTTAAAAAACTGCACAGTTTTGTGTTTTTCTCTTCTGATTTTCAGGGGTTCCCGTCCTGTTTCCGCATAGAGGAGTTCCCTGCCTACACTTCGCGTTGCGCCAGTAACAATTTTCGCAGCCTCCAGTTGGACTTTTTCAATATATTCGGCTTCGGCGTTTGTACAGTTATCCCATACTGTGTCAGAATATTCAAGGACCGGGCGTATGAACGATATGTATTTAGTTTGAAGTGTTTTCCGATGAAGGATGAATTTAAATTTTCTCATGAGACTTATTCTCTTCCAAGCTTTAGTCGTTATGTTTTGTATATGATTTGACCAGGACCCATGGTTATTAAAGCTAATTCCAAGATGTTTGTGGTTATTCACTGTTTAAATGTTTTTATTCTGCATACGAAGCGGGGGTGGGGGGGGGGGGGGGGGTGGGGGGTGTTGAATTGTTTCCGTTTTACGCGATATGAGCATTGATTCGGTTTTTGAAGGGTTGACGTCGACGAGCCATTGTTTAGACCATTGTTCAATTCTCAACAAGTCGTCGTTCAAGAGATCGGCTGCCTGGGTTGGGTTTTCAACAATAAGATAGAGCGTGGTATCATCCGCAAATAAGCGGATGTTGCCCAAAACATTATCCACAATGTCATTTATGTATATAAGAAAACGTAGGGGGCCAAGTATTGAACCTTGAGGTACTCCAGCAGTTGTTGTATGCATCCAAGACGACGCAACGCCGTCAATCACTACACATTGTTGCCGGTTTTCCAGATATGACCGGAACCACTCAAGTAGTTTACCCCTTATCCCTATTTTCTCGAGCTTGTATACCAATCCAGAATGCCACACTTTATCGAACGCTTTACTCACGTCGCAAAAAAAACCAAATCGTATTTCCTTCCCCTCGTCCAGTGCGCAACTGATGGTTTATAAATTCCGGTAAATTGAAATGTTGTCGAGTCCTTGGGTGTAAAGCCTGACTGGAAGTGTGTTAGCAAAGCATTTGATTCTAAGAAATGGAAAATTTTTTTGAAAACACATTTTCAAAAACTTTTCCAACACAGCTCAAAAGTGATATGGGTCGATAATTGCTGACAACGCTCGGACTATCTTTTTTTAAAAACAGGCGACACGTTTGCCTGTTTCCATCTAGTAGGAAAGCTGTTTTAATCAAGGAGAAGATTAAAAATATATGTTAAGGGCTTAGACAAATTACGGGAACATTCTTTTAGAATTCGAGGGCTGGCATTGTCCGGACCACATGCCTTGGACACTTTAAGAGATTTAAGGGCGTCCAAGATATCTATTTCCTCTACAGAGATATTGCCGAGGACAGGGCGGTTTTTGTTTACTTGATGAAGTGAGAGCGATGCATGTGAGTTATCTACTGATGAAATAGAACAAAAGTACTCGTTGAAGGCTTCTGCCTTGTCAAGATTAGACGACAGTATATGATCATTATATTGCAAAGTTGGGATATCTGATTTTTTATTCCGAAGAAGTTTGTTTATAGTTTTCCACCACTTATGGGAAGCAGATGATGTTGTATTAAGTATATTTTCTATATTCGATAAGTGGTGATCCTTAGATTTCCTTATTAGTGCAATAGTTTGGTTTCTTGTTCTCCGATATTTTGCCCAGGTCTCCGGTTTGTTGTCTAGTTTAGCTAAACGATGGATTCTTTTGCGTTTCCGCATTAGTTTTCTTATTTCGTTATGCATCCATGGGGGTTGGTCTCTTCGAGCTAAGATCACCTTATTTGGAATGTATCTAGGAATTTCCGTCTCTAAAATTTCATGGAATCGATCAATAAGGGAGTGGCTGTCACAATTATTGAATAATTCTTCCCAACTTGTCTCGGATAGAAATTGATTTAAGCTAAAAAAATTACCTCGATCAAACTGCCAAATTTTCCGCCTAATTGACTTGGTCCGGTCTGTTTGGAATTTAAGTTCAGCAATAACAGGACAATGGTAGCGTGCAAGTTCTGCATAAAAAGGATTGCCTACATACTGATAAGTAACGAAAGATCGAAGATCGTACTAATCAAGTCTAAGAGTGTGGCCGAGGTTTCTGTAATATATGTTGGTTGGTTGATGACTTGGTGGAGGCCATATTGTTGCATTATTTGTTGGATAGGGCCATTATCAGATGTCAGGAGGTCGTTATTAAAATCGCCACTAATTACAATATTTCGGATATTAGTATCCCCTGCATGTTCTATGGATGTCGCGATCAAATTCCAAGTATCGGGTTCCGAGTTGGGAGGACGATAAAAAGCCCCAAGTAAAATAGTCTGATTGTTCAAGTATATTTGAAGCCAAGTGCCTTCCAAATCATTTACTTCAAGATCATCACGTAACCGGAATATAATTGAATTTCGTATGTAGATCACCACCTCTAGTGGGACGATCCCTCCTTACTGGTGGATGAAAACCTGCAATTTCGATATCCGAGTTACTCGTACTTTCGTTGAACCACGATTCCGTGAAAACACAAATGTCGTACTCTGTCGCTTCACACCTTAGAATGTCTATTTTGGGTTTCAAGCTTTGCACATTCAGGTGTAATAAGCGTACGGAGCTAGACTTTAGACTGGATTCTGAGGAGTTAAGTGATACATCATCAGAGGAGTTATCATTAGTGGGCCCGGGTTGACTTCTACATCACCTTGTAAGAATAACAGTTTATGTATCCACACGTAAAGAAATTTGATAAGGATCGCCCAGGGTTGATGGGGAAGCATACATTTCGACTTTTCTTCAATATTAGTTCCTCATGAGAAGTGCATTGGTTCATGGGACAGATAGTACCAATGCAAGGGTTTATGTGCCTTATGTGCGACAGGAGGTCATTAGATTTACAGGTAGTAAGGATAATCATTGTAAGTATGACGCCCAACAACACGTAGCGTCTCATAAAAAGTATAAATATGATGTCATCGGAGGCGAGTAATTTTTTTCGATGCATCCCATGTGAGGCAGCGGCTGTGAACAGACCCACTCTTAATCTGTAAGTAGCGATATCAATCATATTAGTTTATGTTGGGTGCATACAGCAACATTCTGGAGTGGATCCTATTGAATTGAGCAGCAGGTATTTGTATTTCTGTTCCCCTTGGGTATGGTTCAAAAGATTGGCTACAGAAGTTGAGAAATTAGAAAGTTTCGAGAGAGAGAAGAAAATGAATATTGTCGGCATATGCCAATAATGGCGAATAAGAAAACAAACAAGAACAGATATGTACAGATGAAGACTGATTTTGTATTCATGTGAGATACCATTGAGAAGAATGATAAATTGTTCGTCGAGGCTGGCGGTTTATTATTATGTTACAGGTGCCAGGTATGCACTCATTCACTTATTACTTTGCCGATCAAATTGTCTTGAGCGAGACGGTACATGTGGGAATGTGTGCCAGAAGCATAATCGATATTTAAGGAAAGGTAGGGTTAATTTGAGAATTAAGCACCATACCGCGGTATAGATTTGTCTGTTGTGCGGTTTACGAAAGAGATAAAACAGCAATCAGGTTACAACGTACCAAAGGCCCGCCAAGTGACATGGACATGCCCTTATCTAGACATGACCATGTCACGGAAGAGGTATCAAGCACAGTTTGAATGTTCTGATACTAAGGAATTTCAGTAATTATGGTTTAATGATGTCAGAGGGCACGGAGAAACATACATTCCATTTTTTGTGGCCTAGCGTTTCTGATGCACACTCCACTAAAATATTGCAGGTAGGGGTACCAAAGGCCCGCCAAGTGATATGGACCTGCCCTTACCTAGACATGCCCATGTCACGGAAGAGGTCTCAAGCACAGTGTGAATGTTCTGATAGTAAAGAATTTCAGTAATTATGGTTTAATGTTGTCTGAGGGCAAGGAGAAACATACATTCCATTTGTTGTGGCCTGACGTTTCTGATACACACTCCACTAAAATATTGCAGGTAGGGGTAATGCTGGAATTGAATACCACACCATGGAAGGCCTACAGATTTGTCTGCTTCAAGATTTACAAACGGCACAGAGGGACAAACCTGATACATCGTTCTGCTAAATTATTACAGTTTAACTCCGAGATCGAGCATTTGCCTTTATTTCGAAATAAGGTCAGTCACAATGTCTGAAGTACTAATCAATATGTTCCGCTCGACTTGCTAAGGACGGAGTGTCATCAACTGACATGGAGATCCCTCGTTGTTCTTGGAGACGAAATTGTGATTTCCCCCGAGGACATCGTGGGTGCGTTCAGAGTCCCACCATTGGTAACAAACGGTATTTACCACAAGTACCCGAACGTATACCGACAGTGACCGATGGTGTATTTCGACTTCGAACGGAAATTGGTAGTCATCGGTAACGACATGGCGGAAAGAAAATGCATAATCGCCGCTTCACTTCTGAATATTTATCCCCAACGTGTTTCAAACGAATGACAATGTTTTTTGGGTTAGCTAAACTTTGTGCCTCCCCCCACCCCCATCCCTGGTTACGCACTGTATCGAAGGTGAACAGCTCCCCGTTCTTCGAACGCCTCTGGGAACGGATTAATGACATGTGCATACCTAAGTTTACGTTTCAATGCCACGAAATTGGGATATTATCCAGTATTATGTGTTATTTCTCACAGAAATAACTGTATATTCACTTGAACCTTCATTACAACAATTCACTGTCAATTGCTTACTTTTTGCCCACCAAGAAATTTTCTCTTTCTTTATAGAATCTTTTCCATGGTGGTATTTTAATTTTGAATCGGTCTGCGTTCGCCATTTTGGATTTCGCGTTGGTGAAAAATTCAACACTCTCGAGCATGGTCTCAAAAATGTACCACTGGTTAAAAAAAATGGCGGAATTGGTACCAATCTTTACCGATGGTACCGAATAGCTACAATTGGTTACCAATGGTAGGACTCCGAACGCACCCCGTATAAAACTTATCGTAAAAACTAGGTATGCAGGTCATACAGTGGCAAATAAACAGTTTTGGATTTCACGGACGACACAAGTATTAATTGTCGTTATATTGCATCTGCGGGGCAGGGCAACCATTATAACCATTCATGGAGTAAAGATGTGATTCAGTTACGGATTTAATATCATCTAGACAGATACTGTTTATAAATTATTAGTTCCGTGCATGTGCAGTGGTCTTTCTCCTACATGAGTCGTAGCTAACCACCTATAAATTTGAAAAATCAAATTAGCGCTACCAGAATATTTTGGAGATAATTTAGTCTTTTGGAATTCAACATTGTTTTTGCAGACATCATTTGATTGACGCTACCAGCCTCGCAATAATTAGATAGAGCGTACCCAAAGGCACTCACCGACATGCCTCTAGAATAATTAATATAACAATACTAACTTGACACCGAGGATATTATAAGGTATTGGAGGATGCCCACAACCACTCTCCCAATTTAATGGCAAAACAAAAAACAACATTGTAAAAATATCTTAAAATACAGAAAGCTACATTATTTTATCACACAGAGATTCTTTGCCAGTACTTGCGCTATAGTAAACTATAGGAGAGTGATCATAGGCACCATCCAACAAAAGATTATACTATCAGTTGACATGGCAATACTTGGAATGCTACTTTATTTTGGGTGGTCAGGATTTTGAGTAACCGATAGGTCTGTTGTTATAAATTAATGGAGGTTATTCATAGGCAAGCTCCAATTCATTACAAAGTAGAAGTAATTATCGTAAAAATATCGTAACCTTTGGAGTTCTCTGCTTGGAAGAAGTTATTGGAGAGCGACCATAGCCATGCAGCAACAAAACCATCACAGGGCAATTTAATATTACAATACTGTCTAAATACTTCGATTGATACATTAACCTACGATGGCCAGAATTTTGGATTCTGTCTAGCTCTCTTGTGATAAACAATTGGAGCACGCCCATAGGCACTCTCCAAATTCCAGAACGGAGCAGAAATAAACATGATAAGAATGCCCTAACCTTTAAGCTGCCACATTCTTTTGAGAGAAAAATATTTAGCTCTCAGCACTACAATAATTTCGGAAAATCTACACCGGCACTCACCAAAAAATCCCAACAAAACAAGTTAATATTACAAAAATATCTTATCACCTGAGATGCTACGCTACATGACTGATGTTCAGGATTTTGGTTGATGGGCAGTTATCTTACAGTAATTCATTTGAGGATTCACATGGTCACTCATTTAATTCCCTGGCAAAACTAGAATACACAGTGTTAAAGTGTTAAAACATCTTAACCTTAGAGATGCTACGTTTCTGTGGTAGGCAAACTCTGGAGGTCAGCACTTACTTTGCAATACGTTACTGGAGAATGCCCTTAGTGTAAACTGGACTTAACCTTGTGAATGCTACATGATTTTAGCAAACAGAATTTAGTTGTCAGAACTTAACTTGCAATCAGTTATTGGAGAATGCCCATAAGGGCTCCCCAACAAACATAACAAAGCTAATTAACTTTAAAAAGTGATCTACACAAGGGCTCACCAGCAAACACAACAAAACTGATTAACCCTTTACCCAACGTAACGGCCAAAACCGGCCAGCGCTATTCCCAAATATCGCCAATGAATTTTCAAAATATTTTCATTTTTTGTCTCAAAAACATAGGTTATGACCCCTCGTTGGAACGAGCTCGTCGAGCTCGTTCCAACGAGGGGTCATAACCTATGTTTTTGAGACAAAAAATGAAAAAAATTAGTTATTCAAGAATTTTTTTTGCAAGTGTCGTCTGCTTTTCATGTTAGGTAAAGGGTTAACTTACAAAACGATCTTAACGTTTAAGATGCTACATTATTTTGGATGGTCAGAGTTTTGGGTTTCGGGTAGTTGTTTTGCAGTGAAACACTGGAAGCCGCCAACAGGAACCCTTCCAGTTCCATGCAAGACAAGAGTAGACATACATGTAATTAAAATTTCTTTACCTTCGGGATGTTATATTATTTTAGCAGTCAGAAATTGGTTGACAGTACTTTATGGTATCGGAGAACGCCCATAGGCACGATACATGGAATGCTACACTATTTTGGATAATCAAAATTCTTGGTTATGGTTAGTTGACCCGTAATAACTAACGGAAGACGTTCGTAGACACCTCCCAAATTCCTCTACAAAACAGAAATAGGCATTGAGAAAAGACCCTTAACCTTTAAGATGCTACGTTGTTTTGGCTGAACATATTAGTTGACAGAACTGGCGTTGCACTAAATTATTGGGGAAAGCCCCAGTGGCGTAGATAAAGGGGGGGGGGGGGGCGGAGCCCCCCCCCCACCAGAAGTTTTGTCGGAAATTTTTTGGGACCATTTTTAGGCGAATTTATGCCTAATAACATTAAAATGCTGGCTTTGGGGATAAAAAACATGCCATTTTGGGTAAATTTGGGGTTAAAAAGACCAATTTTCAGTACATTTGCAGTAAACAACAGATTCTTTCTGTTTGTTTAGGTTTTTGTTGTTGTTGTTACACTGTCGGAAAATTTTCGGTCTGTCGGAAAATTTTGGGCTTGGCCCTCAGCGAGCTAAAAGCTATCTACGCCACTGGAAAGCCCACAGGATAGAGTTTAGTTTCCAAATCGTTGCTTTCCAATAAGATATTAGGAAAAGCCCATAGGCACTCCCAATAGATCATGGTGAAACTGAGTTAACATTGCGATACCGCCTTAACCCCTGTTATGCTACATTATTATGGGTAATCGTATTTTGGGGTTATGGGTTGTTCTCTTGTGGTTAATTAATTTTGGGGGATGGTTATAGCAGGAGCTTTCCAAATTCAATGACAAGATAAGAGTAAACATTGAAAAATGTCTTGCCCTTCGGACTACAGCACTATTCTGACTGGCAGAACTTGGTTGACACTCCTAGTCCAGATTTAGTTATAGGGGAATGTCCATAGGTTCCCCCAGCCCCCCCCCCCCCCCCCACACTGACAAGGCATTGATGAATATCTCTGTCATCTGCTCAGTCATCTGCTCAGTGTCCATGCGGGGCCACGGGTTTGGAGATCAGCACTACTATCTAAGTCACTCCTGGAATTGTCAAATTCAGATTTGGAATCAGAACTCAAAATGTCTTTTGATCTCTTAGATTGATGTCCTGCAATAATACTGTCAAAACTATCATCAGACTCGCGTTGTCTTTTTGTCAGCCTCCTTTTCTAATTTCCCTTCATCCATAGGAAAGAAGGACGAAATGTAAACACATATAATAACCGATACGAACAAGTGGCTCGAAATGAGGTGACAGCAGTTTATTTACCCTGGTTACAGTTGTTAACCCTTCAGTTTGATGCAAACAAAATATATATAGTTTGCTTTCAGTATCTCATCTTTAACTTAAGAGCAAGTTTGGCACCGATCCTTAACACTAAGCATCACAAAAACATATCATGCCAGCGGCGAAACAATCGGAGATGACTAGCTCCCGGCCATTCCACTTCCTTCTAGTTCATTTCACAATGTATCGCACCTGGTTGAACATAAGCTACGACCTGCAAACCTCAGACAATTTTACCGTCATTTCATCACAATAACTTATGTTTTTCTACATTTCTCTAATCGTGTTTATAAATCAATTATTATAGTCTATGTTTTATGTATAGTAATAACCCTCTATTAACCCTTCATCTATCTCGAATAGAAGACGACACTTGTAAAATATGTTATATAACTGAAAATTTCCATTTGTCCTCTCCAAAATGGCTTACAATCCCTCATTGGGACAAATTGTCTAGCTAGCTTCAGATTAGAGGAGGGGGTCATAAGCTATGTTTTGAAGATAGAAATTGAAAAAAATAAAAAAAAAAGAATTGGATTTTGTGAACTGTGTCAACTAGTTTTGGTAGTTACATCAGACTGAGGGAAAATGATATGGTTCATATTTCACGACCATTCCAAATTTTCATGCCCGACTTTAACATTTTTTTAAGAACTTGACAAGAAACACTCCCTACATATCCCTTTACCTAACATGAAAATCAGACGACACTTGTAAAAGAAATTCTTCAATAAATATTTTTTTTCATTTTTTGTCTCAAAAACATAGGTTATGGCTCCTCGTTGGAACGAGCTCGTTCCAACGAGGGGTCATAACCTATGTTTTTGAGACAAAAAATGAAAAAAAATAATGAAAATTAATCGGGGATTTTTGAGAATTTCGCTGGCCGGTTTTGGCCGTTACGTTGGGTAAAGGGTTAAAAATATATTTGAAGATACTTACTGGACTAACTCCAAATACATGTGTACCACGAATATTGGCTTCACCTAACCCAAATGGCAGAAAAAACAAATTACATAATTAAATATTTTCATTTTTTGCCTCAAAAACATAGCTTATGACTACGCATTGGAACGAGCGCAATGGACGTATTCCAATGAGTGATTATAAGCTATGTTTTTTGAAGAAAGAATGAAAAAATAATAAAATTGGGATGACGATTTTGTAAATAGCGTTGTCTCTTCTGGTTATTATGTTGGGTAAATGGTTTCTTTCTCAATTAACCATTCTGGGTGTAACATAGATCATAGTCGATTTAAATCAGTGTTATCCCAATAGCCTAGATTATTGTGATATTGATACTGCAGAAAATAAAATCAAAACAATCGCGTGGCTCATCATGCACACGAATTGACTGAATGACACCAAAACTCATCTGAAATTTTCAGACAAATAACTCCAAAGATCACAATAATCGTAATATTGTTTAGGCCTGCCATGACTTGCTTATTACATTGGAATCGGTCAACAGGTCAGTTGATATTGTTACATTACCTGGTGTTAGCAACACTCGGGCCTCCACTGACAGCTCCCACAAAGGTGCAATAGTTTCAAAAACAAAGCAAATTATTATACCTCATACTAATACCCTATAGTAAAAGCCCATTCGCTTTTATCAAGTACTTCACATTGTTTCGTTTACGAGTCTATAAAGCCGGTCAATAATTTTGGCTTTATGGACAGCTTCAGGCGAACGTTCCCAGACCACCATCCGTACTTTGCCGAAAACCGGTATCGAAGGTCTAAAGTGACGTAATTACGCGTTTACTTCCTTGTTGAGTTGAAGAACGCGTCATATCATGAAAACTAGTGGCCATAAATCGGAGACATCCATAAGATCCTATTCACATTATGTTTGCGAAGTCAAAAAGAGATACATCTCGGAGACGCTCTCTGTAGCCCGGAACCAGCATTGTACCAGTGCATGATGCACCGCTAATGAACAGTGAACAGTTCCGCTCAGTTGACTTTGATTAAGTTCCTAGTTTGACGTTTTGTGACATTTCAATATGGCAGATTATCTCCCCTTGGATCATGTCTCCAGAGGCTTACGCCTTGGAGAGATAATTAGCCATATTTCACTCCTGACAGGTCATTATTTTTTACAATTAAATATAAAACCATGTAAAATAGATAGTTAGAATTCACACTCTCCAAAGTGAATCAGGTGATTGATACAAATCTTCTGCATGTGGGGCAGGTAATTTTTGTTTTTTTGTTTTGTTTTTGTAATACATGTGCATTCGCATTCAAATGGCAGTTGTAATTGCTGAACACCAGAAACCGTCACACACGATACCAAATAAGGAAGTCAGTATAGGTTTTTTGCGTTTTGGTGTATCAATCTCATCATGTTTCACGAATTTCACACAAATTTTGAACCAACTGTCAGATTTGTCGTGAAAAATCACTGCAAATTGAAAAATGCCATAAACATAAGGAAAATGGCAGTCCTTGTAAAATCGGACACCCTGAGTTAGAATTAGTCTTACCGTCCGCTCCTTTAATGAATGAGAAAGATTTCCCCAAGGTTGTGCTTGGGGAATTGCTGAATATAACAATTCAGTACTTTTAAGAAATTTTATTATAAAAGTTTGGGTCTCTAACTTGTCCCATATCAGACTTTCAGACAGTGCTTTCAATCACCTTACAATAGTTATATCAGTTTCCTCGTGATATGTGTCTCATTCGAAACATTTTGGTCTGTAATTCATTGTGATTATTTCTTTTTGGCTTTTGTACTGTGAAGAAAATGATCTGAAATTTGACCAAAGTTTTGTTGAACGTCCCCTTAAACGTAATCTATTTTCCCATTGGAGTGCCGATTGTTGTCGATGTGGTGGTTAATCGATTGATAGTTCTTCCAACTGAGTAGGTCTGTAACCAATTGTGAACAGGTTATCTTGCTGACCATTTCAAACTAATCAACATTTCATTACCAAAGCAAAGATACAGACAGATGCGTCGCGAAGATGACCGAATAGGGTGAGGGTGGCGTGTAAATCTGATTTGTTCCGACAGTCAGAATTTGGAATATAAGTCAGTCGGGGTTTTAATTAAAAAGAAATCGATACTTTTTGTACATTTCTTTATGGATAAACAAAAATATGCACATAGTAGTCGTGACACAACTTCTTTTGTAATTCACGTACCGGTACTTCAAATGTGACATGTTGGGCCCCAAACAGCCCGAATCGGGTACTGCAGACCTCCAATTTGTATGACGAACTCTGTGTGTGTGACATTAGTCCATGTATGAAATCTAGTTTGGTAAGAAACTACATGATTAGAAGCAAGAGCGACTCGATATTTAATATTTCAATCAGGACTAAAGTGTCCTGACTGGAAAATTATTGCGGAAGGGGGTTTCACCCCCCCCCCCCCCCCCCCCTCAGTGACGCCGATGCACAGATACATATAAAAAGTACACAAGTATTTAAGAACATATCGCGGCTCTGAATAAGTCGTTTGAATGAAAAAAGCC
Organism: Pictodentalium vernedei; assembly: GCA_031216915.1. Classification (NCBI taxonomy): domain Eukaryota; kingdom Metazoa; phylum Mollusca; class Scaphopoda; order Dentaliida; family Dentaliidae; genus Pictodentalium; species Pictodentalium vernedei. The sequence goes on along the minus strand of CM062291.1, from coordinate 93,926,092 downwards.
TGTATTATCTAACAAGATTTGGGCGTCGGTTGATTAATTAAGGATAATATATATTTATATTGTTCTCGATATCTGATACAAATATCAATATTTAGTCGATAAATACAGAGACTGCTCCGATTCTATTGTTGTTGCAAGAACTAAAATTGAAAAAGAACTCAGGCACCAGGAAGAGTGGTAAAACAAAACCACAGATACTAAAGAAAGTGGGCAAATGACTGAAAAAAACTCATCATATTTTTGAATTGATTGATAAAGTTTTGAATTATCCATCTGTGAATTGCGCAGAAGTAAGCAAATAAATATTGTTTCACAATTTTCTAGACGCTTTAAACCATACCAATAAGCGGTTTTACCTTAACGAATGTATGAATTTTTGAGGGGAATTCGTAAAAATTTTGAAAATCTAAACCAAATATCCTCATTTACTGAAAGTAGTTTTATTTCTATCAAGAAGGGTTCTTTCAAGCTGTTTGTGTCAGGCAACGTTGAACAAATCAAGAGCGGTAAGTTGTTAAGCTACTTGTCAACTGATTTTGATTTCTCTCCCTTCGCCTAGTAAACGTAAAAAGCGGAAACTCATCAAAAAAACTCTGAGAACAGAAAATATTACTCTTCGCAATTATTAAAGAAGATTAGACCACACATGAGCATAGATACAGGTGGTGGCGTAGAGGCGAAAGCCTATCAAAATGTTTTGTGGGGACATTTGCAGACTTGAAGGATATTTTAGCTTTGTTATTTTGGTCTAAATATATGGAATTGAATCGGATGGAGAAAATTGTCAGTTTGCAGTAAAAATCAAAAGTTTTCGTCTTTAATGCATCCCTTTTTCTAATTAATGGATGAGGCAATACCCTTGCTCAATACATATGTCACGATCATGAAATTTTCCCACAAAAATTAGCGATCCAACGCGTCACTGCGTGCCACTTGGGAACTCACCGATGCAACACATCAATACATCACAAATTTATGTCGGAGATTTTTATGGCCTCTCCCATCATCTGAAAGAGGGCTATCTACGTCACTGGAATTCAGTTAAGATGCCGACCACTGTAGGATACGCTTTCATTTTACAAGTTCGACAATCCGAGTAATTTTTCGTTTCATTTCTCCTTTGCTACTCTAAATGAACAAATACCCCTATAAACTCATAAACTCAAATCTTTTCAACTGGACAATTACTTCTCTTTAAGTCATAGATTGTCTGTGACAACTCACGACCATTGGCTGTATGGGGCCCAATATTGGTATGAGCTTTAGTGATACACATAATTGAGTCTTCGAAGTGGTTCCATTTAAAACCTTGCTATGTAAAAATTATGCTCGAGTTCCAAACATGGGAGCGACCGATTTACTCTTTGAACGATCTTGCTCATTCAACATGTTGAGGAAGGATAGGTCTCTCTTAAAAAAGAAGGGAAGTCAGTATCCTCTGCATTATCAAACAAATACCAGCACAAATGACCAGGGGTATTGCACCATAGGCCAAAAAATATCTAAGAGGATGGTTCTCATATGATGTTCCTCAACAAAATTCTCGGAGAAAGAATCAGTTTGACACACGGACGTTTCGCCGCAATTGTCTATTTTATCATATTCACAGAACTCGTGATCTTTTCAACCCAACTTTATAATACCAACGTATCGACCATTTACCTTCCGTGCCATGACTAAATAAAACTAGAGTGATGTCACGCACAGAGCCCAACTGTCCTAGCAATGACAATGCTTAGACACAAAATAGTCTGAGCCATTTTTTGTTAACCGTTTACCTAACGAATCTGCCATATCTGTACTTGTGATATACAAAAATAGCTATTCAAATTTTATTTTTTTAATTTTTCTACCTCAAAATCTCACGCCTATTAATGGAACAAGCTAGATGAGCTTGTTCCAATAAAGAGTAATAAGCAATAGTTAGAAGTAGAAAATGAAAAAAAATCTGATGTTTTCAGAATAATAATTTGTACTGTTGGCTTCAATTTGTGTTAGGTAAAGGGTTAAAGATGCAGTACATAAAGCATTCTCTTTCTAAAATCTTCTATTATAATACTACTGAAAAAATAATTGGCACCTTGGGCGGGGGGGGGGGGGGGGTGGCTATAGAAGCCAACTTTTTTCTGCATGTCGTTACTCTGAATCCTTCAAAATGCGTTTTGGAGCAAAGAAAAATTCCTAATTGGTACCGAGTGTGTGTGTGTGTGTGGGGGGGGTGGGGGAGGATGTTATAGGAGTCATTTTTTTTTTCTACATGTAGTCACTATAAATCCATAAAAATGCATTTTGGAGCGAATTAATAAAATTGCCTAATTGACAGGGAGCGTTTTTTTTAGGTGGGGGTGGGGGGGTGGGGGGGAGTCGTTTTTTCCGCATGTAGTCAATCTGAATCCTTCAAAATGCATTTTTGGGCAAAAGAAAAAAAATGCTTAATTGGCAGGAGGTGGGGGAGGGGGGGGGGGGGAGTGGATAATGGTGGTCATCGTACTTGAGGTAGAAATTGTTCCCAAAGAGATATATTCGAAAGAAAAGCATTACACGATATTTTTTTCATCAGATATCGCTGGTCATCGAACTTGACATAGATATTGTTGCTATAGAGACATTTATCGAAAACAATTGAATTTTGTTAACTATTGTTCAAGTAGTACCATAAACAAGCTTTACACGATATTTTTTATTAAACAAAGGGCAATACCTGCCATAATTTTAATCAGGTATCGCTGGTCATCGAATTTGATGTAGACATTGTTACTATAGAAAGATATAACAAAAGGAATTGAAATCCGTTAACTATTTTTCAAGTTATGCCCTAAATAAAGTTCGGACGGACGGACAGACGGACAGAGCTCTACGCTATATCACTCCCTTGTGGGTGGGGGGGGGGGGATAAAAAGTAACAAAGTATGTGGTAGAAGCTTAATTTCAAATTTAAAGAAACTAAGTTAGAAAACCGTTTTGAAAAGGGTTTAATTAATGCCAATATTATTTGAAACCACTGTATACAGGTTCAGTAGACCTTGTCCCAAATGAAAAACAATGACGCTGTAACAGTGTTTGAAGAATGAAAGGCACAACCTTGAAATGCAAAACTTAAATCCGAAACTGTAAGCTGGGAATACTAAATAAAACTGACTGCAAAAAGGGTTCAATATTTCCTAAAACCCATAAAAGAAATCGTTGATGTAACTGCAATCGTTAAGTTGCATTGAGCAAGCAAGAATTAAAATAAAAAGTATGGGTTAAAAGCCTAATTTCGAATACCAAGAAAGTAAGTCTGAAAACATGTTTAAAAGGGGTTAAAATCATGCCAATATTAATTAAAATCACTGTACAAAGCTTCAGTAGACAGTAGACATTGTCTCAAATGAGAAACTGACATTCCACTAAACTGTTTGAAGAATTAAATGTGTAACTTTATCAACAAAAAACTTTATCAAAAAACTTTAACTTGGAGTTAAATAAATTGACTGCAAAAAGGGTCAAATATTTCCCAAAATAACATGAAACATAATAAGAAAGATACAATAAATAGTAATTAATATTAATTAAAAAGTACAAAAAACTTTAAACTTCATTAAAAAACTTCAACTACAAACATTAACCAAAACATTAAATGTTAACAGACGGACTTACGCACGGACAGACGGACGAAAGTCATGACTATAGCCCTGACTTTAAACAGTCGGGCTAATGATAAAGGGTAGTCCAAATTTTCACATTTAGTAGTCCGCACGCTGTATATGCATCTGCCACAAGCACACGTGGCATCATGAGCGTCGCGAAGAGGAGTATATGGGAGGGTCCCACCCATAATATTTCCAGTAGGGACAATTTGATCTGGATTGGATTCTCCGACATCGTTTCGCTATTACTAGTAATCATGTTCTTCCCCTGCGAGACTAGATTTCATACCTTGATACTTCTGTCACACACACAGTCAACCATATAGTACTCAAAGTTTGCTAAGCACCAAGCTTATCCAACTACCTGTTTTACGTTTTAGTTGAAATATTGTTATGAAAAGTGTATATATTTTTTATTTAATTATATCTTTAATGATTTAGGTACAGAAATTACGATTTTGTTTGTGTTTGACATTATTTTTCAGCTTTTGAATACGGTAACCATAGAAAATGGATATTATTGTTAAAAAGAAGAAATTTTTCAAATTTGCCAAAAAGTTGACGGAGCGAACTGGTATGGGTTCAGTGTCGAGTATGAGACCCATTACTGTTAATTACAGATTGGCAACGCCTTCTCATGCTCCCAATCAGGTCCCTGATAGTCCTTTGTGGGATGCTGTTCCATTCTTGGACCATCATGGCACCAAGCTCCTGGACACTTCTTGGCTTGACTGGACACGTTCGATTGGATTGAGGTCAGGCGATCTTGCTGGCCAGTCCATACGCTCAATCCCCCCCCCCCCCCCTTGTCGGTACTCCCGTACAGCATAGGCAACATGAGGACGGGCATAATCGTCCAACAGAATGAATCTATCACCCACTGCACCTGCATACAATCTGACGTGGACATCCAGAATTTCATCAATATACCGCTGTGCGGTCAATGTACCACGGTCAAGGACACAGAGCTCTGTACGTCCATCCCAACTGACGCCGCACAAACCATTATTGACCCTCCACCATAACGGTCATGTCCAGCAATGTTGGCTGCAGTGAATCCCAACAGCTCGCCGCGTTTCTGCTTCAGACGAATGTCTTCTTACATTTGCATTCACCATATTCAATCATCAAATCACAAGGGTTTGTGTTGATATGAAGATTAAATACCCTACACATGTCATGTACATGTAGACAGTACACAATAACATCATGAAAATCAAGGGGTACATGCTTTCCATGACTGTCACGAAAAGTTTGCCTGTCAAGAGAGCTAATGTAAACAGTAGGGACCATCTCAATACATTCCTCAGTCATATCCACCGAAAATATCGCAAATATGTCACAAGTAATTTTCACAATGATGTGTCAAATATGTGGTGCTTAACAAACTTTGAGTAGTATACAAATGAATGCCTGTGTTACCAGGTTCGTGCTGTTGGGAGTTCAGCATGACAAATCTGGGAGACGGTGCTTGTTAATTAAATAATACGTAGCGTCATGACTACTTCGTGTATAAAACACCTGGACTGTCACAACCAATCCTGTAATACCCCGCGTACCATTTGCTGCCAGTACATGGACCAGGATTTGATTAAAAGAAGATTAGCAGTTGCGCGAATCACGGATTCCCATCTCATCACAATAGTCACCCCCTAAATCTTAAGTCCGTCTACTGCAATACTCAGCTTACATGACATGCATCCTTGGTACATATGTGATATGTCCCGGTTAAATTATACAACAAAATGAAGGTTGTGATGCCTAGAACAAGAAAATATACACCTGGAACTTAATTAAGCACTCCCTGTTTTTTTCGCAATGGTGTTAATAGAAACCATATTGAATCATCAAATCACAATCTTTCAGATGGCCAAAAGTGATTGTTTGCGGAAAGAATGGTCTATTGACAAATGAAAGACAACACAATGATGAAAATATGAACTATTTTAATGGCGCTAATTACATATATCTGTCACTGGTGTTTTTGATACAAAAATATTCTCTCGGCAATTATGGGACTGGAACGGTCCATGATGAAACAATGCCGGTAATTACTGACCAAAAATGTAACCTATGATCTCCTGAACGCAATATCAGTGTCTGACGTCAGTAGCGAGTGTATCCACCACGTTCCCGAATGACAGCATGAACCCACCCTAATGCTACCAGTGAGCTTTCTGATACGGTCCAGAGGCAACTGCAGACACTCCTTGTGCAATGCAGCTTGCAAATCGGCCAAATTCTGTATAGGCGCATCTCTTGCTCACTCGCGACTTCCAAGAAAGTCCAACACATCCAAAAAGATGTGTTCTAAGGGATTCAAATCGGGGCTCATTGCAGGCCAAGGTGAGGTAGTGTTGCAATGGCTTTGCGTTGTTCTGAGGGAATGCTCTCACGGCATGGGAAGGATGTGGTCTTGCATTGTTTTCCATGAATATAGGGCGAGTAGCCAACTGGTGGTTGTCAAGATGAGGCACGGCAACCGGATTGAGAATGTCCCGGATGTACTGATGACCATTGAGATTTCCACTTACAGTCACCATATCAAGTTTACAATCATGAGAGAGGCATCCCCATATAATTACTGATCCTCCACCATAAGGTACAGTAGGGGGTTGATATCCCTGTACACGTAAGCAGTATTTCTATGCCCACACACTCTCATGCGATCATCTGTGACGTGAAGCAGGAACCCACTCTCGTCTGACCAATGGCTCTTCTCCACGTCTTGAGATTCCAATGTTGTCGTGCCATACACCACTCCAAACGTCGTCGTTGATGCTCATCGGACAGAGCTGGACGCTTGATGACCCTTCTGGACATCATACCCAGTGCTTTGAGACGGTTTCGGATAGTTCTGTTGCAAAAACATCTGTTGGGGAGACAAAGATGTTTCATAACCCCACTTGAAGCAAAGGGTTCACGCCTAACGAGGCGTGCCAGACTCCAATCTTCCCGAGGAGAGGTCCTTTGGGGTTGTCCAGGCCTTAGTTGGTCTTTAAGATCGTTGGTTTGTTGATGTTATCGGACAAGTCCGGGTTATACCCGGTGCTTCATTAATTAAATATTTGATGATTATTCCTGTAATTAGTGTTTGGAATCAAATATTATTGCGTCCGTGGAAATATTGTCCACGCGTGGAACGTGGTCAGTCCACGGCGACTGTACTGTATGGTGTCTGGCATTCTATGTATTTTCTTACTCATTTTGGTTTTAATGTTGTACCTCTATGATGGCATTGATGAATTCATGCCACACGTCAATTTAACAATTTCCTTGACCTCTAAAACTGATTTTACTTTCACATTTAATGTTTTGTATCGTTTTCTTCTTTTTCCCATGCAAGGCAATCTTTTAAAGATGAGATCTGATTTCCTCGACAGTTCACACATTTGGTAGACTTGATGTTGTTGTTTACACTTGTAAAATATTATTGTAAAATATTGCTTGACATCTCCAATTGGATTGCCCGTGACCGTATTTTGGCATTTGAGTCATCGAAGTGCATTTGGAATATGCCAATCAGCATTAATGTTCATGAACGCAACTTTAATAGATGTCGATGGCTGAAGTGAATTGAATATTAATATAAGTATTTGTCTTAATTACTGTTTCTTCTTTTGAAGTTGAATACTTTTGACACCCAGAGACAATTTGTGATTTTAGTTCATTTATAATTTACATTTCATCGATGCCCGGCATTTCTATCGTTCTTTCTACGCCTTTGCTACGATTGAGTGTTTTTTTCTAGAGATACATTAACCTTCATATCGATAAGGTTTTCAGTTTTCGGTAACTTTTAGCCCAGAGTTCTTTTCCACATCCAACTAATAATGCCCCTGATTTCAGTTTTTTACATGTTTCACTTATCCGGCTATTCCTTTAATAGCTTTTTCTAATGCGAAGGGATGAACGTTTGTTCCTCTTTAGTCATCCTAAGCCGTATGAATGACAATAAACTTTAACTTTAACGGTCAGGGTAGTTTCTCGATCTGATTCTGAATCCGAATCAGCCATATGTATACTATTCAAAAAAAGTATGGGATATTTGATAAAAGTGAGATATATGAAGAAATATATTTATATTTTCACCGAAAAGACAGTTGAGGCATTGTACTGTGACATCTGGTGAGTGATTTCAGCGATAGTTGAGTGTCTGGCAAGCACACATTCCACGCACTGAGCTGCAGAAGACATGAACAGTCAGTCAGATAATTTACCACATTCAATCCAAGACCTCCGTACCTTGTAAATCCTCCTCGGTTCGCGACACAGGCGCAGATCCGACGTGGCATACTTCTCACCAAACGTCCAATATCAGCTTGACTGATGTCAGTCCATTCTTCCGGCAGTGTAGCGGTGAGTTCCTGAGCATTGGTGGGGCTGTTGTCGTTGTCGTAGGCGCCTCCCAAGAATATCCCAGACGTCCTCGATTGGTGAAAGGTCTGAAGTTAGTGCTGGCCAAGGCAGTGTAGTGATGTTCTGCTCCTGAGGGAACTCTGTAGCGACACGGGCCCTGTGTTTTCTTGCATTGTCATCTTGGAAAATGAATCGACGTCCGTGACGTCAAGCAAATGGAACCACATGAGGTGCTAACATATTGTCACGGTAGTACTGCCCTGTGACACGCCCTTGCATGACATGTAGTGCTGTTCTTCTTGTCATGGTTATGCCTCCCCAAACCACAACCGATCCACCACCAAAATGATCGTGCTGCCTAACGGTTACGTCATGGTATCGTTCGTTCCGCCGCCGCCACACTCCGTTGTCTGTCGTGGAAGTCGAGAGTGAACCTCGATTCATCGGAAAACATGGTGTTGCGCCACCGACGATTGTCCTGGCGCTGTCGTGCTCCATATCAATAACGCCTTGTTGCGATGTGACGTTCAGTCAAACGTTGAATTATTCGAGGTCATCGAGCGTACACATTCCAGTTGTGTAGGCGATTTCGGATAGTCTGACCACTGACTTGCACTCCTGTCGCTCGATGCAGCTGGTGTCCAATTTCTAAGACATTTTGATGGCGGTTACGTGATGCTGTGGTTCGGATGAAATGATCCTGGTTAGCAATTGTCGCCCTTGGACTACCTGGCCGACGTCTGTCATCAACATTGCCTGTCTGACAGTAGCGTGACCACACCCTGCTAATCACCGATTGAGTAACGTTGAGAATTTGAGCCACTGCGGTCGGTTTGTTGCCATCTTCCAGCATGCCAACGTCACGTAAACGTTCATCACGTGTCAGTCTTCGCATACCTCAAAAGTTAAGTTTCGACCAGAAACTATTGATGAACGAGTTTATACCAAGAAAAGAACGATGAGACCTCCGAAAAAAAAGCCCGTCCAGTACAAATGAAAATTTCAAAACGTACCCCACAGACATTAACGCGTTGTATGTATTCTTTCGTTGTTGAAATATTCGTAAACTGGTTGCTTTTTCACTTCTTTTTAATCGCAAATCGGGGGAACTATTGTTCGTCATATAATATTGATGGTATAACTTTATTGGCCTGTCATTCGGCCCCGTTTCGGTCTGGTTTCGGTGATTTCCAGAAATAATGCTCCTAATTTTGCGATCTGGTGTGATTTACATTGCGAATCATTGTAAACGATGTATTTCATTATATTTGTTTGCAATCCACAAAGATCATCGTTAATTTCGAACAATCTGTGGGCTATTAGACTCAAGTCTGCAAGTATTTGTTGATCGAAGTTGTTGTCACCGGAAAGTCACATGCGTTGGTAAGTCGCTTGTTCAAAGTGCGAAAAATAATACTTTTTCTTTCTATCCACCCCTCTAGACCTCCTAATCACAAATTAAAATATGACAGAAGTGTGAACAAGCAATTTTTTCTCTGGGAAATTATTTTATCAGTCGTTGCATAGAAATTCTCAATGAAAGTGAAGTATGGCAACACACACAAGGCACAATCGAGCTTCAAATTTGTAAGTGCTTTGTCTTATCGTAATATTGGCTAATAAATCTGCATTTTCACAAAAAAAACGTCTGCACAAAGTTAGAAATAGGGCCTCTAAATAATCAAAAATCCAGAAAACGGAATTAAAAAACAGTAATTATATAACCCAAATACCAAGAAGATTATATACGAATTCATTGTCAATGGCTCGGCAACTCTGAGTTTGATAAAGGTTATTGAAAATTAATAATAGTGATGGCATTTTCACCTTTGGGCTCTTTTAAATAATAGTGGTGACTGAAATTTTTCTTCAAATTTACATGTATAATAGTAATTCAGCACTATTATTTAACAGGTCAAGGTATTCTAAAATTCTTACTAATAACACAGGATGAATGGATTCACAGTATTAGGAAGAAGGTTAAAAGAAGTAAATTCTAGCAAACTTTCTTCATATATTTCCGTGTGTTCGTTTAACCCGGTGGCCATGGGTAAAAAAAAACCCAGCTTTTTAAATGTATTAACTTGATTTGGTATGAAAAGCTATGTATCTAACCTACATGTAAAGTTCAGGGTTTGATCCAGGTAAATTGGGAAAGGGGCCTTTTTCATGGTCTTAGGGAAATTATTCATTTAGCCATCTAGACATAAACTCAGCTGGAAGCTTTTTTCCAGAGAGAATACAGGTTAAAATGGGTATCAGTTTATTAGAATCAACTGTCAGAAAAACTAGTTTTGTAACCTGATAATGCTGTATAAGTTAAGGAGTAATAATGTTTTGTGCCAGATATTAGCAATTTTATTGCATGTACCCCATTAGGAATGAGGCCTCAATTTGCCCACAGAATGTGGCCACACGAAGCTCTGATGTCGTGGGCATATCAAAGCAGCTCCATTCTCCAACATATAATTGAAGGGTTTTCTTTTTTTTATTTTCTGTACCTCAACCAACACCTCGTGTGAACAAGCCTTGGTTGGAATGATAAGCATTGCTTATGGGAGGCAAACGATTAATACTTTCAATAATGCAGAGGAAAGGTGGCACTTCTGTGATGTTTTCTCGTATCACAGAATATATAAACTTTCTGCCTTAAAAAAACAGAGTTCATAATCTCCCATTGGAATGGCTCCAATAAGCTCATCAGTTACCGTTGAAGATCATAATCACTTGCTGTGTTTGTGTTGCAAAATTTGTACAAATAATGAAATCTGAATGGTCATTTATCTGTGCAACAATAGTGATTTGATCAATGTGATAGATAAATACTTGAAAGAAAATTGTCATAAATATTGTCTTCCAGTTATATTAAATACAAGTACATAGTGATAATGAAGTAAGATATTGTCATTTCATGGGACTCTTCGATATCTTGAATGGGTGTTTTGGGGAAACAAAATGTTTTCATGAAAACATAATGTCAAGCAAAATGGTTGAGAAGAATGCATAATTGTATCATACCACTGGGGGTGTGGGTGGTACTAGTCTGCAGGTTACAGACTGAATCAGAATAATACAGTCTGTCAACACTAGAGCCTAAAACCTGAACTCACTGTTTACAATATTTACTGCACAGGTTTCACAGTGCACATACTAGTAAGAGGGCACAAGAATCAAGAGAAAACCTTTATGACAAAAATACTGAATACAGGTGGAAATTGAAGGTGGCTTGGGAATGCTGCATGATTCCAGTCCAATCTGGAAATGTGCCACTGTTAAAGGGGTGTCTATTGTGGATGGGATGTGAACCAGCATCAAATGCTGAGCTGGTCTATTACTGTTGCAGGCAATATTAATGTGTACCATTTTTCCCTGTACAATATTTTCGGGGGACAATTAAAATAGCCGGTATCCGTCCGTTCGTGTATCCGTCCCACTGTGGTTTCCCTATGATAACTTTAGTTATAGTTGATCAAATCAAATGAAATTTGGTATGCAGGTGTATCAACATAAAATACAGGTCCAGTTCGAATCGTGCAGTCCGACAATTTTTGCCAAAGTTATGCCCCTTTTTCAACTTTGAAAACTCCATTTTTTTAGTTTCCAAACAATAACTTGAGCTGTAATTGACAGAATCAAATAAAATTTGTTGTGTAGGTGTATCAACATAAAATTCAGGTCAAGTCAAATCAGAGTTTGATCCGACAATTTTTGCCAGAGTTATGTCACTTTTTCAATTTTGAAAAATTCAATTTTTGTGTGTGTGTGTGGGGGGGGGGGGGGGTGGGGTATGGCCACGCAGTCTTTTATTTTCTATTATTGGGATTTGACGATACACTTTCAACAAGGTCATGTCATGTGAAGACAGTTTTACTTGTGGAGGAAGAGGGCAGAACAGATACATTACTTGTGTGGCTAATATGTCCAGGGGAGGTAAACAAGATTACTGATTAGTGTGGTGTGCCATACTTTTGAACTGTAAATAGTTCCTTGTGAAAAAATGGCTGGACCAGTGGATGCAGTGGTCCTTCAAAAATTTAAATAAACATACAATTGGATTTATTTTTTAAAAAGTTATGACTCAACTGTTATTCTCCAGTGCACATAGAAAACATATCCTTCAATGTGAGATTCATATTTAAAGTTTTGGTAGCAGGAAGTTAGTTTAAACAATATTTTATTTATGAAAAACAAATTGTGGTACAATACATACAAAAACGTAATAATGAAGAATAAAGAAACGAAGGAATTGACAAAATTGTATGTATAACAACAATGCATTTGGTACAATTACAGTTAATATAGTGTTGGGATTCAGCAGGAAGCTATAAGCTTATAGTGAGCTGTCTCCCAGTAAATTTAAATCAGTTACTAAGTTAGGTGGAAGTAATATTTTCAACGTAATATATTGCATAAACAGGGCAAAAGAAGAAGAGACCAATACTAGAATAGAGAGAAGGACAAAGTACTGGACGGTTAGTGGGAAAGAAGGAGAGAGAGAATAAAGAGGTGAAGGTAAAGTACTGACACCAAACCAAGTTCAATTATACTATTGCTACATTTATTGCTAGAGCAACCTATGGAACTGTTTGCATCAGAGATAGTGCTGTCATTGCTAGCCGCTTAGAAGATAATAGAGCATCAAACTGGGATAATAACATCTATGAAAGAAACAAATAATTACTGTTGTATCACAGTCCAAGATGTCGCTTGCTATGGGACACCGACGTACAACCAGCAATGACAGCACCTCTCCGTGACACATTGTGACACTGAAGTCAGCAATGCGTGTTATATGGAAAAGCCCAGTCATGTAACACCTTCCAGCTATTAGCCAGAACGTGTGGCTGGAGGGAGAAGAAATTCATTTTTTCTATATATGGACTGTTGACATAGTATCAGAGTTATAGGAATAAACTTGAGAATAACAACGGCGTGGCGAATAAGGCCGAAGCTTAACGTTAATGCCTCATCGGAAACGACCACTTTGTGAGATAAAATCTTGTACAACACGGAATACAAGTGACTTTTCGGTGTTATCCAGTTGTTCAGCACCATACAGTAATGTTGTGAGGTCTACAGGGAATGGTAAAGTGTGGATTGTAGAATTCCGTACAACGTCAAAGATTGGACAACGGAGCAGGAAATGCTCTGTTGTCTCTAAATCACCGCACTGGCAAAGGGGAGACGCCGAGATGTGATTGTCGTATAAATGGGCGTTGATACTGCTACAATGTAATCTTAGTCTACAGTGATAAATTTGTGCTGCTCGACATTTGGCCCCTGAATAGAACGTGGGTGGTCGGCGGTTCGCACTATTTAAGTACCTTTTGAAATTGGGAAGGGAGGGATTTTCCCTAATCGATGAGGGAATTCGATTCCACTGGTTAGTAACATCCGGAATGAAGGAGGATTGGTATAGGTTAGTGTGGCAGTAGGGAACTCGATGATTGTTAACATCCCGGAGATTGTGGGTTGGATTCATGGATAAATTTGTTGGTGGAACCTTGATGGAAATATATTGGGGGGTTAATTTGTGATACATTTTAAAAAATTGAATGAGCTTATGCTTTCGGCGTCGTTCCTGTGGAGTGTCCCATTGTGTTTCAGCATACAGGAGGGTTTTACTGGTACTTACAGTAGCACCAGTAACTATTCTTGCTGCCGCTATTTGTATTTTCTCTAGCTCAGCAGCTTGGATTGCTGAGCAGTTGTCCCATACACAGTCGGCATACTCTAAGAGTGGCCTGATAAAGGCGAAATATATTTTTTCGAGGACATTGCGATGAAATGTAAACTTGTGTGGACAGGAGCAGGAAGTTGACCGTGAGTTAGTGATTTTCAAAAGCATTTTTTTGGTGAGTACATTCTTTTTTTAAATTTTTTATCACATTTGTGTAATCTATTAGGTAGGAAGCATTCATTCATGTATTAAATAAGCAATGCTATTGAAAAGTAATGAATAAAACATCCTGTTTTCGACCTGTCCACTCAAACTACAATCTTCAGTTTAGAATCACCTTAAATATTTAAGTGCTTTAGTTCGTTTGTCATCATTATTCAACTTGGAGCAACTTCTTCGCATTGTGTTACCTAGATATAGCCTTAATTCACAGTTAACTCATTGATCAATTTAATAATGACAATCTCACGAAATGCGCGAACCGGAACAAAATTGTCAAACATTTCCACTTCAATGCCTTTATCACAGCGAACTGAAAAGCATTGTTAATGACGTTTCATTGGGGTGGATTTCCTCCTGTTTTTATGGTAAGTACCTATGATCTATTTTTAGAATAAAAAGAAGAAAAACTCATTAAAAGCGATCACCAGCATACGTGAAAATTAAATGACACTAAAATAGAATTCATCGTTTTGGCCGTTGATGAGTACGAGAACAAAGAACAACAAATGTCTTTCGTGTAAACTGGACTGCATTTGTTTCGCACACCATCTGTTTCTTGTCACTGTAATGACAGCCATAAAACAACATAACGGTAAACATAAAATAGGTTGCTTTGTTTGGGCTTTTTCTTTCTTTCAATACTCCACAAAACACTTTAAGGTGCTATACAAGTAATGGAATTTTGTTTATTTTGAAATTCCCATATTTGATATTCCTTAAATTCAAATTAAGGTGCTATATAAGTAACAAAAATTTTCTTACTTTAAAATCCCCCATCTGATATTCCTTAAGGTGCTATATAAGTAATGGAATTTTGTTTATTTTGAAATTCCCACCTCTGATATTCCTTAAATTCAAATTAAATATTCACAAATCATACATCAAAATGAAGGTTGGGATGTTCAGAATACGACAAATATATGGAATCAACTCATACAGTTGACAGCAGGCGCCACTGGTTCCTGGAAGTCTGTTACCGTATTCGTACCAAAACTGATAATACAATATTTGCTGAGAACAATTTGTGGCCAAATGTGCTTCATATATCCAAGAACAGAGATAGGACATTAAAATCCTTCAAAAACCAGCGACAGAGCTGGATGGGGGTGGGGGAGGGGGGGGGGACTAAATTCCTAAACTGACGGCTTTATGTAAATTGTAGGTTCCATTTCGATCTAGGCCCTGGAATGGACAGAACTCTATCATTTTTTCTTCGAGGATCCGATCCAGTGATGGGTAAAAGCCTGTCATTTTGACTACTACACACAATCGAATATACGTTCTGGAGGATTCTTGACCCTGTAGCACTATACAAACCAAGACGGCGATGTCCAGTTAACAAAGTGGATGAAATAAAGTGTGTCGCGATAACGACACGTTATGCGCATGTGCACTACCACCACGTATCATCACGATAATAATGTAACATAATAATGGATGCTCATGCGGGCTACCATAACAGCCAACATTATAACCTACATGTACGATGGGGGATAAATGCCACATGCTATGCTATTCTGGTGAAAGTGTCTTATGGGGTGCAATATCGAGTTGGCAATATTGTCCAATCACAGTAGGATTTCACTGTACACCATATTTGATACCTCGTTGCAGTGTATTTCTACGTAGTTGATTATAAGGCAAACGTCCTTCCTTGGAAGACTGTCAGTCGTTATGTAAATAGTTGTGCATCACTATTGATCCACAGTGAAGTTATCTCCAACAACTTGTAATGTATTCGCGATCAGCCTACAGCAATAAAACCAATCATTGTCAACGTTTTGACCCATACAGCCCTGTGCTCCTAAATGGCATTGTCATATTGAATACTGCTTATGGGAAGTAGGCAAATCCATTTCGCATTTGTTGGTAAATCCAGTCACAGTTTAATCCCATGACCCTATAGGGATTTAGACTTAGATTTTCTCCTGATCCTTCCTGCCATTTTGCTGTTTAATGTGTCTCCTGATCACAGACTCTTGGGATTTTTACTCAACATTTTTTGCATACCAGGTTGAAAAGTCGACGCGCTTTGAAACTTTCAAGATTTTGCCTCAAAAATAACTTACGACCCTCATTGGAACAAACTCAGCGAGTTCGTTCCAGTGAGGTGTCATAAGCTATTTTTGAGACAAAACTGAAAAAGAATAATGAAATTGGGATGACCATTGTTGTGAACAGTGCCGGTCAGTTGTGGCCGTTAGGTTAAGCAGAGAGTTAAAACAAACCTGTCCCCCATGGGAACCCCGGGAAGTGAAGCGAAGTAGAGCTTGTTTACTGTGGTAAAGAAGCTCTGTTTTACATGTAAAAGTGGACCAATTTATTTGAGGTGGAAGTCCTCTAAATTGGGCAACATGGGTATAAACGATTGACTTAAATTGACTTCACTTCCGTGTTGTGGTCACTATTTGCTATTGTGCAGAAATATGTGACCCTAAACACCAATAAATAAATAAGGGGGTGGTGTAGTCATTGCGGACGAAGACAAAGCATGTAAAGCTGTATTTTGGGCCTACAATCGATCTTTTATTACGAATACCACTTAATTGAAAGAGTGCTGGATTAATTTGGCAGTCCGGTTTGTTCACATTATTATAATGTTCTGAATATGCCTGTATAATCTAAAATCAGTTGGGTTAAAAATCAACCCAAATCATCTGGTTTAAATGAATATGAAGGTATGTTCCAATAAAATGGGACAACCCAAATCTTTATGAATAAACAACACCATACAAGCACATTTATAGAATTTGACGACTTTTAAATACAATTTTAGCACTTCGTAACAGATCCCCAATATGATGGATATTTAGCACTCAACCATTTAATAAAGGTGTAGTTTGATGCTGTAGAATATAACTTCGTCTGTCCAAGAGTACTGTTGCAAGTTGTCAGGTCCCTCTTAACGTAAAGTGTATCCTGCTGGCAATCCAATGTTGGATGTATTGAATTATTTGCCATAATCTTTCATTTGGAGTTCGTTTCGCCTTCACAGTTTAATAGTATGGCGGCAATTGTTTATACCAAACTTCTGTAACGATGTAATGTTTAAAACGCCCCTGAAACTAACATAATAACAAACCAAGCAAATTAGTAACTTTCTACGAGTGCTATATTAACCCTTTACTCAACGTAACAGCCAAAACCGACCAGCGCTATTCTCAAAAATCGCCAATTAATTTTCATTATATTTTCATTATATTTTCATTTTTTGTCTCAAAAACATAGGTTATGATCCCCCTTTTGAACGAGCATATGTTTTTGAGAAAAAAAAAGAAAAAAAATTAGTTATTCAAAAATTTTGTTTGCAAGTGTCGTCTGCTTTTCATATTTGGTGAAGGGGTAATCTAGTGACGTAGTTTAGTGTCTGTTGAACTAACATCCGCTCAGAATATGATCTGATAGAGTGCAAGTACTTTTTAAATCTTGCAGTGTATGTTTTTCTGAACATTGTCGAATCATTTCAAGACAGATAAATATATATTTTTGCGGAATAGAGCGAAGTAATATGGTTAACTTGGCCTGACTAGGAGTATTGATTCTTATGGAGATGGCATCCTGTTACTCGTTCACAGTATGCCGACAGCAAGAAAAAACATTCACAAGCACGATGCGTTTTAATAGCTTTATAGAACTCTCTCACTGGCATATCTTTTTACAGACAAAATGCAGATGAGACAAAAACGAAGAGCAGGCGACGATTTCGCTTGCTAGTTGATGTATTTTTTAAGGATTCGAATTGAAGTCACGACTGATTCCCTGTTGTCGATGCTCGAATTGATAAGATTCCAATCTTTACCTAACGGAGAGCTGAAGATGATTCTATTGATATTCGTTTTTGAATGACTCAAATCTTTTACTGTTTTTCATTTAATCCTCTGCACACTGATGCTAAAATACCGAAATTATCCAAATAATGCAGCTAGAAATTTAACCAACTCAATCTTGTTTGACAGAGCTCACTGAACTCTGTCAAACATGATTGAAGTGGTTAAATTATTATGTACATTATTTTAAAAAATTGGAGCTTGAATTTCTAATAGTTCGAGATAAGTATGCATAGGGTTAAATCAAGGCTAATGAACCCTGAATGGAACAAGCTTGTACTCTTTGGAATCATAAGTTTGGGTAAAGAAAAGTAGAGAATAAAGTCACCAACGGTTCTTTGTATATAGTCATATGAAAGTATTTTGTTGTGTTGTTAACTAAAGTATTTGTCCCGAGTTCGATCCCTGTTCGGGACGACCCGCGTTGTGTCCTTGGGCAAGGCACTTTATCCTGGTTGCCTACATGGGGGTACGATGACGCCGTGTACTAAAACGTTCTGCACGTCGACGGTACGCATGTCTTCAACCGCTGTAACTCTGCTTGATCGGGTACTCCGGCTTCCTCCACCCGTAAAACTGGACGATCACGATTAGCCATTGTGCATAAGTATGTGACCTTAAACACCAATAAATAAATAAATAAATAAATAAATAAATAAATAAATAAATAAATAAATAAATAAATAAATAAAATGTTCGGAATGTACCTTATTGCCAGTGACATGGTTAACACAACAACTGTGTACCATACATTTCATTCCCCAAAAGTGGATTTCAGAACTTGAAATATCTATCTT
This sequence comes from Pictodentalium vernedei, assembly GCA_031216915.1. Lineage (NCBI taxonomy): Eukaryota > Metazoa > Mollusca > Scaphopoda > Dentaliida > Dentaliidae > Pictodentalium > Pictodentalium vernedei. The sequence continues at coordinate 93,907,578 of CM062291.1, read as the reverse complement.
AAATTGAGGTTGTAAAAATATTTGTTCAGAAAACTTTTACTGAAGTAGCACATTTTATCCTTTGTAGGAATTACGACCTTGCATTGCGAAAAAATGACGAAAGGTGCTTTTAATAGCAAAGCAAATGTTTTCGGACATATAAAAAGACTATCTTCTTTTATTGTGGGCAATCTTTTGTAATTTTAGAAAGGTTCCAAAGGAATTTTAAAAGGGGGAGGGCAGTGGGTTGTGTCTGTTTGAATCCACCGGGGGTCACCAGTTTTATTAAAAAGGAAGATGACATGTTTGATGTGGGTTTATTTTTCAGTGTTCTGGCTGTATGATTTACTAAATCTTGTGGTAAAAGACTTTTGCAATATTAGGTTTCTACCGTAAATGCAGTCAGTATTTCAGTTTTTAGAAAACTTTTTTTAATGACTTAAACATAGATTTTCAAGTAAACATGACAATTGTAAATTCGCAATCCGGTAAATGACACACACACAAGCCTTTGTCCGGACATTTGTAATGTTATCCAGTACTGCTTCCTCAACAGTTACTCCAAAATGGTATTTTCAAGAACTTACTCAAATTAGTTAATGTAGATAGTTTTTTCCCCAAAGCAAATTATAGAACATAACAGCATTTATAAAGAAAACGGATGTACCTAGCTTTCTTGGGAGTACAAAATGGATCGCAGCCCTGAGTAGTTAAAACTCTGTTTCAGTGGTCGACCACTACATACAATAAATGAAGGATGTCCCAGTGGGAATCTCAGAAAGCGAAGCAGTGCTTGATTGTTGTGTTAAACAAGTTCTGTTTCACTGTTATAATTGGACCCGGTAACCAACGTCTGGGGTGCGAGGTGTCTAATGTGGGCAACAGAAGTTCAAACGATTGGTTAAACTTTACGCGATACTTCCGTTGCCGCATAATATAACAATACACTATTAAAGTGACCTTAAGCACCAATAAAAAGACACACAAATGAAGAATGGTTCCTCTCTCTGGTATTCACTGTGTGGGGTTTCCCGTGGCAGGAACGACAAGAATCACGTGCGAAGTTTCACCCAATGGAGCCCCAGCCTTAACTGGAAGAGCCTTTGGCTGAAACTGTGCTTTTCTGCCAATACAGAGTGTTTTTGCTTGGCGGTTTCTCCACACCGTGGATGTTTTTGTGGTAATCCATTTCCCGGTCTCCTTTTTGTATGGCCGTAAGCTGACTGACATTCAGCATTCAATCGCAGATCGGTGTACAAGTGACCCGATTAGAAGGGAACTGAAAATACAAAATCACAAAACTGATTTTCTTATTTTTATGTTAAATATTTGTAATTTTTAAATTCAATTTTCACTTATTAAACCTCAAATGTTTCATTAAAAAATACTAGTTTTTTATCACAGAACTGTGTGTTCCGGATGCCTACTTGACAATGGTGATATTGTTGTCTCTCGTTTGCACAACACGCTTATTCTTTTATGAATAAAACCCATTTAAATCTAGTTGAAGTTCACTAATTTAAGTTGTGAAGAATCCCCCCATCTGCCAGTTTCAGTGATTAAACCTTATATTATTACTTCCCAACAGCTTTAACCATTTACCCAACGCAGACGATATCAAAATTTATTATTTTAAATATCATTTTTTCAAATTTTTCGAAAAATTTCAATAAAATCATATCATGTGACCCCTCGTTGGAACGATCTCGTCGAGTTTGTTCAAACGAGGGGTCACGTGATATAGTTTTGTTGACATTTTTTGAAAAATAATATTTTTTCAACTGCTGAATTTTCTTATTACGTGGGCGGATGCCGTCGATTCGTTGGGTAAAGGGTTAAGCATATGCGTGCTAAAGCTTTGTTGTCTGTACATTTTTTCGGAGTTATAGCCTTGATCGAAATAGACATATCTTTCATTTCTATGTCAGATGGTCAAGCAACTCGTTCTACAGTTGGTTTAGGTAAAGAAAATTGAAACCGTTCTTATTGACTTCCTTTGATTCTAGTTTATTCAAGGTGTCATGGGCCATCGAAGAAGGCTACAAATTTGGGCTTGAACCATATAGGGATTTCAATTAGTCCGTTCCCGATTGATACACAACATACTTGATTGTAAAAAGTCTTTGGAGCGCTGGCCACTCTAGTTTGAATTTTTCCACATCATCGGGGGTTCTGTCTCATTTTCTCGCAACCACTGCTGTTTTCTAAAATAAATATATGCAATTTTCGGCCAGTGGAGCGTAATCTTCTTTTTCATATCATATTGAAATAACTGGGATGGAGTATTTTTATTCGTAGAATGGACAGGAAAGGAATACATTTTTTGATTTAAGACTAAATTGCTTACATTCTTAACTGAATAATCAGAAAAATTAGATGCGTGAAACGTCGGTATTTTGACGTCAATGTGCAGGTGATAAAGTATCAACTTTTCCTCGTCCATTTGCCTTTTCTGAAAAAAATGAATTATTATTTATGAAGTGTATTACTAGTGCTGCAGTTACATGCACATGTTTTAGTACAGATATTGTTCCAAGAATGGATGCAACATCCTTCTGCATCTTCATCATTGGTGGCGCCAAGGGGGTGGGGTGGGTGGGGGTGGGGGGTCAGGGGGGGCTACAGGCCACCACCCCATCGGAGAGGTTCAGCCCCCCCCCTCCCCCCGTCGGAGATTTTTAGTCAGTCCGTCGGAGAGTCTCGTAAACCCGACTTCACGAGAAATTTCCGACAATCGAATGTAGATATCTCGTCTTGTCAGTCTCGAACCCGTGCAGCACTGGAACTTTGATAGAGAATAGTGATTCTCACGAAATTCCTTCATGTCGTTCGTCAAACTGGCTTTATAGATGAAAAATTTCCCGACCTTATTATAATATGTTTACTTTAACCCTTTACCTAAGGTAACGGCCAAAACTGGCCAGCGCTATTCTCAAAAATCGCCAATTAATTTTCATTATTTTTTTCATTTTTTGTCTCAAAAACATAGGTTATGACCCCTCGTTGGAACGAGCTCGTCGAGCTCGTTCCAACGAGGGGTCATAACCTATTTTTTTGAGACAAAATTGAAAATAATAAGTTATTCAAGAATTATTTTTGCAAGTGTCGTCTGCTTTTCAGGTTAGGTAAAGGGTTAAATAATCAACAAACATACTCAATTTGCTTCTATTTTAGTTCTCCAATTTACCAATTTTCACTCATTTTCCTTCGTATGGGAGGTCAAATGTTATAGCCCCCATGTCGGAGAGGTCAGACCCCCTGTCGAGAAATGCCTGGCGCCACCCCTGATCTTCATATATTTTGCTTCTGCTATTGAAATGTTCTTTTGAGACCGACTTTTGAAAATGATGTGCTGCAAATAATAGCATGTCATGAATTTAATTAGCTCTTTACCTAACGCAGCCAGAAGAAAACACGTGCAAGAAGGCAATAAGTGAACATTTCCATTTTCGCCTCCTGTTTTAGAGAACAAGTGATAAAATTTTATTGGAGAATTTAGTGAGTTGCATTGGCCGGATTTAGCAGGCACAGTAGACAAATGGTTAATTTGCTACCTTATTTTGGGCAGACCAGTCGCCTTTAACACTAAAGCAGTTAAGAAAACCATGTCAGGCTATTTATTAATATCATAATAATGAAAGAATACACTCCCTAATGTGAAACATCCAATTAGGTGAATGCTATTTTTAGAGATACCTTTTTAGATTAGGTGGGCTCGATGAATTGTGAATTTGTTAACTACTCATTATAATTAAGTAGTAGTTCTTCTGCCGTACTGCCCCACAACAGAATTGTTCAAGCGCCATTCCATGAACTAGATATCAACTAGATCCTAGAACGTCTATGAAATTCTATCTTATATAAGACAGGAAATAAAAATGTAAGGTGCTCAAAATAACAAGCCAAGTGTTTTCGGGCAAACAGAGGAACAAGCCAGGCCGCGCATTCACATCCAACAGTTTGATACGCTGCACATTTATATCGAAATATCAAAACTTTCAACGTGAATTTCTTCCTTGGAATGTAACTAGGAATTAAACCAATTCAGTCTGTATTTATAAATCTCACTGAGAACACGTCGTGTTAGAACCAGAACGTCCTATGTCCCCTATGGGACATAGGACGTTCTGGTTCTAACACGACGAACTGTCAAACAAGGTTGAATATGTTAAATTCATAGTCTGAGAATAAAATGCTGCTTGAAATTTCGGTACTTTGACAAAAGTGCATATAGGGTCAACTCTTTGAACCCTGGTGGTATCTTCCATGTCTCTTCAACCAACAAATGGACGAATTCACATCCATTATTGAGAGGTAGACCAATTAATATTTTCAACGTGCAGACTTAGGGTTGCACGCTGAAAATATTAATTGGTCTACCCTCATAAATGTACGGAGCAGTCACCCAACTCAATGAAATTACGATGTCATGATCCAGAAGCGGGAAAGTGGTCTCTCTCTCCTTTTCAAAGGATTAAATTATTTCCCTACTGTTCGGGTGTGTGCAGAGCAGTTGACAACACTTTAAATGCGTGGTCGCCGTGTTTGATCTGGTCTCGCTAACGGAACGGAATATAACAGCCCTGATAAACTGATTGTAGTGATGATTTGTTTATATCATGACAGTGAAAAAAATCCAATACGACACCTGAAATGTGATAAATAATGCATTGATGTTTGTCTGGTGTGTTCCGCGCCAAGACACTCGATTCATTTCGCTTATGTAAAAGTGCAGCTTTAAAAATATACGAAGGTGAGTGACGTTACTGACGTGATGAGAGGCACGCTTAACCCTTTGAACCTGAAAGACCACTTTCGTGTCCATGATCGTGATATAACCGGACTTCTTTAAGTTGATATATTTGGCAGACCAAGGCTGCACGTTGAAAATATTGATTGGTTTCCCCCTTAAAAACGAATATAGACTCTTCCAACTGATGACACTGAACTGGCGTGGAAGATGCCAACAGAGTTCGAAGGGTTAAGATAGGCATGATACGGATTTGGAAAAGTTGAGGCATTTTATTTTCTGGCGAAAGAGAATTGATATACTAACTACTGTGGGACTGAGGGGCGGGAGTATTCCTGGTAGCCCTATAATAAACACTGAATCCAGTCATAAATGGAATAAATTGCTCTTTGCATAGATGAGCATTTCTGTTGAAATAACAGGTGCATCTTAATTCCAGTGTTTGAAGTGCTCTACGAACTTGGGATCACAGTAGAAAATAGTGACACCACGTTTTATACCATGATTACCTATTCTACTATACATGAAAAGCCTATGACATACATTTTAGCTTTACACACCAACCGTGGTGAACACGTCAGCAATGGGATTTCAGTAGTTAAAATTTACACCAACAGTAGAACTACATCCACGTTAACCTTTGGTGACGTCGACCTGAATGCGAACTTGCGATTAACACCACTTCACCACTCGTGGTGAACATTTGGTACACCAAGCTACTATGGGTATATTTTATATATATATATACCTAGCGTCTGGCCTGAAAAGAAATCGGTTTGCCATTAGCAGCTAAATGCAATATTTCTATCTAGGGCTAGTTTAATATACAGAAACTGTTTTATGATAGGCGTTCAATCATGAATGTATTTTGTACAAAAAGCAGATTTACATGCTCATGTGTCTGAAGTAGGAAACAAGGGTCAATGTACCGATACAAAAATGCATTTTTACCTTGATCAAGACAAAGGATCACCTGGTTTCAAACCCACACCTTGGCGATCACTCCTTGCCTAAATAACATAGTGCATGTCCTTGTCCACTTGACTACTGAACTTTGCTCTGTGATATAATATTACAACAGAGAGTTAAAATAGAACTCAAGAATTCAAGTGTTAGAAGAATGAAAATTATCCAGATTAGTTATTAGCTTATGATTGTAAAGCTTCGAAAAGATGTTTGTTTTCTTTCAAATAAATACACGAAATGTTGAACAAACAATTTGAATTTTCAAGGCATTAATTTTCATCCTTTCTAAATAGACGATTTTTTGTTGAGATCTGTTCCGTTATACTGATCCTTATGCAGAACCTTTGGTCAGGTTACCATTTGTAATAACTGGTGGCGAATCCTTTGTCCATATCTGACTGTAAAGGGTGATAACTTTAGGTGCAAATTGTAAAATCTAATATCTTTTGAAATAATGAACGGAGTAAAACTTTTAGGAAACCATGTCTTTTCTCCTCGAAAACTTTGTTCGTAAAAAGATAAATTACCCCAAAAAATCCTTCTAACGTTCTCTTTCTACTAATACCGGATAATCTAAATAAACGGAGCACAACAATAACTGAAATGATTCGCCATCGCCAATCTACCAAGAATGAAGACATGAGGCCACAGGGTAAATTCTCTTTTTCCAAAGCTGCGCACATGTATCTGCACGAATATTTATGTACCAACGGATTAGGTGGGAGACAGCGTGATGTCGCTAGAAGAAGAGTTTGCAGAATAGTGTGTTATATTTTTAAAGTTCTCGTTTTGGGAAAAGGGGGGAGGGGGGGGGGGGGGCAAGAATGTTATACGTTCATACCCAATCTAGACAGATTTGCCGAGATGGCAATTTGTAACAAACTTTAATTTCTTGTGTGTATGTCAGATTCCCTCTGTGAGCTGGATCCATTCCTTGGCAACGTTTCACCATACTCTCAACTGGTGTTCTTTTCCGACAGGTGAAATATGTGTAGATATATTTTGTATTAAGTAACCTCCCTCGCTTCTTTGTGTCAATTTACGTGCTGAACTGTTGCATTTTGATTTGATTGATTTGCGCAAGAAAATTTCAAAACTGTCAAGTATGCTAACTTTTTGATTATTTTTTTTAATCGAACTGCTTCGGCGTTCAGTTGAATTGAGGTTTGTTTGAAATGTGCCAAATTACAATTACAGTACCTTTAAACCCCCAAACAGAGTCGAATCAAGAATTGCTTTCATGTTTGGTTAAACCCATCGGATTGCAAATTAATCCTATGTCATCCTTAGTTTAATTTAGTCCACGTGATGAACAATTTTTTACGTACATAATTCTTAAGATAAACGTGAACTCCAAGTAACTCTCCAAGCCAACACGTAGATTTCCTCACGCTGAATATTAGAATCTCAGACACGTGGGTCGAGATTTCATAAATGAAGTATTGTGAAATCAAGACAGAATTTAAAAAAAACTAACGAAAGTAGTGTGTGATAACCAAGGTCCTCGCGATTCTTTTGCAGCAAGTGAGATTCTACAGAGTTGGGGGTGGAAAATTGACTGAAAATTTCGACCAGGGGCCAATATTATGAAACTTTTACTAGATTTGTATTTTCTAGTTATGACTGTAAATGGGTTAACCCTTTACCCAACGCAGACGATATCAAAATTTATTTTTTTAAATATCATTTTTTCAAATTTTTCCAAAAATTTCAACAAAACCATATCATGTGAACCCTCGTTGGAACGAGCTCGTTGAGCTCGTTCCAACGAGGGGTCACATGATATGGTTTTGTTGAAATTTTTGGAAAAATAATATTTTTTCAACTACTGAATTTGCATATTACGCGGGCGGATGCGGGCGATTCGTTGGGTAAAGGGTTAAAATGAACCATGAGCATTTTCAAAGATCTGGCAATTTGCTAACTGGCAAATTGCCGTATCTTTTAAAACGCTAATGATTTATTTTAGTAAAATTAGTTGGTAGAAAATATAATTCTAGAAAATAAAATTGTGAAAGTTTTATAGTATTGGCACCAAAGTGAGAGCTAGCCGCGATCTGGTCGAACTTCTCTGTCCGCTTTTGTAACCACCGTACTGGGAGGTTCGCGCTTTAGTAGAGTATAGGACTTTCAACCGAAAAGTCGACCGTTCAGTCCTGACCAACGACAGCTGTGTTGAGTCCAAGGGCAAACCACGTAATCCAGGTTGTCTGCGTAGGGGCACGCTGGCGTTGTGTACTAAGGTGTACTGTACACCCATGGTGCTCATGACTTCAATCGCTGCTAACACTGCCTGTGCCGAGTTTGTAATTTAGAAAGTTGCTTGTTCGCTCCTCTGTGGTTCTCTCCGGATTCTCTGATGTCCTCCATTTGTAAAATTGTGCGACACAATGTGACCCTGGCTGTTGAAAGTATCGTTAAACCTTAATAAACAAACAAGCATGCTGACAAGCCTTACTGAAGTTAACTGTTAGACTTTTCACACACTTTTTAGGACACTAAACGTACTCGTTTCATTTGTCTATCATTTGAGAGCGCGGTGGCTCAGTGGTAGACTGTTGGACTTCTATGCTAGAGGTCCCGAGTTCGATCCCCGTCCGGGACGACCCGTTGTGTCCTTGGGTAAGGCACTTTATCCCGGTTGCCTACTTGGGGGCACGGTGACGCAGTGTACTAAGGCGTACTGCACGTCGATGGTGCACATGTCTTCAACCGCTGTAACCCTGCTTGGGCGGTGCTTGAACAGAGTTAGAATGTTGAGGAGCTGACAGTTGCTCGTCGTTGCTCGGTGGCTCTCTCCGGGTACTCCGGCTTCCTCCACCCGTAAAACTGTCACGGTCACGATTAGCCATTGTGCAAAAGTCTGTGACTTTAAAACCCCAATGAATAATAATAAATAGTCTATTATTTGTCTATCAACGATGAAGCATCTTGCCAGAGCTTTGAGAGAAGCATTTAGCCCATTATGGCTCCTGCTAGGACATTATATATGCAATGCACTAATACAGATTCATTTTTACTTTAAATTCTGTATTTATGGGTTGTTAATGATTGGTAGTGACATTAATGAAATGAAGGAAAGTGCACTTCAGATGCAGATCGGATCAACGGCAGTTCTTTACACAAATGAACCTGAAAACATGTTGCATTTCAATTAAACACCCGTCACGTTTTAACGATAATATGATCGCTTCCAGCAGTTACTTCACTCAAACAAGGTAACCTTGTCGACTAATGTTTACTGATCGTCATCAAATCAAAACATACGGGAAACTACATATAAACCGACTGGCAAATAAGTATTGAGCTCTTATCGCCTTGACACAAGTTAAGTGGACTGTGTTGTGGTCCGTTGCTGTTTATGGGATGTGAGTTGCTTTTGTTTGCCGTTCCTCGTACAAGGCAAAAATGGGACTTTATGGTTTCGAACAGTATGTCCCTGTGGGCGCATTCTTACCTACCAATGATTAGTTTGTAAAACCTTGATCTAAAAAATGCTTTCCATTATCTGCTAAACATACTGACATGTTTTATTATGTTACGAACATCCATTAAGGGGCGTCGCGAAGACGACCAATTGTGGGGTGGAGGTAATCCTATTTAGCCCGAAGTCATGACTCAAGTCGCCAATGAAGAAATATTCCAACTACATCACCAAGGCGAAGGCATGCCTTGATGATGTAGTTGAAAATTTGTCAGGAAGGATTATTTTTTACAAAAACCCAGGAAATTGGTTTGAGGATAATTACATGTAGTAGTTGATATTTAAGACTCCAATACACATGAAAATTTCTTGACTGGAAAATGATTGGGAGGTTCACACCTACACCCCAACCCCACCCCGCCTTAGGTATACACTTGCGTCCATCGTGGTTTATAAGTAGTAGCTACTTGGCTCTTTTAACTCTATACCTAAGGCGACAAGAAGGCGACACTTACAAAAACAATTCCCCAAAAAGTAGAAAAATTAAGAACATGGCTTATGACACTATCGTAGTAATCCAGCAGAGGAAGATCATGAAGTTGTCAATAGGGGCATCCCACAAAATCTGAGGGGGAAGACACACCACGTGTGTAAGCTAACAAATCCCCCATGTACTGTTCGAGAAGAGGGAGACCTCCATACTTAGGACCTACACAATACAATTCACTTTGACCAAAGAGAGATGGTAATACAAGACATGGAATATGCTTGCAGGTCCTTTTAAAATAATCAGCTCAGAACGCAAAATCGGGAAAGTGACGACGGAAATAATAATTCAAAAATATAGTGAATAAACATCAGTGGAATGAAAACATATATATTTTTTTTAATCCGAGAAGCACATTTTTAAGGGAATTAATCAACTCTTAACCCTTTAGCCAGCGCAAAGATATCAAAAGTTGTTTATTTTAATTATATATTTTCAAATCTTTCACAAAATGACAACAGACCCATATCATGTGACCCCTCGTTGGGACGATCTCTACGAGCTCGTTCTAATGAGTTGTCACAGGATATGGTTTTGTTAGAGAGCTGAACGCGTTTAAATTGCCATGCACTCTCTACTGTTCCTCTGACATGCGGTCGTTATTTTTTTGGAACGAAAGACCTTGTTTCATTTGAAAAATGAATGAAATATTACATATATATTATTATTTGCATGCACATATTTCATGTTGCTGGGTGATGTTTCTGCGGGTGAATTTTGGACTCTGTATTGCTGAAATCATTTAACCCTTTAAACTCTGTATGCATAATTGTTTGCGAAATGAAGCATATTTCCATTAATGACAAGAGGGCCTGTGGGATTAATTTATTACTGGACCTTCCCACAAATACAAAAGAGATCGCATATTTTTATTGCAATTTTTCTGTTGAGCAATTCCATTGAGGAACTCTGTGTTAAAAGAGTTAAATTATGACATGCAGGATAGGCAAATTTGATAAAGATCTTTAAATGGTTTTGGTTGTCTGTGCCTTTAACCGACATAAGCATTCTTTTGAAAGAACTGAAACGAGGCAACATCTTATAAGAAGGTGTTTATGGACTACAATCTTCGGTAGACAATACCAAACCATCGAAGACCACGCTAATTTTATGTAACGTATGTTTTAAATGCGTTCTCTTTCAAATGACGCGGAAAAGCGTCCTCTGTATTTTAATTCGGCTGCTATCTCCAGTCCGAGGAAGATCTATAAGGGAAAAATAAACTGTAAACCAGTAGTGTGTACTACAGATGATGTTGAGAGTATTTTAGTGTCTAGTTGACATAAAGCGAGAGTGTGCTGTTGCGAGTGTGTTAGTTCCATACGAAAGTTTACTTAACCGGTAGAGTGCTGAATTATTTTTGGCTATCAATTTTTGTACACATGTCGTTGCCTTGTTACAATTTATGGGAGAGTGCCAGCTGGCACTCTCCCATAAATTATAACAAGGCAAACCCTTACAGACTAAATAATATCACTTCAAAGATAATACAAAGCACATCCACTGAATATGAGCCTTCAAGCTGTGGTACCTGCGCTTCAGAATAAAGCCCAAATATGGGCTTTCAGCACTCTACCAGTTAATAAAGTTTCTAACTTCATAGAACGTTTATTCATACTTGGATAGTCAGTTTATGTTTGTGTTTTGACGTTTAACGATACTTTCAACAACCGCGATCAGTCAGTAGTTCGAGTTGGTCTTCTCGGATTCAATGGTCAGGTCACTGCAATACTGCCGAATGATTAGAAGGGTACGTTCCACAGACCAAACGTTTGTGGGATGAGAAAAGAGAAAGCAACCGAGAAGAATAAAATTCTTGATAAAACAAACATGGTGCAACAAACTTTCAAGATAAACTTTCTTGAGTTTTGGTTAGGGCTCCACTTGTTTTTTCATACAGTGACACAACTAGGGCATTTTGTGTAAGCAACTTCTCAAGTGTACATTAAACCACTTTCTCAAATTGTTCAGTATGGAATATAATTGTATTGCGGGTGTCCCTTTGCTGTTTTGATATATAATTGTATATGTATATATATCTTTCATTGAACCATTGCTTTTGGGTTCCATTATTTAATGTGCCACAGAACCAATTTTGGTTCTATAATGGAACCAATTAAATTTGGTCCTAATTTGGGTTCTATTTTTGTTCCATATACGTGACGAGGCATGGAACCAATTATATACTATAATGGAACCAATTAAATTTGGTTCTAATTTGGGTTCTATTTTTGGTTCCATGTACGTGACGAGGCATGGAATCAATTTTGGTTCTAAAATAGAACCAATTAAATTTGGTTCTAATTTGGGTTCTATTTTTGGTTCCATATACGTGACGAGGCATGGAACCAACTTTGGTTCTATAATAGAACCAACTAAATTTGGTTCTAATTTGGGTTCTATTTTTGGTTCCATATACGTGACGAGGCATGGAACCAATTTTGGTTCTATGATAGAACCATTTAAATTGGGTTCCGTAATAGAACCACTTAAATTTGATTCTATTTTTGGTTCTATAATAGAATCATTTAAATTGGGTTCTATAATAGAACCATTTAAATTTTGTCCTATAATAGAACCATTTAAATTGGGTTCTATAACGGAACCATTTTATATTGGTTCTATAATGGAACCATTTAAATTGAGTTCTATTTTTGGTTCTATAATGGAACCATTTATATTTGGTTCCATTATGGGTTCCATTCTTGGTTCCATGCTTGGTTCCATATACGTGACAGGGTATGAAACCAATTTTGGTTCCATATAGAGCCTACATTTTTTGCAGTGTATGATACTTTTTTGAGTTTTGGCCTTTGTTTCACTTAAGTTTATTTCATGAAATGGGTTTGAGTTTTCTGTAATAACTCTGTTGTGTAGCATACCGTTTTAAATTCTCCAAAATTAGCGCCCACATTTCTATAATTGTGTCAGAATTATGTGAAAACTGTTTACCAGGTTTTGCAATTGTCCACATGAAGTTTAGTCGCATTTTCTGAAACACAGTTACAGCCCTAATCTGAGGAACTTCAAAAATCACATCGAGTTTGCAAATGAAAACTAACCTTTGTCGACAGTATCGAATACCAAACTGTCGACACAGATTCCTCTTCTCTTGCGAAGTTTGTATACATGGTACTGAAGGTCGTGATCTTATCTATACCTATACAGCAAAGTTGTGGGTGTGTATGTGTCTGTGATATACTCGAGGAGTGATCATTTATTCGTGTTCAACTTAGGAGCAAGTGTACTACCCCAAAATGCGGGCAGAATAGTATTGCTCAATTCGGATTTTTTCAATCTACGACTTTTTCCATTTCTTTTTTAAACCCGCAGAATGCTCATCATTTCTCAAGCGACTTATCTTCCTCAGTCGACAGTTGCTTATGTCACGACGGAGAATGTCGGGTGACACGGCATTTTGTTGTTTAACATCTCTAATGATTCACATCCGAGTGCCATCGACCGTCGTTTTTTTAACTAGTCTGTTTTTAGCTGTACTGTTTTCAAGCTTCAGGTATAACATATCTGTCTGGGCGATGCGGGAAAAACAACAAACATTTTGGTGTAAACCTAAAGCTCAATGGGAATACTAAGAATACCAGGGAAGTCCCCTAACAAGGACGCTACAATAAGAAAGGTATCGCAAAAGATATTGACACGGCGAAAATGTCCGTATTTTTTTTTCTCGCCCTCCACCCTGCACCGAACTGACCTCGGCTTGGTAGGAGCCAATACTCCCAGATATTCCCAACGAGGTTTAGACTGTACTGCATTATATATAAACTCATTTACTCACTTCCAATCTTTAGGTGATGATTCACCTTATAATGGTAATGTGCACCTCTTCCTTTTGGTTCCTCTCTAATAATTTTTGTTCGAGTTTTAGTCTTTGTTATGTTGGAATATTTTGGCTGAAGACTGTTTTTACAATGCGCGAATATATGACAGGGAATTTGTTTTTACTTGAAGAACTTTCTTGTTTAGCTGCGCTACGCGTCTTTGTGCTGTGTTTTATTGAAATAATGGGAAATATATTAACTATTCAACAGCGAGCTTATGAGATAAAGCGTGTTCCACATTCTTTTCGAAACTTATGCACTCCGTCCACACAATTCGAGCTGAGCCTCGTTAACCCTTTACCCAACGAATCGCCCACATCCGCCCGCGTAATATGCAACTTCAGCAGTTGAAAAAATATTATTTTTCTAAAAATTTCAATAAAACCATATCATGTGGCCTCTCGTTGGAACGAGCTCGTTGAGCTCGTTCCAACGAGGGGTCACATGATATGGATTTGGTGAAATGTTTTGAAAAATTTAAAAAAATGATATTTAAAATAATAAATTTTTTATATCGTCTGCGTTGGGTAAAGGGTTAAACCACTGTTCAGGTAGATTTTAGTGAACTAGGTTCATGGATTTCGTCAGGTTCGTTCCAATGAGTGGTCATAAGCTGTATTTTAAGATAAAAAAAATAAATATACTCAGTGATTCAATATTCCTTGTGAAGGTCGTCTATTAATGGCGTTTGGTAAACTATTAACAAAGTTACAGTTTCAAGTTTCTGTTCCTTCTAACAAACTCTCATAAGTAATCTAAAACGAAGTTACCATTGAAAAGGCAAGTTCAGATTGGTCGCCACTCGTATCCTTTCTAATTCGTCTCTTTTCACCTCAGCTAACCGTAAATTGAAATCTGAATCCATCATCTCAACACCCTAACTTCACCAGTTTCAGATTGACGTTATCTGGTCTTTGTCGGGTGTTCAAATGGATTTTACTTCTAATCTGTATCGTGGAACTGAATTCGGGTTTCATGTCGGATTCTACCGAGACGGATCGTTGGTCTTACACCGTCAATTATCCAAAATTAAAATTTCAAAACAAGGTTTGTGAAAATTAATGGTATCCGACCTGGGCGTGGTCAATTTTAACGAACCGATCTGTTGCAGATTTATGGATAAAAGATATGAAACCCACTAGATAGATTAATTATAATGATTATATATATTTTTCCGGTAAATTATGTGAACTAGACAGTTGCTCAATCGAATAAATTGCTGTTGTATCGATGCAGTAATTGCCCGCTTCCTTTGCTCAGGGTGAATGTACTGTTTCTGTTAGGAAATCTATAGATTCAGTTTTCCAATGTTGTGATGTATTGGAGCATGTGATGATTCGTGTATATAAAATATATAATAGTAGTATTTTATGCACCTATATTATCACCGTTGTTTGACTATGGCATAGCGGAAGCAGAATCTTCTACAACTACTGTTAAAATGGTTGATGCGATTATTTTTATAGAACTGTACGCATTCTAAATATACCTTTTGTAAACAAGCAGGTAGTTAACATCGCCGTAATTATTTCATACTATATGGCATTGCAATTATGGCGCGTAGTCGGGTATCTATTGTGGCGGAGTAGTCGCACAGGTACTTCTTGGGGGGGGGGGGGGGGGGGCGCATTTCTGTTCTACAGACATATCACGAACTTCGAAGTCTTGACTTGGGACAGGTATGGAAGTGGCGTGTCTCTGGTGTTGGTGGGACTTGAGGGGAAATTTTTGAACAATCATAAATCTTTGAAAAAAATCCAAAGGCGCTATGTGCAGACATTTTAAGGCTTGAAAGAACGTTAATTTTCACCAAGCGTGGTATGTCATTTCATTAGTTTCCACCTTGTAATTGTGAAGATCTTAAATACAGTGCACATTTCTTAGACTAAGATAATCAAAAATAGCGAGTGAAAATTATTTCCGGTAATGTATTACATTTCATATCCGGACGATGTTTTGGTACTTCCATTTTCGTTTGAAAATTCGTATATTCGTATCTATATATTCCCAAGCAAATTGATGGGAATCAACTTACTGGGGTCACTTCACAATTAGAAAAAAAAACTGCTCATTCCTAAAACTTCAGTTTGCAAAGACATCAGGTCAAAAGAAGCGAATTAGATTCCAAGTAAAGGAAGATGTGATAAAGAACAAAACCATTATCACACCCAGACTCATAATGTTAAAATTGCTTTTTACTCGTGGTCAGATCCAATTTCATTCCATTAAACTCGTGCGTTAAAAGAGTAAAGCACAACGACTACCAACAACATTCTGGAGGTAGTCCCAGGTGTACACAGTTGTATTCTCGCGCAAAACTTGAACCCAAGCCTCTTGTCATCTGTTTATATTTCGTTTGTTATGTATAAAAAACCCACATTTTCATTTTCAACTATTGTTTCAATACAAATAAGTTACTGAAAATACCTCATCGGGGACTATTTTTGGGCTGATGCTCAGCCAATCTACTCAATGTTTAACATAGTAATTTGAGGGTCTGCATAAATCGCCGTTTGGTTCTCGATAAATTTTGTTTTAGATGAAGAGATAAATAAAATATATAACTCTTTCGATAATGCAACTGGGATTTTTTCTAATGCAACATTGGAATTTTTATTTTTTAAATCCTATTTTA
This sequence comes from Pictodentalium vernedei, assembly GCA_031216915.1. Classification (NCBI taxonomy): domain Eukaryota; kingdom Metazoa; phylum Mollusca; class Scaphopoda; order Dentaliida; family Dentaliidae; genus Pictodentalium; species Pictodentalium vernedei. Next base: position 93,891,438 of record CM062291.1, on the reverse strand, counting down.
CGACTTTAACCCTTTACTCAACAAAGACGATATCAAAATTTATTATTTTAAATATCATTTTTAATTTTTTCAAAAGATTTCAACAAAACCATATCATGTGACCCCTCTTTGGAACGAGCTCGAAGAGCTCGTTCCAAAGAGGGGTCATATGATATGGTTTTGTTGAAATTTTTCGAAAAATAATATTTTTTAAGCTCCTGAATTTGCATATAACGCGGGTGGATGTGAGCGATTCGTTGGGTAAAGGGTCAAATAAAGTAACTAGCAATGTTTCCCACAATGAAATTAAAAATTCAAATAAGATTGAATTGGTTAAATTCCTAGTTGCATTACGGAAAATATTTGCAGTTTAAAATTTTGTTAATTTGACAGCAGCTTGTAGAGGGTTAAGTGTCAGATGAGAGAACTTACACAAACGAAAAAATAAGTTGCACCCCCTGAAAGAAATCTCGTCCTTGTGTACCGATCATCTCATATTACAAAATAAATTTGTAGCTATGGACAAAAGTGGAAACGAATTTGATGAACCGAATATTTTTAATTCATTTGTATTTGAGGTTATATAGGTCGATATGAATGACCTTACAGTAATTTCGATTTCCGTTCCGTAATCAATGTTTCTACACATGACATCCATGGGCTAGAAGATTAATTTATTTTCCATTTAATACACATGCTTCGAGATAATCTGTCAGTTGTAACGACGAAAATTATCTTTCCGTCTAAATTAGATTTTCACAGAGTTCAATTTTATATTGATTAAATGTGAACATTCAATCCTAGTATGTCATTATTAGCTCACACACCCTCAGAGAAGATAAATAATGTCGGAACGTGCCTGATTAACCTTTGCTGGCTATAGTCCATGCTTCCGTGTTAAAAGGATTTATCATACTGCGTGAAACATTGCAGTCAATAAGGCCCGTTATTTTCGTCGCGTCGAATCCAGTTGTATTAGATTCGTCTGAAATCCGTCAAATCTTCATCTGATATATACGGACGGACTGCTGTCGCGTCGAATTCAATTGACGTACGACAATGTTTGAGTCTACATGCTAATCTTATGTGATATATACACATATATTTTAACTGTACACATATAGGAATACATTATACTGTGGCTTAATTTTATTTATACGGACGCTCCATCGTCGCACTGAATTTATTTGGAGATTGTCTTTCATATGATAAGGTTTATAAGTTTGACCTGCATATACAAGCATATTTATTTGCAACTTATAGTGCTTAAATGGGGCAATATGATGCATAATGTTTTAAAAGAAAATTGACGAGTACACGCTAAAAACCAAAGTGTTAAAAACTACACTTGAAGTGCTGTATTTTAGACTTACTAAGTGCTGAACTAGCACTTTGTTCAAGTGTAGATATCCCAGAACTTGACAGGTGTTACAATAATACCGCTTGACAAGTGTAATGTCGCGACACTTAAAAGGAAACAACGCAGATGACGCGGATCAGGCTCGAACTCTCGAGCCTGATCCGCGTCATCTGCGTTGTGTCATTTTAATTATGTATCCACCAAGCGCAAATCAAATTATGGACGATTCTGGAAGAACCACCAATGCTAGACACATGGGAAGTGCCATCCATTCAAGTTTCAGATGTCTGACGATTGTAATGTCTAAGTGCTTAAAGCATTGCACTCTGAGTGTTAAAATCAAACCCTAAGAGTTAGAATGGGTTTAACACATTGAAAGTGTCAGTTTGGACACTTTAGTTTTTAGTGTGTAGTGCCTGTATAGCTTACTTGACTGCCTCCCTTCCCCAACCCTAAACAAAGGAAGAAAACCAATCCCACATTTGAATTAGATCCGTGTGGGTTATAGACGACGCATCACCGTCGAGTCGAATTCAATTCCACTGCGAAGTTACTGAAAATTATAGATTACGTCACGACATTCTATGTTTCTGGATTAGCATTTTATCATTTCATTTGCATTTAATTCGAGTCGACGGTGATGCGACGTCTATATCCAACACGGATTTATTTCAAGTTTGGGAATTAGATTCGTCTGGCTGACACGAAGATTCGTCTGAAGTGCGTCTACTCGCATTTAATGTTTATCTACGCCGCACTATCGTCGCCTCGAATTAAATTAATTGAATTCGACGCGGCGGTAGTGCGACGTATATAACACGCCCAAAAAGATGTGGTTTTGTCTCATTTAACCACTGATCTTTGTACAACTGGATTACTGGAATGTCCATGGTCGTAAATAGGAAAGTGACCTATCCGCCGCCATCTTAGGGAGGGGGCATTCAGTGTTTTAATTGACGATGCCAAAGAAAAAAAATTTCTCGAAAATGTTTAGTTTGTCGACGCCTCGCAATTATCGATCGCTTTTAAAACCCTTACCCTACGTAGCGGCAAAAAACCGGCTAGCGCTGTTCTCAAAAATCGCCAATTAATTTTCATTATTTTTTCGTTTTTTTTTGGTCTCAAAAACATAGGTTATGACCCCTCTTTGGAACGAGCTAGTCGAGCTCATTCCAATGAGGGGCCATAACCTGTGTTTTTGAGACAAAAAATGAAAAGCATTAGTTATTCAAGATTTTTTTGCAAGTGTCGTCTACTTTTCACTTTAGGTAAAGGGTTAAAGGATATACTTCGATCTTCGCGACAATGCAAATTGAATATCTACAACATATTTCAGCTATTAGTGACAAAACGTAAGTGTCGAGATAGGAAAGTTGAGTTGGCAAGTCACTATAACGAGTTTGGCAAGTCATTATAACTAGTTTCAAAGTCATTACAACGATTTGAAAATCGTCAGATCAAATGGCAAGTCGTTATAGTGAGCTGGCAATTCGAGTTGTAACGAGTTGACAAGTCATCATAATATCAAGGCTGATATGTGTTTCTAACGAGTTGACAATTCGTTTTAACGAGTTGCTTGTTCCCAAGAATGTTAACAGTTCTTTCTTACGGAATGGCCCCGGTGTTCTTTTATAACGTCAGGCGTAGAGGGTCCCAGAAATATCACTTTATACAGGGGCGTCGCTAAGGGGGTAAGTGTGATACTCCCACCCAACCCCAATATTTTTTCCAGTCTGGATAAGAGTCTCAGATATCCCTTGCTTGGCGATCATATACTTTCTTATGAGAGTAGTTTTCGTACTTGGACTTGTGTCACACGCACAATCGGTCATACAAAATGAGGACCTGTAATATTCGATTCGTGGTTTTGTGGGCACAATGGGAGCGCGGTGGTTCAGTGGTTACGACATTGAACTTCAAATCGAAAGGTTCACGATTCGATCCCTGCCAGGGGTAACTGCGTTCTGTTCTTGGGCAAGCCACTTAATCCCGATTACCCATGCGGAGAACGCTGGTGGGGTGGAGGGGAGGGGAGCTGTGTTCTAAGACGTACTGCACGTCCAAGGTACACTTGTCTTCAACCAATGCGATAACTCTGCTTGTGGAAAGGTAGAACGTTGGAGAATTTGCGAGTTGCTCGCCGTTGTTCGGCGATTGCTTCCTCCACCAGTAAAACGTCTCCGACACCTGGTGACCCTGGCTGTCGAAAGTGTCGTTAAACCACAATAAATAAATAATTAATTAAATAAATAAATTGTGTGCACTGTATAACTAATCTGGAGTACCGGTATGGTACATTTTAAACAACATTAGAATCTCTTCAAATTTGTTTGATGTCCGGTAGGGGGACAACTGTGGTGGACCCAGAACATCGATATTACAATTTTAACAGATGGACATTGACATCATTTGTTTCCTTTGATGTATTTAAGAACATTTTTGAATTACAGTCTTGCGGATCTTCCGTTGAACTGTAACTTGTACAATCATAACAATTGTACCCATTGTGCTCAGGATACCTAGTGGTTTTTTGACTGGGCACCATTAATATCTCATTCATTACTGCAGAGAAATCTCAGTTTCCACTCGTTTTCACTCGCGGCTTAACCTACTCAAAACAGTGTGTATTATTTTTATTACACGCCTGTTCTTTAAAACTCCCATCTACAACAACATTAAACTATGCAGAAAATGAAAATCCGTTCCGCACACGGAAATCGTTGACGGACTATTTTTAAATAGAAGCGAAATAGCACTGAAGTTTTCTACAAATCGTGACCGCAATTACAATTTGAATCGCTAGCGATAGCTAGAAATCGACCCTGTGTTCTATGTGCCAGTAGACACATAGAACACATTAGAACTCAGGAGACAAAATAGTACCACGGGTCCCCTCGCAAATGTGGTTGGCAATAAAATGTGTTATTTTTGTTGATAGTTGTCAAATGAATTGCTTAGTGTCCTTCTAATAATTGTTTTCATGAACGGGAAGGCGTGTAATAAACACAGAACGACACGCGCGTGTGAATTAACTGGCCTCTCGTTTTATCCTTCCGCACTGGCATTCATGCCACTTCGATTAACCTCTTCACACGCGTGTGTCGTTCTGTGCATTTATTGTATGCATTGCGATTCTTTAACTGTTTGTGTGCTACATTATTTTCTGTGGTCTGAATTTGTTCATTAAAATTTGGTTATTACAAATTATTGGAGAGTGTCCACAAGTACTCGCCAGTTATTTGTATTAAAACAAAGTTATGTAAACAAAATATTATTGGTGTTTGACCAGATATGAAACAAAAGCAAGGAAAATGTTGGCTTTTGCTCTGGTTTCCTCATTTTTCTGAAAGCCCTTAAAGTGGCTTCTAGACTCAACCAGTTAATTGCAATTAAAACATGTTTTAATTGCAATCAAACCAGCCAAACTCCGAAAACGCCCAGCGATATGGATTTAAACTTTCTGCCTAATGCATATCACTTCTGAAGAAACATTTTCTTGTATCTATCGTAACAATAGATATTATCGAAAAAATATGTGTTTGATATATCTCGCTACTTTAAGCTAGCATTTCACATATTACTTTTATCAGTCCCTTCAAGACCCTTCCGCCATCCATGCCTGGTGTGGCAAAGACTTACAGAGACTGTGTTAGTATCTATCTTTACATCGTTCAGCTACAGACTATCCCGCGATCGTGATAATCAGTTTTTTTTTTAATTTGCCGCTATGTGAACGCTATAAATGTTGATACCCTTTACAACAGGCGTATCATTAAACCTTTCAGAACTGGCTACGTCGTCGTATCATGAAAAGAATGGAATGCATTTTACTATGCTTTTTATGCAAAACGGAATCGAGAATGAGATATCTGACGAAAAGCACATACTCTCTCTTTTCTACTTTCTATTGTTGACCCACTGAACGCTGATGTCGAAATATCAACGTTTCATGCTGCAAATTTTCTCCATAAAGCAACTGGGAATTTAACAATTCTCTATTGTATGGCAGGGCTTAATGAGCTTTTGTAAAATAAGATTGAATTGGTTAAATTCCTTGTTACATTATGTGAAGTATTTGCAGGCTGAAATTATAAAATTTCTACATCAGTGTACAGAGGGAAAAAGCACAACAGTTCTTTGCTCAAATTGCCTCTTTGTTAAACTGCCATGGGATTTTATATTTATCACCATTTTAATTTTCTGAAAATTTGAAAATACACTTCAGCTGTGAAAAACAACAACTGAATTTGAGTACTTTATCTTTATACCATATTTCGAGAACCACGCATTAAATGAGCTCGGTGCGTCTGTTTCACTGTGTAGGAATGTCATTTTAAAAACAAATGGATGAATGCATTTTTGAGGGGAGAAGTGGGTGAAAGTGTGATCACTGCGCCCCGACGAAATATAATACGATTTATAATATTTTTTGTTCAAACTAGAGAAAAACAGCGAGAAAAAATAATGAAAAAGGCTGCTTTTGCATTTTTATTTGAATATATTTTTAGATCCAGTCGAACACTATATTAACAGAAGTTATAATGACCACAATAAATGCCAATAAATCATCCCTGTACATATTGTTGTCTGTCAGCACTATGTGGACACAGATTAATAACGCATGGAATCTAATAGTGTTACAAAAATAGCATTTTCAATCAAGAAGAATGACTTTTTGAAAACGTTGTGTATTCGGTAAATGACATGGTGGATTGTGTTAAGGTGGTTTGTGTTGTGGGTGAAAAGAATTCAGAATTTAAATCGTATCATGTAACGATTCCAAGGTTTAGAGTTTGAGAGAGAGAGAGAGAGAGCGAGAGAGAGAGAGAGAGAGAGAGAGAGAGAGAGAGAGAGAGAGGGTAATATTTGCTAGAAGTTACCGTGTTTGGTGCCTGTTTACCACCGTGAGCATGCTATATCTTTTTAGTGTTATTTTATATGAAACTGTCCTCCAATACATACAAATAGAAGACAAATACGAACAACTTCGAAGTCAAAGGTCGAGTCGATTGGCCTTAGATGTTGTACAGCAGCTGCTTTGATACTGACAGCTAGAATGATAAAGAGCAGGAAAAGTCCTATCACTCGAGCAGTTATTTCTGATCAAGTCTCATCTGCAGGAATAGTCAGACGACACATGGCTAGAAATATCTGCTAAGCCAACTCGTGATAACTTGTTATGTTCAAAAGATCTCATATATGATCATGCGATGTAGATTTATCAACAGTACTTTATATTACAAGTTACAGAGCATGCTAGTCGAATGGTATGACGTGGTTAAAAGTAAGGTACCATCCAGCGCGCTTTAAACATGTAGAAAACCTCATTTAACATCCTCAAATTATTATGAGTTAACCTACATGGCGGTAAAACATTTTGGCCTCATTCCTTTTAAGAACGGGCGCGGTTCCTGTTTTATTACCCCATCGGATCTTTCATCAGGTGATAATGAATTGAAGTCTAGCCAGTGTCACTACGTTATACCCCAAAGTAAATCACCGCAAACTCACATACTCTTGTAGATCATAAAGACATGGAATTCTAAGATGTACAGCACATAGAAGGTAGACGTGTTGTCAGCCCACTTGATTCTATCTCATGCTCGGCTTTTGGTTGGTTGGTAAGATCGATATATCAACAGGTACTGCGTTGTCGCAGCTTGGTGTTACCTTTCTCGTATATTCTGTTTTCAGTAGAGGGTCAAAACGTCTTTTTCGCCCCCCCCCCCCCCCAGGTCCTTAGTGTAACACAAATGCTCCGACCACATGGAATGCGATTGGCTTCGTGGCTGCATGTTCAGCATATTCGGGTTGGCCGCCTTGACTATATTGCAAGGGTAGTTTTCGTGATGTATAACCTATATTCCACTCCGCTCCCCGACGAATGCGATTGTTGGCCATATTGCGGCAATAGTCGGCCTGATCGTCGACTATTGTAGAAATTGTACCAATCATCGCAACTAGTCGAAGGAACATTCCAGTGTGATACTTGTACGAATAAGAATAATACAGAGAGGCTATCAGCACTGTGCAGTTTTTTGGTAAGCTTTATCGCATCGATATGAGAACCATCTTAATCGCCATTCCCGACTGGGTGGGCTCGATACATCTCGTCATTTTGGTTTATTTCACACAAATCTAAACTAAGGTCAACAATATTCGTTGAAAATGAATTGATACATTTGCTCAACGACGAGGGTGTAAAAAATGTAATTAATTGTTGGTTTATGGATTTAGAGAACACTTTCTATCGTGAGGTGGAAGAAGAGGATACAGTTCTCACCCAGTCTCGCTTTCGATTTTGCAGTATCAAACTGCGCACGTTTTGCTCGTATCAGCAGTGTCATACTCCATCTGATGCTAAAGGATAGATTTGATGACCGAAATCTTGTCCGTATCAAAGATATAATAAAATAGATGTCGAGAAGGAAAATTTCTTTTTCAAACTACTATGAACTTTAGTAACATCTCTAACAGAGGTATGACCTCTCAAGATTATATATAGTAGCTATTAATATCTTAACTAATAATCGAAGTGTGTCACCAGCTGACGTATATTGCACCTACCGCCATCGTAGATAGAGATTATTGGCCGCATTGTGATGATGTCTATGACCGACTATCTCCACAATATGACCAACGCTCCCCACTAGATGTTGAAGTAATGCGCTATTCCTGCAGTTTGTGCAAGCAAAAATGTTCGTCGCCCGAAAATTAGCAATGGGCAGCGAGCGCTAAAAAATCACCTTCTCAACCCCTATTCTGGATAGAAGGCCTATGTATATATATATGGCTAACGCTCGCAACCGGCTATCGAAATAACGCGCTATTATAAGCCAATTCCGGTAGTTTTAGTAAAGAAAATGGTCGTGGCACGAAAATTAGGCAAAAGTTCTGCAGTTAGGCGGGCGCAGAAATATCTTCTCAGTCATTTATGTACGCAACATCTGCAGCATAGATAGGCATGTCGGTTGACATTTTTAGATATCTTTGTGACAGGTGTATAAAAACAGAAAAGAAAATGGATGAATATGATTACAAAAAAAAATTATTGGCATTGGGTATTGTTACTGGCTAAAATGTCTGTGTCAATTCGGCGCCAGAATAAAAAAAAAATAAAAAATAAAAATTAGCTCTTGTCGGGCAATGAAATTCTGGCAATGTGCAGCCACTGGTAATCTCATGCAGACCTCTAACCTATGACGCTTCTGAGGGATTGACGTACAGGGCCGTTAAAATTTCCCTCTGCATTCCCAACGTCCATTGTGCCAGCGTCAGTATTGCTATTGCTATCATGTGCTGGAGGCAACTATTTTCACACTACGAAGGCTACAGTCAAGAAGTCCATTTACTGCCGGTATTGTTTCGTGGGTTTTCTGACTTTGGTGGTTCGTAATATGGCGAAAAGAAAAAAAGAAGTTTAACCTAAACAGTTGCACCTAGTTAATTGCCATCTGCGTGAACAGGTAGACGATATTGAACTGAAACCCACTGCTAGCGCTCAAAGCTTCTTTACTTTCAATAAATTCTCTGTTGTTTTCCAGGCCTCGTGGAGTAAATTTCGTGCTCTGTTTTTACACATGTACTCGCCTAATTGTATACACCCTGTCACTTATCGACAGAGGATCACATTATGTATCGGGTAGACCGAGTTAATGTTGAAAGTTGAAAGTCAAAAGTCATTTTACCTCTGTAGATTCGTCCGCATCCTCTTGATGGCTTATTAGCCATTATCAATACATGGAAGAGGAATAGAAACTTTCCAGTGAATCCTCTAAGAATAGTGTATTTAGTAACTGAAAACTATCTACAAATTGTGTTCCTCATTACGTTTGGGGCCATTACAGTTGAATAAACCAGAAAGGTTTGTTCAAAAACATCCCATTCCATTTCACTACTAGAAGTAATTCTTCTAAAAACATATTCCCCTCAAAGGTATTCTCAACTGCAGTCATCAAACAGTATATTTTGGAGAGAATATATGAAATTATGATGTTTTCAGTTTGTCAGTTTGATCAAATAGGTGGTGTTGGGTTTATTTACTTTTGTTTAGTGTCGGGTGGGTTTATTGGTGAACTGGTATGATCTTGCATATCGACTACCCCGATAACACTGAATGTAGAAACACTAGGGTCCTGCGAAACTTCGAAATTCGATTCAAATCGAAATCTTCCCGATGATTAAATTTGATTCTAATTGTCTCGATAATTCGATTCGATCCGGATCGCGCCATTTCGGAAATTTTCGAATCGTCGACATGTTCTCAAAATCCTTCCAAGTGTTTCCTCTTGAATTCTTCTATCACAGGGTCTCCTGCGCAGAAGACCCGATGAGAGAAGAAGAGGTTCTGTTTCCGAAACTACTTTCATTCCGTTCTGGAACATTCCGCTTTTTTATTGATTTGCTCAAACAGTCGAGTCGACTTTACATGCAATACCTGAATGGGCATGACAATATCTGAGGATGTAGGAAGGTGCAGTACCTATACAACTTGAAAAAATTCGCGATTCAATTTAGGTTCGGTTCGATTCGTCTGGCTGATTCGATTTGGGATTCAATTCGACCCAAAATTTTAGATTCGCAAATTTCAAAGTATCACGACATTTTGTTTGGTTCTAATGTTTTAATTGTCTAAATACTGATATATTTACACTTGAGAAACTGTCAACACGACTTGGTATATTAACACTTTACCATACTCGACTAGGAAATATCACTTGCAAAATAAAAATAAGTTTTTAAATAACTGTATTTTTATCCTTTATCTCAAAAACATAGCCTATGACTCATCACTGGAACGAGCTCGAGGCCATTACTATACAACAGCTACATGGTTGGACCAATAGCATAGCTTTATAGTTAGAACTTTCAAGAGGTTCCTGACTTGATATTTATTATAACTTACTGATTAAACCCAACGCAGACGATATAAAAATTTATTATTTTAAATATAATTTTTTCAAATTTTTCCAAAAATTTCAACAAAACCATATCATGTGACCCACATGTGACCACATGATATGGTTTTGTTGAAATTTTTGGTATTTTTTCAACTGCTGAATTTGCATATTATTTGCATATGTGACCACATGATATGGTTTTGTTGAAAGTTTTGGAAAAATAATATTTTTTCAACTGCTGAATTTGCATATTACGCGGGCGGATGCGGCCGATTCGTTGGGTAAAGGGTTAAATCCCCCTAGCCTTCTGATACCTCATTAGATAAATGTAATAGCTTCATAAACAGACGTATATTTGAGGACCTTAATTAGAAGTGTGATTTCTTTGTCAGATCGACTTTATGTTCTCATCTGTGTCAACCTGTCCTAAAGCTCCCTCTTCGGATCTATATTACTGTTTTTTGGTAAGACAAATACTATCGTTTCTATTTGGACTTACGCTATAGTTTCATCTTTGACCTTTACTGTACCTCATTCTTAGAACATATGCTTTAACTGTAGACCTAGACAATTACTCCCATTATGCCTTCCTAATAAAACGCATGTTATAGCTTCTTAACTAGGCCTTTGTTGATGCTTCCTAATAAGCCTAAAACAAGAGTTTTCCAATTAGAGCGATACTTTTTCTTCTTACTTTCTATGTTTATATGGATTCGTTCTCTTTTAAGTGGATCCTAATTTATTAGCAGTGTGCTAGATCTATTTTGGTAGGCAAAACTTGTTCAAATGGATTATTCTGCCTCCTTTGATGCTAGAAACAATTAAAAAATAAAACGAATCTTCCCGTCTAGTGTTGACTCGTGATGAGTTCTCCTTGATCAGTACATACATCCAGGGGCGTCGCTAAAGGACGTTTTGGAAGGTGTGTTCCACTCCCCAATACGTTTTCAGTCGTACATTTTCGTCAGAATTGGAGTCTAAGATACGATTCTCTGTTGTTAGTAAGCAAATATTTTCTTAAAAGACTAGATTTGATACTTTAGGCTTGTGACGCACACACAGTCGGTCGTACAAATGGAGGTCTGTAATACCCGCCAGAGGTTGTTGCGGCAAATTGGGAGTATCGATATGGTAGGTGCTAATTAAATAAGACGTTGCGTCACGACCACTACATGACTATTTTATTTATTCGTGGGAGCTCGGTGGCTCAGTAGGTAGAGATGCAGGCTGAAGGCTGAGAGGTCCTCGAATCTCACCTGCGGCAACCGCGTTGTGTCCTTGGGCACGGTTGCATTGTGTACTGAGGCGTACTGCACGTCGATGGTGCACTTGTGTTCAACCAATGCTACTAACCCTACTTGTGTGGAGTTAGTACGTTGGGGAGTCTGACAGGTGCTCGCCGTTGCTGGGTGGTTCTCTCTGGGTAATCCGGCTTTCTTCGCCCGTAAAACTGTCCGACGCGAGGTGACCTTGGTTGTCGAAAATGTCGTTGAACCCAATAAATAAATAAGTTTATTTATTCTCTAATAAATGTCCAGGAAGTCTGTACTTTATTTTTTTTAAGTATAATCCCGACTGACTAATATTCTAACTATATCATCAAGGCATGCCTTCAACGAAGGCATGTCTTGATGAAAAAGTTGGAATATCTTGCAGTCGGGTTTTGTGCATTACAGTCTGGACATACACAGAACGACACACGCGCGTGAATGGGTTAATCGATATGGCACGAGTTCCAGCGCGGAAGTTTAATCCTTCGAGTTTTATCCTTCCGCGATGGCACAAGTGCCGTATCGATTAACCCATTCACACGCGTGTCGTTCTGTGTGAATTATACGCCTCCACGTCTATAAAAAAAACCCCAATTATTAGGACATTCAGCAATTCATTTGACAACTATGAACAAAAATAACAAATGTGCGAGGGGAACCCGTGTTACTATTTCGTTCCCTGAATTTCAATGTACTGGCACATAGAACACATTGGAACTCATGGGACGATTTCAGCTGTCGCTAGCGATTCAAATTGTAATTGCTTTGCACGATTTGTAGAAAATTCCAGTGAAATTCCGCTTCTATTTAAAATAGTCCGTCAACGATTTCCGTTCCGCACATATATGCGGAACAGATTTTCATTTTTCGCATGGAGTATTGTTGCTGTAGAAGGGGATTTCATAGAACAGGCGGGTACTAAAAATCAGGTTTACATCCCCAATAGGTCATCTTCAAATATATTTCAGGGCCGAGTTCCCTTTGCAAAACCTGTCTTTTCGTGAAAACTACTGACTTTTACAAAGAATTGGAAGTTAATTTACTCGATTGATCATCACATACGCCCTCCTTAAGTCATCACTCATTAATAACGTTAATATTGATCTAGGGTTCAACTGTTTGACGATAAAAAAAATTGAGTTTGCATTATTTTTACCCGACAAATAATCACGTATTAATTCTCTTTCATGTACACAAGCCACTCGCTAGATATATAGGCTCTCAAAGATTGCAACAAAGAATTGTAGCAACACAATCTTGTAATGGTAGTTTATAGTTTGTGTAAATTTGTTTGATGCTATTGATTATCGTCGAGTGTCGTGTTTATGTGTGACTTGTACACAGTGTTAGTATCTGTATAAGAAAGGGCACATTATTTTATTCTAACTTGAAACAATATTTAAGGGTTTTCCTCACAGCTGAAACCTATGCTATAGCATCCTAAGTGGACCTTTTATAAAAACCCTCTTGCTGTCGCTGAAGAAGAAGTTAAATTTAGGTCTCATTAGCCAGCTGTGGTATAGTCTGATTAGGCTGCTACAGTAAATACTCAATAATGATGCTATAATATAGGTCTGTTAGGAAGCTATACATTTGGTCCAAACAAGGATTCACAGAGTGCTGCTTTACAAAGCTACTTTAGTGTCCCTATCACCTATCTTATCACCCGTCAGAGTCATCTGCAGCAGACAAACGTCATCTCATATAACGTATACGCCCGTTACTGCTTTGAACCTCCAGCCTTAGTTGGTTGAGTTCTGGAGGCCACTACCATGGCTTTCGAAAATGAGGGCACCACGTTTTCCTTGCCCATATTAAATATTCAGCCAAAGGCAAATAATAGTTTGTTTATATAAATTTGTTCTATTACAAATTATTGGAGAGTGCCTGTGTGCCTGGCTCGTAGCTAAATGTCAGCGGACCAATGCTATAATAGACTAATTTGTAAAGAAATCTTTGCAAGATGGTTAGACAGATTTGTGTGGTCTTGGCAATGTGTTACTTGGTTGGTTTCAGAATGATGTAAAATGTATAGTATGGCTCGCAGCCTTATGCAACATTTGCTATTATGCTATCTAACATCAGTTACAGTTAATCGAAAACCATTGTAAAATTATTTTGCAGAAGGCAACTGTTCCTCTGATGTTTCTTCGGTGATGATGTTAATCTCTGCACATGCCTTGAGTGCATCAAGGCGCCCAACAAATGCTAAAGTATTGCAGCAAAAGCTTTGATGCACTCAAGAGATGTGTTAGTGATGTTTAGAAATCCAGAGAGAGAGAGAGAGAGAGAGAGAGAGAGAGAGAGAGAGAGAGAGAGAGAGAGTTTTCAGTTTTCAATTAATCAGTATCAGAGGCTGATACTGTCGCGGCATGCACCCTACAATGGACTAGAAGTTATTTGCACATTTTTGGATATACAGTTATATAAATAACGTGGTTTGACATGGAAGGGTGCTGTAAGCTGTTTCAAAGACATGGTATATTTCCCAGTGCCCCCACCCCACACGTCTAAAAACACGCTTTGTAACACAATCCATCGCACTCGCCAAGACCCGAGAATGAAGAAAATGGTAAATCTATGGTCGATTTTACAAATTTTTAATCACTGGCCCGAACCACGGAAGGGTCGGTGCTTCTTTTAATAGATTACCCACACACCACACACAGGGTTTCGAACGTGCAGTACGTGTAACATCGCAGTTTTCCAATTTTGTTGGACTTCCTGGCCATTTTGATGACATTGTTATTACAGACAGAGAATATACGCTTCTTGTACGTATATGACCCTTCCCTCCCACAACCACCACACACACACACGTTTTCATTTGGCTTCCGGCGCTTATATTGAAAATTAACCTCTTAAGAACTGCAGTGCGTCTACAGTAGCAGTTTACCATTTGTTGGACTGACTTTCAGGTGATTTTGATGACGTCATTTAGGAATGAGAATATATACATCTGTGTGTGTCTTTGAATTGAAGTGATGATGTTGTGATTGGCTATCATGTCATGGTTATTAGTGTAAGCCGGACAGATGATTATATAGTGACTGTGCAACTGTTCGATACGATATAACCCTGGCTATTGAAAGTCCCAGTAAGCCCCAGTGAGTGTACATTATGCAATCTATTCGTCCGGGGTAACTTATAAATCATTTGCTGCTCAGTTTTGGTATTGTACCATACGCTCGACATTAAATGAGCAACATCGCCATTAACCCTAAATAACGAATACAATAGTCAAAAACTGATTTTCTCATTTTTTTAAAAAGTCCGAAGTAATGGAAGACGGATTGATAGTGCTCAAAAAATGATATGCATCCGTTGTGTGCGCTTGTTGGCTTGTTCCTTTTTAAAAACGTCGAATCTGAGTTACGCAATAAAATTAAATATTAAGTATTAAAATTTGTCATTTTGTCAATAGCTGAGGGGAGAAAAAACATACAATGGCGTATAAACGTCAAAGTGACGTTACATAAAAATAAAGAAAAAATAGTGTTTTTTTTTTTTAAATTTAAGAAACTCTGCAAAAAACTAAAATTTCATAAAAATCGGCATGACTTCACTTTTTGGACGCTGGCGTGGATAACGACACCAAACAAGTTTAGAGTAGGAACTATTTGTCGGCTAAAGCTGAATAAATGCATTTTCAAATATGTTTTCAGTGGAGAGTTTATCTGAAAAGCTTCTGAAGCAGGCATTTAACGAGTGATGAGATATGAGAAAAACAAGAAACAAATCCCGTAAATGTGATATGGTTTGGAAATGGAAAAATATTTTTACGTCTTTTTTTTTAGCAATTCAAATAATTATACCTCCTTTGACTGACAAATGGGAGCTGTATCATGCAAGAAAAAGGGTAAGACATCTCTGACATGAGAACATAATCTACGCGCACTTTAAAGCTCGTGGCCTGTAAGTACGAGAGAATCTGAGACTCTTCGAGACTCCTCGAATCTTAAGACAGTCATAGTTAATGGAACTATGAGTTTCGGCGAGACTAGGGTAAGGAGGTTTAGCAGGGCCTCCCGTATTTTTTTAGAAAGCAAGAAATAAACGCATTTCATCTGTTCTGAAAAATTGAAAGATTACGAAACAGAGTACTCACGTTAAGCAATATCCGGTCTGCGGACTACTTTAGGCTTATTTGGTGGGCGTACGGTATTCAATTTTGAGTGAAGATAGACATACCATTTAAAATATAGCAAACAGATATTTACATATAAATCACACTCTGCGACTTCTATTGTCTTGCATTCTGTAACTTGTCAAGCCCTGTTGGCTTTTGTCGCTCTCTTTGAGTTTCAGGCCCGGATCACGGCTCACCTGGCCCACCAGCTAGGAATGCCTGGTAATGGGTTGAAAACTAATTACCGATGAGAGAAACTCTGTGTCCTTAGTATGTAGAGAATTCTGACATCGATATAAAGGGCGTTAATGGTTTTATGTATACCAGACATATCAAAGGCGTTTGATGTTACAATATAAACGAGGCACCACACTGTTTTCGACATCAGTGTATATTATTGCTATGGTAACACACTGAAGTTATTGTCATGCGATCCTTCAATTTCATCAACGGTTGTGAAAATTTATAGTGTCTGTCACCGAGGTGGAAATGATTTCTTTCAACCAAAAGGCACAAACAGTGCTTTGGGATTATGTTAAAACATTATTGCTCTCAAGGGCAACGTTATTTGATTTCCGACAGGACGTATCATCTCGTAGAGAATGATTTACAAGTACCCTCTTACCTGCCACGTTTGAAAGAGATAAAATGCTTTGGTCTTTAAAGCGTCAAATTAATATATAGAATATACCCATAGTAGCTTGGTGTACCAAATGTTCACCACGAGTGGTGAAGTGGTGTTAACCGCGAACCTTCGGCGCGCGGTTAACAGCACTTCACCACGAGTGGTGAACATTTGGCATACAAAGCTACTTTGGGTATATTTTATTTATACCATGATCGTCAGATTATTAAGAGTCGCTACTATTTTTTCTCGATTTTACTGAGCAGCAGCCGTAAATACGTGCGAATTTGTTTTTGTTTACATGAGGATCGGTGGGCGGTACTTCCGCTGTCAGTTTTATCACCGAAACGAAATTGAAAAAGAAAGAGGACCTTTTTCATTTTAACAACATAATAACATACTATTTCGAGTTATGGGTGCTTTTTTAACATGAGACAATACACGTTTGTTAATTTTTGGTGTTTTATGGTGTAAACTCATTTAAAAACGTAATAAATAATTGCCACTTTCATTTCACTCTTCCCGAGGCGACGTGCGATAAATTTAGACAAGTTCGCATTCAGGTCGACGTCACCAAAGGTCATCTTGGATGTAGTTCCACTGTAGGTGTAAATTTTAACTACTAAACTCCCATTGCTGACGTGTTCAACACGGTTGGTGTGTAAAGCTAAAATTTATGACATAGGCTTTTCATGTATAGTAGAATAGGTAATCTTGGTATAAATTACATTATACCTGTAGCAGCATAAGGTAATATTTCTTTAAGGTGTATTTCAAAACCCTGCATCAGAAATGTGAAACAACGAAGCTGAAAATATATTGAAAACATTATAAGAATTTATGCGATACTTCTTTCAAATTAACACAAATGATATCGGTTATTACATCCCATTATACTTTTTATTTTATCACAAATGGATATAGTAGTAGAAGTTCGCATTTCGTCCCTTGAGTGCAACAAGCCGCCATCTGGAATGCATCAGCAATGCAGATGGCGTCTTGTTGCACTCAAGGAACGATATTTGTAAGTACTCTTGCTGTATTGAATATTTCAAGGGTCTTAGTTCGACGGGGTGGGGTGGGGGGTTACAGGGGTCACTCCCATATTCTTTGTCTTGTCGAGCAGTAGTAGGACTGAGTGCCGTTCCCCGGTAAATGGCATTTTCAAAGTTCCAAATATACAAGTGGACAAGAAACTATCACGGGTGTTGCTGATTTTTTTACATGCGAGTCGAACTAGCTTGAGAAATTAGCCATGAAATCGGAAGTGTAATTGAAAGGAACAATATCTCTATCTTTGGGCAAGACATTTAATCCCGATTACCCATGTGTGGATATGGTGGCATTGTGTACTGAGGAATACTGCACGTCGATGGTTCACTTGCCTTCAACTTGGCTTTTGCGAATATAGTAAGTGGGAGAGCCTGGCAGTTGCTCGCAGTAGCTCGGTAGTTCTCTCCCGGTACTCTGGCTTCCCCCACCCGTAAAACTGCCCGACTCGATGAGACCCTGACTGTTGAAAATGTCGTTACACCCCTATAAACAAACAAACAAACAAGAACCAGGCTGAACCAGCTCAATATTTGTTTGCTTTCATTTTTTTAAAACTTTAGTTTTTTTTTTTTTTTAATTTCTTAATTTTCGACTTAACTGATATAAGGTTCTCAAGACCTGCAATTGCTTGGCACTATGTTTAAAGCGTACAAATATTGATGATATTGGAATAAACTCATTGGGTTTGTTCCAAATGCAAGCATATCAGTATAACTTTATTGTATGGATATACTTAGTTGTAGCAAATATGGAAATGCAATTGTTTTTATTGTTCAAATCGAACCAATATGGATGCCTTTAGAATAAGTTCATTGACATGTACGTTTTTCTGTAAATTGTGTTGTATCATATGCTATTGGAGTGCGTATTTTTCTGAACGAATGGATTAAATGTTTGGTATTTCCATTTACTTTATTTTCTTTGAATCTTGCGCAAAGTTAACCCTTTATCAAACGAATCGACCGCATCCACCCGCGTAATTTTCAAATTTAACAGTTGAAAAAAATGTATTTAAAAAAAAATTTCAACAAAACCATATGATGTGACCCTTCATTGGAACAAGCTAACGTAACTCTTTCTAATGAGGGGTCACGTGATATGGTTTCGTTAGAAAATTTAAGAAAGAAAAATTATTAAAATAATAAATTTTGATATCCTGTGCATTGAGTAAAGGGTTAAAAACAATTCAGGGTTTTTCCAACCAAAGCGATTTTGTTAGGTTTCTTCCCATGGGTGTTTTTTTTGTCCTTGGAGCTTTTTCAATTAGGTTTTTTGCGTACCCCGGGCTAAATTATGAACACTGTTTTTCCGCTTGACAGGTCATTATTCATTTTCCCTTCCACTCTACAACCGACCTGTCCCTTATTGAGCAGATGCACGAAGGATCATATCTGGGCTCATTTTGGGCCTCTGTCATGCCATAACTCGAAAACACTTTTTAAATGCCTGTCAATAAACACAACTGATTAGCATTCAATGTTATTTTAATATGTTTGCGCCCTTCCTTGTATATGTTCAGGCAGGGAGTTGCAAAACTTAGAAGAAAATGACCCTGACCACTGATTTACGGAAAGTTCCCAGAAAATCGAACAGAGGCGTACATTTTCACTGATCATTGTGGCTGCATCGCTCTGGTATATCAGAATATGACTTTAGAGGATATGCACAGTTACCTTTAAAACTGAACGCCATGTAATAAGCCGACCGATCACTCCATCGATGAATCAGTCAATCCTTACTGTGGAATAGCAGCGGTATTGGTCTTTGAGGTCCACATGTCATCATTATAGATTTGATCTACATTAGAGACCTTTACCACGGCATAATGTTATCAGTTCTGTATTTAGTTCTGGGATTAACTGCGATGTCAACTCTATCCACTTAGTTACATGTACAAGATCAATACTTGTATAATCACTGGCCCAGTGGGGCTTCTGGGAACTATAGCCCTACTTGTCTAGCGATGTTTTAGGAATCAGCTAGCATATCAATCAAAGGTAGGACTTTTGCAGCCAGTGCCCGATGTAAATGTCATACATAAAGATAGCAGTAGTAGCTGGAAGAGGTATAAATAATTCCCGTTCTCTCATCTTGTCCTCCGCTGTCAGTGCTGTGTCGGGGTGTGTGTTTTTTAGCACACAGTGTCATTAACTGGTTGAGTGCTGGAAGCCCATATTTGCTTTTTTTCTGAAGAGTGCAGGTATCACAATTTAAAGGCTTCGTGTACGGTGGATGTGATTTATATTACCGTTGATGTAAATTTATTTAGTCGGTATAAATTTGCCTTGTTACAATTTATGGGAGAGTGCCTATAAGCTCTCTCCCAAAAATAGTAACTAGACACTGACATTTGTTGACGATCAAAAATAATTAAACACTCCTACAGTTAAACAGCAACAAATGAATCAGCATACCACCCGATCATAATCATCAGACAGGCTTCTGTTTTATTTTATAAAGACTTGTGCGGTTAAACGGTTTCCTTTAATGCGTTGCACTATGTTTTGTTTGTAAGCGGGTTTCATTGGGATAACTGCATAAAAAACCAAGATGTTCCAGAGAAACTCAAAACTTCAACGGGTGTAACACACCTCACCCTGTATACATACCTTTTCTGCAGACACTCCTCCCCTTTTGTCACGTTAGATACGATACTGTGATCAAAAAGGTGGGAAGATAGTTTCGACTGCATCGCGAGCAAGTCGCGATCCGGTCGAAATTATCTGCCCACCCTCTATACAACATTGTACAATCTCACTCATCGAAAGGCGATGTGATGACCATGCATATCAGGAATGGTGCCCAAAAAGGGGGTGCGAGAGAGCTTCGGTCAGAGCGGCAAATTTTAGAGGCGGCAAAATATGTCAAAATAATATGTCAATAAAGCCATGAAATCCAGATGTCTACAGTCATCAAAAAAATACTTATGATGCATGGGTATAGCACCGTACCTATAAGAATGACCCCAGGCGGCAATCTATGCTTGTCCGCCACTGAATGTAAGATACGAGTTTAATTGTTTCTCCTTCCTTCAAGCTTGAATACGCAATATACTATTCGTGAAATCTCGTACCACTATTGCTGCAAGTGTGTCGCAACCGGATCGTAATCGGATCGTGTCCTATTCCAAAAGGCTGCGACTTTTCTGATCACAAGACTGCGAAGGGTCAACTGTCTGACTAAATAATACACGTCCATAGTGGACGTAGTTAACATTCCTTCAGACGCCAGTATGCCTAAACTTACACGCTCTGTAAACCAAGTCTTGTTCCAACACGTTTGCCCTTGAGTAATGAGAATATCAGTCACCCAATGATCGTGTGCGGATTCGTCCATGTTTACGTACAATCAACGAGTTACCTGGGTATTGTCCTTGGAATTGAACATTGACACTAATGGTGAGGAACGGCATGCCACTTCCAGCGTGACGCCTCATCAAAAAATGACAAACGACAAAACAGAATAACGTAAAGTGACAGGGGCATATTAATAACAGCTGTACAGAGAATTCATTTATTGGCTCGTTACTTTAAAATCGGTGACAAGTGAACTGTGAAGTGGTCTTCTTGTTGTCGAGACTGATTTTTCAATTACAAGCTGGAGAAAGCTGCCTTTACGAAGCGAAAGTGAATTCAAATTACTTTGACGATAGGACCTTTAAAAGTTGATACCATGCGGGTAACTGATCGATTTTTATGAGTTCTTCACTGATATGAACAATTATTCATATTCAATATTTTATTGTGTTTTTAAAAAGAATTGGTTCCCCGTAGGAACTGCGAAAAGAACGACATAATTTGTTTCCTGTGACAGACAAGTTCAGTTTTATTTGTTTTTTATTGCACATTATAGCAGCCAGGCTAAATGGAGTGTGTGGGGGGGGGGATGGGGGGGGGGGTGGGGGGAGGGTAAACATTTTGTCGCTCCACTTGTTTTCAGCTCGTGCTGTGTTATCAACGTGCATCCCCCTTATGTAGAAATCCAGAGTATTATCCGGGGGAAACAATTAACTTTTCAAGCCACTCCTGAGCACTTTTTTGAAGGCTAAAGCATTCAGAAAGTGAAGGAATAACTGCAGCAAAATGATCCAAGAAATATACGGATGAGAGTACATGAACTAGTTAAAGGGATTTCAGGGTTGAATGTATATCGTCAAGACTACTACATGTATATTTTGTTCATTCACTTATAAATTCCTATACTTCGTCAAAGGCATGCCTTGATAATGTAGTTGGAACATATTGTCGCCTGAGTGCTAGAATGTTCTATGTCCCATATGGAATATAGAGCATTCTAGCACTCAGTCGACGATATGTCAGTCGAGACTGGAGCCATCACAGTAGGAACAAATCGGACTTACACCCCAAACCGGTCATCTTTGCGTCGCTCCTGCTTGAATGAATTGATGCCTCCAATCCACAGCTAATATCTGCATATGTGGATTTGGAATATTTTTCTTCGCTGCAGCTTTATTCAGCAGTCGTTCATTAGTATGCGTTTCACATGTATTCTTACGCGAATTCGCGACTGAGGATAGTCTGGTTTCCTGACCCACTTTGCTGCACTCATTGTACCGTAGCTGATAGATTCAGGATCCATACAAGACTGTGTTGGAAGAGTTAATTCCCGCTGCTGCTCGACCTTTCAGTTGTATCCATTTCAAGACATCTTTACCCAGCAGGAACAAATACAATTACAGGAATATTCTTTCTCCCGTATCATCTTCTCTAATTATCTTTCCGGTTTTATCTTTTTGTCTCCTTTAATCTTAGATATGACGCACGCTATCCATTAACCATGGCAACGCATCCAAACACGATTTTCATATCCGTTTACGAGATTAGCCGATTTGACAAAGTAATGTATACATTGTGATTTTCGTGGCATTATTTCCGTTCAATTTTGCAAATTGATTATTCAAACTCGTTCTGTACTTTGAGTTTAGTAACAACCGTTTGAACTGCCTATTCGAGGTATCGTGACAGACTCATTCTTGGCGGATAATGAAATTTTAGAAAAGAAGGCGCCGGTCTGTTCAAAATGTACTGACGAAATTTAGACATAAGATTATTGACAGGTTCACTGTTGGATGTTTCCGAATCCGAAGTGGGCTTGACAGGTCTGTCACACACATTGTTGAAAATCATTCACAGAACACAATCATATATATCCAGAGGTGTTTTGTTGGTTATTCAGTTTTCCGTGAAACAGTTGGCACGCCCCGCCAATTAAGTTATTGGGTCAGTGATTTTATTTGTCTGTTGTTTGCTTCTCTGGCCGTTTGAAAAATAACAAACGTGAAAAGAACCTTCTAAATGTTCCAGAGGCACCCATTAATAGCTCAATCCAAATTTCAATGGAGGTAGTATTACCTTTTCAAGTATGTGTTCACTCCCCTTTAAATCTTCTCCGCAGTTTCAATTGACATGTTCCTGGATACCGATATTTGGTCTTCCTAGAGGTGTGGCAAACCACATAACGTTAAAATTAAGTTGTTTAACGGAAACACTACATTAATTTGAAAACAGGAAGCCAGCCCCTGGGTACCCTCTTTCCAATTCTGCACATGCTGCTCGAGCCAAATACCTGGTTGAAATGTCCGACTGATCGTGTTGTCCAGGGGAGCGTTCAAAAGGTCGATATCATATCATATCAATAAAATCATGTATTACACCATTAACCACTTACCTAACGAATCGGTCACATCCGTACGCGTTATTTACAAATTGAGCATAGTAAAAATAAATAAATAAATAAATAAATAAATAAATAAATAAATAAATAAATAAATAAATAAATAAATAAAACTATATAACCTGAAACCTCATTGGGACGAGCTCGTTGTGCTCGTTCCAATGAGGGGTTATATGATATAGTTTTGTTGAAATGTTTTCATCCGGGAACCCCAGGAAATGGAGCAATACTTGTTTACTGTGGTAAACAAGCTCTGCTTTACTGATAAAATAGGAACCGGAACCAACGCCAATGGCGGAAATCCTCTAATGTGGGCAGCATAGGTATAAATGATTAGCTAAATTTAACTTCATAACAATGTTGCAGTCATGATGTTGCCAGAGATGCTAAATATTACCTAAAACTCCAATAAATAAATAAATAAATAAATAAATAAATGTTGAAATGTTTTGAAAAATTTGAAAAAGAAATATTTAAAATTATAAATGTAGATATCGTGTGCGTTTCTTAAAGGGTTAAATGGATATAACACAACCTTCAACTGTTAATTCTTTAATTTACCCTTTACCCAACGTAACGGCCAAAACCAGCCAACGCTATTCACAAAAATCATTATTTAATTTTCATTATTTTTTTCATTTTTTGTCTCAAAAACATAGCTTATGACCCCTAATTGGAACGAGCTCGTTCCAATGAGGGTCATAATCTATGTTTTTGACGCAAAACATTAGTTCACGAATTGTATTTGCAAGTGTCGTCTGCCTGTTAGGTAAAGAATTAACATAATGTCCACATTCGACCGGCGCTACTCACAAAAACTCTCATTCAGATTTCATTATTTTCCTATTTTTATGTCTCCGAAACATTTAAATGCTTATGCCCATAATTGAAACGCGTTTCTTCTGTTCATTTCGATAAAAGGAAACGAAAGCTAGGTTTTGGAGTTAAAAAATTATTATTGGAGTATGAAAATTATTAGTTATTCAAGACATTTCGACATGTTCGGTGAAGGGATAAACCTCTTGGCATATGCACAAGGCTTGGCATTTGGTATGATGACATAGTGTGCGATGTGATTTGAATACAATTTGGCCTGTTACCACTTCGATATTTTCAAACTGAAAGTTAAACCAACGTCGATCAGTTGGTTATCATACAAAATATGCATTGTACCTACAGTACCGACTGCTTATAGTGGGGGTGGAGTCAAGCAGTTGCGTTCGTCTGCCCGTCTGCCTTCTCATCTGCCTGTGTGTCCATCTGTAAGCAATTTAAAGTTAAAGCGCCAGATTAAATATTTTCAAGATGCAAGTTATTTCAGTTCTCATTTATCCAAATTATCCTACAATCATCACTTACTGTATGTTTTCTACTATCTTTGTTTACATTCGACTCATTTAGTAGACTCATAGAGTTTTTAGACTAAGGGTTTTTTATTCAAAAACAGTTTTTTAAAGTTCAAAATTGTTCACGTTCATTAAGGGTCGTGTTTAGCACCTCCTAATACAGTGTACGGAATTCTACGATGTGGGTAGGTCAGTATAATCCCCTATCTATATGAGAACTTAACCCTTTACCCAACGTAACGGCCAAAACCGGCCAGCGCTATTCTCAAAAATCGCCAATTAATGTTCATTATTTTTTTCATTTTTTGTCTCAAAAACATAGGTTATGACCCCTCGTTGGAACGAGCTCGTCGAGCTCGTTCCAACGAGGGGACATAACCTATGTTTTTGAGACAAAAAATAAAAAAAATTAGTTATTCAAGAATTTTTTTTGCAAGTGTCGTCTGCTTTTCATGTTAGGTAAAGGGTTAACCCTTTAGACCCTGATGGTATATTCCATTCCTGTTCCGAGCCATCAACTGGTAGAGTTCATATTCGTTACTTGTGGAAAGACAATGACTATTTTCTGCGTACAGCCCAGAGGCTGCGTGTTGAAAATCTTGAATGGTCTACCACACAAATTCACTGAGCAACTTTATGAGTTCGGGTCGTATCACGATCCTGGACCGGAAAAGCGGCCTTTCAGATTCAAAGGGTTAAGGTAACATTCTACAAAACTATGACCGTATAGCAACCACGGTACAAACATTTCTTATTCAGCTTCCAGGCGTGAGGGTTTTTTTTTTACTGTGTTACGTAAGTTAGAATCTAGGTTTAAAAACTTCGTGTTCTTGGTCAATTTAAAAATCTACGGCTTTCCCATTAATGCAATCAGGACCGTGTCTCTCGTTACTGGTATCGAAACAGTAGGTCTGTATGTGTACATCACTCTAGTCTTTTTTGTATCGGCCCTATATGGAGCTACCATTCTCTCGTCCCTCGGGTTACGGCCATAGTGCCAACATTTAATCTGATCTAGCATATGCCCGCTAAAGAATGGTTCACTAGGAAAAACAAAACGACTTTTTATTGACCAGAGAAACGTCACAAATAATGATTCGATATGTAACGGAAAGTCCGAAAGAAATATTTATCCAAAAGGAATACTAAACCGGACAGAAAAATAGTAAGAAACAATTCCTCAAACCCATCACCATTTACATGGATATTCACTCAAAAGAACATGAAAAGCAGACGACACTTGCAAAAAAAATTCTTGAATAACTACTTTTTTTAATTTTTTGTCTCAAAAACATAGGTTATGACCCCTCGTTGGAACGAGCTCGACGAGCTCGTTCCAACGAGGGGTCATAACCTATGTTTTTGAGACAAAAAATGAAAAAATAATGAAAATTAACTGGCGATTTTTGAGAATAGCGCTGGCCGGTTTTGGCCGTTACGTTGGGTAAAGGGTTAATATCTCGGGACAATGTTTCCAACTGTATTGAACGATTATTGTTGGTTATCCTACATGATTTCTCCGTTTCCGGTTTGAAATTATTAACGAAAAACAACTTTTTGTGTTAAACTGGAAGTGGAAATTGATTAAAATTGTTTATACACATTAAATTAAATCTAACTGCAGCAGGTTAGTTATCTTTCTGCATCAGGTTAGCTATTTTGAAAATAGCTAATATATTGCAGAAAGATAGTTACCATGTTGCAGCAAGATAACTAACCTGCAGCTGCAAAAATTGTTAACATGCTGCTGCAAGATAACTAACCTGCTTCGGGAAACTAACATGCTGCATTTAAATACTTAACCTGTTTAAGCCACATTTATTTATTTATTTATTTATTTATTTATTTATTTATTTATTTATTTATTTATTTATTTATTTATTTATTTATATATTGGGGTTTAACGACACTTTCGACAGCGGGGATCCTCGAGTCGGACAGTTTTACGAGTGGAGGAAGCCGGAGTACCCGGAGAGAACCATCCAGCAAAGGCGGGCAACTATAAGATTCCACAACGTACTAACTCTGCACAAGAAGAGTCAACATTGGTTGAAGACAGGTGCACCATCGACGTGCAGTACGCCTTAGTACACAGCGCCACCGTGGGTAATAGGGATTAAGTGCCTTGCCCAAGGGCACAACGTAGTTGCCCCTGGCGGGGATCGAACCGTGGACCCCAATCAATGAGCCACCGCGTTCCGCCGCAAGATAACTAACCTGCTGTACAAGGTATTAACTTGCTTCAGCAAGGCAGGTTATCTATTACGGTAACATAATGACCAGCAGCGCTGCACCAAGTTGGCTGAGTTGCTACAACAACACACTAACGTAATGCAGAGAAATAAAAAAAGTATTCTTCGTGCTAGTTAAAGGCAATGATTCATCTCTGGAAGTAATGTATAATTAGTTACATAAAATAAAAATCTTCCCATCAGTATTCAATAACCATTTTTACCGTATGTTTCTGAAAGTTGTCGTTCTCGACCATACTATCTACGGATAGATTTAGAAATATGTTTTGTAGATTTAGAGAGAATTGGCAAAGCTACACCTCGCTGTCTTCCGGGCATACCCCCCCCCCTCCCCCACCCAACCCCTTCTCCGTTGGAATAACCGATAAACTGGTCGTCAGAGAGCAATCTGTAAAAATAGAACTTGAACGCAAAAATGTCAGAAGACTCCCCAGTGGTACTTTATTGTTTTCAGGGGAGGCACCAAGAGCCCGACTAATGGAGTAGGATTCCTCCTTCTCGTATCTCCCCTTCTTTGCGTTTTAGAAGTTACTCTTTAATTATTTGCTTCCTCCAAAATATTAGAAAGATAAAAATCGTTCCCATACTTGTGAAATAAGGATGTATCTTCACTGTAGATGCACGTGTTGTCTCGTTTTGATTTCCTGATGTTAAAAGCAGTGCTGACTTTTTTCAGTACCTAATAAAATTGCGAATAGGTAAAGCATGGAATATGGCCTGTTTTATGCAGAAAGTGACGTAAACTTTTCTAATTTCTGTGACGAATTGATAGATGACACTATTTATGATGCGAAACGTTAGCGTAATTATATGCGTACTCGAATATTAACCCTTTGACCCTAGCGGCCGCTTTTCCGGCCAGGAACATGATACGTCATAACGTCATTAAATAGGATGGCCGCACAGTAAATGTGTGGGGTAGACCAATGAATATTTTCAATGTGCAGCCCCGAGGCTGCACGTTGAAAATATTGACTGGTCTACCTCAAATAATGAATACAGACTCTTCCAAGTGCTTCCATTGAACTGGCATGGAAGATACCACTAGAGTTCAAAGGGTTAAGTGCTTTCAGGTAACGACGCTGAGTGCGTTTTTAAACTACAAGGTCAACGTCATTACCATGTTTTGTCAACTTAAATTCTTCCGGAAAGCGCAATGTCAAAGACATATACTAAGAGTAGAATTTACGCTTTTTGAGCGGTACCGAGATTATGTTATCCGAGAGAATCCCAAGAAGACAAATTCTGGTTTACTGGATTAATATGATCCGGTAACTAGCTCTTTACCTGATACGGCTTCGTTGCTCCCCGTGAGAAACCCAGACTTGGATCAACATATGCTTATCGCGTTTTACCAAGGTCTATTCTACTCGTATAACAGGACACCGGACACGGTAACCAAAGCCTGGGGGCGCGGTGGCTCAGTAGGTAGAGGCGCAGGCTGCAAGCCGAGTGGTCCTCGGTTCGAATCTCACCTGCGGCAACCGCGTTGTGTCCTTGGGCAAGACATTTCACCACCATTGTCCACGTGGGGGCACGGTAGCGTTGTGTACTAAGGCGTACTGCACGTCGATGGTGCACTTGTCTTCAACCAATGCTAACCCTGCTTGTGTGAAGTTGGTATGTTGAGGAGCTGGCAGTTGCTCGCCGTTGCTCGGTGGTTCTCTTCGGGTACTCCGGCTTCCTCCACCCGTAAAACTGTCACGGTCATGATTAGCCATTGTGCTGAAATATGTGATCTTAACCCTTTATCTATCACGAAAAGCAGACGACACATGCAAACAAAATTTTTGAATAACTATTTTTTTTCAATTTTTTGTCTCAAAAACAGAGGTTATGACCCCTCATTGGAACAAGCTCGACGAGCTCGTTCCAAAGAGGGGTCATAACCTATGTTTTTGAGACAAAAAATGAAAAAAAGAATGAAAATTAGTTGGTGGTTTTTGTGAATACCGCTGGCCGGTTTTGACCGTTACGTTGGAGAAAGGGTTAAAAATAAATAAATAAATAAATAAATAAATAAATAAATAAATAAATAAATAAATAAATAAAGCCTGGACTGGAGTTCTCCAGCATAAATATAAACAATTGGCAGAACTTGACTTTTTGCTTCTGCTTCTCAATATAGCCATGGATGTTGAAAGTTGAGCTTAAATTTCATTGAATGCACGCACGTACGCACGCACGCACGCACACACACACACACACACACACACACACACACACACACACACGCACACACACGCACACAGAGGACATTATTGAAAGTGTTTTCAGAACATCAGTAAAATATTAAAACAGACTAAACAAACGAAGTTTCATAAGTATATTTATTTGCAGCGATGGCAGCACAAAACTGATGAAAATATATACAATGTAAACTTTGGGCCATTGAAAGCCTACGTCATGAATGTAATACATTGAAACAATCGCAGAAAAATGCTCGGTCTACCAACGGAACTTGGAAACAACACTGATACGTTTTCAAAAGCATTGACTGGAGTATGCCTTCTTTTAATTTCCCTGTTCCGATGTTTAGGAACTGTCCAAATATAACAATTAACTACAGCATAAACAAATAAGTTAATGCACATCGCTTCTTATATGTACATATGTTGAAATTAAATTTATTGTGTTGCATATGCTGGTTTTCTTTGAAAAATGTGTAATAAATCGAGGAATTTACAAACGATTTTTCTGTCATAACAATAATTCACTTCCCCTGAGGTTCATACAAGGAATTATCAACCCTTGAAAGGTTCGACCTCAGTGAATATTACTTTTCAAGGGTTGATAATTCTTTGTACTGCTGTAGGATTAAATTATTACTGATCCTCCTTCCCAATTTGGTATTTACTTTGTTGTTGCTCTTGGAATACCAAGTTTTGCTTTTGGAAAAAAGATTATGTATAACGAGTTGAAATGGTTAACGAATCGGCCAATCCCACAAAGCGCTGTACACAGAACTCGATTTTTATATTTAAAATATTTCTCCCGACGTGACGCGCAAAAGTTAGGTCGATATCACTGCAGTAAGACACGCCAGCGCATATAATAAAAAAATATCTCGTGATTTTTGGGGACAGTTCAAGAATTATCTCATTCCTGATTGCAGGGAAAAAACGGCACAAAACTTACATTTTCTTGCAGTCACTCGTGAGATAATTATGGTCGTACTAAAAGACAGTGGTCATCCAATATATACCAGAGTTTATCAGCCAGGATTGTACTGGCCTGTCGGATTCATTTCAGTCAGGGGCCTCAGCTGTGGATGAGGGAAAAAATGAATTTGTTAATCTATTCATGTAAATGATTAGCTTTGAGGGGGTAACAACGAACACTCTGCATCCCAGAACAAAACAATTCATAATATAGTTAATACTGGTATAAGAAGTAGGTAAGAACCGAACCTCATTATGATTTTCTGAGTTGTCTTGTTACAATTGTTTACAAATCTTTACTGAACAAATTTGTCGGTTTGCGAGAACATGGGTTTTGACTTTTTATTCAAAAAAGTTGATCTAGCTTGTTCAGTTGAGTAATCTGAACCTATGCACAGGGCGGAAAAATTAAACTTGGGGTTATTTAGGGATAGATATTAGTAAAGCCCTCACCAAATAATGTTGGATAATGGTAACAGAAGTATCCCTGTTACACTTATTATTTATGAATCCCGGGGTGATTTAAATAAAACTTGTAACTACATCAGACGCAATAAACGTCATCTCTCTCTCTCTCTCTCTCTCTCTCTCTCTCTCTCTCTCTCTCTCTCGTTGATCATTTAAAGTTTGTAACTTTTGGTACGCGTCACGCATTAAAAATATTTAGAAGTGGTTGAAATCTCAGGTGTTCCCATTACAGATCCTATATAGTGCGCTGGTTTTTCGATTCATGTGGGCACCGTTTATTGGGTTTCAGATCAAGTGGTAAATCGAATGAACTTGTCCCCTACTTATAGGGAAATTAACGAAACTCGTCCAGCAAAAGGGCCTACTTTGACCCAGTTTATTGAACAAATTTCGTAAATTACACGATAAACTAGGGATTCGTTGCATAATCTCTATTAAATTCCACAAGCCCTTCAAACAACGAATCGGCGAAAATCATCCAGCGCAATAGTCCAAAATCATTTTCCAGTTCTTTTTACTACCAAACGCAAATCTCATTAGCTCTTTAGTGGAGCGAAAACGTAGAGCTTATTTCGGTGAAGCTGTCATAAACTGTTATTTTAACTGGTAGAGTGCTGGAAGCCCATATTTAGGTTTTATTCTAAAGCGCAGGTGCCCCAACTTAAACTAATCACATTCTGTGGATGTGTTTTATCACACACCCATTAATGTAAAACGCGGGATTTCCACTGTTCTGTCTGTACGATAAAAATCAAATTTTATCGCACATGTGGTGGTACAAAACACGTTCGATTTTGTTTCCAACGTAAACAGAGAAGGAACCGGTCTAAATAAATCATGCCATCATTGGACGAATGCACCGGAGTGGAGATCGCTTGGAAATTCCAAGTTCCTTATTTATATTTGTTTACTCGGGATATTTAAACAATGAGATTCGAGGCAAAAATTTACTAAATAAAAATAACATTCTCTGACTGCTTGTTCCTTGACAAATACTTTCCACAACTGGTCATATAATGATGGAGTGTGCTAAACTTATTAGCTGTTTCCACCAATTGAATCCCGTACAAATTAAAAAGCAAATTAGGGTTGATAACCCGGCCAACTAACAGTGATGTCTCTCTGGCAACGAAGAAAACGCAGCAATTATCCAGCTGAAGAGTGCTTTTAGTTCAATTTTCGTGTAGACTGGTTGTTACATGGGAGTTGTGTGATAAATAGAGAACCGCCCATACGTTTGAATGGGTTAATCGGCTCTCTTGATATCCTGGGCCAAAGCGACCGAGTGTGATAATCCTTAACCCATTCAAATGTATATGCGGCTCTGTATATTTATATTTTCTTTGAAGTGATTTTTTGTTCCTTCTGTTTGGATTTGTCTTGTTACAGTTTATGGGAGAGTGCCTTTCAGCACTCTCCCATAAATTGTGACAAGGCAAAGACACGTGAAAAAATTCTGATGACCAAAAACAAATTTAGCACTCTACCAGTTAAAGATAAAAAGTATTCACGAATTGTTTGAATATAATACCGCCATTATAAGATTCTGTGTTGTGTGGGATAAAATATTAATACACTTGTTTTGAATGGAGCAATGCCCGTTTTATATTGTTTGTCAAAATCTCTTTTACACTGGCATATTGAACTTTTTCAATATTTTTAGATGCTGACCGGATAAGATAAAGACACTGTGTTGCAGATGAAATTTGGACGGGTAAGTATATATTAATCTTATGCACTCAGATGTCAAAGCACCAAACTTTCAAACTGCAATTTTTTCCAACAATACAACTAGTGTTCAACCGATGATCGGAACCGGCCACCACAATCGGCCGATCGTGGGCAACCGGATGACAACGGCAACGGCTCCTAGAACATCGGTTCAACTGATTGTTGCCAAGCATTTTGTGATGATTCATTAACCGCATTTCATTATGTTCTGCAATTGTTCAATTGTTAATGTAAAATGGTGTCAATGATACCATGCGATAAAGTTGAGAAACAAACACAATGTGTATTCTTAATCTCTCCAGAAGCCCCTTTACGGGATATAGAAGATGAACGACATGTAAAGCTTACAATTGAGCGTACTTGCGGCAATCGCCAGTTCATACCAAAAAAGTGAAGGCCGAACTCCATTGACTCAGGTTGCAGTAAAATTACCAGTCGCACGCACTTGGGCGGTAAACGTGGCTCCGAGAGCCACGTTTACCTCACAAGTGTGCGAGACCGGTAATTTTACTGCGATCCCAGTCAACGAAGTTTAGCACTGTGAAAAATGTTCAGTTTTATGTAGTTCCTTCGATTCTCGACTTGTCTAGTTGCGAACGGTATTACAATCGGAATCGGCCGGCTGTGAGCTCAAATAATCGGTAATCGGTCAGCGACCATTTTTGGTAATCGGTTGAGCACTAAATGCAACTTGAAATTTAACAAATTCAATCTTGTTTGACAGAGCTCAATGAGCGGTTTGAAATTTTTATATTTCGATATCAGAGTACGGAGGGTTAAAAGAGTCTTCCTTACTGTAGTCTGTACCGCTTCACCTAAAAACATATTTGGCATCAGAACAAACGAATTTATTATATGCCAGCCTGTGAATTATCGCCAATTATCTAAAAGACATTTCTCGATAGTCATCGGTTCGATAGATTTCGAGAAATATCCCTAAGTAACTTCCTAAACGACGTCATGCTTCGGCGCCTGATGTCGCCTTGAAGGAACGAACAGCATATGTGTGTTATTGTCTTGAAACTGTTTGCTGTCGAATCGGGCTGAATGTTGTGCAGTAAAATGTAACGTAGCATATAATAAAAAGAAAATCTACGTTGTTTCATTGAATATCGGGAATTATCTCATGAGTTTGGACCTGAAAGTTTTATTTTTCTCGAGCGCTTGCGCGAGTGAAAAATAATACTTTCAGGTCCACAGCGTAGATATCCATTGTATAACTTGCAACACATTCGTAGCCTGAGAAAAAAAAATGAAAAGGTTAAGGTTTTCCGACCGATCTAACTTTTCATTCCGAACCCTAATTTTTTATGAACACTTGACGAAAGGGATTATATGCATTTAACACGTTATTTGAAGATACTTACGGGACAGATTTCAAATACATATACACCCCGAATATACACATACATTTTAACCCTTCACTGAATATGAATGGCAAGCTACAAAAAATAATTCTTGAACAACTAAACATTTCAGTTTTCGCTTCACAAACATAGCTTATGACGACAACTCATTGGAACGAGCTCAGCGAGGTTTTTTCAATGAGAGGTCATAAGCTATATTTTTGAGAAAAAAAATAATAAAATTTGAATAGCGACTTTGGAAATAACGCTGGCCTGTTTTGGTCATTACGTTGGTTGAATGAGAAAATAAGTATTAAAATAAAAAAATCGACCCACCGACCCAGTTTTTCTGTTCCATGTACCTGAACCAAAACCATTTATTTTTTTCACCAACTATCGAAATCGTAAACATAGCTTATAAGTCCACAAATGGGCGGTTTCACCCATCTCGTGTGACTTTCGCATGGCATGCTCCTGCTTTGTAAGTATGTTGGGCGTTTTATAACATTATGGTATTTTCGAACGAACAATAAGCGTTTATTCTGCAGAATGAAATGTTCTCGTTTTCCTTTTAACCCTTTATCCAACGTAACTGCAAAACCCGGCCAGCGCTATTTACAAAAATCGCCAATTAATTTTCATTATTTTTTTCATTTAATTTTTTGTCTCAAAAACATAGGTTATGACCCCCTCTTTGGAAAGAGGGGTCACAACCTATGTTTATGTGACAAAAAATGAAAAAAAAGTTATTCAAGAATTTTGTTTGCAAGTGTCGTCTGCTTTTCATGTTAGGTAAAGGGATAATGTTTGTTCGAACGAACCACTGTTCTCTACACAACTGGATTGCTGGAACGTCGGCGAAAAACGTCGCAACTCAATCTACCCCGAAAAGATGGCGTCAAGCCAATCAACGCAATAACTTTTCCCAATCGATGACGTTGGATGACGCGACAGCTGTTACGCTGTGACTGTAGTTACAGTGTAATAGCTTCCACTTCATCAAACGTCATAGTGTTTACTTAGCACGAAAACTGATAACACTGCTTCAAAGCTCCAATCGCGGAACTCGTGTTGTATCAATAATAAGTATAACATGTTGTAAATATTCAGTTTATATTGCCGCGAAAATGTGTATTCATCAGCATATTCATTTATCACAGACATCAAAGTATATTTAACCCTTTACCAAACGCACACGATATCAAAATTTATTATTTTAAATATCATTTTTTGAAATTTTTTGAAAACTTTCAACAAAACCATATCATGTGACCCCTCATTGGAACGAGCTCGACGTGCTCGTCCCAACGAGGGGTCACATGATATGGTTTTGTTGAAATTTTTTGAAAAATAATATTTTTTCAACTGCTGAATTTGCATATTACTCGGGCAGATGCGGCCGATTCGTTGGATAAAGGGTTAAATAGTGATCGGCGATCGCGAAGCGTTAGAAAATTGAAAACCTTTGAGAACTGTTTGTTGCTGTTGAGGATTGTTTATTTATAGCAACATCCGCCCTCCCCACAAAGATGGTGTGGTGAAGACATTTTTCTATATGCGACCAATGTGATTTCCAGCCACCCAATTGAATAGAGCTCAGTGGTTCGAACGAGAGATAAACGTGTAGCTTTTCGAATGAAATTTTCTCGTGTTCCCCACAATGCGTGTTCGAATGAGTGGTAAACGTCTATCTGTCCGAATGGAACATTCTCGTGTTCCTAAGAATATTTGTTCGTAAGTACTAAAGTTGTCATAGCGCAACAGACAAACAGTATAAATTTTATAGGCCCTACACACAATAGAATTATGAAATTTTACGTGTAGGATACCCCTAGGAATAAGATAAGTACCTACAGGCCGTTTGGCACTTCAGTACACAGCGGATTAACATCCATCTACACACTTATTTGATCAGCGAATAGAAAGTTGAGGATCGGAAGAGCAAACCCGCAGTTAATTGGCCAGTGGATAGATTGCTTGGTCGTTGGTGTGCTGCTTATTTTCTTGTTTGGCCCCAAGTTTTCACTGGACAAACACATTTTCATTTTGGGGGATAACGAGTACCTAGCCACTTTATGTGTTGTGTAATTAGCTGTTTTGCAGCTTTTTGGTTGGACATCCACCCGCCCCCATCATTTATGTTCCGTAACAATTCGCAGATCAAACAAACAAACCGGAAATCTATATACCTCTAGTTGGACTCCCTGGAACCCATGAAACGTAGATATATATAATATACTCATAGTTGCTTGGTGTACCAAATGTTCACCACGAGTGGTGAAGTGGTGTTAACCGCGAGCCTTTGGTGATGAACATTCGGTACACCAAGCTACTTTGGGAATATTTTATTTATACCAAGATCGTCAGATTATTAAGAGTCACTATTATTTTCTCTCGATTTTACTGAGCAGCAGGCGTACACACGTGCGCATGTTTTTGTTTACATGAGCACCGGTGGGCGGTACTTCCGAAACGAAATGAAAAAAGAAACATGCAAATCACGGGGCCTTTCTCATTTTGATAACATACCATTTCGAGTTATTGATGATTTATAAACATGAGACAACGCATGTTTGTTATTTTGTGTGTCTTATGAGGTAAACTCATTTAAAAACACGTACAAATAACTGCCGCTTTCATTTCACTCTTAAATTTAGACATGCTTGCATTCAGGTCGACGTCACCAAAGGTCAACTTGGATGTAGTTCCACTGTAGGTGTAAATTTTAACTACTGAAATCCCATTGCGGGCTTGTTCGCCACAGACACACGTGTTCACCACGGTTGGTGGGTAAAATTTATGTCATAGGCTTTTTATATATAGTAGAATAGGTAATCATGGTATAAATGCTTGTTGATCACTTAATCCTTTACCTAACGTAACGGACTGTAAGCGCCATTCACAAAAGTGCCGTTGAAAGTTCATTAATTTTTAAATGTCCCAAAAGAGCTTATTATTCCTCGTGGGAACAAGCTCGTTGAGTTCGTTCCCATGAGGGATCATGAGCTATGTGCGTGAGCCAAAATAATGAAAAACTTTAGTTATTCAATGATCTTTTTTTCCAAGTGCCATCTGCTTTTAATTGTTTGTTTGGATTTAACATCACTTTCAACAACCAGGGTCACAAGTGTGTGAGACAGGTTTACGAGTGAAGGAAGCCGGAATTCCCGGAGTGAACCACCAAGCAGTCGTGAGCAACTGTCAGACTCTCTAAATTGCTCCACACGTGCAGAGATTGCAGCGGTCGAAGACAAGTGAACCATCGACATGCAGTATCTTACGCCGAGTAACACAGCGCTACCGTGCTCCAAGAAGAAATCGAGGCTCTTCGGATTCGGTATTAAATCTAGCCAGTTTAATAAATAAAGGTCATGGTGAATGTCCGTCCACTCATCGAGTACCTTCTCACTATTGCACATATTCCACAATGGAGTATCCATTTGTTACGTTATACATGAGTTATATCGCACCCTTCAGCTGAGGAAGACATTTTGCCAGTTTTGGATTTTATGCTCGAGTGGATTGGGAACTCTCCTTTTTCGAAAACCTCTTAAAATGTGTAAAGATGATTGAGAACTATATCTTATCTGGAGAACACTGTAAACCTATGATAAAGGGTGTATGGCACCTTTCTGAAAGAAGAACTGAGAACGCCTTGCGTTTCGACAAAGCAGCTTGCCCAGATAGCTGAATCGTCCACCTCCTGTCATTTTTTCCATGGCCGCTTGATCAGCATCTCCTAATATTTTTTATCTTAAGTCTGTTTGTCGAGGTTTATGGTTCTAGAGATTTTGAAAGGTCCGACGCATCTCCATGATCACTCATGAATATCGAAGTTTAATTGGTGGCCGACTTAAGGTAGACGAAAACCATCAACCACAATTCTAAGACACCAATGCTTTCATTGACTCTAAATACAATTTGTTTTCTGTTTTGCCACCGCATAGCCTACGGTCCCTCATTGGGACGAACTTCACTAGGGAGCTTTAGGTATGCTTTGGGAGAAAACAAAGAAAATATTTTGTTTTTAAAAAACTTTGCTTTTACAGGGTGAAAGGGGCCCGGGGTCAAGTCCCAATATGAGATGTATCTACTCAAGTGATCACGAAATGGTATAAATCAAGTTTCTAATCTGTTCATGCCAATGGTTTGAATAAAATGTCTTGAAAAATGTAGTTGATCACTACCATGCAGGACATCGTGGTTTGTAACGCGGTGCTGTACGATTACTGTTTACTTACTGCATGGCATCGTGATTTTTGGAAAGATATTTTTCATTGTTCCTCAGACCTGGTATTCTAGCATCACTACTGGCTGGGTCGCAATTGATGTAATGCAGCTGCAAGCACATCGAAATGTCCAGGCGCGGTTAGCAACAAAATGGGGGGGGGGGGGGGGGGGGGGTGTTGAACTGAATTGTTTCACAACGAGGAGGACCGTGACAGCCGAAACAGACAAAAACCTAGTGGTTCATGCAGTTTGAACCTCAATAAGCCGCTTTGTTATTTGACTACTGGGTCGCAATTGGTGTATTTGACTTGGAACACGCTCTGAAGAAACTTAATACCACTTCCATATGCTATCAAAGTTATGGCAGGGTTTGATCAAGCGGTCTTGTAAAAAATGTGGTGGGCCGATTACTGGACATTGGTCGCTGGACCTTGGCATAAAACCTGTTACACATTGGATGCGATGCGAGAGTCGTGCCTGGTACGTCAAACTCATAATTAGCCAACCAGTTTTTCTTCTCAGTTTGCAGTTACGAAAGAGCATTTTTCTTTAGAATCAAGCCTTGCTGTTAAACATCCTCAAAAACTGACAACACTGTGACCCGTGAGTAAACATGAAATCACTGATTATAATTCAGACGTAACAAATCGTTTCGTCAAAATTATATTAGGTGATTGTATGTTTCACTCACTGATCTCTTTTCAACTGGATTGCTATGACGCTCATTGTCCAAAGTGCCTCAACCGCCTCCATTTTAGGAGGGGGTCGAATGTTGCTCTAAATAAACAATGTTCAACAAAAGAATTTACTCACACAAGTGCCGAAACTGGGAAGTTGATATTCTGTAATTAGCTTTCGTGCTAGGTAAACAGCATGACGTTTGATGAAGTGAAAGCTGTTACACTGTAACAGCAGACACAATGTAGCAGCTTTCACGTCATCAAACGTCATCGATGGGAGAAGTTACAGCGTTGATTGACTTGGTGCCATCTCATATGTGGCAGGTTGAGTTCCGACGTGTCTTGCTGACGTTACTGCAATCCAGTTGTATGGAGAGCAGTGATTTTACTTCGAAAATTTCACTCAGCTTATTTATTGGTTATTTTTGCTCAGATCAAATTAGAGGAATGAATGTCGTAAACACAAAATGAGAAAGAAAAAAATGTTAACCCTTTACCCAACGTAACGGCCAAAACCGGCCAGCGCTATTCTCAAAAATCGCCAATTAATTTTCATTATTTTTTTCATTTTTTGTCTCAAAAACATAGGTTATGACCCCTCGTTGGAACGAGCTCGTCGAGCTCGTTCCAACGAGGGGTCATAACCTATGTTTTTGAGACAAAAAATGAAAAAAATTAGTTATTCAAGAATTATTTTTACAAGTGTCGTCTGCTTTCTACGTTAGGTAAAGGGTTAATTATTGCGTTATTTCGTTGAGCACAACGCTCGCATCTCGCCCAGGATTGATGTAAAGGTGTGTAGAATATTTAGCATCAGAGTTGGCCTCACGTTCTGTATCCTTTCACGTTGATATTCCTTCGAGGAATAGGATCAAGTTTTGATGGCCTGGATTGACTAGCAGGAATAGATTTTGGCGCATCTCTCATTGAAACTAATTTGCTGTCACTCTCGTTTAAGAGCGATAGTTTGGAGTATTTCGCGATCATTTTTTCGGCCGTGTTTTCATAGAAGTCACCCTGAGGTCTGTACTGCTTAGCAGACATCATGGAAGGAGGTTGGTGTTGTCGGAATAAAGGATGTCTGGAGGAAGGTGTATCAGCCATAAAATGCTTTCTGAAATATGTGTCTTCTCTGACTATCACAGAGTTTTGTTTGTTGCGATCAATAAACCTACTTCCATTTAATCTCCTGTCTCTGTACTTTGTTGAAATGTCATTTTCATTAGTCTGTTGATGTCTGTTTTCATTGTTTCCATGGATACTCGAGTTTAAATTTCGTATGTAATCAATTTTATCACAAAACGCGCCCACATCTTTGTGCTTGAGACGACTAGACTTTTTCTTTGATTTTTTGTCCTTGTCTTTCACTACGATTAGATCGTCACTGATATCGTTTTCTAAATCTACCACTTCAATATCACCGTCTAATGAACTGTCATCGCTAATATCACCGTATATCAAAGCCTGTCCGGCTGACTTTGGTCTTGGTACTCCGAAAGAACTTGTTTCCCTGTTCAATTCGAAGTCCACACCGTCATCCAGTAAATAATTATTTTCGCCCCGCCTCATAGAGAGTCTCGTTTTGGGTCTTTCCATCTCTTCGTACCCGTGTACATGATTATTTGAAGCACACTTATTCCCCGGTGGATTGGAGTCGCTTCTATTCACAAGTTTTCTGGGTTTGTAGTACTTTTTCTGTACCTCTTCTGTGGTTACATCCAGTGATATTCGGTCCCTACCCGTATAATCACTTTTACTCCTCTGTACCTCGTTACTACGCTGGATGCTCGAATGTGGTGATGTTGACCCCCTCCTTGATTTTTTATTTGGGGTATCACAGTCCGATAATCTCCTGGAAGTTTGTCCACTGTAAGAATCAACCCTGTCCAATTCGGAATTCGTCATGCTGTTGGAGTTCTACAATTAAATATAAAAATTTGTATTAATCTAAAATGCAGTCAGGTAACAGGGTAGCGTTGGGAAAGGGGAAATCCAACTCTTCACGACAGATGCTTCTTGTGTTGACCCACCGATAACGTACCTCAGTATATTCTATCAGCCTCCTGAAAATGTTTCCCTCCTTCATCGGACAATGGTTATGAAACATAAGTACCCCTTCCAGCCCGGTACGCATACTTTTTGTAGCTTGGTTGGTCTGCCATAAAAGTAATACACAACAGACGGTTAAGAAATAATCAGAATTAACTTAACCACCCAGCCCTTTGGTTTGTGCGAAACGTCCACTGAACCTCACTTTAGAGCAAAATGGATTGCTCATTTTCTATAGCTAATAAAGTCTGTTTCAAGATGCGGGTAAAAACGATGATCAGTAACTCCTTGCTGCATACACTCACAGTAGTGTGAATGTTAATACGTTTATATGTGACAGAAATTTAAACGCTGCAATACATACATATACACCGCAATTTGCCTCACATTATAAATGCAAGAATCTTGTTTCTCGATAGAAAGGAGAAACAAGCAAACAAGGCATAAATAAGAATGTTTTTTGACGTTGGGGCCTGCTCAGTTATAACCTATTGCATGGCCTGTGATGGTCAGGTATTGCTGGGAAAACACTGAAATGTAGTTTAATCTGAATGTCATCTGACAACGCCATTCCAAATGTAGTTTTCGTATTTTGGAAATTGACTTCCCAACGGAAGTTATCGATGCAATGAGTCGCCGCCTGTATAGTGGCAGGTGGCTAATCGTTGCATCTCTAATGAATGTCGAAAATTTTATGGTCTCACTTCACCACCGTTAAAAGCTATCTACCCCTTTGTAGAGCTCAGTATTATACAATGCTCGTAATTCTTCCCCCAGTGAGTTGCATGTTGTACGCTGGATCCTCGTCAAATTTTTGCACAACCGGTCGACAGTGGCATCTCGACTTACTCATTCAGCTTTATATTACGCTCTGCTGTTGGGTCGCCATCCATGGTTTCCTTTGCCTTTATATTGTGACCAACAAATATACATGACACCTTTGCACAAGTTGATTAATATTCTATAAAACAATAACCTCCAAAAAGAGGACTGAATCCAGAAAAAAACAACGAAAATAGCATTCCAGATGCATCGTTTTCGTTACTTTTCTCAGAAAAATTCTTCTATGTTATGAGCAGAAAAACGGGCAGGGAATTTCGACCAGATCGCGATTTCGTCACGATCAAGTTGAAATTCTCTATCCTGTTTTGTAATTATAATACTGTAACGTTAGTGCTGACATGAGTCAATTTGTTTGTTTTCTGAGGTCAGTATATTATAAACTATATCATCTAATATCTGTATCAGTGCAAACGCACGCCAAGCCAGCACACTGTAAAAGCTTCTGCAAATGCCCGATACTTGAAATTTATTGGCACCGTTATATAGATTTGGTGGTGTATTGTGTAGTGCGAAATGATATATTGTGAAGTGTCTATGCTAAGTTTGGTTGTTTGTTTGTTGAGGTTAACGACACTTTGAACAGTCAGTTTTATATCGCGTTGAACAGTTTTATGGGTGGAGGAAGCTGGAGTACCTAGTACCCATGGGCAATCACCGAGCAGCGGTGAGCAACTGTCGGACTCCCCAAACGTTCAACTCTGCACAAGCGGAGCCCGCAGCGGTTATAGGCAAGTGCACCAAGTGTAGTACGCCTTAGTACACAGCGCCACCACGCCCCCCCCCCCAAAGGATTAAATGCCCTGCCTAAGGACACAACGCATTTACCGTAAGTCCTACTCGAACCGTTGACCTTTCGGTTCAAAGTCCAGTGCTCTGACCACTGAGCCAACGTGATCCCTTATTCCGCTTCTGATCTGCTCAAAGTGGTACTCAATCTCAGTCACCTTGCTGTCGATATAAATGTGTTCAAATCTATCCATATTGCTGAGCAATGCCAGTCGTTAACTGAAAGAAATATCCTGCCGTGTTTTTTATCATATTGATGCTACCAGTCACTGATACTAGTACCAGCAGTCGGTATTGTCAATCAAAAAAAAAATGGGCGGGTGATTTTTCTTGTTATACTCACGTTATTTTGATTTTTTGTTTTTTGTTTGTTGGGTTTTAGTCTGGCCTGCAACCAAGGTCGGGCATCAGGGGGGGGGGGGGGCATGTAGGGAGGGCACTTCCCCAACCTGGACATAATCCCATCATTTTTCCATCCAGAATCATTTTATCCCCCCTCCCACCCCCAAGTGACTAAAGTTCACTAATTTGGATACATCTTGCCAAGCACATGTGCACCGGGCCGACCATGGTACGGCCTGGCATGGAAAAATTTTAAAATTTGGCATTAAAAGGAGAAATTTCCTGTCTTCTGAAGGATCAATTCCTACTTCAACATACCCCAGAAAGTTTGATTTTTTCTGCTCAAATAACAAGATTCATTATTTGAATTTTCTTATTTCTGTCCACTAACTTTTGAATTGACCATCCTGAATCATTTCACCCCCCCCCCCCCCCCCCCTCATATTGACTAAATTCTCGGACTAATTTGGACACACCATGCCAAGCACATGTGCATCGGGTCGACCATGGTTCGACCCGGTATGGGAAAAATTAAAATGTTTGCATTAAAAGGCGCACTTACACGCTAAAAACTAAAGTGTTAAAAACTACACTTGAAGTGCTGTATTTAACACTTACTAAGTGCTGAACTTGCACTTTGTTCAAGTGTAGATATCCCAGAACTTGACAGGTGTTACAATAATACCACTTGACAAGTGTAATGCCGCGACACTTAAAAGGAAACAGCGCAGATGACGCGGATCACACTCGAACTCTCGAGCCTGATCCGCGTCATCTGCGTTGTGTCCTTTTAATTATGTACCCACCAAGCGCAAATCAAATTATGGACGATTCTGGAAGAACCACCAATGCTAGACACATGGGAAGTGCCATCCATTCAAGTTTCAGATGTCTGACGATTGCAATGTTTAAGTGCTTAAAGCATTGCACTTTGAGTGTTAAAATCAAACCCTAAGAGTTAGAATGGGTTTAACACCTTGAAAGTGTCAGTTTTAACACTTTAGTTTTTAGTGTGTATCTGTCTTCTGAAGGATCAATTCCTACTTCAACATACTCCAAAAAGTTTAATTTTTTCTGCTCAAATAACAAGATTCATTATTTGATTTTTTTTATTTCTGCCCACCAACTTTTGAACGACCATCCAGAATCATTTTACAACCCCCCCCCCCCCCCCCCCCTCCACACATACACACACACACACACACAATAGTGACGAAATTCCACTAATTTGGATACATCGTGCCAAGCACATGTGTGCCGGGTCGAATTTTTTTTAATTTGGCATTAAAAGGAGCAATTTCCTGTCTTCGGAAGGATCAATTCCTACTTCAACATACCTCGAAATTTTGCATTAAAGGAGCAATTTCCTGTCTTCCGAAGGATCAATTCCTACTTCAACATACCCCAAAAAGTTAAATTTTTTCTGCACAAATAACAAGATTCATTATTTGATTTCTTTTTTATTTCTGTCCACTAACTTTTGAACGACCATCCAGAATCATTTACCCCTCCCCCC
Organism: Pictodentalium vernedei; assembly: GCA_031216915.1. Classification (NCBI taxonomy): domain Eukaryota; kingdom Metazoa; phylum Mollusca; class Scaphopoda; order Dentaliida; family Dentaliidae; genus Pictodentalium; species Pictodentalium vernedei. Next base: position 93,847,677 of record CM062291.1, on the reverse strand, counting down.
CCCCCCCCCCACACACACACACAATAGTGACTAAATTCCACTAATTTGGATACACCGTGCCAAGCTCATGTGTGCCGGGTCGACCATGGTTCAACCCGTTATGGAAAATGTTTTAAAATTTGGCATTAAATGAAGCAATTTCCAGTCTTCTGAAGGATCAATTCCTGCTTCAACATACCCCAAAAGTTTATTTTTTTCTGCTTAAATAACAAGATTCATTATTTGCAATTTTTTATTTCTGTCCACTAACTTTTGAAGGACCATTCAGAATCATTTTATCCCCCTCACCCCTTCCACCTCCTCAAAATAACTAAATTCCACTAATTTGGATACTCTTTGCCAAGCACATGTTCCCCGGGTCGACCATAGTTCAACCCGGCGTGTAAAAATTTTAAAATTTGGCATTAAAGGGGGCAATTTGCTGTCTTTGTCCAATGGAAAGCCTCTGTTTGCGAGAGCATTTCTCCTACTTTCAATTACCAGTAACCACTCATCACTTGAAATTTAACCTGCTATTGAAGACAGATAATCTCTTCTGTTAATTAGTTAATGTTTCGTATTGTCATAGTTGTGTATAATCTGTGTGTTGAATAAACACCTCAAATATAACAATAGAGACTGAGTCATGGGATTATATTCAATGTAATTACAGGTGTAAATTGACAACTCTGAGTTAATTCACTGGAAGATAAAATGGATCAAAATGGTGAAAATTGAAAAACAGTGTCTGAAATTTTCTAGGTTGGGGGGGGGGGCAAAAATGTTTCCGGGTGGGGCGCCCCCCCCCCCCCCCCCCCCCCGTCGTTGCAGGCCTGGTTGTATTTCTTTCTTTTCTTTGCGCTGGACTGCTCTCTCCAAAGTGTAATTCCGGTGTGCTTTGTTATGACGTCAGATGAACGGGTTGTCAGGTTATAACCCTTTGAACACGTGAGACCGATTTTTTGGTCCAAGGCATAATATCGTCCCATTTTTGTCTTATAAAAGGTCTTTCTACTGGCCATTGGTGATAAGATATACTACTCAAAGTTTGCTAAGCACCAAGTATATCCAACTACCTGTTATACGTTTTATTTGAAATATTGTTATGAAAAGTGTATATATTTTTTATTTAATTATATCTTTAATGATTTAAGTACAGAAATTAAGATTTTGTTTGTGTTTGACATTATTTTTTAGCTTTTGAATACGATAACCATGGAAAATGGATATTATTGTTAAAAGAGGAAATTTTTTCAAATTTGCCAAAAAGTTGACGGAGCGAACTGGTATGGGTTCAATATCGAGTATGAAACCCATTACCGTTAATTACAGCTTGACAACGCCTTCTTATGCTCCCAGTCAGGTTCCTGGTGGTCCTTTGTGGGATGTTGTTCCATTCTTGGACCATCATGGCACCAAGCTCCTGGACACTTCTTGGCTTGACTGGACGGGTTGAAAGTGCAAGCTGCAACTCATTCCAGACATGTTCGATGGATTGAGGTCAGGGGATCTTGCTGGCCAGTCCATACGCTCACCCCCCCCCCCCCTGTCGGTACTCCCGGGCAGCATAGGCAACATGAGGACGGGCATTACCGTCCATCAGAATGAATCTTTCACCCACTGCACCTGCATACAATCTGACGTGGGCATCCAGGATCTCATCAATATACCGCTGTGCAGTCAATGTACCACGGTCAAGGATACAGAGCTCTGTACGTCCATCCCAGCTGATGCCGTCCCAGACCATTATTGACCCTCCAGCATAGCGGTCATGTCCAGCAATGTTGGCTGCATGGAATCGCTCACCTGGACTTCTCCATACCCAAGAACGCCTATCTGTGTAACCGAGGCAGTACCTTGACTCATCTGTAAAAAGGACAGGTCGCCTTTCTTCTCTGGTACATCCAACATGGCCCATTCATATCGTGTCTGGCGGTGGTTCTGGGACAGAGGAATGCTAATACATGATCTTTTCGATCGCAGACCACCTTTGCGCAACCTTGTCTTGACTATTTTGAGGTTAGACCTGGCGCATAACTACCAACGGAGAAAGACTTGTCACACTGTGGATAAATAATGTTTTATTGCCATGTTTCTTTTCGGAAAAAGTGTTTGTCTTCAGTCAATATTGAATAATATTTGATAGCAGGGTCCTGCTAGACACGGTCTGATATGACACAGCACCATAAACGTATGTATAGTATATGTTTGCTGATTGGAATTTACTGACATTTTTAGCAGCCACTGCCACCTCGTATAGAAAATCGTTACGGGTTCGGGAAACCTGAATACCGGGCGGGCAGAGGCGGGTAACTATCAAAGTTTATATCTTTCCTGTCGATAACAAGCCGAGGTTGAGTTCGGTTGTTAATGGTGAGAGGTTTGTGTATTACCTGCGTGCAATAACGCAATAATCTACTGTTATTGGTAGATTACGACATACTTGTTACTTGAAACTCATCTTATAAACTGTTTTGCGTACGACAAACAGAGTTGAGAATTTATTATATGCTACCTTATAAGATAGCGGGAAATGTCTAATAAATAGTTCTTTAATATTTTTTTTATCACGATACATACAAGAGAATATGGATAGTTATCACTGCGCGTTTTCGGCGTTTGAATATTTTAATTAAAATATCACAGCAAATGAAATAAAAACAATACCTACTGTTTTGAGTAGGTGCTGTGACAGGAATGATAGTCCGTAGGAAAATTAGTCCCTCTGGACTATAATTCCGCGGAATTATAGTCCAAGGTCTAACATTTCTAGGAATAGTAGTCCGCCGGACTACTATTCCTAGAAATGTTAGACCTAGAACTATAATTCCGCGGAATAATAGTCCGGAGGGACTAACATTCCTATGGACTATCATTCCTGTCACAGGTGCCAAGATTATATCACGAGTTCCTGCAAGGAAATATAAGTTTCTATGCGCGGTTGAATGCCGCGCATGGAAACTTCGATTTCCTTGCAGTCGATCATGAGATAATTGTGGTACCTACACAAAAAAGTTGGTATCCTCTCTGTTCTGATAGTTTACGATATATCTTCCTACTAGAAACACATTTTATTAAACTGTTTTGAGTAATAAATGTGAGTTTAAAAATGATTTTGAATATGATTCCAATTAGTCTGAACTTGTGTTGATGGTGATATTTTTTTCTGTAAATGAAATGAATCAGGACCCTTAATGGTCTGCAGACCAAAAACACTTCATGTGTATCTGTCAGTCGGCGGATCAACGCTGGGCTACTGGTGTGTGGGTGAGGATGTAACTCGAAGTTACACACTGTAAGCACCCTAACGCTATTCAAATTAGAGGCAACATTCGAATAGGTATTGGTACCTTCAGAACAAAGCAAATGGAATCAGACAAGCGAAGTAGCTCATAAAAGCCAAACTTCAGCAGCATTGACAAATAATAAATCTATCTCAGTCGGAAGACAAAGCACCAGATTAGTTTCGACAGTTGGATCTGCAGCTTTACAAATTGCGCTTGTACATATCGAGGACAAATGGATAAGGAAACTTATTGTAGTCTCGGACTCTTTTCTGTTCACAGACTTTGCTCAACCCCAAGATGGAGACTCCTCGAATTCTAGAATTGCGCAGGTAACTGTAGGTAAACTTGTGTTGGATCAGCAGTATATTTTGTTTTGCTGATTATGACGACGCTTGGTATTTCCAGTAAAACCAGAGCCTCAGAGTGCCACACGCCGCAACTTGAATGATTTCGTTCCTCAATCATGACAACGTGTGTATGACCAACGTAGCCGTTTTGTGAAATAATTCTAAATTTCTATATTCAGCCTTCATTACCAAACACAAACAGCAAATCTATGGTGCTTTACAGCTGTTGGCGAACACATGTCGCCTACTCTGCCTGTAGACAAGAAAATGGAATCCCCAATTCAGCTTAAGGACAGACACTGTGTCCCAACCCATTTGGAATTAACAGTTGCTGAATTCCAGGCGCGGCAGAAGAGAGTGCGTTTCACTTGGGCAATTTGTTCAGTCGAGATGACTGTAAAATTCAGCGTTCAATTCTGTCCCACAGCAGACAACTGCATAATTTGCACTTTCACATCTACGTTGACATTGAATACAATTTCCCCCGGAAACCTAAATCGACATCCTTAAGTTTAATTCGACTTTTCGGATTTTCCTGACACTCAAGTCAATATCCAACTCCAACCAAGATAAGATTGAATGAGCTTTATAAATTTAGGCTATCCAGATAGCAAGCGCTATATTTCAGTAAACTTTCGCTTTAAAACCCTTTTACCCAACTTAGCGGCCAAAAACGGCCAGAAAATTAACCAGTATAAGCCTACAACAGACTAAAATATTTAGGAAGTTTCTCAATAAAACCATACAAATATGGATATCATTAGAACCAGATCATCGAGCTGGTTCTAATGATGTCCATATTTGTTGGGTTTTATTGAAAAATTGTGAAATTTGTTTTCGAAAAAATGTGAAATTTAATTTATTTTTTAAACATACTGTGTTAGGCAAAGGGTTACATACATTATTTTATGGGGTTTTATCCTTTTTTTTATTTCCAGCATGTCAAAACAATCACTTCTCCCCGTCTTGACATACTTAGTTTAAACAATATTTATTCAATAAGTATGCTATATGTTACAATATTGAACACCAATAAAAGTGACAATATATATAGAGAACACGAAGAATACAACATGTACTGACAAAAAGCCATATTGTTATGTAATGGGGGGTCTGACAGAAGCTGGGAGCTTATGTTAGTCATCTCCCGGGGTCATTCAGAAATTTACACAAACATGTGGTATAATATAGTAGATGGACTCATATATCGCCGCCTGGAACACATGGACTGTGGTCGGTCGCCAGCTTGATCATCAGCCACGTGCCAAGCCGGGGCACCGCATCCATGCACACAGCGAGAGCTGCCCGTAGACCTTAAGAATTTAGACCTGGGAGCAAATACCCGAGAGATCATTCAGATTTGATTTGTTAACATCGTTGTCGACACTAGCAGGTAACCTCGAGAGCAAGAACACGACACCCTGGCCAAGGACAAAACCGGTGAGAGGGTTGGTGGTAATTCTAGTCGAAGAAAGGTAAGCACAGGGAGTCGAACTACCAGGCGGCGACACATGATATTGTTTAAACCTTGCTTGTGAATGAAGGAAAAGGTGAAAAGAAAGTACAAAGAAAAGGAGCAATAGAAAACAGGGGATGCCAGCTTGAAAGCACAATACATTGCCTTCGCATTCAAGACACTCGCAATTAGGCAGCTGAAGCACTGCTAGTGAGAAGTGAGACGGAAGCAGCCTTGATGGTGATCCATGCGAAGAAAACGGAAAGGAAAGCAAGATTATAGGATTGGCGGTAAATTCGTCATATAGTAGTAGTCGTACCTGGTGGTTTAATCCTTAGCAGTCTAGAAACGACCACTTGACAAAATGAAGTCATGCACCACTTCAAACATACTTGACATACTTGTTAAGGGGTGTATTTATTTTAACAGCATATTTATTTTTTAAGACGCGTATTTTAAATTTCAAACTGAATGGTCAGGTTGTTCATCCTTTCATGCACTCGAGGTCAAATGACGAGAACCGGAATAGAGGGGAACTTAGTGAGACTGTGAATGAAAACCCGTCTTTGATTTTAACCCTTTACTCAACTCGAATAACAAACGACATATTGCCAAAAAATTCTTGAATAATTATAAATTTCATTTTTGCCTCAAAAACACAGCTGACCGAGCTCGCTCGTTCCAATAAGTGGTCATGAACTATGCTTTTGAGTCAAAAAATAAAATAATATACTACTCAAAGTTTACTAAGCACCAAATATTTGACACATCATTGTGAAATTTGCTTGTGACAAATTTGCGATATTTTTGGTGGATATGATCGAGGAATGTATTGAGATGGTCCCCAGTGTTTACATTAGCTCTCTTGACAGGCAGACTTTTCGCGACAGTCATGGAAAGCATGTGCCCCTTGATTTTCATGATGTTTTCGTGTACTGTCTACATGTACATGACATGTGTAGAGTATTCAATCTTCATTTGAACACAAGCCCTTGTGATTTAATGATTGAATATGGCAAATGCAAATGTAAGAAGACATTTGTCTGAAGCAGAAATGTGGCGAGCTGTAGGGATGGTGGAACAAGGGGCTACCCGTCTTCAGGTTGGTGAAGCCCTTGGTGTGCACCAGGCACGATATAAATGGGCCATGGACCACGTTGGATGGACCAGAGAAGATTGGCGATCTGTCCTTTTTACAGATGAGTCAAGGTACTGCCTAGACCACACAGTCCTCATGTTGCTGTCGGGGAGTACCGACAGAGGGAGGGGATTGAGCATATGGACTGGCCAGCAAGATCCCCTAACCTCAATCAAATCGAACATGTCTGGAATGAGTTGCAGCTTGCAATTTCAGCCCGTCAAGTCCAGCCAAGAAGTATCCAGCAGCTTGGTACCATGCTGGTCCAAGAATGGAACAATATCCCACAAAGAACCATCAGGAACCTGATTGGGAGCTCGAGAAGGCGTTGTCAAGCTGTAATTAACAGTAATGGGTCTCATACTCGATACTGAACCCATACCAGTTCGCTCCGTCAACTTTTTGGCAAATTGAAAAATTTCTTCTTTTACTAATAATATCCATTTTCCATGGTTATTGTATTCAAAAGATAAAAATAATGTCAAACACAAATAAAATCTTAATTTCTGTACTTAAATCATTAAAGATATAATTAACTAAAAAATAATAAATAAAAAAAAATATTTTTCATTTCATTTCATTACACTTTTCATTACAATATTTCAACTAAAACGTAAAACAGGTAGTTGGATATACTTGGTGCTTAGCAAACTTTGAGTAGTATAATATAGTTTGAATGACATTTTGTGCGGTCGGTGGGTTTTGGGCGTTATGTTAGGTAAGGATTTAGAATCCATTTCGTCGGATTTCGTACAGACTACATTTTGTCAAATACCTTCAATCTACAAATATATCTCCACGTGTGTGTGGCAGGGTGTGTGCGATGGATCTCTACATGTAAATTGCCGCGCACTTTAGAATGTTAACGAAACATATTCAGAGAAATAATTTAATAAAAATAATTTAATATAGAAAAAACTACATCTGTAAATCTTTACGGTATTGGCCTCTGGAAAACCTGACGATTGATATACGAATGATTCAAAACGCATGTGAATAAGCGTATTTGCTTCGTTTTGGACTGACATCTAGTAATATGAGCCAACGTAATATTGGTCGCCTAATGTATACTAGCCGAAAAAAGAAACGTAAGTTTTTTTCTGTGGTAAATATGTCAAATGTGTTATGGATGATTATTATTTGGATTTTGATGTTATTTCTTCATTGCCAGATTAAATTTTGACGAGATTTATTGTCTTAACACAGACGGCGTCTGCATGGATAACGTTCAAACGTGGGTACCCAACGCCATATCTTGATCACAATCAATAGCGGATGTGCCCACCCCGGACTTCAGTCGCTGCTCTAACTCTCCTTACCATTGACCCCATCAAGTTGTTTATGGTCCTTTGTGGAATGTTATTCCACTCCTGAAGAAGGGCCTGCGTGAGTTGAGCGATGTTGTTTGGGACCTTGACGCGCTTTCTGGCCCTCCTGTCCAGCTCGTCCCACAGGGGACAAATCTGGACTGTTGGTGGCCACTTGCGAACTTGAAAATTGTTTTGGTTGGTGAAGTTACGACAAACCCTAGCAACGTGCGACCTTGCATTATCTTGCTGCAACGTAAGGTTACGCGCATGGATAAGTGGAAGCACGTGTGGCATGGAGACCTGATCCCGATATCTTACGGCTGTAAGATTTCTCTGGATGACCACGAGAGGTGTTTTCGCTCCATGAGAAATTCCCCCGAAACCATAACAGACCATCCCCCGAATCTGTCCTTTTCCTTAACACACGCGTCAGAATATCGCTTATCTAGACGTCGATAGTAACGTTATCGTCTATCTGACCTGTAAAGCGTGAATCGAGACTCGTCAGTGAATAACACACGTCTCCAGCGAGCCAAGTGAAACCGATTTTGTGCATTTGCCCGAAGCCATTGCAATCGTCGTTGATGTCGCCTGGGTGTAAATTGCGGACCAAGGTATGGACGTCGTGGCCTTAAATTGAACTCTCGCAACCAGCCGATTCCTAACTGTCCTTAGAAACACTCGGCGACCATGAGTGCTGACAACATGACTCACCGTCTTCGTCGCCGTCTGAAATCGGTTACCGAGGTGTGAGCGTCGCACGTGATCATTGTTGACTGAATTTTAATCAGAGGGTCAGAACACTGAGGTAGCTATGTGTCAAATTTTACTACAATTGGTCTACGGATAAAAAAATTATATTACCAAAACTGAACTTGCGTTTTTTTCTGTCAGTATATTTTGCGGAGAGCAATGCGCGACCATTCACCAGTTGGACACAGGTTCTGTATTTGGACTGTCGTATTGCAGTAGTGAAGAGCAGAATCGAGTTTTAAAACTTCTAGTGCTGGTTGATAAAATATTTTATTTCCGATCCAAAATATTCAACACAATTATAACAAGGTAAATGATGACACAAAAACGTATAGAAAAGGGATCCAGCAGCAAGCTAAACATTTGGTAAGCTACCACCATAGCATTTACAAACATTTGGTTGTATACGCATAGCTAGATTAATTAATAAATAACTGCAAAATAAAATATCTGAACATGTATTCGGAAGGGAAATATACTGTTTCTTACATGAGCTAGTAGCTGCAGAGAAACTAAATATATATTTAGTGATGGTACAGTGCCTTATGGGCTTAGAAGACAAAGTATTTATTTGCCGCGTGTTAAGAAAATTTTTTGAATTCAAGGCTGGATACTCTGGTATTAAAACGTTTGGACTTTATATATAAATCCCGAATCCTTATTCTTTGTAAAGTCAGGTTAAAAACATACTGAATATCCTTTCCAGAAATATTATTGAACTTTCGTTCAATTACGGTAAATAGGTGTGTTGTAAGATAATGTTGATTTTAAAAAAATATCTATTCGAAATAAGGGATTCGTCAGCGTTGGCCAAAAAAATATACGGGCTTTACTTGGATTGTTAATCCACGTACAACCCATCACGACAGCAAGAATTTATGACCAATTAAAATTTTGAGTGTATAAAATATATTTCAAAGGTTTTATTATTTTGTCAACACATCCATTAATTTGAACGCTCGCGGTGTTGTCATCTGATTTTTTTATTTCTAAATTTACAGTCGCAAAATCACAAAGCATTTGGACGTCTGCATGCCTATGTTTACCAGCAACTTGCTTTTGTAGTGTTTCAAAATATACAACAGACATTATGACATAAAAATATATAAATCATTAAAGGAAAGAAAAATACAGAGTGCAGTTCTCGAGAAACACCTTTTGACAGTATCAACAAACAGTAAAGCTTGCATATGTATATGGTGCACTTGAGACTTCGACATAAACATGTAGTTATACACCCCCAACTCCAATAACATGAAAGTTTGTGGTAACGTAAATTATTTACAGTGAAAATTAACAATGATCTCCATTGCCCGTAAATGGCCATAAAAACTAAGTAACGGAAAGAAAACAAAAATTTGCCCGACTTCTCGTGATGTGTTTGATAACTGGGCGTTCAACGCGGTTTATGGATGTTCAAGATTTCTGAAGTATCACGTTTTAAACTGTAAAGAAACACTAGGGTTTATTCCACACTTTCCAAAATTCCTGTCGGAGAACATGTCACTTTTTGATAACTTTCTTAAAGAACGCTGTCCTCCAAAGTATCATGAATTTTATCGAAAACTTCAATTAACTAATTGAGGGCTACATTATTTTTGGTGGTCTAAATTTGTTTATCCAATTTTGTTTTATTATACAAGTTATTGAAGATTGCCCACAGGCACCACGCCCACAGGCACCCTTCAATAATTTGTAATAAAACAAATTTATATCAACTCAGTATTACTTGCGTTTGTTTGAATATGAAACATGAGAAAGGAAAATGTTGGCTTTTGCTGTGGTGCCCTCATTTTTTTGAAAGCTCTGATAGTGGCTCCTAGCACTCAGCCAGTTAATAAACAAATCGTAATAGAAAGAAACTGCCCCGGTCGTGAAAAATACTCCTCATCAAAATTTGGATTTTTTAAATTTTGTTTATAAAATTTATTTTTGATATCCTTTCTTCAGAAACTCTTACGGATTAACAGTTGTAAATTGCAGTGCTTATTTTGAATAGTCCATTTGAAGTTGATCCCGTAGACGAGTCATAAGCTATGGATTGGAAAAGAGAACAAAGTTTTTGAGTTATCCGCGATGTGATATTGGTCGTCTTCAACTTGTGATACTAGGTTTACATAACATAGCTAGTGATTCCTCATTGGAACGAGCTCGACGAGTTAATTCCAACGAGGTCTCATAGACTATGTTATGGAGGCAAAATTTGATAAACTAATAAAATTTGACTGGCGATTTTTGTGAATACCTATAAGTAGATATCGCCGTTAGGCTAGGTAAATGGATAACTCGAAAGCAAAATGTGAATCTTCCAGTAAATTATGAGTGTTTTCAGCAAATTAAAACACACTTGTCCAGTTTATTACTGAAAATCAATAAATAATTTCATCAAATAATGCGAACCACTGAAAAATATGAAATGATGGGAGCCAAAAATAGTTCCAGATCAAATGAAAACATACATTATATTTCACAAGTGAAAATGAATGTTTATCTCCCATTGATGTAATGTTTAATTTTATGGTATTCTTGGAAAAGCTATTATTAAGACCAATCTTCCAAATAACAGTGAGATTATTATTCCTTTACAGCACCTTGACGGATAAATTCGATAAATATTCTCTGTCTGCGATTCATACCCACCCCCATTAAGAAAATGTTATGGCCTCTTTTAAGAGAACATTTTCCATACCCTAATTGCATCATGTAATTCTGACAAATAAAGGGCAATAACCCTTTGAACCCTAGCGGCCGTTTTTCCGGCCAGGAACATGATACGTCATAACGTCATTATGTAGGATGGCTGTTCAGTAAATGTTGTGGGGTAGACCAATCAGTATTTTCAACGTGCAGCCCGAGGCTGCACGTTGAAAATACTTATTGGTCTACCACAAATAATAAATATGGACTCTTCTAATTGCTGCCATTGAAGTGGCATGGAAGATACCACGAGAGTTCAAAGGGTTAATGTCGGGAAACCTGAAGTTGCGCCTAGCGAGCAAGCGATGTAATGCAACAGATGCTTTAATACTGACTGCCTATGTAATACTAATGAGACGTCAAATCTGAGCTGTTGTTTCTAGTCAATTGCAGTCTGCCTGGACAGGCAGAAACACTTGTCCTGAAACACCTACAGGGCCTGGGGTCTGAGTATGTGATGTTTAATAAATTAACTCTATATCCAAAGCTTTTACGAGCTAAAGTTTATAATTTGTCACACTTTCTCGCAGACTCCAGAATTAAAGAGCAGACATACATGAAGGTACTGTTAGCGGTGGGTCTTTGGTTAGCGCACTGAACTTCAGCTCCAAATGTCGTATGTTCCATTCTGGCCCGCCTTCTCTGCATTCTGTCCTTGGGGAAGATACTTAATAACAAACTGCCCTAGCGGAAACACGCTGGCGCAATGTGCTTAGGCGTACAGCACGTTGACGGTATACTTGTCTTCAGCCAGTGCTAATCCTGTTGTGCCAGGTTAGTGGGTGGAAAAGTTCAACAGTTTTTCGTCGTTGCCTGACGGTTTTCTCCGTGTTATCCGCCCCAGGTAAAACTATCCAACATGACATTATGATATGACTGTTGACAGTATCGTTGAAGTGTTTAAAACAGACAAATAGAAACACAATAGATGCTAGGTAGTTTGATTATTTTTTAATATGCAAACACAGACCAGGATACAACAGTCCAGTAGCACTGTCTCAAAATGCAAGAAGTGGCGTTATAAACTTTTTAAGTTTCAGGGTAGAAGAAAACTGAGACAGCATGTTCTTCCACGTCTTGCGGCAGGATTTCTCATCACTCATTTCATGGCTGGCTGGAGTATACGTCTGTTCGGTCATGGAGACGAGGAAACCATTAAATGGCAAGAAAGCAATTTATACAAACATTTTTTTCTTCTACTGCCGAGCAAACAACAAGCAGATGCGTACAGTGTAAAGCCACTATAGTGGTTTTCAGCTCTTTTCAATAGAGCCACGATAGTGGCTTCCAGCTCTCAACCAGTTAAAGAAGAGTTTAAGGAGGTCCCGCTTCCGAAATTACTTTGATCTGTTTTTTAAATATTCTGCTCTTTGTATTGACTTACCCAAACAGACGAGTCTCTATTGAATAGAATACTTGGGTGATGACTGGTAATATGAAGCAGGCGCTATAGTTACAACCTGAAGAACTGTGAGATTCGAATCTATTTGAAATCCCCAGTCTGATTCGATTCGGAATTCGATTCGATCCGAAATAGGGGATTAGCATGGCCCTAATATTTACGACTGAATTTATTCTGTTGGCCTATAGTTTCTGGAAACGGGGAAAATCATTTCTTGATTTTTTTTTTGAATGATCGAAAAATGTTCTATTCTGTTTTGGAAAGTATGTATCAAGGCATTTTCTCACAAAATCCACGGCGAGCGCTCTGAGCGTTGAAATTAAGTTTCAAATATCAAACGTTCATTTCATTTTTCAACTTCTACATGGTGTGCTGCCTTTAATGTGAGACTCTGTTTACAACAAACACAAATACTTACTTCACCCGTGAGAACCCCGAGAACTGGGCAGTGCTTCTTTTCTGCGGCATACAGAGTTGCTTTACTCGCAAAATAGGACCCAGAACCAACGCCTGATATGGAAGTCCTCTAAAGTGGGCTGCGTAGGTATAAACAATTGGCTAAACTTGACTTGTTGCAGCCATGGTATAGAAAAATTGATGAAAATGAAATAAATAAATAAATATTTAAATAAATAAATAAATAAATAAATAAATAAATTTTTAAATAAATAAATAAACAAATAAAATCAAAAGCAGACCGAAATATAAAATCACGTATTATAATTTTGACAACATGAATCGTTGCGTCAAAATTAAATTCAGTGATTTTATTTCCCATATCTTAAGTACTGGTGATTATTGTCGTTGTTCTACAGCAAACCAAAAGTCATGTCAAAATTGAAAAATGAGAAGAAAAATCATTATTTATTCTCTTATCGGAACGTTCGCGTCTCATCTGTTGTGTAAAGTTATTTACAGAATAAAACGTACGGATTTCTTGAAGGTCATCCTCAATAGAAACAAAGCTTTCCTTTTTAAAAACAGTGTTAAGATCCTTAACGAAGAAATTTACTTAAATGCGAAAGAAGAGTTTCAGAATATCCGAAAGCCTGAATCGGCAATGTAATTATACAAAACCGTCTAGGCCATATCCTCAAAGAGAATAAAATAACACAGACATGATAATTATATACCTTTATCATTATCAATTTGAATAATATGATAGGATCCAAAAAATGTCATTGAAAACTAATTTGTACGTATCCATCAAGAACACTTGCCCAAGTCAAAGTAATAGTAAACACTCCAAAATAGAAGACTCCATTCTGTCAACATACACTGTTGATAGTCGTTTGAAAACGTGTGTCATTGTGTGTGTGTCTTCCGTGACTGTATCAGAATAAAGTGCGCCTTATATCTACACATCCTTTTATCTAATTATTGCTCGAAAGCGCGTGCCATCGAGAATATCACTCGCTGCACGACGGATCAATAAAGCGAGTCACTCGGAGCGGAAATAATACAATCCATGATCAAACAAATGTTTATGAAAGCCTACAATGGTTAATGACAACCGAACGAATAGACATACTTAACCTATGTACTCCTGGGGATGAATATGATTGGACTGCATAATGTAACATTTTAAGTTATTGTGATGAATTGACGGTAACATGGTCTGAGATTTGCGGCTTGGAGCGTATGTTCAATCGAGACGCGAAGCGTCGAGGTTGAACATACGCTCCGAGCCGCAAACCTCAGACCATGTTATCGTCAACTCATCACAATAACGTATATGTTCCAATAAGACACTACCCATAGCCCAAAACCTACATTGTGAAACACGAGAGGTTTATTTACTAAATTTGTGATCGTTAAAAGTTGCCTTGTTCAAGGCAACTTTTTAACGATCACAAGTTTAGTAAATACACCTCTCGTGTAGCCCACGACGGCACCGGATAAATAATCAATAAACCAGGTAAACACATTCCATCTTAGTTCAAATCGTAAATCGGTTTGTAATTTAAACGACACTTCATCCGGAACAGTGTCTGCTGCACGTGTGAAGAATCTAGAAAAATGAAGCGGCATGCTAGTCATTCCGTCGATGAAGCAGTTACGAAACGGGCGACGTCAATTCAAATATTTCGCGGTGACGTCAGACGGTAACATTTGCCACTAAAGCCGAAGACATAAAAGACACTACGCTAGCTCTCATCCAATCAGAGGGCGAGGATTTTCCTCTTACTGGAACATAATACAATATGCGACACACACAGTCACTGTTGCCATACAATATAAGCAGTGCATCAATTTTCTTATACAGCCCACGTTCAAGCCAGAGTAGTTACAAACAACAAACTAGTGGGGTATCAAAACTCAACCACGTATATATGTCCAATCCACATGGCCGACACGAGGTGACCCTGGCCGTCGAAAGTGTCGTTGAACACCAGTAAAAAATAATCCATATGAAATTCAGCTCGTAGAACTAGAAAAGGTGTGACTACAACAATAATCTGAATGGGGGAGGGCGGAGATTATTATCGACTCGACGAGAACGATTAGAATTGTGGTATGATATTGGTGATCCGAGTTTGAGAGGTCCGCTAATATATAAGGTTGCTAATCATTTCTCGAAAGATCGATAATAAAACATAGTGTCCGACGAAATCGAGGCCCGCTAATTAATATGTAAGGTTGCTAATTATTTCTCGGAAGATCGATAATAAAACACAGTGTCCGATGAAATCATTTAAAATGTGTTAAAATAAAACCCAACCACAGCACAGTTATTTCCGTCCAAACCTGGTCAGACTTACTCCAAAATCCTTACTCCAAAACTGACTTATAACCTTATCGCTCAGTTAATAGCTGAGAACGAAACGTTCAGTCTGCTCGCTCCTGGTATGAAACAGCGGATGATCAGACACTGATGGTCTGCAACCACCCTCGGGTGTGGCATATAAGGATTATAGGATGCTCTTTTCCCATCAGCTAGGGCCCCCTGCGAGGACGACAGTGACCACAGATCAAGCAAAGGTACGGCATAAGCTGCGACTAGGAGCAAAGACTAGGCTGCCTTCCCCACACACCCACTGCTGGGTCAACCAACCTCTTTATCACATTTTTATTTTTTACCTTTTTTGTTTTTTCTCTTTTCTCCAATAACCGTTACGAAACTATCATGGCCGCTATGGATACTTAGTAACCGCTATGGATTCTGATCATCCTTCACTCTATCTCCAGAGGTGGTCACCCACCTCCGGAGAGGCGGGCGTTGGTCTTGTGTCCCTCTTCCATCCATTTTATAACGCCTCTGGTGCGCACTCAGGCCCCGGCCTAATAGGTTAAATGCAGGCTTGCCCCCGAACCAGAGAAGTTCGGGTCTTTCTTTGTGTGGTCCCCGAAATGAGCCGTTGGTTGTATACTTGTCTCAGTTTACTTCTGTGATAGAACCCTGCGTGTAGAAGCCAGCTCAACCTCTACGACAATTGCCAGAGGCAGATTTTAGTTGCCATGAAATCCTCAGAATAAATACTTAACTAGTGGCAGACTATACTTATCTAAAAACACCAGTACATCACCCTCGGGGAGAGGTAGAACCTTTGTCGAGAGGACCCCCCCCCCCTCTCACACTGGTTCTCGCCCGAGAGAGGATATCGGATATCAGCTCACTAAGAACATGAAGAAGAACAGCAAAGCCTCCTCCCGCAGCGTTTCCTCCTCTGCTGCTTCCTATCTTGGTCGGCATCTGTGAAAAACATCAAACTTCAGAGTAGGGTCGAAAAGGATTTGCTACAAACCGCCCCTGTGTGCCTTCGGAGCGAAACCATTGGTTCGAATCGTCACTGATAGTCTGAATAATGGTGAACAGGGAGAGTCGTAAAATCTAAGCAGTTGCTTCTAGTCCCGTTCAGTTGCTTCTAGTCACGATTTTCATCTGCATGTTCTGTCTGCCCAGAAACACCTGCTAGCCCACAATGCTGCGAATTGAAATAAAATCACTTTTAGTTTTCCCAGGCTTGTACTAAGTAATATGCGGTGAATCCTAAGGAAAAGGTATTATTTCCTTAAGCCGTGGTTTTTCTATTTGAGAACACCTGTGTCTCAGTCCCGGCATTCGATGCGCTATATGAAACGCAAAAGAAAAAGGAAACGTGATAGGGAGGGTATCGGTCTGATAATGCTTTTTTATTGGACCGAGCCGTTATGCGCCATGAAAGTTATGTTCCATTCACACTTCTGATAATGTGCTATAAACGCTCCTGAAGTTTGTAATTTAATGATAACATGATTTTCGATGGCGTTAATTGTCATTATCAGACCAACATTAGTGATTAGCAGCCCTGCAGTCGGTTTTGTGGAACACCATTTACATCACGTATTTCGAAAGATTATGAGCCTTGTGATATTTCAAAACTATATTCACATATCCGCACTTTATTAAAGATAATACAAAGTTGTCGATGTAATAATGCATAATTATTGCTAAAGTAATGCACAGTCGCTGTTCGTGGCGGTCATGCATTCGGGCAACAGCGAAACAGAAATTATTTCTGCGTGTATTCAGAAATTATGTGACACTGTTGTGTTTACTTCCGATTAGTTTCGGTCATCTTCGTTTAAATCTTCGCATTGTTGTATCTTTTGAAAATTCGTCTACATTTAAGTTGTTTAATTACCGATTTAAGTAGTTTCGCGTTGCATCTGGTGTTTTACTCTTTGTGTACACAGATTTTCTCACATGTTCTTTTTCGTATACATGCAAGATCTTGAGAACAGATTTGTTTTCCAAATTGACGGCTCATTGTCCCAGCACTTAGTTTCTCAGTGGGGTTCCGTATGACATACTGACCGAAACGACTTTGCGAATCCCTTTTGATTTTGTATTTATAGAGAGGTTTAGTGAAAATTTAATCCACAGCCCATTGGATTAAATTATTAGTGAACCTCCTTTACTACTGGAAGTCGGCTATGTTGTTTGCTAATCGACAAACCACTTTTCTTTTACGCAAACATTTATGTAAACCAGGTTGAATGGATTAACTGGTAGAGTGCTGGAAACTCATTTCTGGGCTTTATTCTGAAGTGGAGGTACAACAACTTAAAAGTTTTATAATGTGTGGATGTGCTTCGTGTTATCTTTTAACCTTTACCTAACATGAAAAGCAGACGACACTTGCAAAAAACAATTCTTGAATAACTACAGTTTTTCATTTTTTGTCTCAAAAACATAGGTTATGACCCCACATTGGAACGAGCTCGTCGAGCTTGTTCCAATGAGGGGTCATAACCTATGTTTTTGAGACAAAAAATGAAAAAATAATGAAACTTAATTTGTGATTTTTGAGAATAGCGCTGGCCGGTTTTGGACGTTACGTTGAGTAAAGGGTTAAATGACATTATTTCATCTCTATGGATTTGCCTGCTTGTTGTTTATGAGAGAGTGCCATTTGGAATTTTCCCTTCAGTTGCAGCAAGGCAAAGACACGTGAATAATTCTGATAACCAGAAATGATTGAGCACTCTATCAGTTAAATGGAATTTTGATTCATGGAAAAGTTAAATTGATTACCATGGGTACTTCGAGTCAACTATCTTCTTATTTGTCTAGTAATGTATGCAAACACAAATTTGATCACCCTGCTGATGTTTTTGACCAACATTCTATTGACCAATTCATGCAGACCTTTTATCTTGATTGTTTTGATTGGCGTTGTACACAAGGAGATCTCTGTTTAAAAGCACCCAATCTTAAGACGTAACGACATGCAAAGTTATGTGATAAAATCTTGGAGATATCTGTCGTTATTCTCAAGCAAATTGTTAATTGTTTGTTTGTTTGTTTATTGGGGTTTAACAACACGTTCAATATCCAGAGTTTTTTCGTGTCAGACGGTTTTACGGGTGGAGGAAGCATGAGTTTTCGTGGAGAATCGCCTCCCAACGTTTTGTAACTGTCGGACTCTCCAACTAACTAACCTGCACAAGCAAGGTTAACAGCGGTGAACACTGGTGTATCGTTCTCATGCGCTGCATCTTAGCCCACAGCACCACTGTGTCCCCACACTGGAAATGGTAGTGAACTGTCTTGCTCAAAGACACAATGCAGATGACGGGGGTCAGGATCGAACCGTCGATCTTTCCAAAGGGCTAATAACCATTTTAAAGCATCGGATGCAGCCAGTGTTTCGAAGTGGTCGGTATCGGTTAGCAAGTTTTTTTTAACCTAGGAGTGTTTTCTTCATCCTTTCTTTCATCCTTATGGGATGGAAGAAAGGATGACGAAAACACTTCCAGAGTAGCGCGCATTTCATTGACCAGTTACTGTGTCACCCTACATCTCTCCATTACAGCTTCCGCCACTTCTTTCGGGTAAGAGAGATACGGCGTGGGGTAGGCCCACTGACTGTTTTAACATAAGGAAACAAAGTAAAGATATTATATTGTATGCACAAATCCGTTTGATAATTTTAGGCTGATGAATATAAATGCATTCCCTATCCGTCTTTTGTGTGTGATGTGTATGTGTGTTGAGCATATTGATAAGATAACGTATATAAAGTAAATAAATGTATAATAAATTTTACAACATTAGTCGTATTTACATTTGTTACCATACACATGCAAGGAGTATTTGTTTTTGTATCTGACACCACGAATGTGGTACATAGATGAAAATAAATTGAATTCAACTTGAGTTGGTTTGGATGAAAGAAGGAGAAATGCAAAAATACCCCTTTTTCATCCATTCAGAGAGATAACCATTCCATGACATAGGTTCTTTGGACAGTCGTTTAGGAAAGCTATCCAGAAATCAATGTAATGAATGTGTCGTCATTGAAACAACGAGAGCGTTGATGTGCAGGTTTAGAAATATCCACCGCCCGCAAGAGAAATGAAAACGAAATACATCTTGTACCTTTTGATTACTTTTTATTGCGATCTTAGTATATTAGTGTGAATTCCTAAAATAGTAATAAAAATATAATTGCATTATGCATTGTACGGTGGAATAAATAATTATAAATCATGTCGTGAATATAGGACTATATCACTTAGATCTTCATTGAGAGTAACCCATTCGGTCCTATCTGCATAGTACTGTTTTTGAGAAAGTGTAATGTGGTAGACGAAACAGAGAAAAACGAATAGGTTTGCGAGATATGCAATAAGTTAATTTTACCATTTCATAGGATTGGAGGTTTGAGCTGAACAATTAAAAATGTTTGAAGGCGTTGCACTTCATAACAGGTCGATATAAAATTATTTCTTCCCTTAACACTGGGAATAGATAGAAATTGTTCATTTACAAATTTTCACCAACTGTCACACGCCACATTGGAATTCCAGTTTTTTAATCTGTTTAATTGATTCTGTATTTTTCTTTCTCTTAGTGATGTCTTTTAACTCACCTTGTACAGGCACGAGGTGACCCAGGCTATCGAAAGTGTAGTTAACCTCCAATAAATAAATAAATAAATAAATAAATAAATAAATAAATAAATAACTCACCTTATAGAGTACGTTGAATTTGTACTGCTCGAATTTTTACCATCTATTAAATTTTCGTCTTTCATCACTGAATGAAATAGAACAAAACTAACGGAATATGCCACTAACCCTTTGAACACTGGTGATATCCTCCATGTCAATTCAATGACAACATCTGGAAGCGTCCATATTCATTATTCGGGGAGTAGATAATCAATATTTTTAACGTGCAGCCCTGAGGCTGTACGTTTAACATATTGATTGGACTACCTGCACTCAGCACCCATCCTTCTTAATGAAATTATGACATTCAGGTTCATGGACTAGGAAGGCGGTCTTTAAGGTTCAACGAGTTAAAGCATCCACTCGTTTGCTTATCAATAGATGAATGGCGAGGTCCGTGACTTAATGACGGAACGAGAGTTGACGCTCTGGATATCTTTTAATTTAGCCATTCCATAAGTGTTTATGGTACCATACTAGCTGATTGTGGGTCCTTTATCGGATGATTACCGACTGGGGTGGAGTGAGGGCGTTAACCGGATTATACCGACTGTGATGTCTCAAGTCCTGACTGATAAACGATTACAACTACATCACCAGGCAGTCTTTTGATAGAGGTGCAAAATTATTCCATCGGGATTTTTGTTAAAAATTTCAAGATTTCTTGGACATTTATTTAAAAATAAATAAATTAAAATGTTGTCGTGACGCAACTTCATATTTAATTGATGTATACTGTTCTCCAAATTGGTTATAATGGACCTTCAACTGCCCGAATTGGGTACCACGGTCGTCCATTTCCATAACCGACTGTGTTTTTGACAAAAGTCCTCGTTTCCAGGCTAGTGTAGTAAGAGAATACAAAGTATCATGCCACCTGTTTAATTTGACCAATCAATGTGCTCTAATAGCATCGATGGACTATGCGATATTAGGTTATTCAATGGGGAACCGGCTATCGGATTGAGTCCATACACTGCCAGTGACAGCGTATGAGCCCATACACCTCCTCTGCTGGGCGTCATTTTGTTTCCGAATTAATTTTCCTACCTCAAGTTTTCACCTATTTTCGGGCAAATAAAAGACAGTTTCCTGATAAATATTCAAAATGAAGCGATTCAGATCTTTTAATTTATTATTATTACTACTTTATAGGGCGTTCCCTAGTACATTAACAAAGTTTAACAGGGCATTACAAGAACGTTACGCTCAACGTAAAAAGTCACGTGATGTGTCGGGCTGTTGATGAGTTAAACATCTCATTAACAGCCCGACACGTCAAGTGACTTTTGTTCCTAGAAGTCGAAC
This sequence comes from Pictodentalium vernedei, assembly GCA_031216915.1. Taxonomy (NCBI): domain Eukaryota; kingdom Metazoa; phylum Mollusca; class Scaphopoda; order Dentaliida; family Dentaliidae; genus Pictodentalium; species Pictodentalium vernedei. The sequence continues at coordinate 93,826,560 of CM062291.1, read as the reverse complement.
ACTCGAAAATGGAAACAGTTTCCAGAAATGGTTTCAACTAGTAAACAATGTGATTTTTATTTAACCCTTTACCCAACGCAGACGATGTCAAATTTTATTATTTTAAATATGATTTTTTTCAAATTTTTCAAAAAATTTCAACGAAACCATATCATGTGACCCCTCGTTGGAACGGCTCGACGAGCTCGTTCCAACGAGGGGTCACATGATATGGTTTTGTTGAAATTTTTTGAAAAATAATATTTTTTCAACTGCTGAATTTGCATATTACACAGGCGGATGCGGGCGATTCGTTGGGTAAAGGGTTAAATTATTAAATACCTGCATGTAAAATATCCAGCAAAGTTAGTCCCATAAGAACATGCAGCTGTACATAGTACGTACGTCTGTATACATTTTAAGTCTTTATTCCTGACATAAAAGCGATAAATATCGGGTCTGTTTTTAAGTTTTCTAACTTCGTTGCAATTGAAAGAGTGCCGATCACGTGATAATTATGTGACACTAGTTTGTTTGAGAACAGACGATAATATCATCTGCCAAAATTGAAAACGTTAAAAATGTCTCAATCAAGCGAATTGAATGAAGATCAATTGGCAATTTGTAGTTGCCGTGTAAGCTACAGGTTCAAAACTTTCTCAGAATCGCAGTGATAATAATAGTAATAACATGATTTTGTCGGGCCTTGTGGTTTATTAACGGCCCAACAGGTGTGAATAACAGCCCTTCAGCTTATTAACGGCCCTCGACTTCGTCTCGGGCCTTTTATAAGCTGTCGGGTTGTTATTCCCACCTGTTGGGCCGTTAATAAACCACAATGCCCTCCAAAGTTATGTTATTGTTATATTTAATTCGTTTGATGGCATGATAAATACGTTACAGGATGTTTACTTGCCAGGTATGAGGTCATGTGAGGCTTGGCGCGATCAATATTAAGCTCTAAAATTAATCTCACTTCGTCTCACATGACGCCATACCTGGCAAGTAAACGTCCCGTAACTTATAATTACTAGCAAGATCGGATCGATATCTACCATTCCAATTATACTAAGGTGGATTTGATTTGTTATTGGCGAGGTGTCAAACACACACCTACCACCCCCCCCCCCCCCCTCCTGCGCCGTTGCCAATTTAGACCTAGCAAGTAGGTACAGTTTTTTTCAGAATAATTCGTGGTTAAAAGTTCTTTTGGAATTTACAGGTTTTGTTTTCCGCATTGGAAGCGTGTGTTTCTGTAGAATTCTTGGTTTTACGTTATTTTTTGTCAGTGTAGAAAATTATAATTGATCCGATGTGTAAGAAATGCGAAGCAACGACACACCCCAATGCTATATTGATTGCTCTAACGGGAAAATGTACGTGTACATGTTTGCATGGAGACATCTGGTTTCACAACAATGCGTTTGAATATTTGGTGGCGCAATGGGGTTGCGGTAACCGGTTCTCGTCAGATCACCGAAGTTAAGCAACGTCGAGCCCGGTTAGTCCATGGATGGGTGACTGTCTGAGCGATCGATTCGGACCCCTGCGCTGTGTCCTTAGGCAGGGCACTTCACCCCAATTGCCCACAAGTGGGCACGATGACGCCGTGTACTAAGGCGTACTGCACATCGATGGTACGCATGTCTTCAACCAATCTAACCCTGCCTGTGCTGCAGTACGTAGTTACGATGTCCGTGAGCTGGCAGCTGCTCGTCGTTGCTCGGTGGTTCTCTCCGGGTACTCCGGATTCCTTCACCCGTAAAACTGTCGACACGATATGACCCTGGCTGTTAAAGTGTTATTTAAACCCTAATTTAAACCCTAATAAATAAATAGTAATGTGAATCAGAATAGAATGGACTACCGTCTCATATACATCAGTAAGCACCCCGGTTACCAGTCTTTCTCTGTAAGCAATCCGACGCTGTTCTGGCATGTTTGTTTATACACTTTTCGTGGAGTGTGTGCGCAGATACCGTTGATTCAATGTAATATCTCTTTATTCATAAAGGCGTACATATATTCTTCCGTGCTCCAGTTATAGATATTCCAATCAATAAACATTTGTTTTACCTCAAAACATCAAGATATTAACATAATACGGGGAACTGCGCAGCGGCGTAATCATAAAACCACAACCATGACGAGTCTTCACGCATAAAACTTTAGTTTACAAAATTGTCTCGCGGAATTGTAATGTCATTAAAGATTCGGTGACACCAATTCTCGATTGATAACATTTCGTGCTTTGATTAAACGAAAATAAATGTTTATGGTGCTTTGATTCAACCGTCTGGAATATTTCAGATACAACCGTCTGGAATATAACCACAGGTTCGCTTTTCCGACCAACTGGAATATTCCAGACGATTGAATCTAAAACATAGGCGATGGACTATTTAAAGGCAAGACTGGTCCATTCCATAACAACGTCGACTCCTTATAGAATTTGATTGGTGTGCCTCTCGTGAAATTGCAATTTCCTTGATATGAACAATAACTTCTGGATCCCCATTGTGGTCCTGTTTCAAATTGTGTTTCATTAAATTAAATTTCAAGGTTAAACTATTGACTATATCTCCCGTAAGCTAGAACTATCTAAAGCTTTAGTTCTTCGTTAGTTGAGTGACATCTGTATGTTATGAGAGAAAAGATCTTATGATGAAGGGATGTTTGGGAGAACTTGGGTCGTTAAGTTTTATAAATTTGTGTAAACCCCAGCAAAAGATAATCGAATAAGAAATTGCAGAATTCGCTTACTGACCCTCTGGTTATAAAGTTGATGGCGGTGAAGACTGAAGTCATGTCTTTGCATTTCAAACTGAGGTGATCGGGTTGTGCTATGGAGGGAGTAAGATTGATAACAAACACAAGTAAAAATGGGATGGTATTTTGCGAGAGAGATGAAGCTTTTTTCATCACTTAGTCTAGTGCTATAGAGCCAATGCACACAAGATCTGATCTTCATTCCAGCCAGTACAGAGAAAGTAATGAGTACCGATGAATGACTTCGTTTCGATTCTTTGATGGACTTGAGTGCTCAAAAACTGGAAGGTGTTGTAACCCTACGACGGTGTCTAACACACTATGAAGCTTTTAATGTGGTTCCTGAAAATTCGATCGTCAGATGTTCTGAGAGTACTTTTATTTGTCTTTTGCAACAAGATTGTCTCAAATCGAGAATAAATATGGAATTCCATCAGCACAATTCGTCTCATTTAAACATCTGATATGGTGAAGGTAGTTGAAGGTTTGATTGGTCGGATTTATGTTCTTTTACTTCAATGCAGATTCTTTGACGGAAATATTTATTTTTATGAATTGTATGGAGCGTTGTGTTTCGTGAATTTGTTATCACACCCACTATTTGATTTGTCAACAGGTTAAAAAATATTCGAAGCAATAATCAATAGGATATAGCTGTTTGTTCCTTGTTGACATCAACAATAACTCTCTATTGGATCGGAATAAATGATGAAACAGAAACACAGCAATGCATAGGTTAATCAGAAATGTAAATTTTCGATTACTTTCTTTAAACGCCACACATTGTATTTGAAATGAATAGAGTGCCCCTGGTGTGTTCGTTAATGATATAAACAGAGGTTGTTGATCAGTATTTGGTTTATGAATGGAATGTTTTCCTAGTGATAACAGAACAAACTGAAACTATTTATATCCTCCAACAGGTATTAGCATTTCCAACATAGAAACAGGTGGGATGACTGTTGTGCGTATGACGGGAGTTATTCAATGTAGAAGAAAAGCAAATCTTGAAAGAATTTTTTTTCGAAACATGGGTAATTGAACATTTTATGCTTTCGAAAACTCATTATTTTCTAAAATTTAGCTTGTGAATTGGATTTCTGTAGATACATGGATCCGGTTCTTTTTTCCAATTCTCAGTCAGAAATAGCGTGTTGGCTTCTTATCGAAAACATTACCCTTGCGGGATATTGTATAATCATCTTTAATCAAAAGTCCTTTCTGTTCATGCCTACCGATACAATACAGACATTGGGAAACGTTCTACGTATCCAGATTATGCGTAAGAACGCCATGTAAGAACGTTGTCTGTTTTGCCTGTTACTCATCTGAGGGACATTATGGCATGAAGGGAATGCTTCGACAGAAAACAATGTAAAGCAAGAAAGTTATCAGACCATCGAAGGTGATATATTTCTTTAACCCTTTACCCAATGAATCGCCCGCATCCGCCCGCGTAATATGCAAATTCCACAGTTGAAAAAATATTTTTTTTCAAAAAATGTCAACAAAACCATATCATGTGACCCCTCGTTGGAACGAGCTCGTTCCAACGAGGGGTCACATGATATAGTTTTGTTGAAATTTTTTGAAAAATTTAAACAAATGATTTTTAAAATAATAAATTTTGATATCGTCTGCGTTGGGTAAAGGGTTAAATATATCAGATTCATTAACTTAGTTCATGTTAAATCGTGTTATAAATACAGAACACAACTCGAGTAGAGTACTGAGGACTGGAATCAACGATCCTGTTAGAGTTTTTGCTGTATTTGACACTCGTATTCGGGGCTCGTGAAATACAGGGAAAACTCCATCCAGGGCGTTGATTCCAGTCACTCGTACTCCACCCTTGTTGTGTTCTGTCTTAGTGCACAGCGATGCTTTGCATTGCAGAATTTTGGCATAAATGTTAACAAGAGGGTAATTTATCAACTTGATTATTTATTTATTTATTTATTTATTTATTTATTTATTTATTTATTGGTGTTTAAGGCCATTACATTACACATTTCTGCACGATGGCTAATCATGACCATGACAGTTTTTCAGGTGGAGGAAGCCGGAGAACACGGAGAGAACCGCCGAGCAACGGCGAGCAACTGTCAGTTCCCCAACATACCAACTCCACACAAGCAAGGTTAGCATTGGTTAAAGATAGTTGCACCATCGACGTGCAGTACGCCGTAGTACACAACGCCACCGTGCCCCCACGCGGGCAATTGGGGTGAAGTGCCCAAGGACACAACGCGGTTGCCACAGGTGGGATTCGAACCGAGAACCTCTCGGTTTACAGCCTGCTCCTCAACCTACTGAGCCACCGCGCCCCCTTATCAACTTGAGAACGAGTTCAGAAATGGATACCTATAAAACATAATCTCCTTGGTTCTAATTGCAGTTGGCAATTAGGAGTTAATTTATTGTGGATGTGTCATGGCGTAAGTAAATAAAATCACAAAGAATTACGGAAAAGATTGTTGGTAGGAATGACTTCTCCAATGCTAACCTTCAATTTATTATGCGCTACTATTTTGGAGCAAATACTATAGTAATATATCATGTACCAGGACAATAGCAAGTAGCAGAACCTTATCGCAGAACCTCGTAAGTGGCGTTATTACTCTCATGACTGATTACACCATGTAGGTTATTATGACAACCACGTGAGGGACATCGTTAGTAAGAACGTCACAAATAAAATTATAACTGGAAATGGTGTCATAACTGGAAGTTGTGGGTGGTTGCCGTCAGGATAAGTCAGAAGAGTCCACAGACTCTCTGACTGAATCAACCTGGGGGTTGATGGTGTCTCAGCGAACCGACCTATCGAGTGGGACGTAAAATAGTTGTTCCTTGTGCGGGGAGAGATACACTTCATGCAGGTTAAAGGTCCATTCCTAGTATTTGAGAAGAGCGAGGCCGCCAAGTTACGGCTAGGTGAATTAGGCCAAGGAAAGGCCTTTTTATCACTTGCTTGCCAATCCAAGTAAAGTGAATGAGCTTGAAACAAAATCAACCGGAAGTAATTTCACCACTCACGTCACCAGGCACGTTATCAGGAAAACCATCGGTGGCATCATCAGTGACGTTATTAAAAAATAATGTTATACGAGAAAATGATGTTAAAACCACAATGCATCGTGTATTCTATGTCGTCACTGATACAGAAGAAGGACATACGTTAATTATTACTTCATTGTGTCTCATATTCCACTGGTATAACGCTATTGTGTAGTGTGTAATGGCCCTAACTTGGATATTCTATACTCTAAGATCTGTGTTTGTACTGAAGGAGTTAAAATAATTAATCACCTAACTCTGTTCTCCAAGTCCCTCCCAGCTGTGTTTCAATGAAATTATTCCCAGAGGTCCTACTTACGCAACACGGTATTCTGATATGAAACTTAATGATATGTACCTTCATTAATATTATCGTTTGTTTCCGATAATAAAAACCATCGCATGTTATAAGCATCTAAGCCGAAGGCTACGAGAGATCATCATTTTTTAACGACTTCATATTATACTTTGAAATTAATTCTAATTTAATTCTAAAACGAAATTGTCTTTCCCAGCATTCTCGTACAGATCAGATATGAAGTACGAACAGAACATTTCTAATAATAATTTTTGCAATCATTGACCATTGTATGTACCTACTTACGTTTCAGTATCAGAAATCGTAGCAGAATTTGAATATTTGAATTTAAGCCTCGTAGTGAAACACAAGTTTAATCTACTTTTCGGGTATTTGGAAGATGAATATTCAACACTTTAGATTTCAGAATGCGTGTAGTGATCTGAGTAGCAATGAGCTCGCAAATGGAACAATATAAAAGCAACTTCCACACCTTTTTCGAACATCCACTATATGATGTACAGCGTGAAATCATTTTTAGAGGCCCATACCAAGCCATCATTCAAATTCCGTAAGGAATTTGATACTGTCGTGGCCTGGAACCAGTCTAGCCCTTAAACAGTATGTTGCCTATTTTTAGATACAATCTGAAATATGTTTCGCTTTTGCAACCATACGATCGAATTTAAAAAATGAGAGAAATGTTTCACAATCGAGACTTGATTTGGCTTTACCAATACTGCTAGGCATATTTCTTCGCTAAATAATTAGAAAGTAGTTCCACCAATTGTGTTATTACCTTGTTGGTTTCAAAGCAAATTAAATATTATTAATGGTTGGAATATCTGTAACTTGAGAAAGAAAGAATGAATGCATATTTTGTATAAAGATACATCACATAAAATCAGTAGTTGTTGTCAGCGTACAAACCACATGAAAATTGGGTAAACTAACAGCCCATATCAGTGTCGTATTCCTTACGGAATTTGACTGGTGACCCGAGATCTTGGCCTTTCTAATTTTGATACTGATTCCTCATATGGCGTTACATCTTTGGCAAACGCTACTTACGATGTAAGAAAAATAAATTGTTCCCCAAGTCAGTCTGATCTATAGCGGTCTTAGCACCTTAGTGTCCGAAAGGAAATCTCCAATCCATCCATTCCAGCCCCCCCCCCCCCCCCCAAGTTATGCACATCATGCCAACTACATGCGAATGGATAGGTTACCAGCTGCTTTGCTGCATTTAGCCGGAACACTAAATGTAGAAGAATAGAATTATTTCTAGAGAAAATGCTACAAATTTTGACAGTGTTTTACAAAGTGACAAAAGTTCATTACATGAGAGAATCACAGTAGCCTACTCACGCGAAAGGGCTGGCTAGTGGCGACGGTTTGTATGGGCAGCTTTGGTACATCAAGGTAGGCCAACATATCCAACTTTGAACACATCTAGAGTTTCTCTTTCTAACTTCTACGATTATGGTAATCGACTTATCTTTTTCATAGCGTTGTTTGAAACATAATTTTACATGCTATATATGTTTGTAATTTAATGTAACCGTTCTGCGTTTTTTTACTGTTGCGTTTTATAGGAAGGAAACGTAAATAAGTAAAATAAATTTTGTTCCAATGCTTTTTGTGAATCAACATCTGACCATAGTGCAATGCGTTTAAATAAGAATAGTAATAATTAGCAATTTCCATCTATTTGGAAAATCGGCACAAATACTTTGAAGCCTTGGTGCCCGGAAAATATAATATTAAGTAACGGTGTACGGTGTCTAAAGTCAAACATACAATAATGAAATACAATTTTGGTGGAACGATTCAATGACAATGTTAACGCCAGAGTTGAATATTTCGTCAGTGAATACTGTATGACCAATGGAGTCTCAGGTAATACCACTTTTCCACCAAATATCAGTTGATCATGTGATTTACCTCATGGATACCAGTTGATCACGTGATATAATGTACAACACTTGATTGTCCAATCTATTTTTACATTGTGTTATGTTCTCTAAATACACAATTGTTAACGCAAAAAACATTCTGTTTCCTGATTCAATGCAACATCAGAATCAGATATCTTCGCAGATGGCCCGCACGCAGAAGAGCTTCTCTGCAGACTCGGAGTATTCGATGCGGCACTTTGCTGGTGAGACGAATTGATTCTTTTTCGGGGATAAAATATTTCTGTTCATATCAATGGAGTAAAAGTAAGAACTGAATTATGATTCCTGCGAATTCAACAGGCGATGACACAAATTGATCCTGAGCAATTTTCCATGAGCCGTGAGGATATTTATGGCAACTTTACTGCGAACAATTTGTTTCACAATCTGTAGATTTCTCAGAATCAGAATTCAATTTTTAATTGGTCTCAATGTCACGAATAGTTGTATTTGTTTTACAACAAGGCTTAAATTAGAGGAGCTACACTTTTTTCGAATTTTTAGCCAGAAAAGAAAAATTGTTACATATCAGCTGACCTAAAAGGTGAAACCTTTGTAAAACCAAGACATCTCGTGTGAATACTGTACCCAATGGGATAACATTAACGTGCAAGATCGTCAATTTCTACCCGTTTGAACAAGTCTTAACCGAGGCAAAATTTGAAGTAAGCCGCTAAATGATTTTACGTAAAGTAGCGCGCTAATTCCCACCACTAATGTTCTAGACGAATATATTCCTACACGTGTAGCTTGATTTTTAGCCAGTTGACAATATATGAATGCAGGAAAGAATTAAATGTCCCAATTCAGTGGAGCTATACATGAATGACCAAGTGTTTGTAGCGATGGACATAAGTACCGAAATAAAAGCCGTTCTCCCTTCATGAGTTAGGTGACGATTATTATTGATTATCAACCACATCCCAGGTCCTAAACGACTTTAAACAACGGCAGATAGTACGAGCCAGTCTCACATGGCCAATGCTTTTTTATGGCCAGAATCTACTTGTGCTACTGTGTTCAGCGAAATACTGCCACGTTACAGGCAAATACGCATGGCTTTTCGGACACTTGCGGTACGCACTTGTATCAAACTCAGGTGCTAGCACTAATGTCGTGGGTAAGACACACTGTTTACATCTGATTCAAACGAAATATAATTTTACTGTAAGATAAAGTTACCCCTTTACCTACCCTGAAATGCAGACGACACTTGCAAAAATAATTCTTGAATAACAATTTTTTTTTCATTTTTTGTCTCAAAAACATAGGTTATGATCCCCTCGTTGGAACGAGCTCGACGAGCTCGTTCTAACGAGGGGTCATAACCTATGTTTTTGAGACAAAAAATGAAAAAAATAATGAAAATTAATTGGCGATTTTTGAGAATAGCGCTAGCCGGTTTTGGCCGTTACGTTAGGTAAAGGGTTAACGAATATAATGTTATAAACAACAGGTTTTCGCAGAAAAATCAAAGTGGATGTCCACGGTTTGTAACCACGTGATCATCTCACGCGCATACAAGAACTTGGATTTATTTTCACTTTACGCTGTGCACATAAATCTACAGCTTAGTGGTTGAGATATTGTTTAATTAAATAGGCATATAAGATAGAATGTAAGATGTAAACTTTGCGAACAAAACTAACTCTAAAACACAAACAGGGTCGATGACCAACCATCACATATTTACTTACACAGCCACATCTCCACAATCTCCAAAACAATCATTGTTTGTCTAGCTCGGTGGCCATTACTTCTCTATGATTGTGATACTACGCGATTTGTACAATGTGAACAAATTTCAAGAAATTTATTACGAAATAAAAGCTTGTTCCACAAACAGCCAGCAGAACGTGATCCTGAACAAGAATATCATTTGAGATACGCTGAAACGTGCATTGACAATAGAGCCTGGAAAAATCTCTACATTTATAAGAACTATTGTATTCTAATATAAACCGCCTCACTCGTACCTCTGAACCAATAACAGAGTTGCGTGCTTAGTGTGGGGAAGATGGTTTTCAAATCACAAGCAGCATCGGTAGGGTGCACAGAAGTAAACCGACACATCATAATCTCAAAAGCACGCCTACCACAGCCACTCCACACCATTCAAAAGCAAAGCAAAGGGCTAAATATAATAAAAATAGTCTGCATTTCGAATGCTTTTGGGATGAAAGCTCACCCTATTCAAAACACATACTCTCTCTCTGGGATAGAGAAACCAATAATAATGTGCTTAATTATGCTTATCCCAAACAAAGACAAAGACAAATTTCAAAATTTCAACATTTTTCTAAACGGTGTTGGATGAAATAACATCATAAGTGACAACACCAGAGGTGAGTCCGTTTGCCCCGGGGAGTCAAGTCTAACATTTAAAAATATCAATGCACATATTAATGATGATCCCAAATGTATACCGACGTTTGAAGATTCTGTATCAAATTTGAAGAAGTAGATGGAAAAGGAAAGACCAGTGTCGTCCAGCAGGCCTCTTGGATCTGAGTCAATGGGGTCTCGGCATCTCTACAAAATGCACATGCGTCTGGTCGACACTGGGTTCTAGGTTCATCCTCGAATACATTGCATTGTAGTTGCATTCGTACTTGACATTACTGAAAGTCAAAAAATATCCAGACCTTTGGCCTGACACTTGTTTTTGGTGAAGTGTCATCTATCTACTTAGAGGTCATTTACACTATTTTAGAACATTTAACTTTAAAGGTATTTCGAAATGGGTGTTGTACTCTAGAAGTAAACTGGTGTCCATCAAAATTAAAAAAATACCAAGGACCGTGTATTTGTCACTAAACATGTAACTACAACTATTAGCCCATTACCCAAAGTAACGGCCAAAACTGGCCAGCGCTATTCTCAAAAATCGCCAATTAATTTTCATTATTTTTTCATATTTTGTCTCAAAAACATAGGTTATAACCCCTCGTCGGAACGAGCTCGTTGAGCTCGTTCCAACGAGGGGTCATAACCTGTGAGGTTGAGACAAAAAAATAGCTATTCAAGAATGTCGTCTGCTTTTCATGTTAGGTAAAGGGTGAACATTTATGCTTTGATCTTAACAGAGTCAAACGCTGACCAAAAAATATATCCACATGCCAAATACAATGGATTGAAATATCTGGTAAAATGTATTGGTCAAAATTTGAGTTTTGGGTCACTCGTATAATTCTGGCTCGATTTCCTCTGATTCTATATTTACCGTACACTTAGAGATTTGGACATGACAGTTCACATAAAGGAGCTTAGTCGCCAAAAACTCCAGACATGACCACTTTATTCCACTAAGCGTTGCTTCAGATAAGTTCTGTCAAATAATAGGTACATGCCCCTTTCCAATCTCTCTCGAAATCATACATATCCATTGAAAATTCAAAAGAATATATTAGCATTGTTCCACATCTGGAAGATTGTTGATTTTTATCTGTTTGGGGTGTTGGGAAGTGGTGAATGTTTCATTTGCTCCGCAGAAGTGATCTGATTGTTACCGTGAAGTCTTTATAACAAATGTACTCTCGTTAGATTTGTCTCTTACAAGAAAATGTTCTTATATCAGACTGTGTTCAAAAGCGCTGTAGCAGTCATTTCCAATACAATATCACTTGACACAGAGGCGCGGACGTTCAATGAAATTGACGGGGTACCACAAATGTCCAACACGCACCGGGCCAAACATGGTTCGGCTCGGTGAGAGTAAATTTATTAAAAATAGATCCTCAGAAATTCACCTTCCTTGATATGATTCTCGGGTATTGACCAATGCAATGGAAGGTATTTAAAAGTGCGTGTTGGTCGAGGGAGAAGGGGGGCAATGATAACTAGACTAGAAATAGCCGATGACGTCGTTTTCAGTCAAGCCACAGTTTAAAATCGTATATCAGCAACTTCAGGAATGCCCAAAAGAGCATACCACAGTCTTGTCATGGTTCGGGATATTTCGTTCCTTCAGTCATTTTCCAACCTGAAGGCTAGCCTTTGGATTGGAAGATGGTTGAAGTAGAAGAAATAGACCGAACGGGCCGAAGGTGGAATTTCTTGGTCACATATAACTAACTTTGTTCACATTTTCAGACAAAGGCATAGGAAGCATTTCGAGCTGGGGACACGGTGATAGAAGTGCACCCACACAGGTATATATCAGAGGTGGCCGATGTTCTATATTGGTAAGAATGCAATACACTGTAAGTTGTGATGAATTGATGGTAACATAACCTCAGGTTTGCGGCTTAACTAATGTTCAACTCAGACGCGAAGCGTCGAGGTAGAACATACTCCCCGAGCCGCCAACCTCAGACCATGTTACCATCAATTCATTATAATATCGTATATGATCCATTAAGAACCTACACATAGCCCAAAGCCCACATTCTGAAATGAACAAGGCAACTTGAATGAACAAGGTAACTTTAACGATAACAGATTTTGTAAATGAACCTCTCGTGTACCTTACGACGTCACCAGACAACAAAAAATCAAAACCTCAGATAAAGGTTGAGATTACTCCATCTCAGTTCAAAGCATGAACAAGTTCATGACTTGAATTGAAATGAAGTAACCTCTACCTTTTTTATAAGTGTGTTGTGGGGATACACTCACAGAATGATCACTGGCATCAAAAAATACGATTTTTATGGGCAGAATGCACTTTGAATCTCCTCCCATTGTTATCAGCGTTTCAAATATTTCACTCGCTACGTCAGGCAGTAACATATGCAACTGGCACATAACACATATAAAAAAAAACTAAGCAAGCTCTCGGCCAATCAGAGGTCGTGGATTTTAGTGTTATTGGAACATAAATCTATGTTTGGGACCAACGCCCCTTCACACTGAGAAAAATGTATATTTAATGCTCATTTTTAACACATTTCCCCACCGACAATTTGTTAGATCTGGAGCAAAAACGCTTATTGTTCTCGACTTTAAAGGCCGTAGAGGGAACAATTTATTTACTTATTTATTAGGGTTTAACGACATTTATGACAGCCAGAGTCACCTCGCGTCGGACAGTTTTACAGGTGAATGAAGCCGGAGTGCCCGGGGAGAACCACCGAGCAACGGCGAGCAACTGTCAGACTCCCCTACGTACTCACGCCGCGGAAGCAGGGTTAGCATTGGTTGAAGACAAGTGCACCATCAACAGTACACAGCGCCACCGTGCCCCGACGTTGGAAATCTGGATGAAGTGCCTTGTCCAAGGACACAACGCAGTTACCCCTGGCGACGATCGAACCGTAGACCTTTCAATGCCGTAACCACTGAGCTACGGCGCTCCCGTAGAGGGAACAAATCAAACGACAGAATCTTCGGTCACATCCTAAGACTATGAGTCCGTGCAACCCCTTTCTGCTAATTGTCAGTAAGGTTGCAATCACGGAAACCCAAAAGGGAAATACAAGTTTCAGGAGACTGTAGTTGACTTGTGAGTACCCTCCCACTACCACTGCAACCTCCCTGATTCACTGGTGGGTACATAAGGATGTGACAATTATATTGTTGAAATCAACAGTGGCACGCAGTAAATTTTATAATGAATCATAGTCAAATTTCATAAATCAGATTCGTAACTCAACCGATTAACACTTTACCCAACGTAAGGGCTACAACCGGCCAGCGCTGTTCTCAAAAATCGCCAATAAATTATTATTATTTTTTTCGTTTTTTGTCTCAAAAACATAGGTTATGACCCCTCATCGGAACGAGCTCGTTCCAATGAGGGGTCATAACCTTTGTTTTTGAGACAAAAAAATGAAAATAATTAGTTACTCAAGAATTGTTTTTGCTTTTCATGTTAGGTAAAGGTTATATAAATAGCAAATATAACCTCTGCGGAATTTTACCTTTGAAAATACAATTTTCATAATGAGGAAACAAGTTCTTTGACTTTGTCAAGAAATTAAAAAGTTATGGACAATAGAATGACACTATACTGGAAAAAGTCTTTGACTCTTTGTTATAAATTTTATTGGCCGTGTTGGATAGGTAGTTTTGACCGGAGTGACTGTTTTCAATCCTTTCAGTATATGCCTTACGCTACCTCTGAAAGTCTGTGAATGAAACTTTTTGGGGCCAGGGTAACGAATGCGACGACTTAAGATTTCAAATTACGTATTTTCGCATTAGATATATGTACAGAGATACTTGGCAGTGCTTCTTCGGCAAAAGGTGGAAAGTGCATTGTTCGGTTTTTCTTGATATGTCCACAGAGAAACTTGCCGTGCTGCTTCGGCAAAAGGTGAAAAGTAGATTTGGTCGCATGTTATTTTGACATTCTACGTTCGAGGAGAGCCGATGACCTCTCGCATTTCTCGTTTATTGTAGTTATATTAGGCCACACAAAATAAATTAATTGATTCTCATGCATTTGTTTGTCCAAATCAGTGAGGGAGGGAGGGAGGGTTTAATTTTTAATTTTTATTTTTCTTTTGCAAAAAGTGAGCAAACATGGAGAGGATTTCGGCTGTCTTTTTACACTCAGAAATATAGAAAGTGCATATTTATACTAATCAGTTCATTTTTAATTTGAAAAATAAAACATTACTCACAACACAAACTGTAGTTACTGCAATTCAAAGGCTTCATATTCTTTCGACGCTCTTCATATTATCTTTGAAGTAAAAGTATTTAATCTATGGGGATTAGGCCCGTTATAATTTATGGAAAAATGCCTATAGGCACACTCAAATAAATTGTAATAAGGCAAACATATTGGAGACGCAACTAAACAAATATGCATCAATTAAAAAATGTAAAAAGTTTTAGGTCTCCCAAGTTTGTACTAATATTGGAAAACACTGAAAGGCAATAAAATGTCCAATGACGGATTTTCTGGGAATCAAAACACTTTTTTGCGTTATCTTCTACCCTTTCTCTGTATTTCAACCAGTATTCTTTTCTTTTTGTCTGCACATTGAACCCGTGATCGTGACCTGTTCCTGATCATCTCGCTGTTTTTTTCTGTTCCAGAATTCAAGCTAACAAAGTTATTTGTGAACTGTTTCTAACTTTGCCAGAAAACTTAATTTTTCTGCTCACGTCGTGTTTCGCTCAGTTATTTTAATTGTACCTCAGTGTTATTTCATTTTACAAGGCTCTCAGTCTTCGTGTAAACATATGAGACTGCTCTGCCCTTCTGCGACATTTTAGTCCTTCAAAGGCGACAAATAATTGATTCATATACAATAATCTTTCACGGAAGTATTATATATATCACCTGTCGTCTGTTGTTAATCGATCGAAGCTGCATCTTTTTTTCGCATTCTTGATGTCAGCTTCAAGAAGGTAACGGCGGCATAACATGGTATTCATCACCCCTGTATATTTTCGTATTCAGACGAAATCGATTAATCGTTATTACAGCCTCATACGTTTTTAGAACACATTTTATGATCACTATTAATTAATTGTATCTATGTTATCCGGAATCGATCGTGTGTTTTAGTAGCGAATGACCCGTATAATATCCCCAAAGAGATTTTGTAAATTTACTGCAAATGCCCAATAATTTCTATACATTTAGCATTCCAAGGGGGTGCATTATCGAACGTTTGGGAATCGGTTTATTTGGTTTTTAGAATGAAAATGAAATATGAAATAAGAAATATATGGTTATCTTCAGAAGTAATATATGTGGCACGTGCTTGGAACGATTCAGTTTCCGTGAAAATCCCTTAACCCTTTGAACTCCAGAGGCCGCTTTACCGGCCTAGGGACATGGTACGTCATACTTTCATAAAGTAGGATGCCTGCTAAGTTAACCCTTTACCTAACATGAAAGCAGACGATACTTGCAAAAAAAAGTCTTGAATAACTAATTTTTTTCATTTTTTGTCTCAAAAACATAGGTTATGACCCCTCGTTGGAACGAGCTCGGCGAGCTCGTTCCAACGAGGGGTCATAACCTATGTTTTTGAGACAAAAAAATGAAAATATTTTGAAAATTAATTGGCGATTTTTGAGAATAGCGCTGGCCGGTTTTGGCCGTTACGTTAGGTAAAGGGTTAAGGGTGGGGGTAGACCAATCAATATTTTCAAAGTGCAGCCCCAGCACGTTGAAAATATTGATTGGTCGACCCTCGAATAATGAATATGGACTCTTCTAATTGCTGCATATGAAATGACTTGGAAGATATCACAAGGGTCCAAGGGGTTAAAGTGGAATGGTGCTTGTTATGTTCCCCGAATTCTCCAGTGAGCATGTTGTAACTGCTTAGTCCGTCCGTCGGTCAATCGGGGCGTTCGTCCGTTACATGCTTTCGTTAGTTCGTCGTCCATTCTACAAGTTCAATGGGCCGATCTTGTTAATACCTCACACAATGAGTGTTCATGAGTCAAAAGTGTTTCATGACCTTGAGTAAGAAGGTCATAGATCCAAGGTTACAGGCCGTTCATGTGTTTCTTCGTCTATTCTAATTTTGTCCAGTCCATAAAAATAATTCAATGAATCGACTTGTTCATACTTCACGCAATGTTTGTTTATGGCTTAATGATGTGACCCAAGGACACAGCTCCAGCCCAATGCCACAGGCCATTCGTGAATTCTAACATTACCCTATCCATAAAAATGTATTCAATGGACCGATCACGTAAATACTTCACACAATGCTTGCTCATGACTCGAGGGTGTGCCATGACCTAATTCGTAGGTCCAGGTGGCAGACATTCGTGTGTTTTACCTTTTCAGTAGACCGATCTCATTTACTTCGCAAAACGGCTGTTCATGGTACTACCAAGGTCTCAAACCTTTTACCTATCCTAATTTTGCCTAGATCATAAAATGATTCAGCGAGTGAATCCTGTTCACACCTTACACAGTTCTTGCTCTTGACTTTAGACTTTATCCAGGGCTATAACTTCAAGGTCAAGGGCACAGTCCAGTCCTGAAAAAAAACGATTTCGCTTACAGATTTTGTTCAAACTTCACATAGTGCTTTCTCATGACTCCAGCGTGTGTGAAGACCTTGGTCCAAGGTTGTAACTTAAAGGCCACATACTATGTGTTGTCATGACAAATGCAAAAGAAAATGTGTGAAATCCAATCACATGCCATGAGCTGTGACTGGTACGCGGAAAGTAAGTTATAAAAAATTGAATGGATATTTTCAGTGGATCGCTGAGAGCATTTCATCTATTCGTTAGATGAAGGGCTAATGAGGAAAGGCCCGAAAGGAATTAGAATATGGGGCACTCAGCGTCCTGGTGGCTTTACAGATTACTGCTTGAACCCACAAAGGTGTGGTGCTTTCGGTTCATTTTTACATGGACAGTGTAGGATGAAACTTTGAACATCAGCAGTCTGTCTGTATTTTATTTTTTGATGGGAGGGTTCAAGTTATTTATTTATTTATTTATTTATTTATTTATTTATTTATTTATTTTTTATTTATTTATTTATTTATTTATTTATTTATTTAGTTATTTATTTATTTACTGGTGTTTAAGCTCACATATTTATGCACAATGGGAGAGAGTTGAATTGATCCCATTTAGTGTAGGATTATGCGTGAGCGGTTGCGTTGGAGTAAATGTTTAAAACCCATCAGGTATGATGGTAAAGTCGCAATGTCATAATGAAATACGCAACATAAATTGCTCACTAAATGGTGAACCTCAAATCTAAAACGAGTGACAGGGGGGGGGGGGGGGGGGGGTTGTGAACAAAGAGCTGAAGTGCATTGTTCTCTGAAAGGAGGAGAAGAGTGGATAGTCTTGGAGCTCGAAATGGTATTTTAGTAAAAGAAACTACCAATTATTGCAGGCCGGATTGCCACATTATTTCACAATTTTAATTTTGCAACGTCATAATTAAGTTGAAGAGTTACATATAACTTTCATACTGAACAAGGACGGGGTGGAGGAATCATAAAATACCTACACTGACTCGCTGCTGGAACCTAAGGAAATGGACTGTTCTTGTTTTCCGTGGTAGACAAGTTCTACGTTGATGATATATTAGGATCGGTAACAAAAGTCAGGGTTGAGGGTTCTCTCAAGTGGATAACATAATCATAAACGACTGACAACATTTGACCAGTTGTATTGTGGATGCTATATTGCAATAGGAGAGAAAAGTGGCATAAACCCTAACAAACGAATAAATCCGCACGAGTGTTTTGGACTGAAACTTTTCTAAACATTTGTGTACTTCTGTCAAAAATAATTAATAAAATACGTGGATGAAATACACTAGTGTGGTAGTTTAGTATCAACTTTTTGCCTGGTGCAGCAAGGAGGGTGGGTGGGGGGGGGGGGGGGGGCGGGTATGCAAACAATTACGGATACAAGGTGGAAATTTTTACATTTTCAATTTTTGGGACCCACCACCCCCGGAATGCAAATTTTTGCCAGTCATGTCTTGGACACCCACCCCTCCCGCACAGTTTTTCCTCAAAGACAATTGGGGACCCACCGTCAATTTATAAAATCTGTTTAACGAAGTATTCAAATTCCCTAAATCAACGAAAAAATAAATAAATAAATACTTTTCCCAAACATGAAAGGTGCAGCAAACCAACTTGAACGATATCCCAGCCCTGCTTCTGGGCATCCGAGGCATCCCTAGCTACAGATGGCCCCAAAACAATCTCTCTGCATATAAAGCCACAACGGAAATGCAGCATCAGGCCCCCAGGTAACTACTGGAACCCGCCACCACCAACTGAATTGCAGATACACACCCATTCATGTTCCAAGCAACACAACCCTTACCCCGATGTACAACATGTCTCTGCTGTTCAGACGCCAGTTGAATCCCACCACCAAGAAGCCCTGCCCAAAATATATTGTTCCCATCTGGATATCTTCAACTGTCCGCAAGAAATAGTTGTTTTTCATTTCATTACTTTTCGGTTAAATGTTTAGTTTGTACAGCTGGTCTGAGAGAGACCTAATACTGAAGTTCTTTGATCCATGCCAGGGTGGCTTGTCTGAGATGAAATGCCTCTTATTTATTTTTTTATGTTAGTGTCACTAGAATCATATTTCCCTTGAAATTATACAGGTTTTCCACAATCAAGATTTTTATTCTATCAATCTGTTCAGTTATTCCATACATGGAAACACACTAGACCAATCGTCGCCTGAGTGCTAGAATGTCCTATGTCCCCATGGGACATAGGACATTCTAGCACTCAGTCGACGCAATGGCATGAGGCACCCTGAGGCTTACAGAAGAATCAAATAATAGGAGCTACAAAGCACTAATAAGAGGCAGACTGCCTCAGTAGAAATATAAAGGAGTGAAAATCATGACCAAATAGCTGGGAATCACTTTTTTGTTTTGCAAATTTTTGCCAGACCCAGAACAAGACCCACCCCAATGAAGTGTAAAACATGGGGAAGAAATTGTAACATGGAGCCCCCAACACATTATCAATGCTCTATTCTGTTCTAAGTTATGAATCTAAGCACTTGAATTCACTTTGGTTGTAATTACTTGTCTGTAAAATGATATTTGGCAAAAACTTGCATGACACCAGCAGAAACTGCACTTTGGGGCTCGGTCTCACCCACCCACACACACGGACCTTGTATTCTGGCATTTTTTGCGCGCCCCCCCCCCCCCCCCCGGGCACAGGTGGATATTTCCTGCCCAGTACAAAATTATCCCGTTAGCTAGTTAAATTATAATTCATCCCCTTGTAAAGAAAATGTACCCAACCAGCAAGAGTAATCCATTTATCAGAGAATGTTTTGATGCTGGGATCTCTTGAAGTTTTCATCAAATCAAGCTGCATTACAGCAGACATGGTGTGATTTTATGAAAAATTCAAAAGTTAATTCCTGTACTATAAAATGACATTGGTTTTGTGTTACGAGCATATTATATCAATCAATCAGGTGGGGGGGGGGGGGGAGTGAAGGCGGACGAGCCCATCGGATAGACAAGCAATTCCTCTATACCCCCCCCCCCCCCCCCCCCCCCCACTCCGTATATGCTGAAAATACCAGCGGTCGCTCGTTGGTTTTCGACTGAACTTTAGATCGAAAGGTCGTATGTTCCACTCAGCCCCTCGTCATCTGTGTTGTATCCCCAGTCAACACACACATAATCTCAACTGCACGTCGATGGCTAACTTAGTTTCAACAAATATTAACCCTAAGTATCCCATTAACCCTTTACCTAAAATGAAAAGCAGACGACACTTTCAAAAAAATTCTTGAATAACTAATTTTTTTCATTTTTTGTCTCGAAAACATAGATTATGAACCCTCGTTGGAACGAGCTCGACGAGCTTGTTCCAACGAAGGGTCATAACCTATGTTTTTGAACCAAAAAATGAAAAAATAATGAAAATTGGCGATTTTTGAGAATAGCGCTGACGGTTTTGGCCGTTACGTTGGGTAAAGGGTTAAACAAACAAAGAAAACCAAAATACTCCCTAGCCTTTATCACACTAACTGCCTTTTAAACTTAGAAAAGAATTTCGAACAAGGATGAACCTTTTAGCTCACATCGATTTGGGCTCTTCTTCATATAAACCGTTTAGAATAAAGACCATTGGCAGAGGAGGATGTACTTAATGGGCATTATAAATTCTGATATTATGGATGCACATAATTAGAAAAGTAACCGAAGGAACATTTTCTGCTCAGTTGTAAACGTTCATAGATTTTTCAGTGTGAAACTTCAGTTTTAAAATGGAACAAGTTATAAAAATATGGAGAGCATGTAAATAGGCTGCATACTCTCAGCTAGCACACAACGTAATCACATTGTTGTTAGTTAGTTATGGGAAGATTGCATCGAACCACAACGCTTCAACAAGTATACAACGTTAACCCTTTACCCAACGTAACGCCAAAACCGTCCAGCGCTATTCACAAAAATCGCCAATTAATTTTCATTATTTTGTCTCAAAAACATAGGTTATGACCCCTCTTTGGAACGAGCTCGATGAGTTCGTTCCAATGAGGGATCATAACCTGTGTTTTTGAGACAAAAAAATAGTTGTACAAGAATTTTGTTTGCGAGTGTCGTCTGCCTTTCGTGTTAAATAAGAAGTTGTTGAATGGTACAATATAGTTGAGATGTCGTAACGTTTTCACAACGTTTCCATGGCGTTAAGTAAAAAGTTGTTAACCCTTAAGGGACTAACTCCGACTCAAGTGAGATCATTTTATTGCAATAAAGCTGGTGCCCCAACATACTGTCTCTGAAGAAATATGCATAAATTTGCGTTAATTCTTAGTGCTCTGGTTGTTGTTTTTAGACAAGTCTTGGCTTGCCAAGAAACAACTGCAAAGTCGCCACATGGTGGCAACAACGTCAAGAGATTAAATGTTCAAAGATGGTTGTGTTGCCCGCACGAATCGGCATCGTGTGCACACCACAAAGTATGAAGCTGCTGAACTGCTGTATTAACCCAACGTTCTCACGAAACTGTTGACCTGATCTTTATTGTCAACGTAATGGAAAACGTCAGAACCTCATTTTGGAGTCCGCAATTGTACTGTTCTCGTTCAATGTTATAGTCACATGAACGCACCGTTTCCACAACTTTGTTACTTCCACAATGTGTCAGCCTGGAGCTAGAGTTACAATAACTGTTTAGTGATAAATAAACCGACATATTTTTCGAAATACCCACGTTGTTTTGCGACAGGGCTTATATAATCATTTTATGTGCAGTGTGTTATTCATCATTGTTTCAACAAAGGTAGCTAATACATCAGGTTTTGAATACTGACACAATACACTCAGGCATTTATACAGCTGGGATACTCAAAATGTCTCTGGGAATCCCAGAAGGTGGAGCAGCGCATGCTTACCTTTGCTACAAAGTTATGTTTTACTGATGTTATAAGAACCTGGTGAACAACGACTAGGAATGGGCGTCCACTAAAGTGTGTAGCTGGAAATCCAGGGAAGTCGAGCAGTGTAAACAGGTTCTTTTTACTGGTAGAATGTGGCCTGCTTACCAATGTCTGATGTGGTCAGAATAGGTATGAATCATTGGCTAAACTTTACTTTATAACCGCGTAGTGGTCATGATATAGCAATACATGCTGTGACATTCAACACCAATAAACAGTAATACAGACTCAAAATGTCAATTGAAGAGAGTGGAAATACCGAAAATGAATTTTGTTTTAAATTATTGGAAACGAAACACAACTCCAATGGAGTCAAGGCTAAAATATGTAAACGGGTCAGTTTTTCTCTGATAAAAATCACGGTGTCTCTGTGTTAGACTTCCTCAAGAGAGTCATAATTTCAAAACAACACAAGTTCATTAATGAAATGCGTTCCAGGCTGTTATCCTCTGGTAGAAACTCAAATTAATTAACAATAAACAGTAATTTCCTCCCCGAAGGAAACGAGAATCCCACGACATTTGCTTTTAGATACTTTAACAATGGAAAATAATATTTTTATGAATACACATTATGTTTGGACAAACATTTGTTTGACAACGTTTCTCCATTTACCTGGGAGGCTATGAAAAAAAGTTGGAGGCGATTAGACTGCGCGGAATTGACTGTATCTCTAGCGTGAGAAAGTTTTTTCGTTGAATGGTTGAGACATCATCTGCAAACAGACTGCAGTCTCAGCTAACGAATTTCATTAACCTTTCCCTAAAGTTACGGCCTTAACCAGCCTGTACTATTTACCGCAAAAAATCACCATTGATATTTCATTATTATTCAAACCTTTGCCTCAAAAGCATAGCTTATGACCCACCATTGGAACGAGCTCGATCCAATGAGAGGTCATAAGCTATATTTCAAGACAATAAATGAAAAATGTGAGTGATTTTGGGATGTGGAGTCGTAAACAAAGCTCGTTTATCTGGGTTTGACACATTTTATTGGCTATGCGACGTCTGTCAATTCTCTGATTGTAACTCGACATGTTTTACAATCAAAAATGATCAAACAGGGGATGATTTGCATGTAAAAAAGAGTGTTACAGGCCTGAACTTTATTTGAACTATATATGACATAAATATGTATATAAGACCTTCTCTCAAATAAACAAAGCAGTGATAAACATTGATCGACCTAGTATCATGAGTGCAGGTTCTTTTCTCATTCGTCAGTTGAAATTTTAACAACCCATATTAGTTTAACCATTTACCCAACGTAACGGTCAAAACCGGCCAGCGCTATTCACAAAAGTCGCCAATTAACTTTCATTATTTTGTTCATATTTTGTCACAAAAACAAAGGTTATGACCCCTCTTTGGAACGAGCTCGAGGTGCTCGTTCCAAAGAGGGGTCATAGCCTATGGTTTTGAGACAAAAAATGAAACACATTAGTTATTCAAGAACTTTATTTGCAAGTGTCGTCTGCTTTTCATGTTGGGAAAAGGGTTAAACAATATATATTTCTAAACTTCAGGATATGACAATGTAAACATAGTACAATGGCTTGTAGATTCCACAGTAAGCGTTCAAGCATGTGTATAGGTGTTTCCACAGAATAAACACAATTACTTGAAACAAGTTACATTAAGAGGGCGGTATAGAACAAAAGAAACTTTAATTGGGGAATTAAAGATGGCATCCCTGTAATTTTTTAGTACTGGCAACTAATCCCGAGAAGACACACAATTCGCATCGCTTTTTATCAAACATCATCAACATCCTATGTTAGGTTGACAAGTCCCTCCATTTCTTTCACCAACCCAGTGGTCTGCCAATGGCTGACGCTTGCGCGAATGTTGCATATTGTACTATTCCCACCTACGGGCCTAATTCCCACTGTGCATGAGTCACTGATAGTATGCTTTTGAAGCAACAATATAATCGTTTTCCAAGTGTCGTCTGCTCATATCTGCTAGGTAAAATGTTAATCAAAGATAACCTATGCATTTTTCTATTTGGATTAATTTTTTTTTCAAGTGAAGCGTCAACTCTGACATCCTGTTTTGCTTAGAGAGTGTTCCGTGAAATAACAGCAATGTCTGGAACTGTGCACTGCCACGCCCTTTACCGGATCACAAACAAACACGTGAACTAATGACATGTGACTGGTATCGGGTCGAACTGTACTTAGAAAGTCAGTTTGTCAGAAATATGGGGGTGCCTCGAAAATTACTAAATCAATGAAGTTATTGTTTAAACTTTCGCGAGGTCTGTTCATATTGAGTCTTTCGAATCGGATCGGTGGCAGAAATTGCTGTCGAACTCAACAAATACTCAGCATTGCTGACATAAGTAATTAAGACTTAGTTGCGTAAAAAGATGGTCCAGTAATACGAGTCGCAGTGCATTTCAGTGGTGTGCTAATAAAATGCTTAGCAAACAAATAATTCGGCATTTCGTGTTGAACATTATTGGCAGAAACGGACTGTCCCCCCAAAAGTTACCGGGAAACCTAGTTGGAGAGCGCTTCCAATTTACGGCCCCAAAGTGTTATGGGGTTAAACTCTCAAAAATGTTTCAAACCAGTCAAAATCCTTTCATCTCTGGGATAAATCGGACTCCGAGATTGGTGAAGAACAAACGTCCAGAAATTATAAGTGAATGTAATCTTTGTGCTTCCTTGTCCATACCAGGCAACATATTCAACCAAGTATCTTTTTACTCGGGACATTTTCGCTCCGATTGGAGTCTTAGATATCGATTCGCTCGTTCTAATTATCACGTGCTTTCTCGTGAGACTAGATTTAATACTTGGCCTTATGTCTCAGGCACAGTCGGTCATACACATGGGCGGCTGTGCTACGCTATTCTATTCGGGCAGGTGGGGGCCCAGCATAACCAATCTGGAGTGCGGTATGTGTTAATTAGATTAGAAGGTTTGAGGGTTTTTTTTAACTGGTTGAGAGCTAGATTATTTTGGGTGGTTTGAGTTTGTTATTTAAAATTTGTTTTATTACAAATTATTGGAGAGTGCTGACAAGCACTCTCCAATAATTTGTAATAAAATAAATTTTAATAAACAAAATATTATTTATGCTTGAGTGAATTTGAAACTTGAGCAAAGAAAATGTTGTCTTTTGCTCTGGTACCATCATTTTTTGAAAGCCCTGATAGTGGCTTCTGGCACTCAACCAGTTAACTAGAATGCCGACTAACCAATATTCAAATAACACCAAGACATGCCTTGGACGAAGATATTCCTCGTCGATGTAGTTGAAATATTTTATCAATCGGGACATGAACCATCACAGTGAGAACAAATCTGGTTTTCACTCCGCCCCTGGTTTATCTCCGCGAAACCACTGAGAGTAATTCTTTACAATCATGTCTATGTGGCTAGTGTTTGTTGCTTAACTTGGTTGACATATAGCTCTGGCGATTGCAAACCTGTAGCCTGTGTGACGCCATGTCGATGCAATACATATGACTGAACAATTTTTGTTCAGTAGCCATGCTAACTTTGTAGATTGCGTTACACTCCCTTTACGTGGCGGGTGTGGGAACGGGGGGATCCCCAACAACCCCGCCCCCTCCCCGTCTAAAAACCCTGGAAGTTTCCTGGTAACAATGTTTGGACTTCCGTGACCCAACATGGGAAAGTATAGATGCCATCTCTTCTCTATCGTTTCGTTCGTATTGTTTCCGTTATAATGTAGCGTTGAAAACCATTCAGACGAACTGGGACACCGTTTTCACTCAACAAGGGATTCTGCTATGTTGACCTAGAAGCACATATTATGCCCTGTTACTCCGGAACAAACTGAAACGCAATTGTATTATTTTTGTATTAAGTCGTCAGAATAGATGAATTACCCATTGAGCTGATTACTATATCATACTATTTGAAATACAAACTGGTTGAATAATGTATACCACAGTGTGTCGCGGTTGAACGGTCGAGCAGGAATATGTCATTTTTCTTTATTTCTCGCTATAATTTATTCATGATATGAAGATTGTTCGCTGATAAGTTCCTGTTAACTGCCGACTGTGTCACGCTGTTCATCGTTCGTGTGCAACCGTAAATGATTTGTGGAATAAAACATATCACATTCTCAGCATGATGGGGCTGACTCAGATTTGTTTCGTTTTCCGTGCTTGTATCTCACATAACAGCAGAAAATACACGCGTGTGAATGGGTAAATCGATATGGCACGAGTGCCAGCGCGGAAGGATAAAACGAGAGGCCCCAAGCCTCGAGTTTATCCTTACGCGATGGCACAAGTGCCATATCGATTAACCCATTCACACGCGTGTGTCGTTCTGTGTTTATTACTCGCCTTCACGTCAATGAAAGTAATTATTAGAAGGAAACTCAGCAATTCATTTGACAACTCGTGCCCTGAGTTCCAATGTGTTCTATGTGCCAACTGGCACATAGAACACATTGGAACTCAGGGCAAGAACTGTCAACAAAAATAACTCATATTTTATCGCCAACCAAATTTGCGAGGGGAATCTGTGTTACTGTTTTTAGCTGTCGCTAGCTATTCAAATTGTATTTGCGGTGCACGATTTGTAGAAAATTCCAGTGAATTTCGCTTCTATTTAAATATTTTCCGTCAACGATTTCCGTTCGGCACATGTGTGCGGAACCGATTTTCATTTTCCGCATGGTTTAGTGTTGCTGTAGATGGATATTTCATAGAACAGGCGCGTAAAAATAGCTATTTGATGCAAGTCATCGTTATATAGTGGAGTTGTTTTGGGGAATATGTGAGGGATCTTAGGGCCCTACGAAACTTTGAAATTTGGCTCGGTTGGAATCACCCCGATGACTGGATTCCATTCAGTCGAACCAATTCTGAAATTTTCGAATCGTAGAGATGTTCTCAAACTCCTATAAAATGTCTCTTCTTGAGGTCTTCTTCTGTTATCAGGCCTCATGTACAGGACACCTGGTGCAAGGAGAGTCCGCATTCGACACTACTTTGATTCCGTTCTGGAATATTCTGCGTTTTTGTTTCATTGATTTGCCCCAAAAGCGTTGTATACAATTCTTGAATGGACATGGACAATATTTACAGCTGTAAGAAGACACAATATCTACAAGTGTAAAACAGTTGAGATTCGAAACCCTCGGGCTGATTCTATTTGAGATTCGATTTGAATTGAAACTTGAGCTGCAGGACCCTAAGGGATCTCCCATTACACAAATGCGATTGAATCGGATATGTGTGTGGGTTGGGGGAGTGGGGACGTAAAGTTTGGGAACATGCAAATGTGTTCAATAAACGTCACTTCTGTAATATATTATCTTTGAAGTGTAAAGGGATTCAAATGTATTTGTCTTATGGATTCCACCATCAGCCGAGCGTTCTGTTTCTTCTATTTTAGCCACTTCCCAAATCGAAAGCTAGACTTCGGGTTGAAAGATGGTTGAAGTAGAAGTAATAGATCAAATCAGAATAATGCCATAACATACACACTGAAAAAGGGAGTGCTTAGGCCCCACAAAGTAGATCTTCTGTTTCTCAGACCATTCTTTTGTAAAAATGAATGCGGGTGGGCGGTTTTGTATTTTATTTTTTATTTTTGTAATTATGTCTTTGCCATAAAAAGTTCATGCTCTTGGTTTGTTTTATGTTTTAGGCCTCATAATCTACAGAACAGCATAGTGTATTTCGTCCCTTGAGTGCAAGAATGCTTTGCGATTCTTTAGCCTTCTTGCACTCAAGGTACAAATTTATAAATTTTATTAACTTGGGTAATTTTTTGTTGCTGCAACTTAGCATTATTTATAAAGAGAGCATGCGGCAGCCAAAAGGACCATGCAAGAGGGCCCGAAAAACAGATTTTTAACGTTTTGAGGCCTTAGCGGGGTATTTTTGCCAAGCTGATTAACCTGAAATCATCTCTTGGGAGAATGCGTGTGTGTGTGTGTGGGGGGGGGGGGGGGGGGTAAATTAAGTTGCAATATACGTAATATGTTCAATATACGTCATTTTTGTAATATACTACTCAAAGTTTGCTAAGCACCAAATATTTGACACATCATTGTGAAATTTGCTTGTGACAAATTTGCGATATTTTTGGTGGATATGATTGAGGAATGTATTGAGATGGTCCCCAGTGTTTACATTAGCTCTCTTGACAAACAGACTTTTCGTGACAGTCATGGAAAGCATGTACCCCTTGATTTCCATGATGTTTCCTATACTGTCTACATGTACATGACATGTTTAGGGTATTCAGTCTTCATTTCAACACAAACCCTTGTGATTTAATGATTGAATATGGCAAATGCAAATGTAAGAAGACATTTGTCTGAAGCAGAAAATGTGGGGAGCTGTAGGGATGGTGGAGCAAGGGGCTACCCATTGTCAGGTTGGTGAAGCCCTTGGTGTGCACCATACGGTGATCACCAGAGCCTGGACAAGATTTCAGCGCAGTATGGCACACCAGTAAGACGGCATGGTGGTGGCAGAGACAGGGCAACATGTGCAGCTGAAGACCGGTTTTTGATCATTCAGGCCCGTAGGAACCGCTTTGCCACAGCAACCCAGCTTCGCAGTGACCTTCAGAATGCATCCGGGGTAAATGTTTCGACGCAGACTATCCGGGCAAGGTTGCACGAAGGTGGTCTCCCATTGAGAAGACCATGAAGAACAGGAGAGCGATTCTATGCAACCAACATTGCTGAGCATGACCGCTATGGTGGAGGGTCAATCATGGTCTGGGGCGGCATCAGCAGGGATGGACGTACAGAGCTCTGTGTCCTTGAACGTGGTACATTGACTGCACAACGGTATATTGATGAGATTCTGGATGTCAACGTTAGACTGTATGCAGGTGCAGTGGGTGATAGATTGATTCTGATGGACGATAATGCCCGTCCTCATGTTGCCCATGTTGTCGGAGAATACCGACAGAGGGAGGGGATTGAGCGTATGGACTGGCCAGCAAGATCCCCTGACCGCAGTCCAATCGAACATGTCTGGAATGAGTTGCAGCTTGCTATGTCAGCCCGTCCAGTCCAACCAAGAAGTGTCCAGGAGCTTGGTGCCATGCTGATCCAAGAATGGAACAACATCCCACAAAGGCCCACCGGGAACCTGATTGGGAGCATGAGATGGTGTTGCCAAGCTGTAATTAACAGTAATGGGTCTCATACTCGATATTGAAGCCATACCAGTTCGATCCGTCAACTTTTTGACATCTTGAAAAATTTCCTCTTTCACCAAAAATATCCATTTTCCATGGTTAGCGTATTCAAAAGCTAAAAAATAATGTCAAACACAAATAAAATCTTAATTTCTGTACTTAAATCATTAAAGATATAATTAAATAAAAATATATAAACTTTTCATTACAATATTTCAACTGAAACGTAAAATAAGTAGCTGGGTGTACTTGGTGCTCAGCAAACTTTGAGTAGTATATGTTAAATGCAAATGTAAATATATGTAGTTGCATCTGACCAATGGTTTCCATCGGCCCATGCGTTCTATTTCTTCCATTTTAGTTTTAAACGACACTTCATTTGTGATAAGAAGTATGAATACAGAAACAGCAGTGGAATGAGTAAAATATACAATAATGCCATTGTACAGACTAAACACTAGATGGGATTCGGCAGGAAGCATTACTGCTCATATAAGCTCTCTACTGCTCACAATATACAGCCTCTAACTGTTATAACCCGAGAGCTGAATAACATGTATTTGATATTTATAATTACAATTTTACCCTGCACTAGATTTGAACAATTTCAACTTCCGACACGTTGTTAGAGATTAGAGATCAGATAAAACTGAAACCACCTTCCAATCTGAAGGGTAGACTTCGGGGTTAAAGATATGGTTGAAGTAGAAGAAATAGACCAAACCACGATCGTATCATAGCGTACACGTCAAGCAAAGAGTGACTAAGGACTTCTGGGTATTTGTATATTTGTTTAACCGTTTCAACCTGAAGGACCGCTTATCCGGTCCAGAATCGTGATACTACCTGAATTCATAAATGAGAAAGTTGCTCAGTGAATTTGTGTGGCAGACCAATCAAGATTTTCAGCGTGCAGCCCTGAGGCTGTACGTTGAACATACTGATTGCCCCCCCCCCCACGCCCTAGTTAAGGAATATAGACTCTACCCATGGATGGCTCTGAACTGGCATGGCATTTTTCATCAGAGTCCAAAGGCTTAAATAAGATACTAGTGGGTGACATGACATTAAAGAGTGTTGTCAGCCCCCCCCCACCCCACCCCCACACACACACTCTTAGAAACACACAGGCTTTCTAACACCGTCCATCACACTTACAAATACCAGAGAATTAAGGAAACCCAACTTCTATGGGTCGATTTCTCTTTTATTTTCTCAATGGGCTGATCCATGGTAGGTATCGTGCGTCTCAGATTTTTGTGCTCCTGTCCCTCCGCTCTCTCTCTCTCCCTCTCACACACTCATGCACATACCCGCTGATTGAACTTTTGCCGCCTCTGTTATCATAGACCAAAGATGGCAGGTTTCTCGGATGGACCTGTGTGAAAATCAAACTTAAACTCGCGCAGTTCACGGCATGTACGACACTTATAAAAAAAACCCAAAAGAACATCAGTAATTATTTTCGAATATGTAACTTTTTTACATCTTTCCGGGTTCTAGATCTGGAAAAAGTGTAAATAGACTACACAGTATGATCGAATGGTTGGGTGTCGGAACGCCATGTTATAGCGTTAGCCCACGGAACAAAAGACGATGATAGTTAGGTTTTGACGTTGCTAGCATTGGATAGAATATGAAATGAATTGCATATTGCCCCTAGAAAGGAAAATGGCTCACTCTCGGGAATGTGTAAACTATTGGTGGATGCAAACAAAGAAGAGGACGAAGCAGGATAGACACCGTCTGTTGTAATTCGTAACTACGGGACTGACGTCAGTTGTGTCGGAAATGCTGGAAACGAGGTGGCGCATCAGCGGTATTTTTTATGGTACCGGTAGTTAACCATTCAGTGGAGTTAACTTGTTGTGGTCTAGATTATTTTTGGTGGTCTGAATTAGTTATTCAAACTTTGTTTTGTTACAAATTATTGGAGAGTGCCCACAGTCATTCTCAAAAAAAATGTGATAAAACAAATATATGTAAAGAAAATATTATTTGTGTTTGACTGAATACGAAACATGAACAAGGAAAATGTTAGCTTTTGCGCTGGTATCCTCGTTTTGTGAAATCCCTGGTAGTGGATTCTAGTATTCAAGTATTTGTAGTTTGTTTCTATACTTAGTACAGTGGAGCCCACTTAATTGGATATCTCTTAATTGTATATCCCTGTTAATTGAATATAATTTTTAAACACAAAACCATTTACCGTACCTTCAGTACAAATTTGCTCTGTTAATTGCATATGGGTTGTAGAGTAAACTCCTGTTAATTGTATATAAATTTTTATAATATGTCGAAAAAATTACTGTGACACACACCGAATTACCCTTATTTATCAACCTTTTTGGCCTCACTACATCCATTACAGGCATTTATTCTATTATATCTTGTTTGACAGAGCTCTATGAGCTCTGTCAAACAAGATATAATAGAATAAATGCTCAGTTTACCTCCAGAACACAGGAAACTGAGAAATCCCTTTAATTGTATACTCCTGTTAATTGAATAATTTTCACTGGCAAAATGAATATTCATTTAAAAGGCTTCTACTGTATTACACTTTTGCAAAGACTTTGAGAACGTTTCCAATTACCAATTTTCCTCAGAACTTTCAGTTTACAAAAGCATGAGACCTAAAGATTCTGTCACTACACTGAATCTGTGAAATGTCCTGCTGTTGATGTCAGAGAAGCTGACCATAATAGTTGCAATTGTAGAGCGGAGATTGATATTGTCTATTGGGTAACCCTGACCATTTGAAAAACCCTGATTTTGTTTTGTTTTGTGTTTGGTGCATTTTCTTCCTCAGTGCGTCAGGACTAATATTTATGTTTCGATGAGAAAAGGTCAACTGGTAGTGAGTTTATCATTGGAGTTTGTAACAGTCATGTATTTACGCTTATACGCAACGTGTATATACACTTAGACGGGTCAATATAGCGCCAAAGTAACACTACATCAAAAAAATTGCAAAAGAATTATTTTTAATGGTTTTCTATACTATTGGATGTGGAGAACAACATATCAAAAGTTGGACAAAATTGGTCCATGGGAAAGTCTCCATAAATGAAAAATCCAAGATGGCCGCCATATCGGACATTAGATATTAATATTTAAGTTAGAGACGAGAATGGGGTGTAATAGACTCCCAAAATACTAACCAGATCGGTCCTTCCGATGAATGTAATGAACCTGCTGCTACTGCTAGGTAGTTTCCACACATTCATGAATTTGTTGGGTGCCATCGGGACTTTGATGGATGGTAGTGGACATCGGGAGATTCTGGAGACAGTATACGGTGAAAATGCTGTTGTTCATATGATGAGCGGAAAGGCAGTGCAACGGGCGTTTCGTGGGCACCTGCTGGTGGATCAGTGTCTTACACATAGGATTCTTGCTAAAATCATGGAGGATGAGCCTGGTTTTCAAGACCAAGTGGAGGAACCTGAGAGACTGTACACGCTGATGGAGACTGGCGAAAATGACTTAGAGACGGTATTGAAATCAGATAGCATTCGCAAGATTGACGAAACTGTATCTCTCAAAAGGATTGAACTGTCAGCGACATCCAAAACCAGCGAACTGTGAGTCAACTACCAGAAGATGTTAGGAATTGCTAGGGCACTTCTTTCTGCCGATCGAATGGGGTCATGGGAGATGCACTGAGTAACATCTCAGCTTGCTTACCGATATTCGCAGCTGCTGGGCATCCGAACTATCTGAAATCGGCTCGGTATTATCTCCAGAAGATGCATGCACTGGATGTTGACAACCCTCAGGTTCAGCAGAAGTTCCAGTCTGGGGGCCATGTAACCAGGCGCAGTAGCCAATTCTGGGCTGGTCTTGGCTCTGGTCTTGTGATATAACAGACACTTATGGGTTCACTACAAAGTCAAGGAGGGCTAACACGAGGAAGTGGGATGTCGGAGCACCAGAAATCAGTTTGGACTATGTCGTCCATTGTGTCATCCACATACAACCTTGCCATGCAAGAACTAACCGCGAATACTTACACAACAGGTGAACAACATAAGGAGTTGTCCACCTCCCGAGTCAGTAGTGAAAAGGCGGTCGTTGCAAAAGTCGCAGCAAAACTAGACAGTTTCACGCCATTTTCGGATGACAATGCATTGCGCAACATCATTACAGGGGTCACTGCGAATGAAGATGTCAATGTTAATGATCAGTTCGCAATAGGAAACGAAATATATAAGAAGATGGACGGACAGTCTGTTTTCACTTATTCACACAAAAGGAGTTTGAAGGTCAAGACGCTAGCTTCCAACATGGCAGTCAAAGTTGCCGAGAACCGTACCATAGATCCGGCATTGTTGTTTCAGAGGAGATTTCTAGTTGTGTCAAAGACAGGTGATCTCCGGTTAGAGGATGTTATGAACTATGAACTCTCTCCCTACCCGCCATCTTTGTTTGAAGCAAATAACATATTGCATCAGCCAGATAAACCACCACTGGCAGAAGCGATAAGGAACTATACTACACCCAAATCGGACATTACTGTCACACAGACAGTCCCACTGACGGATCACTATGGATGGGGGGGGGGGGGGGGCACTTCTGCACCGTTTAAAATGGACAGCTGGATCCACCTACAGTTCGATTGCAGATGACTATGCCTTGTTCACTGTAAAGCATTATGCGAGAGCCACTGTAGTGTTTGATGGTTATGGGGGTGGACCAAGCATAAAGGACTGTACTCATCTGCGTCGTGGTAAACATTTGAATGCGAACAAGGTCAACATTACAGGGGCGACAGCGTTTGTTGGAAAGAAGGAGGACTTCTTGTCTAATGACGAAAACAAGCAGGCAATAATCCAGCTCATTATGCAGTGTATGCGACAGAGAGGCTGCGAAGTGATTCAAGCTGAAGGAGATGCTGACGTCGAGATAGCAAAAGCAGCTGTCACAATGTCTGCTTCAGAAATCTACCACCCTTGTTGGAGAAGACTCAGACCTCCTCGTACTCTTGCTACACCACGTAGTTGTAACAAACTGCACTGAACTATATTTCCGTTCGGACAAGGCGAAATCAAATGCCTATAATATCAAAGTCCTTAAGCAGTTACTTGAAGAAGAAGTTTGCAATGATCTGTTGTTTCCGCATGCCTTTACTGGATGCGGCTCGACGTCCAGAATATTTGGTATAGGAAAGAAGATTGGGTTCCAAAAAATCATCAAGAAAGAAAAGGCAATCAAAGACTGTTCTAAAGCATTCTGCTCACCAAAGCAAAGTCATGGTGTTGTGGAAACCAACGGTTCTATGGCAATGGTTGCTTTGTTCAATGCAAGTCAGAATGACTCCCGCTCATCAATTCGATACAATATGCTCTGCAAGAAAGTTGCCAGAGCTAAGACTTTCGTTACACCGGAAAGACTCCCACCAATGACATATGCCTGTAAATTTCACTCCCTGCGGACATACTACCAGGTTATGGAGTGGATGGGCAGTAGTGCTGACATGAACCCTACAGAGTGGGGTTGAAGGGTAGAAGGAGAAAAGCTCCTCCCTGTTATGACAGACAAAAGCCCTGCTCCCGAGGTACTTCTTCATATGATTCACTGCAAGTGTTCGAGTGGATGTAGTACGCTAAGGTGTACCTGTGGAAAGCATGGGCTGGAATGTACCAGTGCATGTGGGCCTTGCCAAGATGGCAACTGCGAGAATATGACAAATGAGCCACTGATAGAAGAGGATGAGGATGACGCATGATAGAAACTGAACGGTAGCACGTCAGTAGTTAATACCAATGTTGCCCCCTCGCATGTACATCATTAATGAAGTGGCCATACAAATTTTGAGCAGATTGCAGAATTGACATAAAACGTCAGTTCATGGACCGCAAGTTACATAAGAAACATATATCATAATAGTTTGTATGACAAAAACCTAACTATCAATTTTTCAAGATGGTGAATGTTGGCCATCTTGGATTTCAAGGTCAATACACTTACCCTAAACCCAACCCTAACCCTAACCCTAACCCGACATCATATTGCAATAATAACTACATAGAATGATTGGGCATCATCAGTTTCATAGGAATAGACACCTCATTCACGTCTCTAACTTAAATATTAACCGAGATATGGCAATATCTAATTTCCAATATGGCGGCCGGCGGCCATCTTGGATTTTTCATTTTTGGAGACTTTCCCATTGGCCAATTTTGTCCAACTTTTGATATGTTTTTCTCCACATCCAATAGTATAGAAAACCATCAAAAACAATTCTTTTGCAATTTTTTTCTGTTAATTGCTATATTGACCCGTCTAACTCTATTTGATGGCGCTTTCGGTTAATTTGCTTTTATCGACCACGAACATTGAAACCTCTCTATTACTGTCAATTAAGTATTCATGTGCAGCCGGTAGTACTGCCAACCGGTGCAGATGTAAACAAAACAAACCTATGTGTTTGGAAGAGAAAGTATCTTTTTTTCTCCATTTTAAGTGACTATTTATTAAAAGTATGGTATAAATAAAACAAACAGGTACTAGGGCCGGTAGTCAGATTTATTCTATATGCCAATTCTCGCTTGCTAGGAACCATGTACTTTCTTAGTGTACTTTCTTAAAACGATTTGATACTTAGACTTGTATAACACACACACACACTCTCAGTCCGCCAATTGGAGGTCTGCAATATCCGATTAGGTCTGTTGGAGGTCCAGCATGACCAATACGGTACGGGTTAATCAAATAAAAAGTAGCGCCACAACTGCTGCATATATATTTTTTTCTTCACAAACAAATTTCCAAAAAGTCTCGCGTCTTTTCATCTGTACAGCTGATTAATATTCCAACTACATCATCAAGGCATGCCTTCGTCGAAGGCATGCCTTGATGATGTAATTGGAACATTAGTCAGTCACTACTTGAGCTATCACAGTCGGGTCAAATCAGGTTTAACCTTCCATACCCAATCGGTCATCTTCGCGACTCCCCATGTTTACTCTACACGAATAGAAGACGACGAATACACAGCAACAATTTTGTGTAACTAGAACATTTTTTTAGCCACAAAAACAGTTTGAGATATTTATTTATTGTTATTTATTTATTGGAGTTTTAACAACACTTTCGACAGCCAAGGTCAACTCGTGTCGGATAGTTTCACGGGTGGAGGAACCGAAGTATCCGGGGAGAACCACCGAGCAACGGCGAACAACTGTCAGACTCCTCAACGTACAAACTCCACACAAGCGAGGCTAGCATTGGTGGAAAACAGGTGCACTATCCACGTGCCGTACGCCTTAGTTCACAGCGCCATCTGGCTCCCACATGGGCAATCGGGATTAGGTGCCTTGCCCAAGGACACAAGGCAGTTACCCCTGGTGGGGATCGAATCGTGAACTTATTGGTTTGAAGTTCCATGCCGTAACCACTGAGCTACCGCACTTCCACTTCTTTTTGATACAAAAACATTATAAAAATAATCAAATTTAAATAGCGCTTTTTGTGAATAGTGCTGATCGGTTTCTGCTGTTACATTAGATAACATGGCATTGGGCCACACAAGAGAATCAGTGAACACATTGTAATTTATTGTGATGAATTGACGGTACCATGGTCTGAGGTTTGCGGCTCGGAGCTTATGTTCAATGGCGACGCGAAGCGTCGAGATTGAACATACGTTCCGAGCCGCAAACCTCAAACCATGTTACCGTCATCTCATCACAACAACGTGTATGTTCCAGTAGACACTACCATAGCACAAAACCTACATCGTGAAACACGAGAGGCTTATTTACTAAACTTGTGATCGTTAAATGTTGCATTTTAACAATCACAGGTTTAGTAAATAAACCTCTCGTGTATCCACGACGGCGCTGGATAAATGATCAATAAACCAGATAAACTCATTCCATCTTAGTTCAAATCGTAAATCGGTTTGTAATTTATACAACACTTCATCCGGAACCCCGTCTGCTGCACACGTGAAATATTCAGAAAAATGAAGCAGCTTGCTAGTCACTCCGTTGATGAAGCAGTTACGAAACGGACGATCAGTCCAAATATTTCGAGTTGTGACGTCAGACGGTAACATTTACCACTTGAGCCGTAAACACAGAATATACTAGGCGAGCTCTCGTCTAATCAGAGGAGGAGGATTTTAGTCTTATTGGAACATACATAATGTTTTTCTCAAATTCTAAAATACTGAATATCATTCCTGTATTCTGATGACACGATTCCTTTTCCCATGTATAAAATTTCTTCTGTAACATCCATCTGGTGGTTTCAAAATTCTGCTCTCCATATTCTACCACATATTGACTGTGTTGGGGTGTGACCTTCGGCCACCACGCCACACTTGGTGTCGCCATTATATTGAATATGGATTGTCGATGAATACAGTTGAACTGACATCAAAGAAACCAATCTGTAATTTTACTTTTGTAAAGTGTTAAAATTCTTGATGAACTGATTAGTCTTTATCAATCAAAAGTGTAGATAAATATTTTTTCTCAACATTATTAATACACTTCTACACTCAATGGTCATATATCATCAATTGATATGATCGATTCTGTCAATACCTGGATTACACACAGGTAATCTGTTTTCTATCTAAACATTCGAATGTAATTTGGGATGTACCACGGCAATTTTTTCACATTCTCAAATGGTTACATTGTCTCGTACCTGAAGATGGATGGTATAACGACTTTGGAGTAGAAATTGATATTGTTGTTGTTAGTACAGTGGTGTAAGTTCCCATTGACTTGTTTGACTTTTTAAGGCAATTATGAACCATTAATTTTCTCAGCGTTGTGATAAATTTTCAACCCTTTCACACTCAAATTGAAACTACTAGCTAATTCCCCGTTCAAAGGCTGAAAAGTATTCCATTGCAAATCGAAGGAAAAAATCAAACCGTATTGACATGACTGTGTGGAATCAACGTACATGCGGTTTCCATCTATACTAACACTTTGACCCCTCACGTATGGACACACCAAATAACATGGTGACACTCTCTGAACAGAGCTGGAGATAGATGCCAAGTTTGGTGGAAAGACGATGAAAAAGTTAGAGACCACGCACACGAACGAACAAACAAACTTTTCGCAAATTATAGTACAAATTAATTAAACCGTTCTGCAATAGGGCGTAACACATCGTCGCATGAGTGCTGAAATGTCCTATGTCCCTTATGGGACATATTCAATTAACTTGATACAATACAGACATTAAGAAATGTACTAGATACATCATGCATGGAATCCTGTCTACGTGTAAAAACGTCATGTACGGACGCATCTGACTTGCTGTTACGCATATTACTTATGTTTTGCAGTGAATGAAAAGCTTTGACACAAAAAAGGTGTCAAGTAAGAAAGAAAAAAGAGCCGAATGCGATATTTTTATGCCCCCCCCCCCGACTTAAGCCGGGTGGCATATAGTGATTAAAGTGTGCGCGTGTCCGTCCGTCCGTCCGTGTGTCCGGGACAACATTGGGGGTTTAGGGAATATTATTATTAGGGGCTACCTCCAAATTAAGGTAGTGTTAGGAGTGGGGTGGGGTTAGGGTTAGGGGTAGCCCCAGAGTAGGGCTTAAGTTTGGGGGAGGGTTAGGTCCCGGGGGTTAGGGTTGGGATCAGGGGTGGTGTTTTAGTTTTAGTAGCCCCTAAACCGAAAAATAGCTCCTAATCCTTTTGGTTTGGCTAGGGTGGGGTTGGGTCAGGGGTGGGCTGGGGTTAGGGTTAGAGGTAGCCCCAGAGTAGGGCTTAAGGTTGGGGGTTAGGTCCCGGGGGTGGGTGGGCGTTAGGGTCAGGGGTGGGCTTTTAGGGTCAGGGTGAGGTAGGGTTAGGGTTAGGGTGTGGTTTTTGGGTGGAGGGTTGGGGTTAGGGTTAAATATAAGTTCTAGGGTGGAGGGTGTGGGATTCTGGGTAAAATAAGGTTTTGGACTTACAAAATGTTTTTTTGGTAGCCCATAAACCCGAAATGTTGGAGCGTCCGTGTGTGTGTGTCCGTGCCAATAACTCGAACACTGTTAGGGTTACAGTCATCAAACTTCACACAATTATAAAGGACTATGGGGGGATGTGTCACACACCATAGCTGGGATCGTACCTTCAAGGTCAAGGTCACATTTCAAGGTCACACTTAAAATCGGTCAATATTCGTGTCTCTGCCATAACTCAGAAACAAATCATAGTACAATTGTTAAACATTTTACAAATGTTAAGGACAGTCAGAAGGTGTGTCGCGTATAATAGTTTCCGACGCATCTGCAATGTGAAGGTCACAATCGACCTTCATATGTTCAGGGTCACAAATCGTGTCTCAAGCATAACTCCAAAACTATTAGGGCTACAGTCATCAAATTTCACACAATTATAAAGGACAATGGGAGGATGTGTCACACACCATAGTAGGGTTCGTACCTTCAAGGTCAAGGTCACACTAAAAATCGGTCAATATTCGTGTCTCAGCCATAACTCAGAAACGAATCATAGTACAATTGTTAAACTTTTTACAAATGTTAAGGACAGTCAGAAGGTGCGTTGTGTATAATAGTTTCCGCCGCATCTGCAAGGTGAAGGACACAAGGGGGGTGGGGGCATGTGTTACCTTCGTAACATTCTTCTTGTTCTTTAAAAATATCAGCTTTATTCACTTCATTGAAATTTTATAAATACAGAACACAGTTCGAAAACCCCAACTCGGGTCTCGACCCTCGTCGTGTTCTATCTTTACTCTTAGAAGCCGGGAGCCGAGTTTTCTTGCCTGTGATGTAATACGGCAGTTATATGGCCGTGACGGTTCGGCTATCTTGGGGCTGGGGGAGAATTAAACACTGAACAGATGCTTCTAGTCAAGTGTCGTCTGCCTGAATAGGTAGACAACACTTGACTAAAAGCACCTGCTTTACTGTAAGTTTTTCGCGGTATGTCATGTTCAATAAATTCATTCTGATTCCCCAGCTTCTAAGAGTTAATACTCTTTTGTCACAGTTTATTTTGTTACATTTGAACCTTGCTGAAGAGCAAACACAGATGTTGTCTATGCTGAGATCAATCTTCAAACTGAAACCCAAAATCACTGCTTATAATTTTGCTTCAAAATTATTTTCATTTATCTCTCTTTGGACGTTGGACTCATTCTCTTTGTTATCTTTTATGCGACAGCTGGGTTGATAAGAAAGACATCGTTCCATGCCTAAAGTTCAAACTGAGAAGGAAAAACTTGATTTATTACATTCGCACATTGTATGCAGGGCTCGCATCGTGTCCAGTGCAATGTGTCAAGTGCGTAAAAGCCTTGATAGATAAGACATGGGCCAACTGAAAATAGAAAGGCATACATTTCCAAGACTCAATGCGATCAAAGTAATTCTATTTTTTCAGTCTCAGGTCTTGGCGTGTTTGGTAGGAGGTATAGTTGAACCCTGTTAATTGAATAGATGCTATGCCACTGGAGGTTGATCAATTAATAGGAATATTCAATTAACAGAGATTTTGTCACTTTCTTGTGTTCTAGAGATAAACTGAGCATTTATTCTATTATATCTTGTTTGACAGAGCTCGTGGAGCTCTCTCAAACAAGTGTAATATATTAAATGCAGGTATTGGACGTACTGGGGCCAAATAGGTCCATCAACAAGGGTACATTTGGTGATTGTCTGGGTAATTCTCCACAGATTACCAAAAGCGTTTATTCAGTTAACAGGAGTTTACTCAATAACCTGTATGCAATTAACAGGTCAAATTTGTACTCAAAGTATGTAAATGGTTTTCTGTATGGAAGGTATATTCAATTAACAGGGTTACTCAAGAACTATCCGATTAAGCGGGCCCCATTGCATTAAAGAGTGTGTGGGTATGGGGAAGGTCGCACTGATAAATATACTCAACCTTCTACACATCTGGAAACTTGCGCCTTCGGAATATCCGATATTCGATTCGATTTGAAAATACGTTGCTTCGATTCGATTCGATTGTAATCTGTTATATTCTATAAAATTTGGATTCCCGACGCAATATTACAAGTTTCTGCTTTTGGCGAAGGACCAGCAAACGAGACTCTGAAAACAACGCTCGCGGACATTCGGGGCCCGACGAAAACATTATTATAACGCCCCCCCCCCCCCCCCCCCCTACACACACACACACTCACCCGTGAAAATTTTTTTTTGCGTGAAATACATGCGCGGTTTGAGGTATCGTCAATATCTTAGACCTGCCGATAAAGCGTTCGTTTCTTTTCTGTTGCCTGTTTTTGTTTTATGTTTGCAAGCGACGTCATCAGTTTCTCGAAGTTCCCTGTAAACAAAATACAAGTGTCTATTCGGCATTTCGGAAATAAAAATCACTTTGATTACGATTTAATGCCAAATAAATTAATCTGAAAATTATGCGCTGCAAATTTAACGGCACAGAAGAGATTTACGACGTCACACCTGTGGAGCTATATGAAAAACAATGATGCATAATAAAACGAAAATGTAACAATCAAAACTGCAAATATAAAAATAGAATTTGCTATTCCAAACCCAGTAGCTTGATTATTGTATAGGGGTAGATAGGCGAGACACCACCAGGCATCACTATACGAGACACCAAGAGAGGTATAACGACTGGGATGTGGTCCTTCTAGGGACAGAAATCAGGGGCGACGGAAGCTCGATCAAATGGAGGGGAACACATTTACAATGCTACCATGGTTCGATCCACTGTGTGAGGAAGGTTACAATCGTATAATCGGTAAATGTACCATGACTCGCCGTATAGTTTCTCGTTTAGATGAATATTCCGCTGTGTGACCATTGTCTTGTCCGTTTCTTCCACTTCAACCATCTTCCAACCCCAAGGCTAGCCTTCGGGTTGGGAGATAGTTGACGTAGAAGAAACGGACCGAAGCGACCGAAAGTGGGATTCGTAGGGCTAAATATTGT
Source organism: Pictodentalium vernedei (assembly GCA_031216915.1). Lineage (NCBI taxonomy): Eukaryota > Metazoa > Mollusca > Scaphopoda > Dentaliida > Dentaliidae > Pictodentalium > Pictodentalium vernedei. The sequence continues at coordinate 93,784,579 of CM062291.1, read as the reverse complement.
TTGGATTTGCTAATAATGTTACAGGAATGATTTTATATTGACACGTTTGCATTCACCCATTTTAACTCATTGTGTAACTGTGAAACATATCTGTAGAAAAAAAGTGGAAGGGCACGTGCCCACGTGTCCCCCCTGGCTCCGCCGCCTCTGACTAAAGTACAGACTGAGTGTGTCCAATGAGTGAAAGACTCTGTAATGCGTGAAGATCAAATGGTTGATACTAAAGGTTACTCCTCTCGTCTGTCTTGTTTAATTCTTCCATTAGAATATTGAAAAAGCATGTTCTTTTAGAGACAGATTGAGGATGACAATTGCAATCCTGGGCAATTTGAGGAAGGATATTTGTGCACCCTCGCGTTTACTAGAATTATAGGCCTGAAATTATAACCAGTGCTTATAGGTTTCAGTTTGAATATTGACTTCAGTGCGGATTGCTTACGGTATTAGACTGGTAGCCTGAGAACTTGGCCGGTTCAGTCATATTTTGATTTGATAAGTCGAGTAATATTATTCTCAGTATGGTCAATATATATGTTTGTTTTTCATATATATAATTTTTGGAGATATAACTTGTTGACGAAATTGTTGAAAAGACAAATTGTTACTAATTACTTTGTCACGTCACTCAGAACGCTTGCTTCGCACCCAGAATATAATTAGAGGTTATTACTTGATTAGTTTGATATCGGCCGAGATATCATCCTGGTGTAACTTCATATTAGCATGAGACCGAAGGTCGAATGCTGATGTGAATTTACCTTCCGCTGGTAGCTCTACTGACATGAAACTAACCAAATAACAACCCCTTTATCTCTTACATCGAAACAAATAATGACAAAAATGCTCAAATCTGTTACAGTTTTCTGACAGTGCTATTGTTTCTCGTTCCTTTCACAAAGTCCGAAGTTTCCTCTTCTCCTGGTTTAGCTATCCCAGTGTCACGGCTTCCTAAAGTGGGAAGCTGCAACGTTTGGTCGAACGATCTCTTCTTCCACTTCGAAAAATCCCTGCTTACGACTTTGAATTTTAGTTTGTGTTGAATGTTCTGTACAACTCTCTTATTTCTTAACTTCATCCACCTAACCATTACTTAATTCCATCATTAATTCCTCATCGTACAAACTCTGATTCAAACTGCTCTACCATGCAAATTTTCCTTATTGCGCTCGACGAATAACCGAACATTTTGCTGTAAACAAATTGGTTGGGACTCGAAACGTTTCAAGAGGGACAGCAAAAGGTTTGTTCATATCGGCCGAAGATCGGCGTCATATCAACCAAGAATGGAGCTATATCAGCCAAGTCTGATAATGGGGTACTTCTGGGAAAGAAAGTCATATTTAATAAATAACAACCTGTCTGATTAAAACAGCATCTTTTTACTTCGTTAATATTACACTGAACATGCCCACTATCATAGAAATTTGACTCCGATATTGTAACCCGAAATGATTGAAGAAGGGTTCTTCATAACTAATCGATCGGATTTTCGCTTAAACATGCAGTTAGTCAACACGTTTTTCAGATAAGAAATACCCAATGTATGAAAATATCAATATAACTACTTTAACTGGTAGTGTGCTGGAAGCCCACATTTGGGCTTTAACCCTTTACCCAACATAACGGGAAACACCGGCCAGCACTATTCACAAAAATCGAAAATTAATTTCCATTTTTTTGTCTCAAAAACATATGTTATGACTCCTCTTTTGAACGAGCTCATCGAGCTCGTTCCAAAGAGGGGTCTTAACCTATGTTTTTGAGAGAAAAAATGAAAAAAATAGTTATTCAAGAATTTTGTTTGCAAGTGTCGTTTGCTATTCATGGTAGGTAAAGGGGTTAATCTGAAATGCAGGTACCACAACTTGAAATCTTCACATTTTATGGATGTACTTCATCTAATCTTTGAAGCATTCATTTGCATAGTTACATGTTATAGTAGAGTGCCCATTGCCACTCTCCTATAACATGTAGCAAGGTAAACATTAAGAAGCTGAAACTTGTTCACAACTATGCAGCAAGAATTATCACCAGGCAACGGAAATCATGTCAAATCACTCCCTCCCTCCCCCCTCTCATCTGCACTGGTTGCCAGTTGAAGAGAGGATCGAGTATTAGATGCTCCTACTGAAATTCAAAGCCCTGAATGGTCTGGCTCCTGATTATCTGGGCAGTTTGGTGCAACGATATGTTCCATCTCGACTCCTCCGTTCAACAGCTTCGAACTCCCTGATATCCAAATCAGGCGTACTTGTAACGGCAGGCGATCAGGCGTTTTCCGTGGCTAGCCCCACTCTTTGGAATAGGCTGCCCGATCACTTAAAGGCATCTCAGACGCTAGAAAGCTTCAAAAAGGCACCGAAAACCCACCTTTTCACCCGCGCTTTCGATGTTCATTAACTTTGTATCAACTTTACAATACATGTACTACAATACAGCAGCAGAGGATTGTAAAGCCCGAGAACGCAATTTTGTGGATTCATGGCTCTAAACTGTGTTTATTTATCATTTATCTGAACAAATTTTGGCGACCAAAAATAATCCAGCACTTTACCAGTTAACAGACGAAAACAACTGAAAAATCCGGATGTTGCCTTCGCACTGAAAGTAGGAGTGTTATTAAGTGGAAAGCACCTGTCGTTCACATAGTTCCCAATATTATTTTTCAACAAATAAATATTATGGACAAAGGAGTTTAACCAACGGTATCACAGTAATGTACATGGGGTGAGGCATTACGCATATCGAATATAACAACAAACAGGATTGTCCAACATCAAACCTATGAACTCTTTAAAGATAGTTTTTTTCTATCTAACTCCACTAGCTTGTTATAACCCTTTACCCAACGTAACGGCCAAAACCGGCCAGCGCTATTCTCAAAAATCGTCAATTAATTTTCATTATTTTTTCATTTTTTGTCTCAAAAACATAGGTTATGACCCCTCGTTGGAACGAGCTCGTCGAGCTCGTTCCAACGAGGCGTCATAACCTATGTTTTTGAGACAAAAAATGAAAAATATTGGTTATTCAATATTTTTTTTTGCAAGTGTCGTCTGCTTTTCATGTTAGGTAAAGGGTTAATGCGTTATATGTTTGAGGCAAAAATTCAAATATGATACAATTTGAATTGCGATTTTTGTGAATATCCCTGAACGGTTATGGCTTTTCAATTTCCAATTTTTCCCATAACGCAACAAGGAATTTAACCATTCAAATCTGGTTCGACAAACTTATTGAGCTCTGCCATACTATATTGAATTGGTAAAATTCCTAGTAACATTATGGGAAACATTTGCGGCCAGAAATTTTGGTATTTCAACATCAGTTTCCAGCGCGGTTTAGAGGGTTAGTTTCTTTTTCCATTATATTCGCCCCTGAACATTGCTCAATATGCATTTTTGTTACAGAGTATTAATATTTGAAGAATCATACTGGGAAAATAAATGGCTGCTGTCAGTCGTACCATATTTCCTGACAGTGCATCAATCATAGTCCTTTTGTACCGATGTCATGCAGCAAAAATTGATAACACCAGAAAATTGATACTTGCTCTATCGCTGTTTACCGTTGCTTCGCTTGTTCGATCATTTTTAATTGTAAAACTTTGGTGTCGAGTTACAATCACCTGAGATTCGGCAGACGTCGTGTTACCAATAACATGTATCACACACAGATGATCGAACTCTATTTACTGTAAGTGGAGAATATGACCTGTGATACAATGAATGCATGTGTGTGTGTGTGTGGGGGGGGGGGGGGGGGGGGGGGGGGGGGTTATCACCCATTACCAAGACTCTGCTTAACTCTCTAACCAATAAGAATTGCAGACGACACTTGCAAACCAATTCTGTAATAACTTATATTTTTTATCTTAGAAACATAACTTATGATCCTTCATTGGAACGAGTTCAACAAGCTCATTCTAATGAGGGTAATGGGTTATGTGTTTAACCCTTTGAACGATAGCGGCCACTTTTCCGGCCAGGAACATGATACTTCATAACGTCATTAAATAGGAGGCTGTTCAGTAAATATGTGGGGTAGACCAATCAATATGTTCAACGTACAGCCCGTAGGCTGCACTTTGAAAATATTGACCTGGTCTACCCCAAACAATAATAAATATGGACTCTTCTAATTGCGACAATTGAACTGGCATGAACATACCACCAGCGTTCAAAGGGTTAAGATAAAACAAAAATGAAACAAATAATAAAATTTAGCGATTTTTGTGAATAGTGCTGGCTGAATTTGACAATATCGATAGGTTCAGGATTAATGCGATCTCATCCTATATAGGACGTGATATTTAGCGATCATTTCGACCTTCTTTGTAGATCTCATGGTGCATCTTATGTGACGTCATGCCGATGTCCACAATGGGAATCACGAGGCTGTCACGATAGCCCGCATGGGTAGTCAAGTTGTACCGTTATTACCATGTAATACGTGACATGGACTCGCAAGTGTGATATGGGCTCACAGTGCTGTCAGGGTGTCACATGTTGCATTTGGGAATCGAGGCTACCGTGTTGGAATTTTGGAATGATACCTGGCTGTCATGGTGCTGGATGTATTTTCGCAGTGTTCACGAATGGTGTATATGCTTGGACCCCCCCCCCCCCCCCCCCCCCCAAGTACTATTAACACACCTAAAGCTTTATTCCGTACCGTTATTGGGCTGTGGTGTCATATTGTGATTGCATTGGACCTGCTTTACCGCTGCTCCGTAGTTTTGCGGAAGAGTTGTTAACTTGGGACTGATGTACAGCACAACGGCCAGGGGCCTTCTCTGGCTCCAGTAATCTCTTGAAATCAGCAGCAGCTGTGAATCTACCACTATCGCTTCTAACGCCTACTACCACTATTGTCTTATTCAGCATTATTGTTTTTAGAGCTGAAACGGTTAAAGGGTTTTCTTGATCGATTAATCACATGGATAAACTTTTAATAACTTGCCCTTATAGGTAGCTGAAAAATTGCCGTACCGTTGTTGATTTATAGCATTAACCCTTTACCCAACGGAAAGGGAAAACTCGGCCAGCTCTACAACCAAAATCTCCATTCAGATTTTATTATGTTTCAATTTTTGTCTCAGAACATCGCTTATGATCCCTCAATGGAACGAGCTCCTTGAGCTCGTTCCATAAGGATCATAAGCTGTGTTGTTGAGACAAAAATTGAAAATTTTTAGTAATTCAAGAATCTATTTTGCAAGTGTCGTCTGCTACCCGTATTAGGTAAAGGTTAACTTAAGAGTGACCAGTTCAGCTACTGATACAGTATAATGATCATGCGAGTGAACAAGTATGTCATCACGTAACTTGCATGCTTTACTCTGTCTCATATAATTGATGCGAGTCAGTGTGGCAATGTTTGCCTGTTTTGGAGCAAGTTTGTTCCCTTGTTAACCCAGAAAATACAGTAGTTCAAAAGTAACGGTTAATCGATCAATCACTTTTTTGATCGATCAGGACGTTGATCATTGGTTAATCGATTAAGCGGTTAACCGTTTCAACTCTAATTATTTTGGTAATGATTACTTCTGCCATTGCAACTACTACGTTTACCACTACTTCCGTATCCACAGCTGCTATTTTTTTCAAACTAGACTAGCTATACTACTTCCATTCCTGAAAACATCACTGGCTTCTATCACTACCGCTACTATATAATGTGTGAAGCTTCCACTATAGTACTGCGAATGATACCGCGTTACTGTTGGCTAATATTGTCTCTATTAACTTCAACAGCTAGATGTCGACGTCTCCCGCTATGCCTGCCTCCGACTTTTGACGCGCCTCTTGTCCCTGCTCCCTCAACTACTGTGCACGGTCTTTCATCGAGACGTCAGATCAGTTCAGATCCTTGTTTCGACCCTTTCAGGATTCTCTTACATAATATACGATGTTAGTGTAGTTTAAGTTTACAAATGGAGTCAGAGTAGAAGTTGTACAAGTTAACTATCCTCCGTAGTTGTTACTGCATATTGTAATAATTTGTTTATTATATAACAGCGCACCTTTAACCCTTTACCTAACATGAAAAGCAGACGACACTTGCAAAAAAAATTCTTGAATAACTTATTTTTTTCATTTTTTGTCTCAAAAACATAGGTTATGACCCCTCATTGGAACGAGCTCGACGAGCTCGTTCCAATGAGGGGTCATAACCTATGTTTTTGAGACAAAAAATGAAAAAAATAATGAAAATTAATTGGCGATTTTTGAGAATAGCGCTGGCCGGTTTTGGCCGTTACGTTGGGTAAAGGGTTAACAATTGAACACGACACCCGATATATATTGAAAAATAAAAGTATTGATGTTTGCCCCGATTGTTCAGCATCGGCAGCGCGGTGGCTCAGGGGCAACGGCATTGGACTTCAAACGAAAGGTCCACGGTTCGATCCCCACCAGGGGTAACTACATTGTGTTCTTGGGTAAAGTACTTAATCCCGATTGCCCTGTATGGACATGGTGTCGCTGTGTACTAAAGCATATTGAACGTCGATGGTGCACTTGTCTTCAACCAATGCAAATCCTGCTTGTGTGGAGCTATTACGTTGGGGAGTCTGACAGTTGGTCGCCACAGCTCGGTGGTTCTATCCAGGTACTCCAGCTTCCCCCATCTGTAAAACTGTCCAACACGAGGTGACCCTGGCTGTCGAAAGTGTTGTTAAACCCCCATAAAAACACTATCCTCTTTACAAAAGTATAGGTGGTCTTATACAGAAATGCAGCTATAAGGTATTTAAATAAATTTACAAGCATCTAGAGATTTATACTATTTACACATTATCAAGCTCTCGGGCCACCAGTTTAATTCTGTTCGGAATTAGAGGCTATTATGTGCTGTTTGTTTACCCCACATTTTGTAGAAATTTGTGCGCAGACGACCGTTGATGTAATTTGATGTGACTTTACTTATAAAGATATACATGTATTTTGTCCTGCAGTTAGAGATATTCCGCTCAATAAATATTTAATTCCCTTGAAAGCATCCAGATATTAATATAATTTGCGGAACTATACGCGGCGTAATCATAAAACTATGTCTGTGGCGAATCTTCATTTTCCATTGTAATGTCATCAAAATCTCCATCAAAGCAACTCTCGATTGAGCAACATTTCTAGCTTTGATTCACAGAAAATGAATCATTTTAATATGGCATTTGTTTAGATTTAATCGTTCAGAATATATCAGCTGGTCGAAAAAGCAAACCTACCAACCATCTGAAATATCCTAGACGAATGAATCTAAACATAGGCTATGTGACAGAGCTAGACTGGTTCCAGACCCTTGCTGCGTCACATTCCTTACAGAATGAGAGTTGAGATCTGAGAGTTTGACACTATATCGTCGCCTGAGTGCTAGAATGTTCTATGTCCCACAGGGGACATTGAACATTCTAGCACCCAGGCGACGATATATGTAGTTGAAACAGGTAGCCAGGTTTATCTGTCTCGAATCAGAAAACCCGGTGGCTGAACATTGTGATTGTTTTAATTTTCAATATGAAAATCCTGACATGTAGAATTTACATAATGTGATTGGAAATGAATTCAGAACATGTTCTACGGGGAGCATCATGAAACATTTTGAGGTTCAGAATATAAAATACCATACTTTCGGTGTTAATTTTCCCATTTCTTTCCATTCTCTATAGGCTTTATGTCATCTGATCACATTTTCTCATAAAATGATATTCAAGAACATTTTTGTGAGTCAGGCTAAACATATATCGATTTTGTTGTGGCTGTGAGCATAATTATAAGCTCTGGTTGATATTAAATTATAGCTTTTACACTATATTTAAAATATTACGTGGTCGCCAAAATGCGAGAAGTACCGTCGCAGTATATAAAATAGCACTTTCGTCGTATTTCACACAGCTCGTTTCACACTTCCATGTAGCTGCCGTAAAGAAAGCGAACCATGTAATCATGAGAAATATCATCTAAAAAGCTAGTTTACAGCCATCGACTTAGTCGGTATGCAATGGTCCAGTGGTTTGGTTGTTGGACTCCTGATTACCCGGCCGGGGATCAGAGATCAACAAATTCTTAGAAAACATGATATTGTCCTTCAATATAGACACGTAGGACCGTGCCAGTCTTCACATGGGGCCAACCACAGCACTTTCATTGTACTGTAGCCGGCGCGTTTCAAACTTCTATGTAGCTACCTTAAAGAAACTGAACCAAGTAATCACGAGAAACATCATCTAAAAAGGCAGATTTCAGTCATCGTTTTAGACGGTGTGCAATGATCTAGGGGTTTAGGTGTTGGACTCCTGATTGCCAGGCAGGATTTTCGCCCGTTCGATTCCCAGCCGTGGCTTAGAAATCATCATTCCAAATTCTTCAAAAATATGATTGTTTTTTTCAATATACACACACACCCTCACCTGCGCACACACATTTCCGATGGAGAGTTTGCCCCCCCCCCCCCCCCTACCCATAAACAAGTTCCAGGATAGGGTTGTATCCACGGGACGACCCGGCCATTTACCCAAAGTTGAGGACGCCCCCTTTTATTTTCAAATACACATAGCGTTAAGATGTCCCTTGGGCATCACATACCAATCAATTCATATCAATTATGTACTGTATATTCTCTATAATTGTGAATGTTCAATCGACTGATAAATGCGGTGATTGTATTTCGTGAAGCGCTGTTTTCAGAATCTCTTCAGTATCCTCCATTGACATCGTTAATGTCACCTTCTTGCGTTCTTTGTCACACACGTCTCTGCCAGTTTTAGAAATATATAAAGAGAATTTACCTAATCGTCCCTTGAGTTCCAATGTGTTCTATGTGCCTACTGGTACATTGAACACATTGGAACTCAGGGGACGTAATGTGATCTCTCCGAAGTTAAGCAACGTCGAGCCCGGTTAATCATTGGATGGGTGACCGTCTGAGTGATCATTTCGGACTCCCGCGTTGTGTCCTTGGGCATGGCACTTAACCCCGACTGTCCACACGGTGACGCCGATGGTACGCACATCGATGGTACGCATGTCTTCAACCAATCTAACCCCGCCTGTGCTGCACTGCGGAGTTACGTTGTTCGGTGGTTCTCTCAGGGTAGTCCAGGTTCCCCCACCCGTAAAACTGCCACGGTCATGATTAGCCATTGTGCATAAGTATGACCTTAACCCTTTACCTAACGTAACGGCAAAAGCCAGCCAGCGCTATTTTCAAAAATCGACAATTATTTTTCATTATTTTTTTCATTTTTTGTCTCAAAAGTATAGGTTATGACCCATCATTGGAGCGAGCTCGTCGAGCTCGTTCCAACGAGGGGTCACAACCTATGTTTTTGAGACAAAAGATAAAAAAAATAGTTAATCCAGAATTTTTGTTGCAAGTGTCGTCTGCTTTTCATGTCAGGTAAAGGGTTAAACACCAATAAATAATAAATAATGCCTAATGTGATTAGAAATGTATTCATTTCTTTCCATTCTCTATAGGCTTTCTGTCATCTGGTCACATTTTCTCATAAAATAGTGTTCAAGAACATTTTTGTGAGTCAAGCTAAACATATAGCGATTTGATGGGGATGTGGGGATAATTATAAGCTCTGGTTGAGATGAAAATACAGTTTTTACACTATTTACAATACCCCGTAGTCGCCAAAACGCGACATCTACCGTTGCAGGAAATGTGACCCGATGCCTCTTGTTCCAACTTTTGTTTTTGTGGGGGAGGGGCAACCATTTGTCCCGAAGCTGCGTGTATTGCAGCCAATAACTGAAAATTGCCATCAGCTGAGTAAACTGACGTTTATTACATCTACCGCCATCGGAGACCGAGAATGTTGGACATTTTGTAGCGATAGTCAACCCTCTGGCCGATTATCGTCTCAATATGAACAGCTCTCGCTTCTGGTTGTCAAAGTGCTTTCCTGCTGTTTTAATGAACATAGTGGTCGTGGAACTAAAATTATGAAATACGCCGCGAGCGCAGGCCATCGTGGAAATATCGTCTTTTCAAACATATTCTTTTTGCGACAGCTCCAGCACGGGTATGGCGGTTGAAATTTATGGACATCATTCTTGTGGATCATGTATACAAATAGAAACTAAAACATGCACATCATTGGTGATTAACTAGGATGTCCAACCAAGGACGGAAAATTAGTTGCCTCCGCCTATCCTTGGACAGAAAAATAGCTGCTCCGCCCGTCAAAAGGCCAAAAAGAACCCTATTGCTTAACAAAAGAGATAATCAAAGCAGAAAGTTCTAGCTGGGCGGAATGGACGGAATCACAAACACTTCCCATTTATATAAGGACGGACGAAATAGCTGTCCATCTGTCCAAGGATGGAAGATAGCTCCCCTTGCCGCGCAAGGACAGACGAGTATCCTATTACATATCAATGGAGCTAACCAAAGCTAGACTGAATGGACGGAACCACAGACACTTCCCGTTCACATATACACAGGACGACATGCGCGTGTGAATACTCATTCACACGCGCGTGTCTTTCTGTGTTTATTACACGCCTTCCCGTCTATAAGGACAAGTATTAGAAGGACACTCAGAAATTCATTTGACAGCTATCAAAAAAAAGAACACATTTTATCGCCAACCTAATTGTCGAGGGGAATCCTTGTTATTATTTCGTCCCCTGAGTTCCAATGTGTTCTATGTGCCTACTGGCACATAGAACACATTGGAACTCCGGGGACAGTTTTAGCCATCGCTAGCGATTCAAATTGTAATTGCGGTGCACCATTTGTAGAAAATTGCAGTGAAATTTCACTTCTATTTAAATATAGTCCGTCAACGACTTCCGTTCCGCACCTGTGTGCGGAACGGATTTTCATTTTCCGCATGGTTTGGTGTTGCTGTAGATGGGGATTTCATAGGCGTGTAATACAATATATTAACTTAGGTATTGTCACTGGATAGCAGTGGTCTTTAAATCGAAAGGCCGTAGGCGCGACCGTGACTCGCGCAATCAGCTCTGTGTCTTTGGACGAGGCACGTAATCCCACTTGCCAAATAGAAGCACGATTGCGCATTGTGGTAAAGCCTACTCCATGTCGATGATACATATGTCTTCAACCGATATTAACCCTGCTTTTGCAGGGTTTGTAATTTGAAGAGTTCGACGGTTACTCGCCTCTGCCCTGTATTTCTTTCCGGGTACGCAACCCAACTTGTAAAGCTGTCCAATATGATATGACTCTAGCTGTTGAAACCCGAATGAATATACAAATAAATGAATATGGAAATAAATAAAATACGACGGGCTACAATGTCTCTATGTCATTTTGTGATCATAAGTGTTAGAATTAGGGCTTAATATATTCCCGATTTTCTAAAGTAACGGGAACAGGAATGAAATTACACCCAGAACCGGGAACCTGGATATTTCCCGGATGATATCAAGTAACTTTACAATTGTAACAAGACGCATTTAGTTTCGTAAAAATGAACAATCCTTACTGCCAATCTTCCATGTCCTTACGGAAAAAATTATTTTCGTAAAAGAAGTGTGAAAACCCAAACCCGCTTCCAATTCGTCTTTATTTTAAAAACCGCTAATTTCATCAGCACTACTTCCTGGCATCAACTCCCCCTTCACTGCCGACACCAGTCTCCTCTACTTGAAGCAGAGGAGACTGGTGATGGCAATGAAGAATGAGTTTATGTTGAAGGAGGTAGTACATAGAGAGTGATACTAGTGATTCTGAAAATGAAGACGAGTTTGAACTTTGTAGCGAGTGAAGATCTTTCTGTTGAAGAAAGTTCTTCGGAACTGATTGAGAAATACAGTGATTTGGTGCAAAAAAAGTTCTCCGGGGAGCAGGATTGTAAAACGTTCAAGCGTGGGAGGGCTGACGGAATCTCACAAAGTTACGTTGAGGAGTTTTTTGGAAAACTTCAGTTCAACACGCAAACAATGCCACGCGTGATTCCCGGTTCCATCAACTTCCGTGATATAGATTTCCCGGGAATCCCGTTACCCGGATTAAACCCTAGTTAGAATGATCATATTTTTGCTTATTTTGCGAAACATACCTGTTGAAAGAGTTAATTTTTCTGTCAACACAGAGTCGACTGTTGGAATGTTATGCCTATGCCTTTCCAAAATCAATAATTCAATGTATTGAGTATTGATTCGCGCTATGACTCTGCATACCACATTTTCATTATCTTACTGAATTACGTAAATGAGAAAAATAATATTTTGTAATGATTACATAATACAAAGTTGGTTGTTGTTTTTCAGCGCATTAATAGGGTGGCGCCCTGTCGGATGAGTACGTTGTCAAAGCAAAGAAACTGTTTAAACAACGCTACATCGCAACCGTTAATGGATCCAGTGTTCACTGACACAGGGAAGAAGATAAGATCTGGTACTGTGATTACGAAAAGCGGGACGGGAATTTCGTCAGGACCGCGACGGGGTCGCGATCTGCTTGAAATTCTCTATCCATTTCTCTGCTCCTGGCATTATAAAATGTTCTAAACTTATGGACAGTGAAATGCGAAAGGAAATACTGCTTTTCATTGATTTCCGTTCGTTTTTCGTGATTCTAATGATTCCAAAGGTTATGACCCCTCGTTGGAACGAGCTCGACGAGCTCGTTCCAACGAGGGGTCATAACCTATGTTTTTGAGACAAAAAATGAAAAAAATAATAAAAATTCATTGGCGATTTTTGAGAATCGCGCTGGCCGGTTTTGGCCGTTACGTTGGGTAAAGGGTTAATATCGTAAGGTGCCAGAGCAAGAAGTTAACTGGTCGTATACCCGCAAATTTATCAAATGCAAGGATCAGTTGATCTGGAAGAACAGCTGGGAACAGATTACCGGACAAAGTAACATTGAAAATTATTATTGAAATATGCAAGGCTTGATAGAGTATTCAGAGTAACTTACTCTAAATATGTATTTGGTTTCCATGATATAACCTTAGTCTCCTTTCATGTAATAAACTGTAACTTCGTACACAGGTTGCCAATTAGGTGTCTATGATTAGGATTACATTTGGTGTCATTGGGTCAAAGGTTAAGGCTAATGTAATTAGATTTTTAATTTCCTTGGAAAACCTTTAGTTCCTTTCGGGAATTTTTGGTTTAAACCGAACTACATTTGGGGTAATAGTTCAAAGGTCAGGGACACTTACAATGAATAGTGGTGTCGGTGGTGGGGATTACGTTTGGGATCCGTAGGTCAAATGTCACTGTTACTATCAAAAGAGTACTGGTTTCCATGCAATAACCCATTTTAGTTTTGTGTACAAAACTATACTATAGCCTCATGCATAGATTGCCTTTGGGGTGTCGGCGAGTGGGGATGTATTTGGAGCCACGAAGTCAAATGGAAAGGTCACTTTCTATAAACATATATTTGATTTCCTTGGTATTACCTTAATCTCCTTTTGTTTACTAAACTATAACTCCGTGCACATATAGTCTGTAACGTGTGGATGATCTGTTATTGCTTGTTGGGATAATAGGTCAATGATAACTCTTTACCTAACATGAAAAGCAGACGACACTTGCAAAAATAATTCTTGAATAACTAATTTTTTTCATTTTTTGTCTCAAAAACATAGGCTATGACCCCTCGTTGGAACGAGCTCGACGAGCTCGTTCCAACGAGGGGCCATAACCTATGTTTTTGAGACAAAAAATGAAAAAAATAATGAAAATTAATTGGCAATTTTTGAGAATAGCGCTGGCCGGTTTTGACCGTTACGTTAGGTAAAGGGTTAAGCTTGTGATAAATAATTTTTAGTTTCCCTGCAAAATCTGTTTGTAATTTTTTGGTAAGAACTGAACTACACACCAGTATCATAACATTAATCTGTTCACTCTGAAATCAGATGGGTTGAAAATCAACCCAAATCAACTGGGTTGAGTGAAAGTGGGTTTTTAATTCACTCAACCCAGTGATTTTGGGTTGATTTTTAACCAACTGATTTTAGCTTGTTCAAACAGCTTTGACTATAACTCAGCACAGTGCAAGACATACATATACTTCGGTCCAAATATACCTGTTTTGTTTTGTAAAGAGAGTGCAAAAGTATACATATTAGGTGTGGTACAATTTGAACACCCCACGGGCGGATTATGCAGTACCTAGCTTTACTCTTGTCCAAATTGTTACATTTCAGAACTTATTGAAGCCACTGCTTCCATATTTGGTTATTACCGGCTGTTGTCGGCTCCCTTAGGTGTATGCTTAAAACAGACAAGACCCCTCTGTGCTATGAATTATGTTTCAAGTTAGTTACCCAGTAAATAACTGAACAAATTTGCCATCTGTGGGAGGTGGATAGTTAAGTAGTTATACCCAGGATTAAATAGGTGGGCTTGGAGGTGGGCCTGTAGGAAGGGGGAATATTCAGCGAAAGGTTTCATTTCATAAAAAATAATGTTAGGAAAATTACCTAAACCATAAATATATGGGCGTTTATGTCTCTTCGCATTTAGGCGAATGGGGCATTAATTTTTATTCCTGACCTCATTTCACATGACAACTTTATTTTCCTTTGGCAGAATGTTTTCACATTTTACTGTATCACGAAGTTTAAGTTCGAGTTTTAGAACGTTTGGCTCAAGAAGTTTCAGAGTTATAGCTCTTTATCTAACAATCATAACGATATTGGCCTGAAAATCACGAGAAACGGTAGGTATCACATAATGTGTTCCGATTCCGAATCACATAGACGACTCATACTGACTCCATATCATATAGACGACTTGTTTCCGGGAACGCGACGGGCTATCATAATAGGCGTATGAATGGCGTATGAATGCATTCTATGTGCATTTCAGTGATCGACAAAACAGAATTCCCCTATAATTAGCGGCTGAACTATTAATAGCAAACGACCCCTCCCTCCTCGACAATAAATAGAAACTGCACAATTAAATATTGCACACTTGTAAATTCATGCGTATCATCATAGGAAGTGACATGGAGAGAGAATAATTTTAGAACGCAAGTTTGAAAATTTGCGGTGACCGCGTTACTCATTGTTTGTTAAAGTGCACAACAATATTGTTCCATAAAATATGTGTTTTTTTTACTTTTTCTCGCCCAACATTAAGTCTCACAACTGTACTATTAATTTAAGATTTAATCTGTTCATGTGACAGATTTGTTAGATAAATGAATTATCATGATAATGTGCATGTCCTGTGATTTGCATAAGATTCTCGGTGGTGTTCAGAATGGGATCACAACTCGCCGGGAAAGCCGGCTCGTTGAGATCCCACTCTGGACACCACCTCGAATCTGATACAAATCACAGGACATATTATCATGAGACACTTAATGTTTTGCTTGGTGGGGCGGGCGCCACACAGCAACTTTATGGAATCTTGGTAAAAAAAATTTTAATTTTCAAGGTTCCCTTTAATTTCAAAAGGAAGCCCATGCACGATTTTCAGTTTTTTCTCTCTAGTAAAATGGTAGTTATGGCTCTTTATTTTGGGGTTTTCAAAATACCTTTTGGGGATCTTTTGGCATAAATCACCGACAATCTAGTCACACGTGTAATAACAAAAGGAAGGTCAAGTTTTATTTTCATTTTTTTATGTGAGTAGTGTTGCTGGTTTGGCCCATGATTGTGCAGAACTTTAACTTTTGGGGAACTACACGACGCAGTGTCAGGTGGGTGGGCGGGCGGGCGGTCTTTCTAGGAGGCTTTGGTGTCACATGACACGTTCATTCTAGTTTTTGATAAAGCGTTGTCTGTTGCACACATAGGTCTCTGTACAATTGGATTACTGGAACACACCTTAGTCACATGCAGGAAAATGTCTCAGCGGCCGCCATCTAAGGAGGGATGGCTGTTGCTATTAACAAACAATGCTGTTCTTGGAGGTTTCTGACGTTTCGCAATCGCCATTTTAACTGGTTGAAGGCTACATTATTGGCTCAACTTTGACGTAGTGAAGGTTATATCACGGTCCGTCTGTCAACAATTCAATACGGCTCGGGCTAGAGGCCTTATTATGAACCAATCTTTACGAAACTCTTGGGTACCTTTGTTATCACCGTGGGACGAGAACGAGTTTTTTGGATGCGGTCCGAAATTCAAGACACCCACCGGCAGCCATTTTGTACCGAAATTAGTGCAATCAGTTTTTTGTACAGAACTTCTGTATGAAAGTTCTGATTTGAATAAATTTTTGTATGAATGTTTAGTAACATGGAATACATCACATATAATACGGGTTTTTTTCTCGTGCAGAAATTATGCAGATTAGATGAACTTTGATTTATTCAGTGCTACTTATACACAGTTAGTAGACATGTCAAAACGGCTCGGGCTATGGGCTGTAATTATGGACCGATCTTCACGAAACTTCTTGGGCACATTTATAATCACCTTGGGACGAGAACGAGTGTTTTGGGTGCGGTCCGAAATTCAAGATGGCTGCCGGCGGCCTTTTTGTACAGAAATTAGATACAATCAGTTTTTTGTACAGACTTCTATATGAAGGTTCTGATTTGAATAAATTTTTTGAATGAATTTTCAGTAACGTGGAATACATCACATATAATACGGGGTTTTTTCTCGTGCAGAAATTATGCAAATTAGATGAATTTTGATTTATTCAGTGTTACTTGTACACAGCATGTGCACATGTAAATATGGCTCGGGCTAGAGGGTGTATTTATGAACCGATCTTCACGAAACTTCTTGGGTACCTCTGTTATCACCTTGGGGCAAGAACGAGTGTTTTGGGGTGCGGTCCGAAATTTCAAGATGGCCTCCGGCGGCCAATTAGACAAACTTTGATTTGTTCAGTGCTACTTATACACAGTACGGCTCTGGCTTGAGGCATTTGTTATAACCTTGGGACGAGAACGAGTGTTTTGGGTGCGGTCCGAAATTCAAGATGGCTGCCGGCAGCTAATTTATACCGAAATTAGGTGCAATCAGTTTTGTGTACAGAACTTCTGTATGAAGGTTCTGATTTGAAAACAATGTGTATGAATGTTTAGTAACATGGAATACATCACATGCAATACGGGTTTTTTTCTCGTGCATAAATTATGAAAATTAGATGAACTTTGATTTATTCAGTGCTACTTATACACAGTTAGTACAAATGTCAATACGACTCGGGCTGGAGGCTGTATTTTTGAACCGAACTTCACGAAACTTTTTGGGCACCCTCGTTAACACCTTGGGACAAGAACGATTGTTTTGGGGTGCGGTCCGAAATTTCAAGATAGCCTCCGGCGGTCAATTAGACACACTTTGATTTATTCAGTGCTACTTATACACAGTAAGCGCACATTTAAATACGGCTCTGACTAGAGGCATCTAACTGTCACCCACCTTTACAATACTTTACCTGTACATTTGTTACAGGCTACGGTCAGTATTTATGTACAGACCTTTACAATACTTTACATGTACCTTTGTTATCAGGTCATTACCTAGATTGTGTCATTGCTGCGTCACATACTATACATGTACACGTCTTAAACAAGTTGAGCTACATTGTCATTGACACTTTCATTTTTGTTGGTCGGAATTTGTTCTTCAAAATTTGTTTTATTACAAATTATTGAAGAGTGCCCGCAGGCACTCTTCAATAATTTGTGATAAAACAAAATTATATTAACAAAATGCTATTTGCATTTGACTGAATATGAAACACGAGCAAGGGAAATGTTGGCTTTTGCTCTGGTTCTGTTAAATTTTTGAAAACCCTGATAGTGGCTTCTAGCACTCAGTCAGTTGAAGGCCATACATGGTGTTTGTGAAAGATGAATATATCGATGATATGGAAATTTTTACGCGGCAATATAAATTGAATATTTACAACATGTTTTAATTATTATTGAGAAAAAAAGCCCCGAGATTTGTATGGTGATATAATGTTTCTAGTTTTCGAGCTAGGTAAACACCATGACATTTGATGAAGTGAAAGCTATTACACTGTAACTGCAGGCACAATGTAGCAGCTTCACGTCATCAAACGTCGATGGGTGGAGTTACTGACTGTTGACTGGCAAGAAGCCATCTTGTGTGTGTTTTGGGGGGCGGAGACTAAGTGGCAACGTTTTTTTCGTAGACGCTCCAGAATCCAGTTGTGTAGAGATCAGCGCCCAAGACACGTTCTTTTTGGTTTTTAATAAACCGTTCTCTTTTGCCTACCTTTCCTTCAAATTTATATCAGGAGATTTGAGCATTACTTTCAGTTACAGTCTCTGACATTGTTAATGGAATACATTTTTGCAGCTGTTGTAATATACTGTAAAGGCATAATCTGAGATCAAATATGCGCTGTCGTGTCATAAATGTCGGTAACTATGGTAACAGTTTCCAATCTGCCCTGTTTTGTATCCTGATATGTAATTTTGTAAGCGGGCGACGGAAGGGGTGTGGGTACTTACTTTCCAGTTTTTCTGACGATCGACTATCTGTGCAATTCTTCACAATTGAAAAAAATATTGGCTTCGGTCTACTTTTCAATAAATGGATTTGAGGATTTTCAGTAATAACTATTGACAATTTTATCTCATATTTCTAATTAATTGCTCCCCGCGGGGACTAATCGTTACATCGTAAAGTGTTACAATGGAAAAATCAGCTTTCCGAACTTTCTCTTAACGTTTTTACCGGCACGACTACTGTCTGTGTGGAAAACATGCAGAAAATTTTCTGGGAGACAGCGAAACTTTTGACTTGCAATAATAAATATCGGGACAGCAGCACTGCTGTCCCGATTTGTGGAAGTGGGCAAAGTATTTGTCACTTTGGAACACATCCAGACTGAATCAGACTGTCGGCTGTGCCAATTTAACTTGCTTATTGCTGGATTGCAGTATTTACTGGCTGCACGCGCACGCGGAGTAATTACTTGAAGTTTCATCACGTTTCCTTTGTTTTCAATTAACACCAGGCATTGACTGGTCAGCTGCGCGCATCAATAAGGAGTGATCGGAACTTTTTGAGAGCAACACGCGTGGATTTGGTCACTTTGATGCCGCCATTTTGTCTCTGCGCTCGTTACACTCACCTATTGTCGTCGTTCCAGCATATCTGCGTTGATTTCCACCAGATCAGTGCTTAAAATACTTTATCATGATACGGGTTATGGTTACTGGGCATTCGTTCATTCGGCGAGCCGGTGCTTATCTGTACGGTGGTATGGTATAGATTCACGATGTTTCCCCAACATTTTAACTTTGCTGAAGTGCTGCAGCTTCCTCGCCATCACGACCGCCCCATGTGCATTCAGTTTTTGGGTATCCGTGGGGCATTTGTCGATACGTTGTTCGATCGCGCTGATTGGTCGACTCTAAAATCAGTTGGGTTAAAATCAACCAAAACCATCTGGGTTGAATGAAAATGAACCCAACTGGGTTCATATTCACTCAACCCATTTGATTTGGGTTAGCTGATTGGTAGACTCTAAAATCAGTTGGGATAAAATCAACCAAAACCATCTGGGTTGAATGAAAATGAAGAGAGGGGTAATAACCTATGTTGTTGAGAAAAAATAAAGAAACTTGGCGATTTTCGAGAATAGCACTGCTCGGGTTTGACCGTTACGTTGAGTTAAAGGGTTAACTGAACTATCAACCGAAGATAAGTGATACACAAGTACCAGAGAACTATCGTAGTGATATTGCTGTGAAAGTGACTGGGTTACATTTAATATTATCAAAAAATATTCTGCTTCATGTTGTCAGAGAGGTTGGACTTTTTTTTCGAAACAGTGCAAGGTGACACACTTCCTTTTCGGACGATAAAACCCAAGTCTGTGTTACAAGTCTGTCGTCTCTTTATTTAGCGTATATATTGTTTCATTACAGATTTTGATACTGAGACATTCAATTGTGAAGTTGTTTCAATTGATTTGGGAAACGAAAAAATAGACCCCTATATATACTGGATCCACTAATATGCGGAATTCGTTATAACTTCTCATTTTCATTTTTCCTGTCCTATGTTTTACATAAACTGTTTCTGCACTGCACAAGCATGAAGAGCTGGCAGATGTATTCAGTATTTTGCAACCATGTCAGCAAAACTTTTCTTCCAGAAAGCCCAACGGCTGTTTTAGAAGAAAACGCTTTATCAGTTGGATCGGTTCCTTTTACTAAACCACGCAACTCTCATGAAAAAGCAGGTTTCAGAAGTACATATAAAACAATTTATTTGATTGCAATGACCCAGCCCGGGCGTCTGCTAAACATTTCAGATTGACATGTTTTGCCACGTAACCTTTGTTGTCCCGGATGGCGGTGTACATTTAACAGGGTTTTGTTTTTCAACTTTGAATATATGATTTCAGTTTCCAACATATATTCACTTTCATATCTCTTAATAACGTTTATGAGAAATCATAGTCAAATTTCAGGAATGAGACTTGGAACTTGACCGATTAATTAAAACCAAAATATAACCTCGGAGGAATTTTGGCTTTGAAAATCCAATTTTCATAATGAGGAAACTGTTTCCTTGATTGTCAGGAAATTAAATCTTTGTGGCCTATAGGTTGATACTCCAATGGAAAAAGTCTTGGACTCTGTTACAATTCATATCGGCTGAGTACGGATAGAGATTTTTACCCCTTTCCTAACATGAGAAGCAGTGGACATTTGCAAACAAAACTACTGAATAACTAATTTAAAAAACAAATCTCAAAAACATGGCTTATGATCCCCTATTGGAACGAGTTGAATGAACGAGCTCGTTCCAATGAAGGATCATAAGCTGTGTTTTTGAGGCAAAAAATTAAAAAATAATGAAAATTGAATGGCAATTTTTTGTGAATAGCGCTGGCCGGTTTTGGCCGTAATGTTGGGTAAAGGGTTAACTGAGATTTACTTGTTTTCAATGCGATCAGCAGGTGTTGTGTTATGCCACCTACGACAGTCTTTGAACGAAAATTTGAGTGGCCAAGTGTACGAATGCGTGACTGAAGGTTTCAAATTACGTATTTCCGCATTTGATTTACCTTTTAAAACCATTTTTATGATTCATCCATCCTCGACGGGAGCTCGATGGGTCTGTGGTTATGGCATTGAACTTCAAACAGAAAGGCCCACGGTTCGATCCCTGCGAGGGTAACAGCGTTATGGCCTTGGGAAGACACTTAATCGTGGGGACACGATGGCGCTGTGTACTAAGGTGTAGAAATACGAACTTACAGTTAAAACTAGAAGTCCTGTAATGAAACGCGCTCAAATAGTACGTTGATCTACGTGTTAATCTACACGTTATGACCATAGTAAGGCTATTAAATTTGTATATATGGTCTGCGCACAAGCAATGTTTCAGCCAATGGACCTCCGGGTAACCCGGAGGTCCATTGGCAGAAATATTGCCTGTGTTTGCTATAAGTAACCAGGAGAACCTGCCATGCTTTGGATGCCATTCGATATTGCAACTGCGCGCAATTCCTGCGCGCAGTTAAGCCTAGATAAGCGCACAGTTCGTGACAGGACTTCTAGTTTTAACTGTATATACCCTGCGCGTTTGTGTTTGAGGCTGAATATAGAGAATGTAAATCGGGGAAACGGGCGACGGAAGAGTTAATTCTTCATAATTCGAAATTATCATTATTTGTGTGAGTTTTTCCAATTGATTTATGTCAATTACGTCGTCAGGTGTGACTGAGTTTTATCACGCTGCGCTAATGTTATCGGATTGAAATATATTTCCACTGTTACGATTACAAATGTCGGTACACTGCAGGAGTTTTTTCTGTAACTTTATGGCCGTTACTATTTGTGCTTCCGTTGCTATGATAAACCAAAGTAAATCCTGCGGGATAACATCGTCCTGCTACGTGAGAAACAATTAAAAATAAACACCTGGAAGTGACTTCCCAGTTAACTAGTCAAGTGCTACATAATGTTTGGTCATCAAAATTTGTTCATGTGTCCTTGCCTTGGTACATTTTACGGGAGAGTGCTTATTGGCACTCTTGCATAAATTGTAACAAGGCAGATCTTAACAGACAAATTTGTTTTAACTTCAAAGGTAATATGAAGAACATGTACAGAATATGATGCCTTTAAGATGCAGCACACATACTTCAGAATATGGTCTTCCAGCACTCTACCAGCTTACCGTTTGCCTAAAGTAACTGAAATCACGGACATCGCAAAGAGGCGGGGAGGGGTAGTATAAACCGGGATTGCCCTGCCTTTTATGGCTTAAGGGCCGACTGATAAAATATTTCTACTGTATTATCAAGTTATGCCTTGATGATGCTGTTGAATTATTACACTCTAAAATTAGTTGGGTTAAAAATCAAACCAAATTAACTGGGTTGAGTGAATATGAACCCAATTGTGTTAATATTCACTCTACCCAGTTGATTTGCGTTAATTTTTAACCCAACTGATAATATAAATATAATAATATATATATAAATATGATCATATATATATATATATATAAAGTATACTTCTAAACTACACTCTAAAATCTGTTGGGTTAAAAATCAAACCAAATCATCTGGGTTGAGTGAATATGAACCCAAATGGGTCCATATTCACTCAACCCAGTTGACTTGCGTTAATTGTTAACCAAACTGATAATATAAATATAATAATATATAGAAATATGATAATATATATATATATGAAATATACTTACTAACAACACTCTAAAATGAGTTGGGTTAAAATTGAAACCAAATCAGCTGGGTTGAGTAAATATGAACCCAATTGGATTCATATTCACTCAACCCAGTTGATTTGTGTTGGATTTTGGAACCCAAATAACTGATGTTTCTATGTTAAGGAGCACTCTGTGACAAGAGGGGTGTAGTGAAGTGGAGGTGTGACATCCCGTCTAATAATTTTTCATCTGGCGTCTGGACTGACTAGTAATCGTGTACTTTCTTACGTTGCCGGATTTGATACTTGGACGTAATGTCACACACACAGACGGTCATTCAAATGGACGACTGTGATACCCGATTCGGACAGTTGGGGCCCCGTCATGACCAATATGGAGTTCGGTACGTGTTAATTATATAAAAAGATGCATCACTATTGTTTGTCTATCAAATCCCAGTTCTTGGAAAACCGTGTGTGTGTACACAGCCATATCAGTATTGTCTGAAATCCAATATTGATTGGTTCAACCCCACACATTCAGTGAGCAGCCATCCTACTTAATGCAGTTATGACGTATCAAGTTCCTTGTCCACAAAACGACCACTCTCTGCAAAGGGTTAAGAGACTCTTTCAAATACGTATGATTTTAAGTAAAGAAATTCATTCTGGAAGCTGGAAAGAAATCTACCGGGAGGAAATTATTGGAGACATTCGATCTTGAGAAAAAGTTTAACCCTTTACCCAACGTAACGGTCAAAACCGGCCAGCGCTATTCTCAAAAATCGCCAATTAATTTTCAAAATATTTTCATTTTTTGTCTCAAAAACATAGGTTATGACCCCTCGTTGGAACGAGCTCGTCGAGCTCGTTCCAACGAGGGGTCATAACCTATGTTTTTGAGACAAAAAATGAAAAAAATTAGTTTTTCAAGAATTTTTTTTGCAAGTGTCGTCTGCTTTTCATGTTAGGTAAAGGGTTAAAGCTGAATACATTGAGTACATGGACGATAGCTATGGTTTATATTCATTCCAGTATCTTTCCTTAACTTAATGTTGAGGTCTTAGTACCTTTGTATCCGAAAGTAAATTATTTTTATTTTATTTTTGCAGGTTTTTATGCTATGCTGGTAGGTGTTCCGCGTTATTGATAATATTCTTATAATCATTATTCCAATCATAATAGAAATCTTATCAAAGTGACAATAATAGCAAGATAATTAGCAGAGTTTTTACTCTTCTTTCAGACAATGACAGGTATGAAGTGCATTAGTGGAAGCAATAGTTGGATAACAAGAAGATGTAGTTTATAAAGTCCTTTAACCCTTTACCTGAAGCAGACGATATGAAAATCTGCTGTTTAATAAAATATTTTTTCAAAATTTTCAAAAAATTCAACAAAACCATGTGTGACCCGTCGAGCTCTTTCCAGTGAGGGCGTCACATTTTTTGCGGCGATACAAAGTGAATACTTACAACATATCGTTCCCTGAGTGCAATGTGTTCTATGTGCCAGTTGGCTGCCAATAAGCACATAGAACACATTGGAACTCAGAGGACGATATTATAGATATTATTGACAAAGGCAATTGCCGAGATTGGAAAGTTAATACGGTGTAGCTAGTTTTTGTGAAGCGATGGGTGTTACGCTGTGACTACAGTCACAGCGCAAGCTGTCACAGCGCAACAACTTTTACGTCATCAGTCGTCATGGATTGGAAAGAGTTATAGCATTGAATGACATCCTTTTTGAGGGGCCATATTGAATTACGACTCTTTTCGCTGACGTTCTAGTAATCCAGCTGTATAGAGATCAGTGGTTCATAATTGCACAATGCTTTCGTGCATATCTTTTAACCCTTTACCTAATATGAAAAGCAGACGACACTTGCAAACAAAATTCTTGAATAACAATTTTTTTTCATTTTTTGTCTCAAAAACATAGGTTGTGACCCCTCATTGGAACGAGCTCGACGAGCTCGTTCCAAAGAGGGGTCATAACCTATTTTTCTGAGACAAAAAATGAAACTATAATGAAAATTAATTGGCGGTGTTTGAGAATAGCGCTGGCCGATTTTGGCCGTTACGTTGGATAAAGGTTGAATTTGAATATTCAAGAACATTTTTTTCAAGTATCGTCTCGTCGCGTTAGGTAAAGGGTTCACAAAAAACTGATGATAAAATTAAAAATTGTTATGTAGGGTAGGGCACCTGGAGCATGCTACCTCAGCTTTTTCGAGGACTATTTGGAAGAGAGAGAGGGAATGAAGGGAGAGAGATCAGATTAGGACAAAATTTCCTTTTTACCAATATCTTTCACACCATTTCCCCATCACGAGAGAATCGGTTTCTAGCATCGTAGTAGAGGGGGTGTGGTCTTATGGACATTTTGGTACTTGGCCAAAAGTAGAAGCCAAGATAGGATTGGGAATAACTACCAAGCTTGTAGTAGTGTTACGAGTCTGTGGCTTTGGTGGAAGGCTCTATCACAGAAGACATGGTGGTAGCCATTAGTGGTTGAAGATTAGAGTATCGGGTAAAGACAGTGGAAACTGATCACAGAATAGATGGCGGTGACTATGGACAAGTCAGCAGTAGTCTACTGAGCTATGAACGTCATGCGTGGCCTGGAAGCCACAAACCGAACATGCTCTAGGAGACATAACTATCATCCGAATTATATCCTTCAATAGAATTCCATAATGTTATAAGCATCCTCTAAAAGAGCTGTCGTTGCCTTTCAGATCATTTGATGAAATCATCATCCCTTTTTGTACAATCGACTGGACGTCGGCACCTCTATTTTCCGGAATGTGTGGAAGAGTCGCAATAGTAAGAAGTCTTTATTCCACTGCTGGTAGTAGTGGAAGCCATGTATGACAGTTATATGAACTGGGAACCAGTGATAGCAGTAGTGATAGGTACTTAGAGCCAATCACGGAATTGATAGTGGTAGATAAACGTAGAAGCCATTGGCTATGCAGGAGGCTAGAGACTACTGATTGCAGAATCCCATTTCACGGAATCGGCTACTTTCAACCGAAAGGTCGACGGTTCGATTCTGACCAGCGCTAACTGCGTTGTCCTTGGACAAGACACAAAATTCCTGTTGTCAGTTTGGCTCACGGTGGCACTCTGTGCAAAGGCAGGCGTCACGTTGAGGGTCTACTTGCCTTCGACCACTGCTAACTCTGCTCATTCAGAGTTAGTAAGTGGAAAATTTAACAGTTTCGCGTCGCTTCTCGGTGGTGTTCTCCGAAAGCTCAGGCTTCCTTAACCCTTTACCTAACATGAACAGCAGACGACATTTGCAAAAACAATTCTTGAATAACTATTTTTTTTTCAATTTTTGTCTCAAAAACATAGGTAATGACTCCTCATTGGAACGAGCTCGACGAGCTCGTTCCAATGAGGGATCATAACCTATGTTTTAGAGACAAAAAATGAAAAAAATAATGAAAATTAATTGGCGATTTTTGAGAATAGCGCTGGCCGGTTTTGTCCGTTACGTTGGGTAAAGAGTTAACCCGTAGAATTATTCGATAGTATGGGACCATGGCTGTTGAAATTGTAGTTAAACCCCCAATAAACGAAATGAATCGACTACAAATATCCCACTTACCAAATCCCTTATACAGTCTGTGTTTGCAGAATCTCTTTTTCAACGCATAAGGGTATGCTCTATGTAATGAGTCGTCAGAGAGCTTTCCGGAAAATAATGTCAGGCTCTTGTATCATTGGTGTAGTGGAAATGGCATACTTAGTTTATTGCGGTTATGCTACAATTTATTTTGATTCGTACTGTACTATGTCATATAGTATTGGGGTCTGGCAGGCTGTCTAGTATTCCGTATGTGATATTCCGTATGTGAAACTCCTGATAAATTCTACGAATCCGCTACTGGTGTTTGTAGGTCAGAGTTGTGATTATGTGGTAGTTAACGATGTAAGCACAGCACATAAAACATATGAAGATATGCATGAAGAGCTTATGTGCTAATGTGAAAGTGCACAATGTGTCACAAAAATATAGGCACATACGATGATAAATGGATCCAGAGGTAAAGGCAAATGATAGCAAGGATTCCACGGATAGTGAGACTGATGTCTGGTGATATGTGATTGTGTTTCAGTACACAATGTGTTGCAATGTGTATACATCACATGCAGCCGCAGGCACATGCTGGGTATACGGATATGTGCTTATGTACTCATTACATACTTATATATTTATTTATTTATTGGTGTTTAAGGTCATATACTTATGCACAATGGCTAATCATGACCGTGGCAGTTTTACGGGTAGAGGAAGCCGGAGTACCCGGAGAGAACCACCGAGCAACGACGAGCAGCTGCCAGCTCCCCAACATCGTAACTCCGCACTGCAGCACAGGCAGGGTTAGATTGGTTGAAGACATGCATACTATCGTGCAGTACGCCGTAGTACACGGCGCCACCGTGCCCCCCCACGCGGGCAATGGAGATGAAGTGTCTTGCCCAAGGACACAAGTATTAAAGATGAAAAATAAAACAAGGAAACACACAGCTGAAACACTACCGTAAACTTCAGCGGTTATAGTACTGGTTTGTACAGCAGTGCATGGGGATTGTATTATGCATATCACAGTAACGCAATGCCGTAACGTCACGATCTTCCTTCAAAAGAAATCAGTTCATAGACGCTGAATGCTTATCAAAACAGACACCGTTAAATTAATTGTCAAAACAGATGCCGTTAAAACTGTATCCAATCCCTTCATTATGGGAACAAGTCATGAAAGGGAGGAATATTGTAAGATAAATTGGTAACTAGCACCCTGCTCGTTTCCAATATAGTGTATTGAAGTCTGGACCTCATCTCTGGGCCAAAATGACTCGTCCTAACGGACTCGTCGATATATGCCCAGAGATGAGGTCTCGACTTAAATACACCATCTCGGAAACCAGCTGAGTGATAATAGCCCATACGTATATGCACGAGCCGCTTGGCTATGAGAGAAAATGTATAATTTCTCGTACACGAGAAGGACATAATCGTTGATATCAATGCAAAAACCTCATATTCTTCTTTTATTATTCGCACGTCATGAAGAAATATAGGCATATTTGATTATTCGATTATTCGATTGAGCGAATCATTGAAAACAAAAATCATCTGGCTGTTGTCTCACCATTCCCCTGCTGTGTATTCTAGCTTGCCGATGCAGCAAATTTTAGTCCCATAGTATTCCATCTGAACGTTTATAAATGGGTCGAAACTGGTTTAGAATGAGAATTTAATAAGAAGGGAAGCACCATAGAAAAGTATTTTCGATTGAAGGTAAAAATTGTATTGAATTATCATGGGTGGCAATCTGGATGTTTGACGAAACGCTGTGACATTAGACGTCGCTCTTCCGCAAAGGCGCTTTTCTATTTATTCCACTAGCCGGCAGTTGCGATATGCGAGTCCGGGGTGAGGTACATGGGTGTCCCGATGAGACAGATCTGTCTTTCACATCCCAGTTGACCACCCTGTTTGAATATTTATTGATCGCCGCCCTATTCCATCGTCGTATTTTGTTGGGAAACATGAAATCCTGCTGCGCTTCAGTTTACAGTTATCCATCCCTCTTTCACACCATTCGAAAGGATTTTTCTTCTAAGACAGAAACATGCCACTTTTTCACATTTTAGAAACAGGAGATAATATGCTCCAGGGGTTGGTAAGAAGGGGTAGTGGGAAAAAAATGTTCTGCCTTTGAGGCCGCGGGGGGCTCAAAATGACTGATTTCGGCATTTTGTCTTGCAATTTTCCAGGTTGAAGCCTTGCATTTGGCAGTAAATTATTTCACCCACATTCACATTGCTTACTTCTACTTAGTCAAAGAGTGTTGTATATGTGTAGAGGATTTGGAAAAGTAACTAAGTTAAAGAACATTCGCATTTGAAGAGAGTGTATGGCAGGTCATTTTTGG
This sequence comes from Pictodentalium vernedei, assembly GCA_031216915.1. NCBI lineage: Eukaryota > Metazoa > Mollusca > Scaphopoda > Dentaliida > Dentaliidae > Pictodentalium > Pictodentalium vernedei. Next base: position 93,756,045 of record CM062291.1, on the reverse strand, counting down.
AAATGCGCAGAAAACTGTTGAGAGGAACCTCTGTAAATTTCCATTGCCCGAGCTGTATTTTGATTTCGATGACGTCATGTGAGGTACAGTGGGAGAAAAATCATCATTGAGTGATGTGGGTGTTGGAATGGGCAAATCTCACCCCTGGGGAATATAAGTTATCTCCGCCAACATGTTTGGTATATGGAAATTTAATACCTGGATGTCGGTTTTTAAACACCGAGCCGCAGGCGTGGTGTTTAAATGAGACATTCAGGTATTAAATCTCCATATACCATACACGTTGGTGGAGATAACGTTTTGTCCCGTTTGAAACACAATAGAAATATAGTGGAAACAATTTTGTGTACGCGTTTCTCACGCTCCGCAATCAGTTGGACTAAACCCGTGAATAATTGTTTTGTTTTTACAAACGCAGAAGACAAGAGATAGAGTTACATCCCTTGGATCGTTATTTGAAACTAGTAAACATATGTTGACAGATTTGCTTTATTATTTTATTTTTCTCAGGTTGTTTTATTTAATTATTGGACTATTTAATTTATAACAGCAAAATGTGATCGAATTGTCAGAAATCTGATGATATTGGTGACTATTTTCATTTTTTTAGTTCGATTTTTATATCGAGCCGAGCGAAAGCGACGCGCTTTCTTTTAAACCATATATACCCCTGATGTTTCGCGTGCCCGTATACCCTGGATTTTGTACGCTCTCGTATACCTTGGATGTTGGGTGCGCCCTTTGCCATGGCTATTTGACCTAGGCATTCTGACTAATCAGAAGACAGAATTTATCGGGATATAGGGACAAAGATATTTTTTGATCAAGTCACTTGGCAAGCCTCGTGTCTGGGCCACACATGTTTTCATTGGGTGGGATTAGCCCCCCCCCCCCCCCGCCCCCCCAACAAAAAAAAAATACCCAACAAAACCTCCCAAAAAACAAAACACACACCACTCGAGGATAATAATCTCCCACTTATGAGGTATCGAGCTTTACAAATTTAACATACATATTTTCTAATCATCAGGTGCAAATAATCAGGTTGACTTAAAAATTATACATGGTTTTATACTAATGATAATTTTAGGTGATTTTTCATCTCTTGTCTTCGGGTCAGTGTTGATCTAAAGACTGGAGAAGAGAAATCACTCGAAACATCCAGCATATAATTATAAGATTTATTACAGCCAGCAAGAAAGGTCAAAGATAAGTATTGGTATTTATTATATGATACCTTGTAAGATAGCGAGAAATGTCTGACAAATACCCATCGATATCTATTGTCGCCTCAGATAGACTCGGAAATCAGTTGGGTTGAAAATCAACCCAAATGAACTGTGTTGAGTGAACATTCATTCAACCTAGTTCATTTTGGTTAATTTTTAACCAAACTGATTTTAGAGTGTATAAGGGGCAATATCAGACATCACCGAAAAAGTGACCCTTTGAATCGGAGGAAGGAAGGAGGTGTCGGATGTGCAATATAATTTGCCATATCGCGGTTTCCGATGTGAACAATCATGTGTGCTATGTCAACACCAAGGGAGTCTTCTCATTCTGTGAATAAGTGTTCCATGGGGAATACATTTCCAGCTAAAATAGTTCCAAAAACCTTAAATTTTATTTTGGGAGTTTTATCGACCAATCCGGTAAAATGTGTTGCTCAGTAATTGGATTTTTGGTAATAAAATGTCAATTTTTCACTAAACTGCAAGATTTGACACGAAATATCACGAAAGTTCGAATTTTTCTGTTTAAAAAAAACCAGTCTAGTTCTGTAACACACTGCAGTGTCTCTCCTGCAACAATGTAAAACAGATGCGAAATCATGGACAATCCCTATTGCTGACGGAATCCCAACTTACTGTCTGTAAGAACGTTACATTTACACAGGAAGGAAAATAAATTTGCAAAACTGCTTAATATAGCAAACTCTCGAAGTTAGTCTTCAAGCAGACGGGCCATCGTGTGTACTTTTCGTGAAGGTCTTAAATATAACGCGAATTTAATAATCATCATGTTCAAATCACAAACTTACAAACACTACTCTATGAAGATGTTTTTGTGCACTTATAATTTCTTCATTTTCGCGGAACTCGGGGGAAGAAATCATGAAATGGGGGCGGCATATAATACCAGTATCTTTGAACCATAACAGCGCCTACTGTAACAGCATAATATATTTCCCTGATAAATGGCTGGGTTTCGAGAGCTATCCCATGAGCCCCCTCCCCCGCGGCCCTTCAATTTAGTGCCCCAATGGCGAATCAATCGTGACGACTATCGGATTTCCAGAATGCGAGATGATTTCCAAGGGTAATTTCTTAGACTGAAATATTTCTTTGGAAATCACCCCACCTTCTGACATTCAGAGAGTCTGCTTGATTGCTCAATCGTGAGGCTCTTGCCTGCATTATGCAGTGGTGGTATCTATTTCATCCCATGACTTGTAGAGGCTCAGATCGCCCACGCGAATAAGTTATCTTGGGTCCATACACTCAGACAGTCCGTCTTTACTTTATCAAGACCCTATTCCGACCCCGCGACAAGAGGTTAGTTAATGGTGTTCGCCATAGGCGTTTGGGAGTTTATTTGTTTGGGAGGTAGGGGGTGGGGACGAAATTTGGTCCGAATTGTTAACAACAAAGTGTCCTGTGTTGCAATAGATTTGCCCTGAATATTCTCCGAAAAATGCTATCACCTCGACTACGAGACGTGATACGGCGACTAGATCAATTCATTAGTAGAGATAAAAAGCTTATAATATGGCACGCAATTCCATTTTCAATGATACGCCGACTAGGCCCATCAAACAACGCTCTGAAGCCTTGTTCTCATACTATAGCTGTATTACATGGGATTACACATTGTGCTTTCCATGGTCGCGATAAAGTGGGGGTATTTGGACTAGAAAACTTATAATCATAATAAAGATTATTATAAACGTTAATTGATCTGCGCCATTGTACTCCGTTGAGTTGACGAGGCCAGATCAAACACGACGCCGCAGGGTCGTGTTTGATTTGGCAGATATCGACTCGTCAGTGAGGCAGGGTCACGCCATTGAGACATGATATAACAACCCTGATTAATTGACTGTTGTAATAATTTATTTTATTACAATGGATATTTAGAAATTAAATACGATATCTGTCGTGTACACAAAAAATCTCTAATCGATAGAGATAGGCAGGATAAGTGTTTGAGAAAGTTGAGACTCTCGTTCCTGGTGAACTACCTTTGCTGAGCAAACAACAGCGACACTGATGAGCTATTTGTGGTGGCCGTATAATAAGCTGAGATATCACAACGTATCGAAATTGCAGACTCAACAAACAACAATTGTTTATTATCACATTATGACATCTTGGCCAACGCGTGCATCGCGTCCAGTGTGTAGAAGCGTTCTCACACCTCCAAACACACTTCAAACTTATTTGTTCGCACGATAACTATAATATGAATTTTCCTATCTCCCTTCTTTTTGGCATTCTGATAGAGAGTTAACAGTACTCGACAATTTATGTTTTTCAGGCCCCTCTGGTATTGAGGGGGTGGGGTGGGGTGCGGTTGTCCCTAAGGGAGTTTTGAAAGTGGGTCATGCTCATATCTCAAGCATTGTCTGCTATGGACCTGGGATCAATACCAAATGTGTCGAAAACTCGGTGGAGGTTCAAAATAGAGGTGAAGAGAGGACTTAGTGAGGTCACCAGGGATCTATGAGTACATTTTTAAGAATTGTTGAAAATCGTAATTTGTGACCCCTAATGTGTTCACGAAGTTCATAAATGTATTCCTACACTTTGAAAAGTGAGTGTGGTGTATTCCATCACTCGAAAAAGTGGGCGGAGCGAAAGAAATTGAATGTCGACCATACTCAAATCTCAAGCATGGTATAACCTATAGACCTGATGAGTCGAAACTCAATGGAGGTTCAAACTATAGGTGAAGATCATTAAGTACATTTTTCAAAAATTGGTGTAAATCGCATTGTGTGACCCTTAATGCATTCCCGAAATTCATACGTCTATTTTTACACTAAAAAAATGGGCGAGATTTTTTTAGTGTAAAAATAGACGTATGAATTTTTGAAAGTTGGTTATGCTCATATCTCGAGAATGGACTTTGGGCAATCACAAATGAGTTGAAACTCAATGTTGGTTCAAAATGTGGGTCAAGACCATTCAGTCCATTTTTTTCAAAAATTGGTGGAAATCGCATTTTATAACCCTTAATGCAGCCTCAAAGTTCATAATATTTTTACAAATAACTGGGGGGGGGGGGGGGGGGGGGGGTCACACATTTTGAAAGTGTCACGCTCATATTTCAAGCGTGGTATAATCTATAAACCTGGGACCAAAACCAAATGAGTCGAAACTCAATTGAAGTTCAAAATATGGGTCAAGGTTGTTCAGGTCGCCGAGTGGTCATTGGGTGCGTTTTCAGAATTACTGGAAATCGCAGTTTATGACCCTCTAATGCATTCACGAGGTCCATGCGTGTTCTTTTTTACACTCAAAAAAGTGTGCGCGGTTTCAACAATTTTGAAAGTGGGTAACGCTCATATCTCAAACATGGTATGACCTATGACCTAACACCAAATGAGTCGAAACTCTACGGGGGTTCAAAATATGGGTCGAAGTCACCAAGGCCAAGCACAGGTCAGTGTCACTGAGTGCAATTTTCAAAATGACAAGAAATCGCATTTTATGCCCCCCTCCCCTCCCCTCCCCTCCCGAATGCATTCCCGGCGTTAATACATGTATTTCGACACTAAAAATGTGGGTCAAACCAAAACTTTTGAAAGCGGCTCGTGCTCATATCTCAAGCATGGTATAACCTATGGACCTGGGACAAATACGGAGCGAGGCGAAACTCACTGAAGGTTCAAAATATGGGTCATGGTCACTGTGGTCACCTAGGTATTATTGCGTGTATTTTCAAGAATTTCGGCAAATAGCATTTCGCCATGCTCAGTGCATTCCAAAAGTTTATACAGGTATTTGCTCACTAAGAAAAGTGACCGGAGCCAAATATTTTGAAATTGGGTCACGCTCAAACCGCAAACATCCATTGATCTATGGATCTAGGGCCAACAACAAACGAAACGAAACTCCGTGCAAGTTCAAAATATGTGTCCGGGTTGTTGGGGTCGCCAAGGATCAATGAGTGCATTTTTTCAGAATTGCCAGAAATCGTATTTTATAACCATTAATGCATTTCTGGAGTTCATACGTGTACTTTATCACTCAAAAAGGTGGGCTGAGCTAAAAAAAAATCCATTTCTGATTCCTTTATAGAACATGTTAAATGATGTGCTCATTAGTTATTCTTGGCTTCTTGAAAATTACTATCTGATTCTTGCATGAAAATCTTTAAATGCTACTTACAAAAGCCCGTTTTTTTATTTCGTTGAAGATTATTTAACTCCCGAACATTTTCACACAGTCTCGAATTTTCAAGTCCCAGTAAATTCTGTTTTTCTAATTCCAACACTTTGAATCAGTTGGGTTGAAAATAAACCAAAATCAACTGGTTTGAGTAAATATTCACCCAACCAAGTTGATTTGGGTTGATTTTTTACCCAACTGATTTTAGAGTGAAAATGCCACCTTTGTAAGAAGGTGCAGTATCTTCAATTTGAACTGAATTGAGTGATTTGTGTTCAAAGCATTCAATAGAGTATCCCCGTGTTTTCAGTTCATTTATACGCCCAACGAGCATTAACTGGAAACCAACTTAAAGTGGCACCAATGGAGCAGCATGAGGTTGAGTCAAAAGTACGAACATTCGTACACAACTACAGACCTACCCGAACACCCGAGCACAATTTAACCGTTTCGTATTATGTACGCAAGGAGCCTTTCGCCGGAAACTAAGTCTCTAATGGCAAAAGTGTACCACTGGAGCCACTAAGAGTTGGAAAAAGAAATTCCAAACATTTATGCACATCTACAGACCTTACCTGAACACATGAGCATACTTTAAACCTTTACCTTACATGAAAAGCAGACGACACTTGCAAACAAAATTTTAATAACTAATTGTTTTCATTTTTGCATCAAAAACATTGCTTATGGTCCCTCATTGGAACATGCTCGTTCCAATGAGGGGTCATGAGCTATGTTTTTGATGCAAAAAGTGAAACAGATAATGAAAAATGAATGGCAATTTTTGTGAATAGCGCTAGCCGGTTTGGGCTGATACGTTTGATGAAGGGGTAAATGTTTCAAATTATGTACCCTATGGTTCCTTTCGCTGGGAACCAACTCTGACATGACAAAAGTGGCACCACCGGAGCCATCGGGATCGAATCTAGGATGTGAATCCTTTTTGCACATCTACGGTCCCTTTCTGAAAACTTGAGCACACTTTAAACGTTTTGAATTATATTTATCCCGGTAGCCTTACTCTCTGACGACATCCGAAACATTTATACACAACTGCAGACCCTACCTGTATATAATTTAACCCTATCTCTGTCGCCACGGCCGATTCGAGCCCTGTCTGTTTCTACATCTTTGTCAATCTCATTAACTTTGTCTCTGTCCCTACCGATCTCTCTCTCTCTCTCTCTCTCTCTCTCTCTCTCTCTCTCTCGGCCAAGAGTCGACCTAGATGACAGAGACAGGGTTAAACGTTTCGAATTATATACCCAAGGAGCCTTTCGGCGGAAACCATATCTGTACTAACAAAAGTGATACCACTGGAGCCACTTGGAGGTGGAATAAAAAATTCAAAACGTTTATGCATGCATCTGCAGACCCCATCGGAACACATGACCACACATTAAACATTTCGAATTATATACCTAAGGAATCTTTTGCCGGAAACCATTATTTCAGCGATATTTTCGAGTTGTACCACATGAACCACTGGCGGCCAGAATTCAAACCTCTTGTATTTTACGGTATAACTTCTATACTAAAGAGGTTCAGTCAGTTTCAAAATCATTCTTTTATGCTCGGACGTACAGGCGAACGGACGAAGGTCATTACTACCTCTCCGCATTTATAAAAATGTAGAGATAAAAAGGTGAGATTTCTTTGGAGATTTAATTTAATTCGAAAACCTCTGCTGATTTTCAGTTCGAGGTTCGATTCAAAATTTGAGATTTGCCGTGCTCTAATAGGTGGGTAGTTGAAATTCATGCATACCTATTCATTCAAAGTTACACTCGACCATTTATATGTTTTTTAAAATTAAAAATAGAAGATCTCTAATCGGTCGTGATTTCAGGTAAAATTTCTATACCGAGTTCACTAGAATCGAGCCGAGGTTACCTCCCCACAAAATTGGAGTTCCACTTGAGGGACTGTCTACCATTTGTGATTAGAAAATTTTGATAAAATGTGACGACCTCACTTACCCCGATACATCGTACTAGCCACAGAGATTACGATGTATCGGGGTAAATTATTCTAAGACATAACGTTTTCCATCAAGCATCTTAGTACTTAATTCTACGAACTGCACCTCAGAAGAAATCGGCGACACTTGTCTTTTTCAAATTTCCCGGATGCCATAGAATTAAGAAAGGACACTGGTTTTGTTTACATTTACATGGAGGGGGTTCGAACTCCGCCATGCCAATGTAAACATAACGTTTTCGTTTGCATGTACTTTCTGTTCAGGTCCGTAACTACCGAAAAATATTTGTGTGTGTGTGTGTGAGGGGGGGGGGGGGGTATCATTGTTCTGTCCTACAGTCGGCGTATATTGCCCTGCATATATACCACTTTTTCAAGTGCTTTCAACAGTACATATCATATGATATCAGGTGCCATGTTGGGCAGGGCACTCCACACAGGAAGATAAATGAATGTATTCTAAATAGAATTGTTGAATTTACAAGGACACCCCGACTTCTTTTTCACGTGGGCAGCAAGGCATATGAACTGAGATGGAAGTTGTACAAGACCATGATATATCAGGTGCCCAGCGTGCCCTGGCTGTTCAGCTCTATTCTATTAGGCAGGGCAACATTCTGGCAAATAATCGCTTGGCAGGGCGGTAGTTGCGTGAGCCGCGGACCGTAGTAACACCTCATCACCCCATGATTTACGCCCCTGTTTCTGTGACACACCTAGGCGCTACTTCCATCCTTTTTATAGACTCGGCAATGAAAAATGTACCGGCCTGCCTAGGCGTTTCATAGAAACTAGTTGCATGGCCATGGTGTTACGGACCCTATATGCTACACCGAGCTTATCTGTTTAATTTCAGCCAGAATTACATATATAAATATAATATATATCTGAAAAATACAATATGCCTATATATCAACTTCATCAATCAATTTGCATGTAATTTTTCACACGCAATAGTGTAAAGGTGCCTATATTTTATAGCTTAACCCTTTACCTAACAAATCGCCCGCATCCGCCCGCGTAATGTGCAGATTGGGCAGTTGAAAAAATTAAATTTTTCAAAATATGTCAACAAAACCATATCATGTGACCCCTTATTGGAACGAGCTCATTGAGCTCGTTCCAATGAGGGATCACATATGGTTTTGTTGAAATTTGTTGAAAAATTAAAAAAAAATGATATTTAAAATAATAAATTTTGATATCGTCTGCGTTGGGTAGAGGGTGAAATTTCACACAATATATTCCCAGATGCTACGACAAAACTCCATTTGGTACCCATTTTTCGAAATTTTAGCCGTGGCGGCGTCGTGGGGCGAAACATGGTCGCTCCGGCGTGGAAATAAATGAAATAAAATAAATGCTTGGAAGAATATTGGCATTCTCATCTTAGCATGAGATGGGTAAAGGGTTAACGAACAGAATCGCGAATAGAAACTATAAGTCCTCAGCCCTTTACCTAATTAACTCAATGGTCATTTAATGCCACATTTGTTGACAAAAACCAAAATTCTAATGCTTTTTTTTTTCAATTGTTGCCTCCAAAACAGAGCTTACCACCCATCCCCACCCCCAACCAGCATGGATTCTTTGAGCTCGCCCTAATGATGGGCCATCAGCTGCATGTTTTAGGCAAATAGTGGAAACGTTTAGCTATTCAAGAAAAAATGCAATTTTGGTATACTTGTCGTGTTAGGTAAATGGTTAATCCTTTACCAACGTAACGGCCAAAACCGGCCAGCACTATTCACAAAAATCGCCAATTAATGTTCATTATTTTTTTTTTTTTTGTCTCAAAAACATAGGTTATGACCCCTCATTGGAACGAGCTCGTCGAGCTCGTTCCAATGAGGGGTCATAACCTATGTTTTTGAGACAAAAAATGAAAAAAATTAGTTATTTAAGAATTTATTTTGCAAGTGTCGTCTGCTTTTCATGTTAGGTAAATGGTTAATAAAATTATTCCCGAAGTTGCTGTCCGTACAGACGATTCACTCAATCGGAATTTTCTAAAATTTCATGCATGATGTCATGCATAAAGTTGTAGCCACTGAATGTGATCTGAAAACAATGAACGTGTTGCACGCTTTTCGTGGGAAACGGGTTGCGCTCGTAATTTCGAAGAAGCTCATTGGTTCTGTATTTGATGATTTGATTGTCTGTTCAGCGTGTGGATGCGCAGGCGCGACACAATCACAAGACATCACCTGCCTATTTCGGTCGACGGTGAAGAAAACACATTGCCCACTCGCATTGTGTTGAACACGATGTTACGATTACAGTAGTTTTCAGAACCCAATTCATCGTAAGTACCTGATAATTTCAGTTATTTTATGGGGGGTCGTTAATGCAGTTATTGGGTTCCCTGGTGCAATTTCTTGGAAATCTAGGGTTCCGAGAAAGATTATAATGTAATGATGAAAATATATGCCCATTTATCCATCCTAACATTAAGGTCTATAGAAACTGGAGAATTCTTAGCAAAGCAACAAAATAAATCTGTCAAAACCAACTTAATTCCCATTTAAGGTGCAAAAAAGTAACAAAATTTTGTTCATTTTGAAATTCCCTCAAGGGCCTATATAAGTAATGAAATTGTGTTTATTTTGAAAATTCACACCTCGGATATTCATTCAATTCAAATTAAATATACATAAAATATACATCAAAATGAAGGTTGGGATGTATAGAACACGAAACACACGTGTAATCAACTCATAGAGTCGCCTGTAGGCGCCACAGGTTCCTGGAAGTCTGCTATCGTATTGGCACCAGAACTGATAATTTAATATTTCACGAAAACTCGTGGCCAAATGTGCTTCACATATCCAAGAACAACGCTAGGGGATCAACATTCTTCAAAACACGGCGACAGAGCTGCATGGGGGTAAATTCCAAAGTCTTTGCTTTTGTTGACGTATGAATATACTTTCGACTTACGGTCGACGTCATCGCGCGGAAAAAGCATGTAAAAACAACGCCGTATAAAATGAAAGAATGAAAGTTGATTTTAGACGGCGTTGTTTTTACATGCTTTTTCCGTCCGATGAGGTCGACCGGAAATCGAAAGTATACTCACACGTAAACAAAAGCAAAGGCGTTGGAATCCCCCCCCCCCCCCCCCCCCCCCCCCACGCAGCTCTGTCGTCATGTCTTGAAGAATTTTGATTCCCCAGTTTTGTTCTTGGATATGTAAAGCGAATTTGGCCACAAGTTGTGTCCGTGAAATATTAAATTCAGTTCTGGTGCGAATACGGCAGCAGACTTCCAGTAACAAGTGGTGCCTACAGTCAACTCTGTCGGTTCATTACACATGCGTTTCGTGTTCTGTACATCCCAACCTTCATTTTGATGTACATTTTGTGTATATTTAATTTGAATTGACGGAATATGAGGTGCGATATATCAAAAGAAAAATTTCATTACTTATATAGGCCCTTAAGGGCCTATATAAGTAATGAAATTTTGTTTATTTTGAAAATTCTCACCTCTGATATTCCTTCAATTCAAATTAAATATACACAAAATGTACACCAAAATGAAGGTTGGGATGTATAGAACGCGAAACACATATGTAATCAACTCATAGAGTCGGCTGTAGGCACCACTGGTTCCTGGAAGTCTGCTGCCGTATTCGCACCAGAACTGATAATTTAATAATATTTCACGAAAACAACTTGTGGCCAAATGTGCTTTACATATCCAAGAACAAAGCTAGGGGATAAAAATTCTTCAAAACACGGCGACAGACCTGCATTGGGGAAAATTCCAAAGTTTTTGCTTTTGTTTACGTATGAGTATACTTTCGATTTCCGGTCGACGTCATCGGACAGAAGGAGCATGTAAAAACAACGCCGTCTAAAATCAAATAATGAAAAAGATCGCCTTCATACAGTATACTGTTATTAGATTGAGACTGCACAGTTGCCATATTCAATGCAAGGTATCATGATACCAGTGGAACTTTCTTAGAATTACGATTTTGTTTTTCGATGGAAATTCGTGGTAACGAGTGATTTGCGCATGTCTGTCGAGCATGGAAACCATCTTCAATAAAAAATGCAGACAGTGTTGTCCTTTTCCAAAATGCAGTCCTATCGCAGTATTCGAAAGTGTTTTGAATGCCTAGCTTTGTTCTTCGAGATATGAAGCACATTTGGCCACAAGTTCTTATGAAATATCATTTTATTATCAGTTCTGGTGCGAATACGGTAGCAGACCTCCAGGGACCAGTGGTGCCTACAGTCGATTCTATGAGTTGATTACATATGTGTTTCGTGTTCTATACATCCCAACCTCCATTTTGATGTATAATTTGTGTATTTAATCTGAATTTAAGGAATATGAGAGGTGAGAATTTCAAAATAAACACAATTCCATTACTTATATAGGCTCTTAAGCAACGTCGAGCCGAGTTTATCATTGGATGGGTGATCGTCTGAGCCATCAATTCGGACTCCCGCTCGGTGTTCTTGGGCAATGCACTTAACCCCGATAGTCCACATGGGGGCAGGATGACGCCATGTACTAAGGCGTACTGCACGTAGATGGTACGCATGTTTTCAACCAATCTAACCCTGCCTGTGCTGCAGTGCGGAGTTACGATGTTGGAGAGCTGCCAGCTGTTTGCCGTTGCTCGGTGGTTCTCTCCGGGTACTCCGGCTTCCTCCGCCCGTAAAACTGTCACTGTCATGATTGGCCATTGTGCATAAGTATATGACCTTAAATACCAAAAAATAATTTTGAAATTCCCACCTCTTATATTCCTTAAATTAAAATTATATATTAAGGGGCTATATTAGTAATGAAATTTTTTTCATTTTGAAAATTCTCACCCGATTCGTTTAATTCAAATTAAGGGCCTACATAAGTAATGGAATTTTGTTTATTTTTGAAATTCTCACCTCTCATATTCCTTAAATTCAGATTAAATATACACAAATTATATATCAAAATGAAGGTTGGGATGTATAGAACACGAAACACATATGTAATCAACGCATAGAGTCGACTGTAGGCACTACTGGTTCCTGGAAGTCTGCTATCGTATTCGCACCAGAATTGATAATAAAATATTTCATCAGAACAACTTGTGGCCAAATGTGCTTCATATATCCAAGAACAAAGCTAGGCATTCAAAACACTTTCGAATACAGTGATAGGTCTGCATTTTGGAAAAGAACACTGTCTGCATTTTTTATTGAAGATGGTTTCCATGCTCGACAGACATGCGCAAATAACTCGTTACCACGAATTTCCATCAAAAAACCAAATCGTAATTCTAAGAAATTTCAACAGGTATCATGACACCATGCCTTGAATATGGCAACTGTGCAATCTCTAACAGTATCCTGTATGAAGGCGATCTTTTTCATTATTTGATTTTAGACGGCGTTGTTTTACATGCTTTTTTCTGTCCGATGACGTCGACCGGAAATCGAAAGTATACTCATACGTAAACAAAAGCAAAGGCTTTGGAATTTTCCCCCATGCAGCTCTGTCGCCGTGTTTTGAAGAATTTTTATCCCCTAGCTTTGTTCTTGGATATGCAAAGCACATTTGGCCACAAGTTTTTGTGAAATATTATCAGTTCTGGTGCGAATACGGCAGCCGACTTCCAGGAACCTGTGGTGCCTACAGTCGACTATGAGTTGATTACACATGTGTTTCGTGTTTTATACATCCCAGCCTTAATTTTGATGTACATTTTGTGTATATTTAATGTGAATTGAGGGAATATCAGGTGTGAATTTTCAAAATAAACAAAATTTCATTACTTATATAGGCCCTTAAATATACATAAAATATACATCAAAATCAAGATTGAGATGTATAGAACACGAAACACATGTGTAATCAACTCAGATTCGACTGTAGGCACCTCTGGTTCCTGGAAGTCTGCTGCCGTATTCACACCAGAACTGATAATTTAATATTTTACGAAAACAACTTGTGGCCAAATGTGCTTTTCATATCCAAGAACAAAGCTAGGGGGTCAATATTCTTAAAACACGGCGACAGAGCTGCATGGTGGGAAATTCAAAAGCCTTTGCCTTTGTTTACGTATGAGTATACTTTCGATTTCCTGTCTACGTCATCGGACGGAAAAAAACCTGTAAAAACAACGCCGTCTAAAATCAAATAATGAATAAGATCGCCTTCATACACTAGACTGTTTTTAGATAGAGACTGCACAGTTGTCATATTAAATGCAAGGTATCATGATACCTGTTGAAATTTCTTAGAATTACGATTTTGTTTTTCGGTGGAAATTCGTGGTATCGAGTGATTTGCGCATGTCTGTCGAGCATGGAAACCATCTTCAATAAAACATGCAGAAAGTGTCGTCCTTTTCTAAAATGCAGTCCTGCTGCTGCACTAGAAAGTGTTTTGAATGCCTAGCTTTGTTGAATATATGAAGCACATTCGGTCACGAGTTCTTGCGAAATATTTATCATTTCTGGTACGAATACGATAGCAGACTTCCAGGAACCAGTGGTAGCTGCTGTCAACTCGGAGTTGATCACATGTTTCGTGTTCTATACATCCCAACCTTCATTTTGATGTATAATTTGTGTATATTTAATCTGAATTAAAGGAATATGAGAGGTGAGAATTTCAAAATAAACAAAATTCCTTTACTTTTATAGCCCCTTAAGGTGATTCTAAAGTCATGGCTGCCAACATGGAAGCCAGAAACACAGAAAAATGTGAACATTTCATTGAACGATAACTTGGCAACGAAACAGCCTTGCCCTTGGATACCAGGGTTGGGGGGAATGGTCATGTCACATAGAACGTGATGGGACCCGCAAAATATGCATTTAACAAATTTACGAGTCATTTGGAGACATTAGAAAATGTGTACTGTCAAAAAGTCGGAAATGGCGTGGACAGGTTTTCAAAAAATAGCGAGACGCCTCACCTTCCAATGAACAACCAACGTGAGCTATCAGTAATGTACTGCAGCAGTTGAGTCTTAATTTTTAATAAAACACATCGAAGATAGGACTAAGCACGTTATCAACCTGGGTCGTTTCAGTCTCAAAAGTGTCCGCCATGTTTACGGTGGGAAAATCAAAACACTGAAGGTTGTGGGCAACATTGCGACAAAAGATCTCGCCACATGTCCCGTAAATTCTCATGACAATGCCACTGCTGCAATTCTGATTGTCGATACATCTCAAGGGAGGCAGACTAATAGAGGCAAATTGCATTGATTGTCTGTTCTATGTAAATATTCTTCCCTCACCAACTGAAGCAATTAATTTTACATGGATCGACCTTGCCATTAGTTTGTATTCATGCGCCAAAATTACCAATAGAGAACAAAAATTTCAATTTTCTTTAACAAAACGGTGACATATAGTGGAATTAGAAACCCATGTTGTATTCTTTCGTTGTTGAAATATTCGTAAACTGGTTGATTTTTCACTTCTTTTAATCGCAAATCGGGGGAACTATTCTTCGTTCTGTGATATTGATGGTTAACTTTATTGGTCTGTCATTCGGACCCGTTTCGGTCTGGTTTCGGTGAGTTCCAGAAATAATGCTCCTAATTTTGCGATCTGGGGTGATTTACATTGCGAATCATTGTAAACGATGCATTTCATTAAATTTGTTTTCAATCCACAAAGATCATCGATAATTTCGAATAATCTGTGAGCTTTTAGACTCATGCCTGCAAGTGTTGATCGAAGTTGTTGTCACCGGAAAGCCACATGCGTTGGTAAGACGCTTGTTCAAAGTGCGAAAAATATTTTTTTCTTTCTATCCACCCCACTAGACCCCATATCACAAATAAAATATGACAGAAGTGTGAACATGAAATTTTTCTCTAGAAAATTATTTTATTAATCGTTGCATAGAAATTCTCCACGAAAGTGAAGTATGGCAACACACACAAGGCACAATCGAGCTTCAAATTTTTGGGAACGGGTCAACTCGCAACCGGGTCAAGTCACCACGGGTCAACTCCCACCAAAAAAAAATAATACAAGGTAGGTTTCTGACACAACATGAGTTTATTCATGATCCAAAACATGGCATTTAACACATTAAAAACACTTTTATACATGAACCACCTTATCGGATTTTTTCAATAACTGGACGAATATTTTATACATTGAACACTGTAAGTATTGGTCAATCGATACGACTTATTGGCAGAATTCAATTCCATAACTTTTTAGTTTCCAACCAATAACTTGAGCTGTAATTGGCAGAATCAAATAAAATTTGTTGTGTAGGTTCAGCAACATAAAATGCAGGTCAAGTCAAATCAGGGTTTGATGTAACAATTTTTCCAGAGTTATGTCCCTTTTTCAATTTTGAAAAATTCCATTTTTTTGTGGTGGTGGGGGGGGGGGGGAGGTGTGGCCACGCAGTCTTTTATTTTCTATTATTGGGATTTGACGATACACTTTCAACAGGGTCATTTCATGTCAAGACAGTTTTACTTGTGGAAGAGGGCAGAACAGATATATCACTTGTATGGCTAATATTTCCAGGGGCGGTCAACTAGATTACTGATTAGTGCAGTGTGCCATACTTTTGAACTGTAAATAGTTCCCTGTGCAAAAATGGCTGCATCAGTGCATGCAGTGGTCCATCAAAAATTTAAATAAACATACAATTGGATTTATTTTTTTAAAAGTTATGACTCAACTGTTGTTCTCTAGTGCACATAGAAAACATTCTTCAATGTGAGATTCATATTTTAAGTTTTTGTGGCAGGAAGTTGACCGTGAGTTAGGGATTTTCAAAAGCATTTTTTTGGTGAGTAAATTCTTTTTTTTTAAATTTTTATCACATTTTTGTAATCTATTAGGTAGGAAGCAATCATTCATGTATTAAATAACCATTACTATTGAAAAGTAATGAAAAAAACATCATGTTTTCGACCTGTCCACTCAAACGACAATCTTCAGTTTAGAATCACCTTAAGGGTCTATATAAGTAATGGAATTTTGTTTATTTTGAAATTCTCACCTCTCATATTCCTTAAATTCAGATTAAATATACACAAATTATACATCAAAATGAAGGTTGGGATGTATATAACACGAAACACATATGTAATCAACGCATAGAGTTGACAGCAGGCACCACTGGTTCCTGGAAGTCTGCTACCGTATTCGCACCAGAACTGATAATAAAATATTTCATCAGAACAACTTGTGGCCAAATGTGCTTCATGTATCCAAGAACAAAGCTAGGCATTCAAAACACTTTCGAATACAGCGATAGGTCTGCATTTTGGAAAAGGACAAAACTGTCTGCATTTTTTATTGAAGATGGTTTCCATGCTCGACAGACATGCGCAAATCACTCGTTACCACGAATTTCCATCAAAAAACAATCGTAATTCTAAGAAATTTCAACAGGTATCATGATACCTTGCATTTAATATAACTGTGCAGTCTCTATTTAAAAACAGTCTAGTGTATGAAGGCGATCTTTTTCATTATTTGATTTTAGACGGCGTTGTTTTTACATGCTTTTTCTGTCCGATGACATCGACCGGAAATCGAAACTATACTCATACGTAAACAAAAGCAAAGGCTTTGGAATTTTCCCAAATGCAGTTCTGTCGCAGTGTTTTGAAGAATTTTTATCCCCTAGCGTTGTTCTTGGATATGTAAAGCACATTTGGCCACAAGTTGTTTTCGTGAAATATTATTAAATTACCAGTTCTGGTGCGAATACGGCAGCAGACTTCCAGGAACCAGTGGTGCCTACAGTCGACTCTATGAATTGATTACACATGTGTTTCGTGTTCTATACATCCCAACCTTCTTTTTTGTTGTACATTTTGTGTATATTTAATTTGAATAGAAGGAATATGAGGTGAGAATTTTCAAAATAAACAATTTCATTACTTATATAGGCCCTTAAAATGAAGGTTGGAGGAAGAGAACACGGAACATGCATGTAATCAACTCAGAGGGTTGTCAGCAGGCACCACCGGTTCCTGGAAGTCTGCTACCGTATTCGTACCAGAACTGATAATGAAAAACCATTTAACGAGAACATATGTGAAACACATTTGGCCACCAGTTCTCGTGAAATATTGTATCGGTTCTGGTACGAATACGGTAGCGGACTTCCCATAATCAGCGGTGCCTACGGTCGACTCGAGGCGTTTTATTTATTTATTGGTGTGTAAGTTCACATACACTCTAGGAGTTGATTTCACATATTTTTTCGTGTTCTATACCTCCCCCCCCCCCGCCCCACCCACACACACACACGCCTTCATTTTGATGTAAATAGTGTATATTTAATTTGAATTTAAGGAATATTAGAGGTGGGAATTTAAAAATAAACAATTCTATTACTTATATAGTACCTTAAGGCGGTATACAACTAAGGAAAATCAGTTTTTGAAATTCCCAGGTATATTCCAAACATAAATTAAAGCAAGTATGTATAAAATTGAAAGTTATGCTGTATGGAACACGAAAAATATCTGCACCCAACTCAGTTTTTGGTACCTGTGGTTCCTGGAAGTCTATCGTTTTCATATCAAAGCTGATAATGAAATATTATAAAAATACTGAGACATTACCAGCTTCAGAAACGGGGTTATGTGCCCTTCATAAAATGTACCGTTTCACTGGCGGGATCAAGAACACAATTACTACGTGTCGCTCGGTTTTTCAAATAGATTTTGACAAAAATACTCATTCAGTCTTGAGTATGTATACTACTGAGTTTGCTAAGCACTACATATTTGACACATCATTGTGAAATTCTCTTGTGACCCCTTTGCGATAGTTTTGGTGGATATGATTGAGTGTATTGAGATGGTTCCCATTGTCGGCATTAGCTCTCTTGACAGGCAGACTTTTCGTGAGTCATGGAAAGCCTGTTCCCCTTGATTTTCATGTTTTCGTGTACTGTCTACATGTATAGGACATGTGTATGGTATTCAATCTTCATTTCAACACAAACCCTTGACATTTAATAATTGAATATGGCGAATGCAAATGTAAGATGTTTGTCTGAAACAGAAATGTGGGGGGCTGTACTGATGAGGGAACAAGGGGCTACCCATCGTCAGGTTGAAGACGTTGGTGTGCACCATACTGTAATCACCAAAGACCTGAGCAAGATTTAAGCAGTATGGCACACCAGTCAGACGACATGGTGATGGCAGAGACGGGGCAACATCTGCAGCTGAAGACCGGGTTTTGATCATTCAGGCTCGTAGGAACCGCTTTGGCACAGCAACCCAGCTTCGCGGTGACCTCCAGAATGCATTTCGACGCAGACTATCTGGGCAAGGTTACACGGTGGTCTCCGGTCGAGAAGACCATGTATTCTCATTCAGCTGTCCCAGGACCACCACCAGGCAAGATATGAATGGGCCATATATCACATTGAATTGCCAGAGAAGATTGGCTACCTGTCTTTCTTACAGATGAGTCAAGGTACCACACAGATAGGCGTTCCAGGGTATGGAGAAGACCAGGAGAGCGATTCCATGCAGCCAACATTTCTGACAATGACCGCTATAATGCTATATATATATATATATATAGGGTCAATAATGGTCTGGGGCGGCATCAGCTGGGTTGGACGTACAGAGCTCTGTCCTGGACCATGTAACATTGACTGCACAGTGGTATATTGATCAGATCCTGGATGCCTACGTCAGATTGTATGTAGGTGTAGAGGGTGATGGATTCATTCTGATGGACGATAATGTCCGTCCTCATGTTGCCCATGCTGTTGCCCATTCTGT
The DNA here is from genome assembly GCA_031216915.1 of Pictodentalium vernedei. Lineage (NCBI taxonomy): Eukaryota > Metazoa > Mollusca > Scaphopoda > Dentaliida > Dentaliidae > Pictodentalium > Pictodentalium vernedei. The sequence goes on along the minus strand of CM062291.1, from coordinate 93,736,923 downwards.
CCGGGAGTACCTGGGGGGGGGGGGGGGGAGATTGAGCGTATGGATTGTCCAGCAAGATCCCGACCTCAGTCCAATCGAACATGTCTGGAATGAGTTGCAGCTTGCAATTTCAGTCCGTCTCGTCCAAGAAGTGTGCAGGAGCTTTGCGCCATGCGGGAACCTGATTGGGAGCAGTTGAAGGCATTGTCAAGCTGTAATTAACAATGGGTCTCATACTCGATATTGAACCCATATCAGTTGGCTCCAACTTTTTGGCAAATTTGAAAAATTTCCTCTTTTAACATCCATTTTCCATGGTTATCGTCTTCAAAGCTAAAAAATGTCAAACACAAACAGAATCTTAATTTCTGTACTTAAATCATTAGGTATAATTAAATAAAAAATATATACACTTTTCATAACAATATTTCAACTCAACTAAAAAGTAAAGCAGGTAGTTGGGTATACTTACTTGGTGGTGCTTAGAAAACTGAGTAATATATGTCTGAGTTTTCAATGAAAATTAAGGTGCTATATAAAGGAATTTATTTTTTGAAATTCCCACCTATGGTATTCCTTAAATTCAAATTAAATGCACACAAATTGTACATCAAAATGAAGGTGGAGGTGTATAAAACACGAACCACACATGTAATAATAATCTCAGTTGACAGCAGGCACCACTGGTTCCATAGTTTGCTACCGTACTCTTTTCAGAACCGACAAGATATTTCACGAGAACGTGTGCTTAAATGTGCTTCACATATCCATGAAGAAACCTTGAGCATCAAAATTCTTCAGGACAGTGCTCCATGGAGGTAAATCCAAAACTGACTGCTTTGTTTACAAAGTAAATTTCTATTTCTGGTCAACGTCATCGGACAGAAAAATATCGATATACAACGCCATCTAAAATCAAATGAGAAAGACCGGCTTAATACGGCATACTATTATTATAGACTGAACAGTTGCTATAGTCTATGCAAGGTATCGTGACAGCTGCTGAAACGTCTTCGAATTATGATTTTGCTTTTAGGTTGAAGTATCGAGTGATTTTGCGCATGTCCGTCGAACATGGTATTCACCTTAAATAAAAAAATAGTGTTGCACTTTTATCAGATGCAGTCCCATCGCCGCACTCTAAAGTGTTTTGAATGCCTAACTTTGTTCTTGGATATGTGAAGATCATTTGGCCATAAGTTCTCCGGAAATATTGTATTAATTCTGGTACGAATATGGTAGCAGACTTCCAGAAACCAGTGGTGCTTGTTGTCAGCTCTGAGTTGATTAAAGTGTTTCGTGTTCTACACATCGCAACGTTCGTTTTGATGTGTGTGTATATTTAATTTGAATTTAAGGAATATCAGAGGTGGGAATTTAAAAATAAACAAAATTCCATTACTTATATAGCGACTTAAGGTGCTACATAAGTAATGGAAATTTGTTTACTTTTAAATTCTTAGCTCTGATATTCCATAAATCAAATTAAATGTACACAAATTATACATCAAAATGAATGGTTGTGATAGAACATGCCAAACACATGCAGTCAACTCGGCTGACAGCAGGTACCAATGGTTCCTGATAGTCTGCTACCATATTCGTACCAGAACTGATAAAAAATATTTACGAAGAACAGCTCGGGGCGAAATGTGCATCAAATATCAAAACAAAACTAGGCGTTCAAAGCATTGTATTATGCACCGACATGACTGCATTTGGAAAGAATAAGTGTGCATTTTTCATTGAAGATGGATTCCATGATCAGTCGACGGACATGCGCATATCACTAGATACCGCGATTATTCATCGGAAAAAACGTGTAATTCTAATTAAATTCAAAACGGGTGTCATATACCTTTCAAGTAATATGTTAACTGTGCAGTCTCCATATATTAGTATGTGGTAAGAAGTCAATCTTTCACATTATTTGATTCTATGTCATTGTAAATATTCTTTTTTTGACCGAGATTGCCTTGACCAAAATGAAAACGGACAACGAAAACAGTTTTGTATTTTACCGCCACGCAGCTGTGCCACTGCTTTGAAGAATTTTGATTTCCTAGTTTTGTTAATGGATATATGAAGCACACTTAGTCAACAATTCTGAAATATTATTTTTTTTATCAGTTCTGGTACGAAGCCAGTAGCAGGCTTACAGGAACCATTGGTGCTTGTCAACTGAGTAGACTGCATGTATTTTCCGTATTCAAAACATCAAAACCTTCAATTTGGTGTATGTGTGCATAATTTGTATTTATGGAACATCAGATGTGGGAAATTTCAGAGTAAACGAATTTCTCACTTATATAACACTTTAAACCCAGGAACCCAACGAGATTCAGGTGAAGTAGCGGCATTTCAAACTGAGTAATGAAGCCTGCAGGTAATGTTTCCGAGAGCCAACTTCAAACTCAACGCCATTTCCACAAACGTAATCTTGCAAAAAACTATCGACATCGCCGAAGGCAATGTCTGAATTCCACCAACAACAAAAGTACCCAGGTTAATTAACCCCATGCACTCTGATGTCGAGAATACTCGACACCTCCCCCACTCTAAGCCCCACCACACCTCCCTGTCATCCATGGTTATCCTCCCTGTGTTGTCAGAAACTCAGCAATTTAGATTTTGGTTGACAGAGCCCCAATTGAGCTCTGTCAACCAAAATCTAAATTGCTGAATTTCTGACAACACGGGGGGGGGGGGGGGGGGGATAACCATGATTGACAAATCAGATGTTTCGTCATCAGAGTGTAGGGGGTTAAAGGCTAACGCCATTTTGGAAATAACATCCACGGGCAGTAGCAATAGAACTAAATCAATAACAATGGTGGCATTTCCTCAAAAATACCTAGAGGACACTTTGATTTCCATGCCATTTTGAAAATGTCTCCAGAGGTCTTATGGCAGGAAGTAAATCTGAGCTATCAGACTTGGTTTATTTGAAATGGCGGCGGTATTTCATGCAGAACATTACAGGGTATATTGTGAGTACAGCTGAAATAGGCTGAAATGTTGAAAGTTTCATTTGTTTACTTGGAAATTCTGACCCCTACTATTCCATAAAATCATTAAATATTCACAAATTATACATCATAATGCATATTGTGATGTATAAATTGTAATTTGAATTTATGGAACATCAGAGGTGGGAATTTCAATGCGAACAAATTTCCTCTATCGTACAGCACCTCAAGTAATGAAGTCAGCGTGAAATTGGGCGACAGGTTATTTTCGATGTCAAAAAATCTAAAAGCAATTGATCTTTGCTGTCCAATCGTATTTAAGAACAATGCGCTGCAACTTTGAACACCAAAAAGATCAGAAATTCTATCTAAACATTTTTAGATATTTGACGGCAACGAAAGTAACGTCTCTTACCAAGCTAAATTGCCCATTATCCCATAAGAGGGGTGGCCCAGTGGATAGGTGCATCTCCCATGCCAGAGGTCCCGGAATCGATTTGGGAAACTTGTCGAGGTGTCCGAACACTGTCGGCATCATTTGTGAAGTTAATTTCGTTTATTTTGAAATTCCCACCACTCATATTCCTTAAATTAAAATTAAATATACACCAAAATATAAACAAATGAAGGTTTCAAGTTACAGAACACGAAACATATGTAATCAACTCGTATAGTTGAAAGCAGGCACCACTGGTTCCTGGAAGACTGCTACAGTTTTCGTACCACAACTGATAAAATATTTCACAGAACATCTTGTGGCCAAATGTGATTCATTAATCCCAAACAAATGATTGTAAATTCATATTTCGAGTCGAGCTGTATGAAGTTGTATAATTTGATGTTCTTACTGTTGCCAGGGTCATGTCAGGACGTCGCAATTCAGACATGAGGTGATGTGAAATGTATATTTCATCCTATATGCTATTTTGCACATTTGTTTCTATGACACTTTCTTTTTTGACTCTGTATATATCCAAGAACAAAGCTGGGGCATCAGAATCCTTCAAAACACAGCGACAGAGCTTCATAGGGGTAAATTACAAAACTGTATCCTTCGTTTACATTCCTGTCAATGTTGTCTGACGGAAAGGCATCAATATACAACGCCTTCTAAAAACAATGAAAAAGATCGCCTTAATGCAGCATAACATTACTATAGAGACTGCAGTTGCCATATTCTATACAAGGTATGACACCTAGTGAAATTTCTTAGAATTACGATTTTGTTTTTTGATGGAAATGTGTGCTATCGAACGATTTGTGCATGTCCATTGAACATGGAATCCATTTTCAATACAAAATGCAGACAGTGATGTCCTTTTCCAAAATGCAGTCCCATGGCGACCCTCAAGTGTTTTGAATGCCTAGGGTTGTTCTTGGGTATGTGAAGCACATTTGGCCACAAGTTGTTAGGGAATATTCAGTTCTGGTACGATTATGATAGCAGACATCCAGAATCCAGTGGTGCCTGCTGTCAACTCTATTGAGTTGATTACTTGTGTGTTTGATGTAATACGCATCTCGACCTTCATTTTGATGTATACTTTGTATATATTTAATTTGAATTTAAGGAATATCGGAGGTGGAAATTTCAAAATAAACAATTTTATATAGCAACTTAATGCTGTCACATTGTACCATTCTATCGGATTGGGGCGTAAAATGGCTGTCCTCTGTGTGGAGACACACTCCATGCAGACTAAAGATCCCTCCATGGTATTCAAAGATGCCATTATGAAGGTCTTCCTGTGCCTTTTGGCCAAGGAGAGGTGCTAATATAAGTTAAGTAACTTCACCAATCCTTGTAAAAAAGATCAAATAAAGTTCCTATTATTTTAAGGTACTTTATAAGGGAAATTTGTTTACTTTGAAATTACCACCACTGATATTCCATGAATCCAAATTGAATATACACAAATTATACATCAAAATAAAGGTTGTGATGTATAGATCGTGAAGAATAGATCAACTTAGTTTACAGAAGGCATCAATGTTTTTTGGACGTCTGTTACCGTTTTCATAGCAGAACTGATAACATATTTCATGTGAACATCTAATAACCAATGCGCTTCAGTTATCCAGGGAAGCTAGATTATCTGAATTCAATGACAATGCTGCACAGGGGTAAATTTCCAAACTCTCGGCTTTGTTTTCATTGACTGATTGTTTACATTTTCGGTCAAGGTCACTGCTCGGATTCGAATACGATTATCCTCTCGTGGGCTGCATAGGTTATTTGTCTACTTTTGAATCCGAGCAGTGAACTTTAATTTTGTCCTTGTTTTCCTAAAACAGCCATTTTTTAATATAATTGACCCCGTGGTAACTTTCAAAACCTGTCAAGAAAAAGAAATAAAAATAAGTTGAATATAACACTGAAAGTAAAAAAAACGCCATTCTGAAAATGCCATTTTTCGATGCAGATAGAACAGCCTTTTCTTAATATAGAGTTATTGATCCTTATTTCAGAATGGCTGCAGTTTTTGAGGCCAGTTGAATTTTGGACCTTGATTGAAAATGGAAGCGGGTTTTTAGACTTGCAGAATTTGACGACATTTTGAAAATGGCATTCTAGGTTACGGCTCTACATATTAACCCTTTACCTAACATAACAGCCAAAACCAGACAGCTCTATTCTCAAATATCGCCATTTAATGTTCATTATTTTCATTTTTTCGTCTCTAAAACAGGTTATGACCCCTCATTGGAACGAGCTCGTCGAGCTCGTTCCAGTGAGGGGTCATAACCTATGTTTTTGAGACGAAAATGAATAATAGTTCAAGAATTTTTTTTGCAAGTGTCATCTGCTTTTCATGTTGGGTAAAGGGTTAAAAGAAGTGGCAGTCGTTTTCATTCCCCGAATAGTGGTTGTCATTTTGAAAATGTAATTTTTGAAGACAAATTTGATAGACCCAGTGGAGTTACCTGGCTTGGTTAAGTTACTGGCCTTATTTAAAAATGGTGGCATTTTTTTAAAAACAGCTGAATTTCAGCCTCCACTTCAAACAAGTATTTTTCGTAGTCTGGTTTAATCATTTTAACTAAGTTACCCAACTTGATTGAAAATGAGTTATCGACCCTGGTTAATTCAGAATATTAGCTGAACTTCAGTGACCATGTTGAAAATGACATTTTCCAGTAGATTTAATTATCAACTGATTTATAAGCTTTGATTAAAATGGAGTTTTTGGTATCAATAATTGGAAATGATGCCGGTTTTTAATGCCCGAATTTTGGGCGTCTTTTATAGTCATTGTCAAGGTCAGGTTTAGTAGTACTGAATTACCCAACCTGATTAAATTGAAGTTGATTTATTCAAAATTGTGGAGGATTTCAAGACTGAATTTTCGTCACCATTTTGAAAATCCTCCTCTGAACCCGGGAAACTAAGCAATGCTTGTTTACTGCAGGGTTAGGGCCTGACCACGGATGTCTGCAGTGGAAGTTCTCTAAAATTGGCAACATGGGAATAAACAAACTGGACTAGACTCCATCTCCAATTTGCTGTAATGATTGGCCATTGACCTTAAACACAAATATTTGAAACTGCCATTTACCAAGTTGGTTCTTATTTCAAGAATTGTTCTGCTTGAGGTTGAAACTGTCATTGGCTCTGATTAATTCGAAATGGCTATTTTTGAACTAAATTTGAAATTCTGATTTCTTTTCCAGATTGATGTAAATTCAAAATCACGCTAAAGGCTTCACATTAAAACAGTTATCATCCTTGATTGATACACAATGGAGGATATTGATATGAGCTGAATTCCAGATACCATTTCAAAATGCTTTTTCAGACAGGTGAAATATTGACAAGTTTTCCATTTAACTCCAACCCCAGCTCTAACTCCAACCCCAGCTCTAACTCCAACCCCAGCTCTAACCCTAACCCCAGCTCTAACCCTAGCCCTAGCACTGGCCCTAGCCCTGGCCCTAGCCCTGGCCCTAGCTCTGGCCCTAGCTCTAGCTCTAGCTCTAACTCTAACCCTAACTCTAACCTTACTTAACCCTAACTTTTCCATTTAGCTCTAACCCTAGCTCTAACCCTAACCCTAATCCTAGCTCTAACCCTAACTCTAACCCTAACTCTAACCCTAACTCTAACCCTAACTCTAACCCTAACTCTAACCCTAACTCTAACCCTAACTCTAACCCTAACTCTAACCCTAACCCTAACCCTAACCCTAACTCTAACCCTAACCCTAACCCTAACTCTAACTCTAACTCTAACCCTAACCCTAGCTCTAACCCTAGCTCTAACCCTACCCTAACCCCCCTCACCCCTCACCTACCATACCCCTTCCCCTACTCTACCCTACCCCTATACTACTGCACCCTGCCCCTACCCCACCCCCACCCTACCCCACCCCACCGTACCCCACCTCTACCCAAGCCCAGTCCTCTCCAACTCCAAACCCAATCCCCAACTAATTAAAAATGCAGGCTTTTTTAGAGGAGTTCAATCTTGCCACTATTTTGAAAAAGGTTTGTTCACAGGCAAGTGAGATTTATCCAACCTGACTGACAGTTAAATGCATTGATTCTAAATTGAGTTTTTGGAGGCAAGCTAAACTATGGATGTTATTTTTTCTAATTGCTTTTAGCTAATTTGGTAAAGCTCAACGGAAACTTCAGTGATCTCTTCGTCCTTTGTACCTCCGTCCATTGTCCGTCTGTCTGTCCATCTGGCATGAATTATATCTACATCTCATAAGCAAATGGAACTAAACTTGATCTGTATGCTCCAATTCGAGTTTGTTCAAATAGGGTTGCCATGCCCAGAAGGGATAACATTAGGGCTATAATTATTTTAGCGTAGGAGTATGGGCAAATTAAGTTCTGGTCCTCATATTTGAGCTCCCTATGGAACCCCCAATTTTAATTTATCAAACGAGGAAATTTAAAAATTAAGAGACAAAATCGCGTATTTGGTATGTGGCGTCAAGTAAAGGCAATTTGCTTACTTGGAAATTCCTACCTGATATTCCATAAATTCAAATTTAATATACACAAATTATACATCAATGAAGGCTGTGTTGTATAGAACATGAAAATTATATCCATTTAACTCAATGTTGACAACCGACACCAGTGGTATCTGGCAGTCTGATACCGTATTAGTACCAGTACCAGAAGTGATAAAATATTTCCAGAAAACAACTTGTGGCCAAATGTGCTTCAGATGTCCAAGAACAGAGGCATTCAAAATATTTACCAATGCACCTGACTGCATTTGAAGAAAGAACACGGTCTGCATTTTGTATTGAAGGTGGGTTCTATGGTCGACGGGTATGCACATAATGCACAATACCACAAATTTTCATCGAAAAACAATTGCACAATTCTAAGAAATTCAGATGGGTGTCATGGTGCCTTGTAGGTAATACAGCAACTATGCTGTCTCTATATAAAATTAGTATGCAGTATTAAGGCGATGTTATTTGTTTTTAGACGACATTGTATATCAATGTTTTTTCGGCACGATGACCTTGACTGAACAATTATTCAAACCAACAACGAAAACAAAGTGGTTTGGAAATTTCGGCCACAAGTTGTTTGCCTTATATATTTATCAGTTCTGGTAAAAATACAGTAGCAGACTTTCAGGAACTGATGCCTGCTGTCAATTCTGTGAGTTCGGCGCATTTGTCACCTTTTTTCATCACAATCTTCATTTTGATGTGTAATTTGTGTATATTTAATTTTAATTCATGGAATATGAGAGGTGGCAATTTCAAAGTGAACCAATTAAATATACCAACACACATCAAAATGAAGGTTGTGAGGTACAGAATACGGAACATATATAATAAACTAAGAGTTTACAGCAAGCACCGGTGGTTTCTGAAAGTATGCTACCGTATTCATACCAGAACTGATAACAAAATATTCCAGAACAATTCATGTCTAAATGTGCTTCAGTATACAAGAACTGAGCTAGGACATGAAAATTCAAAATGCAGCGAAAATGTTGCATGGGGGTATATTCCAAAGCTCTGTTTTCATTGTTTATATTCAGTTATGGCCATCGTGCCGAAAAAGCATAAAAAAACAATGCCCTCTAAAATCAAAAAATATGAATGATCGCCTTAATACTCCACACTATTATATGGATACTGTAGTTGCCATGCAAGGCATCATGACACGTGTTTGAATATCTGAAAATTACGCGATTGTTTTTCGATGGAAATTCGTGGTGTTGTGTAATCTTAGCACGTCCATCGGCCAAGGAACCAATCTTACATAAGACTGTTGCCCATGACCTATAAAAATTGTTTCCAATACCCAGCTTAGCTCTTGGATATCTGAAGCACATTTGGCGAGTTCTCCGGAAATATTAAATTATCAATATTGGTACGAATACAGTAGATTTCCAGGAACCATTGGTGTATGTTAACTCTGCAAGTTGATTGCATATGTCATGTTCAATACATCAAACTTCATTTTGATGTATAATTTGTGTATATTTACGATGAATTTATGGAGTATCAGTATCAAAATTATTTTAAATATCATTTTTTCAAATTTTAACAAATTTAACCATTTCATGTGACCTCTTGTTGGAACGAGCTCGATGAGCTCATTCCGAGGGGTCACATGATATGGTTTTGTTGAAATTTTTGGAAATATTTTTTCAACTGCTGAATTTGCAAATTACGCGGGCGGATGCGGGTGATTCGTTGGGTAACGGGTTAAACAGTATGATACTGACCTTCAAAGCGGAATCTGGATTGAGAATACAAGATTCCGAACATTTTGATGCGCAGATGTTGAATTCACTGCCGTTGTAGGTTCAGATTATAACCCATAAAATGAAGGGCCGCTTTCAGTTACTTCGCCCGTGCCATTTTAATTGGCGTGGGGGCTATGATAAAAGTACTTTATTCCTAATTAATAAAATAAAACTATAGGTGACGCCGGTTAACTGATCAAAGGGAAATAAAATTAAAATTGGCTCTTTGATGCACGTCACACGAATCTGTCTGGAAAACTAATAAATGTTACTCGCCGTGGAAACCTCGGGAAGTGAAATAGGGCTCGTCTGTGGTAAACTAGTTTTACTAGTAAAATAGGACCCGGTAACCTGTGCCTGGAGTTGAAGTCCTCTAAAATGGTCAACACGGGCATAATTGATTCGATGGACTTGACCTTAAATCCATGTTGCAATCACACTTAATCATTGTGCAGAAATGGGACTTTAAACACCAATAAAGGTTTGACGACTTACTTGAATGAAATAAAAGTTAGCACTGGCAAGCACTAAACAATATTGAGTTAACCCTTTACCTAACATGAAAAGCAGACAACACTTGCAAACAAATTCTTGAATAACTATTTTTTTTCATTTTTTGTCTCAAAAACATAGGTTATGACCCCTCGCTGGAACGAGCTCGACGAGATTTTTGAGAATAACGCTGGCCGGTTTTGGTCGTTACGTTGGGTAAAGGGTTAATATAGATAGGAAGTAACCTAGAGGCAAACATGCTCCATGACATCAAACTGGCCCATCATTCACCCGATCTTTGTCTGAAATCGTGTTATGCAACCAAATAATGAGTTGGAACATTAAACATCAGTTGATCATTTGTATCAATCACCTGGTCCATACAGTGTTGTATTGATAGTTTGAACTGCTATGACATCTGTTTTGATTGTTTGTAGGGTTAACCCTTTACTCAACGTACCGTCCAAAACCGGCCAGCTCTATTCTCAAAAATCGCCAATTCTCATATTTACATTTTTTGTCTTAAAAACACAGGTTATGACCCCTCTTTGGAACAAGCTTGTCGAGCTTGTTCCAATGAGGAGTCATAACCTGTTTTTGAGACAAAAAATATAAAAACTATTCGAGAATTGTTTTCATGTTTCGTCCGGTTCAGTATCTTGTCTTATCCATCTAATTATTTTGAAAAAGGTTCATTTTTTTCTTGTTACAATCAAAGCATAAGGGCGAGAACTTGTTTGCCAGGGATAGTTTAGTTTTGATTTCGACGCGTATTTATTTCATTTATTGGTGTTTAAGGTCACATACTTATGCAGTTTTTCGGGTGGAGGAAGCTGGAGTACTCGGACAGAACCACCAAGCATCAACGAGCAACTGTCAGCTCAACATTCTAACTCTGTTGAAGCTCCGCTCAGGCACTGTTACGGCGGTTGACATGTGCAGTATCGACGTGCATTACGCCTTAGTACACTGCGTCACCGTGCCCCCAGGTAGGCAACTGGGATAAAGCGCCCTGCTCAAGGACACAACGCGGTCGTCCCGGACAGGGGTTTAGCTCGGAACCTCTAGCATAGAAGTCCTATGCTCTACCATGGAGCCACCGCTGTCCCCGCCGCGTGGTCACTAATTGTTAATACGATGGTTTAGATATATTTAATACTTTTTGATGGAAATAACAACTGGAGCATAAACAAACAACGAATTCCATACAGAAATAAACTGGGGATCTGAGAGCCTGGTTATGGCTATGACCCCCCCCCCCCCCCCTTCCCCCTCAATGGAGCGAACTAGGGAAGTATTGTCTGCTTTTCATGTTGGTATGAAGGGCGATTTTTGTCTACACCTTTTAAATAGTACACTGTCGCCGAGAGTCGCAAGGAATACCAAATTTATCTTGTTTTATTGCAGATATGAAATCCCAGACTGAGAAATTGCTTGTAAATGTAAGTGAACTGTTCAAAATGGAACATTTTCCAGAGGAAGAAATCCCATGGAAGCTGACGTCAAACATGTTGAAAAAATCCATTCACAAGGAGAACATGGTGAGGGACTTCATTAAAGCAGGCAAGTTTAATAGTACAAACCCGAGTAAACGAACTCGATTCATGTAAAATGGCGGCATTCCAAACTGAATACAACCGTTTACGTGTCTGAGAATCTATAAAACTGGGCGCCATTTTCGGTAAGGTCTGCTTGTAAAAATTACTTAGCATCTTAGAAAGTAGTGGATTGTCGCACTATTGGAAGAATGCAAAATCCCCTCCGACAAAACTTCCTGGGAAGCTAAATGCGAACGTCATTTTGATAATGTCATATTGACGAGCAACACCAATAGAATTCAATGAGTTATCCAACTTGATTCAATACAAATGGCATTTCCACACTGAACTTGAGGGCAGTTTGATTTTTACGCCATTTTGAAAATATTTAGAGATCTTATGATGGGAAGTACGAGCTATGAGACTTATTTAACCCTTGACACAACGGATCGGCCGCATCCGTCCGAGCAATATACAAATTCAACAGTTGAAAAAATATTGCTAAAAAAATTTCAATAAAACCGAGCTCGTTTCAACGAGTGGTCACATATGGTTTTGAAATATTTTGAAAAATTTAAAAATTTTTAAAATAAATTTTATCGTCTGCGGTTCACTAAAGGGTTAAAATGGCGGGTAACACTTAATGCAGAAAACCTGTGCGTATTGAGGCCAGATGGATTCGGACGCCATGTTGAAAGTTTCATTTAAAGATTGTTGCCCCTAATCTGTGCATTGAACTTGAAACTGAAGTCTATGGATCGGTCCCCGCCAGAGGTAACTGCGGAGTGTCCTTGGGCAAAGCACTTAATCCCAATGCCCACGTGGGGCACGATGGAGCTGTGTAGTAAGGCGTACTGTAAGTCGATGGTTCCCTTCAACCAATGCTAATCCTGCTTGTGTGGAGTTGGTACGTTGGTGTATGGCAGTTCCTCGCCGTTGCTTTGTGGTTTTCTTCGGGTACTCCGCCTTCCTACACCCGTAAAACTGTTCGACGAGGTGACTCTGGCTGTCGAAAGTGTCGTTAAATCCAAATAAACAAACTAGAGCTGAAACGGTTCAAGGTTTTTCTTGATCAATTAATCACATGGATTAACATTGGTTAACGGATTAATCACTTGACATGCCCTAGTAGATAGATGAATAATTGCTGTACCGTTGGCGATTTACAGCATTAACCCTTTACCAACGCAACGGGAGGAAACCCTCACCGCTAGATACAAAAATTTCCATTCCAATTGTTTTCAATTGTTTGCCTCAAAATATAGCTTTTGACCCTCATTGGAACGAGTTCATTTAGCTCGTTCCAAAGAGGGGTCATAAGCTATGTTTCTGAGTCTTAACTTTAAAATTTTCAAATTCAAGAATTTATTTTGAGTATCGTCGGCAACACGCATTGGATAAAGGGTTAAGAATGGCCATTTCCAGCTACTGATACAGTATAATGATCATGCAAGTGAACAAGTATGTTAGAACGTAACTTGCTTTACTCTGTCGCCTATAAATGATGTGAGTCAGTGTGACAATGTTTGCCTGTTTTGGAGCAAGTTTGTTCCTTTGTTAACCAATATAATACAGTTGAGTAAAAGTAACGATTAATCGATCAATTACTTTCTTGGTCGATCAAGACGTTGATTATTGGTTAATCGATTAACCGCTTCAGCTCAACAACAAACCATAATCTACCTAAAAGAGGCCAAATTAAAGCGAAGAAAGTAATTTCGATTAAATAAAACTGGGGTAATGAGATTTGACAAACATTTGAATGTTTGCTTAAAATGTTTCAATAAATTGATAGCTTTCAATAAAAAAAAATTAAATTGGAATTATTGAAAACAAGCTTCAGTAATATGCTTTTCCAAAAATATCCCCAAAAGAAATCAACCAAAATAACAATGCATCCATCTCAAGTACTTTACTGAAAAATTTATTAAAAAATTCCTTGAATGTATTTTACAGGATCCCGATGGCTCATTAGGTGGAGATGCAGTCTGCAAGCCGAGAAATCCTCTGTTCGAATTCCACCTGCAGCAAGCACGTTGTGTCCTTGGACAAGACACTTAATTCGACTTGCCCACGATAGGGCACGGTGGCGTTGTGTACTAAGGCGTTCTGCGTGTCGATGGTGCACTTGTTTTCAACTAATGCTAACCCTGCTTATGTGGAGTTAGTACGTTGGGTAGTCTGATATTTGCTCTGAGATTCTCTCCGGGGACTGTTTTCCTCCACCCGTAAAACTGTCCGATACGAGGCAACCCTGGATGTCGAATGTTTCGTTAAAACCTCAATAAATTAAATGTATTTTACAATTAGCAGAGAAACATTGAGTTACCTGTATGTCTTATAAACGATACTGAAGTACATTCTTGATATCCCAAAGGGAGCTATCCAATACGTAGGAAATCAGTGATACTGGTGTTTGGCCAAGCAAGGGAAACCTGGAACAACTCCAGGAGAAATGATTGCCATTTTCTGTTTTCTCAGGTTTACTGACTAGGAAATAACAACTGAAGTTCATTTTAAGTTACTTTCATTTGTTTTTCTCCATTCGATCCCAATGTCCGACGCGAGGTGACCAATGCTGTTGAAAAAAAACAATGAATATTCATTCGAAATGTTTCATTTACCACTCTTGATCTGCATGTTTGAATTAAAACGAAATATTCTCAAAACAATTTTGATCCAAAATTTTAGAGTCTTTGGTATTTTCAAGGTTCTACTTTTGGCATTTCTTCACAAAGAAACAAAACAATGTAATTTTATTTTCAAAAGGTTTGATATATATTTATAATCATTTGGTTGGTCATTAGGCCAAGATGGATCTTCACTGAATATTGTAATGTAATGATTTCGTAGATAATTCCCCCCGAATTCAGCTATAGCCTGCTTTTGAATTAAAGAATTGTCATTTTTCCCTTCAAAAATTATGTTTTGGGCTCTTCCTTTCCCGTTGGTGTTAATCAAACGGCATTGATCCGGGTGAACATCAGCATCCAAAGTGTTTCATTTTGTGTATTTTGAAGTTATTTTGGGTTGAAATTTGGTGTAATGGTCTTGAACCCTTTACCTAACACGAAAAGCAGACGACACTTGCAAATAAAATACTTTAATAACTATTTTCATTTTTATCACAAAAACACAGCTTATGACACCTCATTGGAACGAGCTCGTTCCAATGAAGGGTCAAAAGCTGTGTTTTTGTGATAAAAAAATGAAAAATGAAAATTGGATAGCATTTTTTGAATAGCGCTGGTCGGTTTTGGCCGTAACGTTGGAGAAAGGGTTAAATAGGCAAGTGTAATAGTATAAACAGAGTAACTCAACTTGATTTTATGTAAAGTGGTGCCATTCCAAATTAAATACCTTATCGAAGTGTCATATTCACGAGAATCCAATGAGTTATCCAACTTGATTCAATCAAAATTACGGCATTTCCCCTACTGAACTAGAGCAGTTGGATTTTGACGCCATTTTGAAAATATCTCCAGAGGTCTTGGGGTAGGAAATATGAGTTATCAGATTTAATTCGGCCCCATTCACACAATATGTGGCGGCTTTTGAGGAGATCTGAATTTCGCAAGCTAATTTGTGGATGTTCCTTTCTCGGGCGGCAGGTAAAATAACAGCCGTGCTTTCCGAAATGATTATAAGGAAGTCACCAGCCCTGATTAATTCAATGGCACCAGCTTTTCAGACGAGCTGAATTCCCGACTCCAATTTGAATGTCCTTTCTGCAGGCAAATGTTACAGTCGTAAGGGAGTTTTCTGACTTGATTAAAACTGAGTTTTCGGCCCCTATTAAGTCAAAATGATGGCTTTTTTTAGGTAAGGTGAGGTGAGGTAAATTTCGGGCACTTGAAAAATGCTCTTTCACGGACAAGTAACATTAAGTTACCAGACTTAATTACAACGGAGTATTCGACCCTAACTAATCAAAAAATGGCGGCGGTTTGGTGTTGAGTTGAATTATGGAAGCCATTTTGAGAATGTTTTTATCGTACAGCTACAATATTTGCCGA
This sequence comes from Pictodentalium vernedei, assembly GCA_031216915.1. NCBI lineage: Eukaryota > Metazoa > Mollusca > Scaphopoda > Dentaliida > Dentaliidae > Pictodentalium > Pictodentalium vernedei. The sequence continues at coordinate 93,721,196 of CM062291.1, read as the reverse complement.
GTTAACCAATTCCAAAATGCCCGCGTCATTTAACGGTTGAATTTCGGGCGCCATCAGTGTCATTTTCAGGCATATTTAATAGTCGTAAGACTTTCCCTGCTTTATTAAAACACTCTTATCTACGCCATAATTCAGAATGGTGACAGTTGAGACGAGCTGAATTTCGACGCCATTTTGAAAACGTCATTTTCACAAGCTCATAAAATATCAGACTTGATTAAACCAGCGGCCTTCATTAATTCAATATGTCGGAGGTTTCTGAGGCGCGCTGAAATCCGGTTGCCATTAACAGATATTATCGCCCTTGGTTAATTCATAATGGCGCCCGTTTTTGAAACGAGCATTTGAGATGGTTTTGAAAATTCACTGTCGTTGGCAGATATAATACTCATCGGAATTACCCACTTTGATTGAAACGGATCTATTGTCATTGGTTAATTCAGAACTTGTTCTTCAATCCCCTTTACAATTTTTTATTACTTTCCAAAGTGTGATTTACTGGGATTTCCGGGTTTGATTATAAACGATAATTTCACAAGTGAATTATGCAATCAACACTTATCATGTATCCGTGCTCGCAAACGAAGACGCTTTGCCGTGGATGTAATGGGGACTTCATTGGGGTTTTTTTTTTTTTTTTTTTGTTTTTTTTTAAACTCTTCACCTAATATGAAAAGCAGACGACACTTGCAAAAAAAATTTTTGAATAGCTATTTTCATTTTTTGTCTCAAAAACATAGGTTATGACCCCTCATTGGAACGAGCTCGACGAGCTCGTTCCATTGAGGGGTCATAACCTATATTTTTGAGATGAAAAAAATAATGAAAATTAATTGGCGATTTTTGAGAATAGCGCTGTCCGGTTTTGGTCGTTACGCAAGGTAACGTGTTAAATAATATAATTATCATTAATAATGAAAAGTAATAAAGAGTAATCGCTTGACTGGACTGGTTACGTGAAATAATTCATTCGAGGCGAGGCACTATATTGTAAAACACTAGTGTACATTCGCACACTCGTGTTTGTACAACGTCCCTCACCTCTCATGAATTATTTCACTTAACAAGTCTAGTCAAGCGATTACTCTTAACATTAAAATGTTTCACCTGTGGTTAGTCTCAAAAAAGGCCATTATTTTGAATTATCTAAATTTGAAACTCCATTTTGAAAATGTAATTTTAACATGCATAATTGAGTGTTAAGTTACCAGACAAGATAAAACAGTTATCGGTCCGGATGAATAAGATTTGTGTCATTTCTTAGCCGTGCGGAATTTCAGACGCCAATTTGAAAATTGTTTTTTAACCAGTAGGCAAAATGAGTTAAACGGTATTATTGGCCCTGAATAATTAAAAATGGAAGTTTCTGGACAAGCTGAATTTCTGATGTTGAAAATGTAATTTTCGCAGGTAGTTTTGATAGTGTTAAGTACCAGATAAATCAAAATGGAAAATTTGGAAATGCTTCTCACGAACTCGGGGGAACTGACTTTGCTTACGCATGCGCTGGCGTCTGTGTCCAATTTGTAAGATTTTGTTTGGCTCATTTATTTTGAATCCCATGGCTGCAGGGCTCTGATATTACCGTTATGCATTTTTCACCATCTCAACACTGTTTAACCCTTACCTGTCTTTTTTGTCTTTGGTGTTATTTTATGGGGGGAGAAAATAGTCATTTTCAGTAGACAGAATTTACGTTTTGGTCAGCATTGTTGCTTCAATTCCTTCTATTGCAGGCCAGATAATGCTTTCAGATGTTTTAGGCCATGATTACACCTGTTAACCTTCATACTGTATGTATGGATGGGTGTCTTGTCAACGTAACATTTTTCTGCCAAAACGGTTTCCACCAGCTAAAATTTTTTAGCAGGGTTTTTGTAAGATTTTGTTTAGCTCAGATTAGTCAGGTACTTCGAATCCCATGGCTGCAAAGCTTTTATTTTCCAGTTATGTAGTGCTTAGGAAACCCACAACGCTGTTTAACTTCTATTCAGTGTATGTTTTATTGAAATTTTGTTTGGGGTAAATCTTGGTTATTTAGTTTTCAGAATTTGCGTTCAAGTCAACATTGTGACATCAACTTCCAATTGCAGAGGAGTTTATTTGTTTGTTTTGGGCCTTGATCACTTCTGTTCACCTCAATGGTCCAGATATGGATTTTTTCAGTTTTTAGAACATTTTCCTACCGAAAATGTCATGGGGTTTAGTTGTAATTTTTAAGTTTATTTGATTTACACGGTCCGATGGATTTATTTTGCATTTCCATGTTTTTTTTTTCAAAAATGTGAAGATCTAATATTTTAGAGAGATGGAACTAGTTTGATGTGTATATCTTGGAACGTAGGTGCGCGTTGGTGTTTCCCTCTTGTTTCAGTCAGGTGAAATATTGGCAGTCTGGTTAGACTTGATTAACATTTATCAGCCCTTAATTCAAATGGCAGTTTCTGAGGGTTCCGAATTTTGGATACAAGTGTGAAAATATTGTGTTGGTAGGCAGATTTGTCAAGGGACTTCACCAACTTCATTAAATGATCATCCCTGTTTAGTTCAAAATGGCGGTTTTTGAAAGAAACTGAATTTCGGACTCCATTTTGAAAATGTCAGTTTCGTAGGCAGTTGTAACAGTTTCAGCGGAGTTATCCAATTGGAATAAAATGGTAAAACTGTCCAGAATAATTTAAAATGGTAGTTTTGTTGGAGCTGAATTTCCGATGCCATTTTGAAAATGGAATTTTTCTAGGTAGATTCAAGTCGTGAGGGAGTCAACCGACTAAAAACGAGTTATCGACTTAAGACAAGCTGGATTGTAGACTCCGTTTTAAAAATGTTTTTTTCACGGGCACTCTAATTTTTAGAGTTATCAGCCCCGATTTATTAAATGGCGACGATATTTTAGATTAGAAGAGGTCTCGTTGGTTCAGCTGAATAAGTCGGGTTTTTTTTTTAGGAAATGCAAAATTTCTCTTCAACACGGTCGATGATATTTCGCATTGCTGGAGAAAACACACAATAAAAATCTTACTATCATTTAAGTACACTCGGCTGAATAACAGCTGATTGCTCAATGCGTTAATACGGCAAAAATTCTCATTTTGAGATGAATTTTCGTGCATCGGCTGTGATAAAACTGTTATAAGAAATAAAGAATTGTAACAACTGTATCGCTACGGATCCACGAAAATTGGAAATTGTCCCAAAAATGAGAAATTTACTATTTGGACCTTTTGAGCAATCAGTTGGGTCATTCAGCGGAGAATATTTAAATGATACAGTAAGATTTTGATTGTGCGTTTTCTCCAAGAAAGGACAGACTCAAAGCGTCCAGAAAAAGTATACATTGTGAACGTTGCCGATTGTGTGAGGGGGGGGGGGGGGGGATTTAAATGCAAAATATCCTCTGACGTATTAATGAGAAGTCGTGAATTTATTGAAAAATATATTTGGCTGAATAACAAACAAGACCAATATTAGAGTTAACCAAAGTGATAAAGTTGTCGGCCAATATGATTCAAACTGATGCCGGTTTTTAAGTAAAGCTGAATTTCGTACTCCATTTTGAAAATGTAATTTTCACACGCAGGTTTAATAGTCTCGGAATTTACGCGACTTGATTAAAACGGCCCTTATTAATTCAAAATGGTGGCGGTTTTTCAGATGGATTTGGAAAGCCATTTAGGAAGTGTATATTGTTACACTATAACCAATGGCCCAGACTAGCTGGTGCTTAACCCAGTTAAGGGTCAAACACAAATTTTGAACTCGTCCAATCCCGAAAATTTGCTTGCAAAACCTAAAATTAAAAGTTCTGTCTGGCCCTCAATACATTTACTCTCCGCGCATGCGCGGACGTCAGGAAGTGACGTTCGCGCATGCGCGGACGTCAGAAAGTGACCGGAATTGGCGCAAACATCATTCTTTGTTGGGCCCTAAAGTCATCAAGAATTAAATGACATGTGCTTTTAAATCTCCTTTTTTGAGGATGCCAGACACAAATCAATACAAGAATTGGTGGATACAAGGCTATTATTGGATGAAGGAGGTGTTCAACGGTGGTTTTGGACGTTCTGGGCTGTAACTTTGATATTTATAAAATTATTTTAAGTTTCCCAATTTCGGGACATATCCCTGACGTCATCATTTCAGATAATGATTATTCCACTGTTTGTCAAGTATTTCTTCCCAATCCTTCCATGAACCCTTCCTGTTAAACTCTTAAGTTTTTTGGATATTTTGTATTGAAATTTTTTATTAAATTTCTTGGGAGTTTAACATATATTACAGAATATTATTCTGTTTTCCCCAGGGTTACGTCCTCACCCTAGGGGTGTTAGGTCGTTCAGTCTTGCATCTTCTATCCGATGTATCGTTTTTTCTTCGTATGAAGATCTAGCTTTCCATCTGATAGCATTTCAATTGGTTCTGACTTTGGGCTTTTTTGTGTGCCTGATGTCTTGTTTACATTGTCAACGTCCTCATATATAGGTAGTTTTTTTATATTCTATTACTGTAGTATACTGTAGGATACATGGGTTATTATGACGGTAGTGTAGCTTAAACATTTTGGATTTTGTCCACACTTAGGCTCTCGGAATGCCCTTGGGCCCTTAATGTTCCCTTTGGGAACTTAGGCGTTTTTTCAAAAACTTGTTTAAAAAATATTTTGTATTTATTATGTTTGCTATTATTCATGTATCTCGGTTACATATATATATTGTTGTTGAGTTTGGAGGACTGATATCGACTTTCGTTGATACACTCCTGCGGACTCTTGTCATTGTGTTCATTGGGATGACTGATGTTTGAGTCGGGTATCGTGGTACGTTGTTGGCAGTGAGGTTCTGAGGATCGGGCCTCTCACCGCGTTTTACTTCATTCTGTCAGTTTCTATTTCAGAGGAACATGAACATGGTGATGATATTCTGGCGCCCATCCAAGTGTGCCCCCGTCGTTGCGCTCCATGGAGCATATAGAGCTAGCTGCAGTTCTCATTATTGCAAGAATTGGGGCCTTTGGGTAAAGGTTTTAATCTCTTGCAAGCAGCTAGCTCGACCGGTGAAGCGGTACTCCGTCCGTGGGTGCCGTGACGCTGGGTAAATCCGTTGCGGTCTAAGAGGTGGATTGGGTAGAGCGAGCACTATAATATAAATAGCTCACCCAGCGACGACGGGAATAGGGAGGAAGTGTACAAGTTCTTGTACTCGTCGAGGTCTGATAGACCGCGAGTGGGAGAGGCCCACTCTAATATAGCAGCGTCTGGGGTCAGATGTTGTTTTGAGAAACTTGCACAAGCCGGAGCATATGTCCGTTCTCCACTCGGGACGCTCTGTATCGTCTACAGCTGGGGTCTGCTTCAGTCAAGGCTTTCTCCGCTACGTTTCACAAGGCCTAAATGAACTTTTCTGGTTGGAAACTTGCACAAGACGGAGCATATGTCCGCCCTCCGCTCGGGACGCTCCGTCTAGTCTGCAGCCGGGGTCTGCCTCAGTCACGGCTTCTTCTGCTACGTTATTTAAGCACACACGACCCCATCCTAGCTACCCTACTTCGGATATCCAGCCTGCTGCACGAATGTGGAACCACTCTTCGCCCGTGAAGTCGGACCATCCGGTTGCTAGGGAGACGAGGCCTTGATCATTGGGACGATCGGAGAAAGGATCCGTTTCTGACACACCGTCCCAGGAGCAGCATGTGGCTAAGGAACGGAAATCCGCTGCTCTTCGGGCCTCGATGACTGACTTACTGTCGCAGATTGCACAGCTGATCGAAGCATCCCAGCAAGTGCAGATGCAGCCTCCCTCAGACTCAGAATCTTGAGCTGTCGGACGGTGCTGGGTCTGTCCAGTCGCCTGTTCACGCAGATGATATAGACCGAGATTCGCAACTGATTCTCTCTGATGGTGAAAGGGATAAGGACGAGGATTACCCTTCCCTTTTGGAACAGTACATAGTGGCGATGGTTTTCATCCATTAATACTACCCTGATTTTGTTCCGCCGAATCGGAATGCTGCGACAAGAGAAACTGCTGGCGTCGTTGGACGCAGACTTTATCCGGACAAAGGAGGAAGTCTTTTCTCTTCCGGTTCAGTTTATGCAGGTGTCGTAGGCCTTCGGCCATATAGACGACGCCGTATTTATCCTGTTGAGTGCGAGGAAAAAGGCGGTTTCTTATCTTCTTCCATATACATACCGTTTTTTTTTTTTTTTTTTGGACCACGTTCATTTAAAAATGGCCGGGGAAGATGTTCAGAGTTCTTCTGCATTTGGATGAGCAGGCCGGGGATCTAGAGGTATCCTTACCTGTATCATTCATTATTCGCTCACACAATTGAGATGGCAATTTCTTCAAATAGAGCGAATTTGGACGTTATATCTTACGCAGATCACCTTACAAGAGCTATGGCGCAACGTCTCGAGGGAAAGGAATTTGAGGACGTTCGTACCTCAGTTCTTTCCAGGGCAATTATGTGTACCACGTATAACTCCGCCCTAACAGTGACTAATCTGGAGTTAATCAGACGTGATGGTGCATTGCGTCATCATCACTTATAGATGACAAGGTGAAAAGCGCTGCGTTGCTCCGGTTTCCGGACATTTTATTTTCGACGACTATCTTTCGTTTGTCCATCAACAGGCTACTAAGAAAGCATCTAGTGCTCTGCTTTTGAAGTTGACGTATCAAAGACCCGCTTCAGCAGACAAAAGCAAAGGGCGGCATTCCAAACAAAAATCGTCAAAAGGAAACAACTCACGAGGGTACAAGAAACCCTCTTATATTTACTCTGGAGGTCGTCAGTATAGCGACTCGGGAAAAGGGCGTAGGTCTGATCGGGACTATAGGTCAGACGCCCCTAGGCCGACGCGACGAGGTTTTTCGCGGGGAGAACGGGGTCCCCCCCCCCCCCGAAAGCCTCGCAGGTCTTGCAGGTGATGGTTTGGACCTCTATTGCTGGCCAGTTGGCTGTAGGTTATCAAGCTCCGCAAAACACGGGATAACAATCACGGAAGACCAGTGGGTGAAAAGTGTAGTCTCTGACGGCTTACGGCTATAATTCCGAGCAAAAACCCACTACCAAGTTGTCCGCGTATGACAAATCTTCCAGCAAATTCTTTCAAGAGTTTCTCCTAGCGGAGGTATAAGCTTTTATCAAGGAAGCAATACAGGTCGTCGAGAATCGTCAGAATTTTTAGTCACCTCTTCCTCGTACCGAAGCCAGACGGCTCGTTCCGACCGGTAATAGACTTCAGCTGGATAACAAGCTTATCATGGCTACAAAAATGTATTTTCGGTCGGTAAAAGCGAGCGTTCGAGTGATCGGCTATGCGGCAAGCATAGATCTAAGGATGCGTACTTCCTGTCCTGGTACATCCGGCATTCTAAAAGTACCTGCAGTTCGCCGTACAAGGGAAGATGTATCAGTTCAGAGCAATGTACTTTGGTCCGAACCTGGTTCCCTGGGCGTTCACTCGAATAATGAACTCGGTAATATCTTACTTACGATCTCATTCGTCTGCGGTATCGTCGGCTTACTTGGACGACCTTCTACACGTGTACGGCAACAGAATTATTCTTCAGAACGCTGTTCAGAGTCTGCTTCTATTACTCCGACGTCTCGGTTTCATCGTAAACGAGAAAAAGTCTGATCTAGCTCCGTACAAGTCGTCTATTCACTTGGAAAGGAGCTTTAAGACTCAAAACAATCTGGTTCGTCTGCCGTTACCCAGAGCGAAATTAGTCAGTTATGCTCTACTTTGTCTTCACTCAGACGCATTAATAGTGAGGGAATTCATGCGACTGTTGGAGCTGTGCGGAGCGGCTGTGGATCTCATTCCGATGGGCCGCCCCCTCGCACTTGCCCTCCAGATATTCTTTACTCAGAACTGGAGTGAGAAGACTCTTTCCTTGAACCAATATTGTTTTAACGGACTCGGTAAAACAAGGGTTCAGGTTAGGGCAGATATTCAGTGGTTAACTCAGGGAGTTCCGCTGCAACTGCCGGATCCAGCTTTCACCATTATGACGATGCGAGTCAGATAGGTTGAGGCGCGACCCAAAGTCCCACAGACTTGAAGTGTCAGGGTCTTTGGGACCCTCGGTTCCAGGAGAAACACATAAAGATCAAGGAGATGTCAATATGGCTAGCGCTACAACATTGGATTCACATAATAACGGACGTCTATGTTCAATTTGGTTGGACAACTCGACAGTAGTAGCGCACATCGGGAACCAGGGCGGCACCCATTCATTTCCGTTATGCCAACTGATTTTCCAGTACGTCATGAATCATGCTCAACTTTCTATCCGTCATATACCGGGTCATCTGAACGTACTAGCAGACTCGCTCTCTCGGAAATGTCACCTTTTACAATTGCAGTGGACGCTCAACAAGCGAGTATTTGGGCAGATTTGCGACCAGAGGGATCGCCCCATGATAGATCTGTTTGCGACGCACCGGAACAATCAGTTACCGTGGTTCGTGTCGCCATGCCCAGACCATCGAGCGTACGATGTAGACCTGTCGATCTCATGGGGATGAATGATGGGATATGCGTATCCGCCAATTCCGACGATTCAGTAGATTAAGATCAAACAGTCTCGTTGTGAATCCTACTTGTTGCACCTCTGCCGTCAGAAACCTTGGATCAGTTTTCTCAGGTGTGTTATGGAACGTTCCCCGGAAGCTTCCTCCACGAAAGGACCTTTATCAGGGAAAGTTTTTGTTCTTCGCGTCCTTCTCCGCCCGTAGTGGCATTATGGAGTCGGTTAGACGTGAGGGAACCATTGCGGTTCCTATATTTTATGACTAACACAAGAACGATTAAAGTAATTCGGGTGAGGGGGGTTCGATATGACTTCGAATCCCCCCCCCCCCACACACACCGCCAATGTGTTTAGAGGCGATTACCGGGCAAAGACAGTTTTCTTCCTGCAAGCCTCGTATGAGTTTAATTACATACATGCATTTCATGACTTCTCGGTTGGCGGCTGGGTCGTGTTCTATGGCGACCTCATGGGCACATCCACTTTTTAGTTGGTTGGGTTCCTGTGGTTGTTCGTCTGTCATTTTCGAGCGCGCATAATTCATCATAAATAAATTGTTAGTCTTTGGTACCTCGGATATAGCCAAGCCAGTTAACTGGTATTCAGATGATTACATACGGGATTTCATTGCTCACGCGCATAATGAATTATTAGGCAGACGCATTATTGTATGTTATGGACCTTAGAAATTATGAATTATTTCGGGGGCGGTCCGTGTCGTGCCTGTTAATCATACCTTCTTCCATTTCTAGATCCAGGTTTCTATTAATGTCGATACCCAAACGAATACAACTTGTTTTACACTCTCGTATATTCGCACGTTTAATGTTTCATAGATATCTGATAGTACACGTCGGGGAGTGTTGTGACTGGAATTTATTGTACGCCTGAATAGGGTCGCCTGTGGGTTACCTCGGAAGTGTTTACTCTCCAGAGATCGTTCATTGTGGTTCTATTGGACATGTGTATGTTATTATATCACCGGTTTTCGACCTATTTGCGTATGCCGACTCCGGTATTCGTTATATAGCGGGCGATATTAATTACCGGAATCTTCGCTATAGCCTGAGCTTCTGAAGTGGCGTTAAGCACCATTTATTAATACCCGAGTGCCTGTTCGACGAATATTTATATTGTTTTTTGGTACCGCTTTCACTGATTCCAGAGTGCTTTCTTTTTGAAGATTCCTTCAAAATAAAAAAGGGGGGGGGATTTTTTTACTCCAACGGTTTGATAAGTATGTAACTATGAGTGAAGCTGTTTTGTCTGTAATTATATTCTGCATACAGCTGGAGTTTTATTGTATATAGCGTATGTTTGTGGGGGATATTCTCTCATTCTCAAATACGCCATCCTAATTTTTGGGGCTTGGTCCAGGCTAGCCTTAAATTGTGAACTCGTTACATCCAATAAGCATAGTCTTCATGCTAAGTACACGGTATTACTTGAACTGGGCTCACTTTGTATATGTCTTCTCTATTACTGTATAGAGAGACATACATGTAATTCCTAATAATTTTAATTTCCTTTCATCTTTGATTACAGGATTGGAACTGTTCATCTACAAAATATTATAAATTTAAAGTAATTTGTGAATTTTGAAGAATGTTGGCGCCAATTCCGGTCACTTCCTGACGGCTGCGCATGCGCGGAGAGTAAAGGTATGGGGAACCAGACAGGACTTTTAATTTTTGGTTATGCAAGCAAATTTTAGGGATTGGGGGAGGGGTTCAAAATCTGTGTTTGGCCCTTGATAACTTTGAGTTAAGCACCAGCTAGTCTGGGTCATTGGTAAGTATAAAAATATACAAATTACTTTTAAAATTTTCGAATTCAGATGTAATCTTTTCCTCACTTGAACCACGGGAAGTGAAGCAGTGAATGTTTGCTGTGGTAGACTAGCTGCGTTTTACTGGTGAAATCAGACCCAATCATCAATGCTTGCATTGGAAGTCCTCTAAAATGGGCTGCATGGGTATGAACGATTATCTAAATTTGACATCTCCACGTCGCCATCTGAATTAGCCATTTTACTGAAATACGACATTAAACACTAAGAAATAAATGTACGGAATTATTCGGCTTGATTAAACAGTTATCGTCCTTGATTAATTCAAAATGGCGGCGGTTTGAGACGAGCTGAATTTACCGATGCCATTCTAAAACTGCTTTTGCGCAGACAAATATCGTTAGTTATCGGACTACATTAAAACGTAGTTATGGGTCTTTATTGATAAAGGCGGTGGTTTTTGAGAAGCTGAATTTCGGACGCCATTTTGTAAATGTCATTTGCATACCAAGTCTTGATGCATTTACATTTGAAGGTAGTTATCAGGTGCTGATTACGTCAATGACGGCGTTTTGTGGAGCTGAATTTCAGGCGCTAATTAAGTTATCGGTCCTGATTCTCTTAAAATGGCAAATATTGTTGAGACGAGCTGAATTTCGGATGCCATTTGGAAACTTGTTTCACATGCAAGTAAAATATAACCTATCATTGTTTAAAACAGTTATCGGCCCTCGTTCATTTAAAATGAATGTTTTCGATGAAGGATAAATTTACGCCATTTTTAATGTCAATTTCGCAAGCAGATTTCATAATCTTAACTGAGTTACCTGCCTTGTTTATAAGTTATTGGCCCTGTTTAATTTAAAATGGCTATGGCAGGCTGAGTTTTTTCAGACGAGCTGAATTTGACTCAATTTGAATGATTTTCGCAGGTCGATCCAAGTCGTGAATTATCCGACTTGCTTAAAGCAGTGCTATCGGCCCCCGTTGACTCAAAACGACGGCGTTTTATTGAGGAGCTGAAGTTCAGACACTTGGAAAATACTCTCTTCACGGGCAAGGAAAATATTGACCGACAAAATTACAACTGAGTATTTTGCCCCTACTCATTGAAAATGACGGTAAAAATGGTAAAATAGTATAGACTTAGCTGGGCCATCCATTCTGAATCGAAATGGTTGCATTCCAAAGCGCGGTGGTCAACTAGAATAACTAAGCTTCATAATGTATACTTTTCCTGGAAGCTGTGGCATTTTCTTGAGAAAACATCACACAAAAATCTTATTCAAATACTCTAAATAACAGTTGATTGTTGAATGCGTCAATGTGGCCCCAATTCTCATTTTGAGGATAATTTTTCAGTTTTCGTGCATCGGTAGTCACAAAACTGTTACAGGAAATAAAGAATTACTTTCACATAATTTTATCGCTAGTGATGTACGAAAATTGATAATTTATCCCCAGAATGCGAATTTAGACTATTTTGACATCGTGTTCTCCAAGAAAGGCCACACTGGACTTACAACATTGTCAGTGGGGGCGGAGGGGGAGGTAAATGCGAAATATGCTTGGACGTGATAATGAGTTTGTGAATTGAAAAATATATTATTCGGGATAACAAACGAGACCTAAATGTTATCAGTTACCCAACATGTAAACCGAATTATCAGTGCTGATGATTCAAAATGACGACGGTTCTTGAGTAAAGCTGCATTTCGTACGCCATTTTGAAAATGTAATTTTCACACCCAGGTTTGAGGTGCAAAATAAGGGAAATAGGAATTTTTAATTCCCACCTCTGATATTCCCCTAATTAAAATTAAATATACACAAATTATACATCAAAATGAAGGTTGAGGTATACAGAACACGGAACATATGTAATCAACTCTGTTGACAGCGGCACCAGTCGTTCCTTGAAGTCTGCTATCGTATTCGTACCATAAATGACAAAATATTTCAGGCAAACAACTCGTGGCCAAATGTACTTGGATTTCAAAGAACAAAGCAAGGGAATCACAATTCTTCAAAAAGCGACATTGTTGCGTAGAGGTAAATTCCAAAACTATCGACTTTGTTTACATTGTTCCATCATTTTGATTTCCGGTCAAAGTCATCCGATGGAAAGGCATCAATATGCAATGCCAGGTAAATAGTTTATGCTATGCAAGGTATGACACCTGGTGGAATTTTCTAGAATTTCGATTTCATTTTATGGTGGAAATTCGTGGTATCGAGTGATTTGCGGATGTCTGCCGAACATGAAATACGTCTTCAATAAAAAAATGCTGACAGTGTTGTCCTTTTCCCAAATGCAGTCCTATCGCTGCATCCCAAATTGCGTTGAATGCCAATCTTTGTTCTTAGATATGTGAAGTACATTTGTCCACAAGTTTTCCAGAAATATTATTTTATCGGTTCTGGTACGAATTCGGTAGCAGACTTCCAGGAACCAGCGGTGCTTGCTGTTGGCTCTGAGTTGATTAAATATATTTATCGTGTTCATTACCTCCGAACCTTCGTTTTGATGTATACTTTGTGTATATTTAATTTGAATTTATGGAATATCAGAGGTGGGAATTTAAAAAAACCCAAATTTCTCTTTATGTAGAACCTTAATAGCGTCAGGATTTACCCAACTTGGATTTAACGACCCTTAGTAATAAAATGTTGGCAGTTTGAATTTCGAAAGACATTTATAAAATGTATTTTCAACGGCAGATATCTTTTCCCATTTGAACCCAGGAAGGGAATCTGAAGATTTGCTGTGGAAGACGGGACTATTACTGGTTAATCGGACCTAGCCAACAATGAATGCGGTGGAAGTCCTCTAAAATGGGTAGCACGGGGATAAACTATTTACTAAACTTGACATATCCGTATTGCCGCCTGAATCAGCGTTTGCAGAAATAAAACCATTAACACAAAAATAAGACTTTACGGAACTTTACACACTGGAACTACGTATGTTGTGCATGCAGACGAATACTGGAAGTGTCGTCTGCTTTTCGTGTTTGTACCAAGATCGATTCTCAAATAGTATCCCTTTTAATAGAACTGTCAGAGTTCTGGAGAAAACAAAATTATCATGTTTTTTATTGCAGATATGAAATCCCAGACTAAGGAAATACCTGAAAATGTATGAAGTGTTCAAATTGGGAGATTTACCAGAGAAAATAATCTTATGGAAGCTGATTTCAAACGCCATTTTGAAAATAAATCCACAATTGCAGGCAAAATCACATGTTGAGTTTCATTAAAACAGGCAAGTTTAATAGTATAAACCGTGTAAACCAACTTGATTCATGTAAAATGGCGCTATTACAAACTAAATACTACAGGTGACGTGTATGAGAATCTATTTTTCGGAAACATCAGCTTTTAAAAATATCAATAAGCATCTCTAAAGGCAGTTGATTGTCGAACTATTCAAGATGGTGGAATTCCCTCCAGCTAAAAAAAATCTCTGTAGCTAAATGCGAACAGCATTTTGGAAAATCATACTCACGGGCAATACCAAACCAATTCAATGAATTGTCCAAATTGTTTCAATAAAAATAGCATTTCCTCACTTAAAGCTCGTGGAAATGATTATGACGCCATTTTGAAAATATTTCCAAAGGTCGATGTGTAGGAAGTAAATCGGAGTTATCGGTCTTTAATTCGGCCCTCATTCATTCAGAATGGCGGTTTTCGAGGCAGCCAAATTTAGGACGCCATTTTGAAAAAACAATATTGGCAGGCACATTTTATAATCTTAACGGAATTACCTGACTTGAATAAAACGAATTTGCCCTCCTTTATTCAAAAATGCGATGGTTTGAGCCGAGCTGAATTGCTGAAGCCATTTTAAAGATGTTCTGCTCACAGGCAAGAACATGGCAAAATATCGGTAGTGTTTCCGACTTAATTATAAGGGATTTACTGGCTCTAATTCAAAATGGCGTCAGTTTTTCAGACGAGCTGAATTTCCGACTCCAATTTGAATGTCCTTCCTGCAGGGAGATTCAATATCAAAATGAAGGATGGAATGTATTGAAGACGGAAAGTATATACAATCAACTCCAGTAGAATTTGACAGTAGGCACCAATGTCTCCTGGACTTGAAGTCTGCTACCGTATTTTTACCAGAACTGATAATGAAATATTTCAGAACTCGTGGCCAAGTGTACTTTAGATTACGAAGAAAAAGCTAGGCATTCAAAACTCTTCACGATGTAGCAACAGGACCCTATTTGGAGAAAGACCAACAATCTGCATTTTTTGGAAGGAATCCATGGCTGATGCGCATGTGTCACGTGATGCCACAAATTTTAATCTAACAAAAAATTGGTGATTCTGGAAATTTCAAACTGGTGTCATTTCAGCTAAGTAATGACAACTTTGCAGTCTCCAATTAAGTCAAAAGTATAAAGGCGGTCTGTCTTATTTGATTTTAGACAGCATTGTGTATCGATGCTGTTTCAGCTCCGGTGATCCTCAGAAACGGAAACAGAAAACAAAAACAAATCAGTGTCAAAGAATTTACCCACAAGCAGTTCTGTCGCTGTGTTTTGAGGAATTGATTTTCTAGCTTTGTTCGACATTTGAAGTACTTCTAGCGACGAGTTGTTCTCGTGAAACATTTTTTTGTTCTGGTACGAATGCAGTAAAAACTCCCAGGAACCATTGGTGCCGGCAGTCACCACGGTGAGTTGATGTATTTGCCGTGTTCGATACATCATAAGCTTCATTTTGCTGCATAGTTTGTATATTAATATTAATATCAGACTTGGGAATGTTTCTTCCTTGACACCTCAGCCGAATGACCCGACTTGATTACAACGGCGTATTCGGCCTTGACTTAGTTAAAATAGCTTTTGTTTTTGAGCCGATCTGAATTATAGAAGCCTTCACGAAACTTTTTTCACAAGGAGGTAAAATATTTTCGAAGTTACTCAACGTGATTAAAACTAAGTTATCAGCCCTATTCAGAATGGCAGTCCAGCTGAATTTCGACGCAGTTTAGAAAACGTCCGTTTCACAAGCTGGTAAATATTACCCGACTTCATTAAAACAGTTATTGGCCCTCAGTAATTAAATGTCGGAGTTTTTCGAAAGCCATTTTGAATATGCTCTGTTCACACACTAGTAAAATACTAGCCCCGTTATCAGATTTGATTACAAGGCTATTATCCATTATCCACACTGGTTAATTCAAAATGGCGACAGTTTTTGAAACCAGTTAACTTTTGGACGCAAGATGAAAATGTCATTTTAGCAGGCCGGTTTTATGTCTTGCAGGAAATACCCGACTTGATTTAAAAGGAATTAACGACCTGGGAAATTCACACTGGCGGCGTTTTTTTCAGTTGGGCTAAATTCCGGACTCCGTCTTTAAAAGCCAGGTAAATTAGCCAGGTATTAGCAGAGTTATCCAGCTTGCCTAAAACGGAATTATTCTCCAAGGTTAGTTCAGAATAGTGGCGTTTTTCTGAGGCAATCTAAATCTCTGACGTCATTTTGAAAATATCATTTTCGCACGTATATTTTAGTAATCAGGGAGTTGCCCGACAAAACAAAAAAACGGAGTTATCGGCCCTGGAAAATTAAAATCTGCGGCGTCTTTTAGCCGCGCTGAATTTCTGACCACACTTTGAAAAAGAATACTGTAACAAGTAGGCAAAATAATAGTAGTTATCCGACATAATTAAAACTGAATTATCGGTCCCGAAGAAATAAAAATGGCGGAGGTTTTTCAGACAAGCTGAACTTTGGACGCATTTTGCAATGTCATTTTGCCTGGCATATTTACAAGTTTGAGTCATTCGACTTCATTAAAACGGGGTTATCGGCATCGTTATTTAAAATGGCAATGTTTTTTTCGAAAAGCTGAATTTTGGAAATGTTATATTTTTATACTGCACCAATGACCCAGACTTAGCTGGTGCTAACTCTTAAAATTCTAGGGTCAAACACAAATTTTGTCCCCCAATCCCCCAAATTTGCATCAAAATCCAAAAAATATGTCCTCTGTGGTCCTCCGTACTTTTATCCACTGAGCATGCTCAATGTCAAGGAAGTCAGAATTTGGAGACAAAATCCTCATTTTTTGTTTGGCCCTAAAATCACTAACATCTCACTGATATTTGTGCTTATAAATCTAAAACGATGCCAGACACAAAATCATGAAAGAAATGGTGGATCTAAGCATGAAATAAGAGGAGAGGAAGAATCAGTGGAAGGATGTGTTCAGGTCTGTAACTTATAATTTTTATGCAAAATTATTTCATGATCCGTAATTTCGGGGCATAGTCCTGATGTTTACATTCTTATGAAATTTCCACGGTTTGTTCAGTGTTTCCTCTCTCCCTTTCCTTTATATTCCCCTTGCTATTCTCCCATGCTTTTTGCATAATTTTTCTAATTTCTTCTTACTGAAATTTCTTGGTAGTTTTTAGCTTGGTAACAGAATGTTTATTCTGGTTTTCCCCATGGTTACGTCCTCACCCTAGGGGTGGTTAGGCGTTCGGTCATGCATCTATCATCCGATGTACTGCAGTTTCTTCTCTGGAAGCTGCAATTTTACATCGGATAGTGTTTAAAATTGGTTACTGATTTTGGGCCATATTTCAGCGCCTGGAGTCTTGTTTCCCGTTTTTAATCACTTTTGTTTACGTTGACAAGTTACTTCTAACAGTGATTACTTGTCTTCGATATAGTTCTGTTCACAACCAGATGCATTAATATTATCCGTAAGTGTAGCATTATTTTTTAGATACGTTTTAAAAATTTTGTCCACACTTAGGCTTTTTTGGGATCCATTTGGGCTCATCGTTCCCATTGGGAACTTGGGCTCAGCTTGAATTTTTTTTCGAGAAAATTTTTCTTTTGAATTATTTTTCGAAATGTTTGTAATGGATTATATTTATCTTTGTTTTCAAGGGTTAGTGAGAGTACGATGACTGTTTAATATTTTTTCAGAATTGAAGAATATTTTCTGATTGTGATCGAGGAAGTCTTCCTCTGATTCTCGTGTTCATTGTATTCTCTAGTAAGTGTACTCGCACTAATTCTTGCTCAGTGTATGCCAGTTCGGATGACAAACGTTGGAGACGTGTGTCACGGTATGTTAGTGGTGAGAGGTCCAGGTCGGTCCTCTTGCCACAGGGTCACTCTAGTTGTTTGTCTCTTGTTCAGAGGAACAAGAACAGGGTGATGTTTTCGTGATGTCTTCAAAAGTGTGCTTCCGTCGTCGCAATGAAGAGCTAGCGGCATAGTGCTCAACGAAACGCTGCAAGTGCCTAAGCGATACCCACGTAGGATCGACGGGCACTTGTCGCCCGCTAGCTCCCCCGCTGAAGCAATCATTCACGAAATGGTTGTGACGCCGGTTTCGTCCGTTACGGTCCAGGAGAGAAGGGGTGTTGCGAGCACTATAATCTCGGATCACGCACACCCGGCGACGACGGATCAGAGGATGGAACGGGGAAGCCAGTCAGTCCGGTAGCTAGCTCGTCCAGGTCCACCCGGACCGCGAGCGAGAGGCCCTCTCTTGCAACATCTGGGCTCAGATGTTGTACGTTCGTTTGTCAGTCGGAGCCTACGTCCACTCCCGTTCGGGACGCTCCGTCGCATAGACAGTCCGGCGCGGCTTGTCTAATGGCTTCCTCTTCCACACGTCAGCACCTTGGCAACGTGACCGCAGATATCCAGCCTGCTTCGCTGTCCAGGGATTCCACGTCGACCAGGTCACGCCATCCGCTAGCCAAGGACACGAGGCCTTTCCAGTCGGGACGTTCGCATAAGTATGCGGGAATTAACGTCCCAGGAGCTTTCAGCGGCTAATTTATGTAAGACCGCTGCTTCACAGGCCTCCGTGACGGACTTGTTATCGCTGATAGCGCAATTCATCGCAGCATCCCAGCGCTGTCAGGAACTTTTCAGAACAGGATCTGTCTGAGGAAGCTGGGTCGGTTCGCTCCCCTGCAGAGCAGTAAGGGACGATCGAGATTCTTGTGGTCTAGTTGGATGGTGAAAGGGAACGGCGGAGCTGGAATTTTCCCTTTCCGAACATAAGGTGGCCGTAGATTTCATCCGGCAACACCTTCCAGAAGTTGTTCCTCTCGGACCAAGGTGCTGCGTTACCTGCTAAGAGACCGTTAGCGTCACTGGACACAGAATTTTTCGGCCGGAATAGAGACAATGCGCCTGAGTTTCCGACCCAGTCCAGAAATGTCACGCGGACATGTGATCTTATTGACGCTATATTCAAGCTAGCCTCTAAGACTGGCAAATCCGGTTTCTTATCGTCGCTTGCTCTACAGCTGTCTTTCAGCTATTATAGAAATAGAATTGAGACGGCAGGACAGGGCATGCCGAGAGTTCCTCTGCGTTTAGATGGCCAGACAGATGACTTGAAGATGTCGTTGCCGGCATCTGTCGTTTCTTTCCAGTACGCTGGAGACAATCTTGTCTAACAATCAGTTTAGACGCATTATCTTACGCAGATCACCTTACCAGAGCGTTATCACAACGTCTCGATGGAAAAGAATTCCAGGATGTTCAAACTTCCTTGAGTTCATTCGAGGGCCATAGCATATTCCACGTATAACTCCGCCCTTTCAGTGGCAATCTGGAGTTACTTGGACGTGATGCTGCCCTGGCTGCACCCACAAGAGTGGATAGTAAGGTGAAAATACTATTCTAGTCGCTCCCGTCTCCGGAGAGCTTCTCTTTGACGGTAAGCCTTCTGTAATCTATGAACAGACTACTAGAAAAGCTTCGGACTCCCTGACTTTTAAATCCGCTTCGCGAAAGTCGGACTCAGCAGAGGGGAGTAAGGCAGGCACTTCTGGGCTGAGTACGTCCAAGGGAAGTTCCTATAGAGGATCTAAGAAAGCCTCTACGTCTTACTCCAGAGACCGTTAGAATAGCGACCCAGATAGGGGTCGTATGCTGGCAGAGACAATCGGTCAGACGCCCCTAGGTCGACTGGGCGGGGTGCGTGTCGCGGAGGACGTAGTTTCTCTACCCGCAAGCCTCGCGGGTCCAGGAGGTGATGGTCTAAACCTCTATTGCATTCCAGTGGACGGAAGGCTGTCGAGTTGGTTGTCAATTACGGACGAACCATGGGTATAGAGGGTTATTTCCGAAGGTCTAAAACGATCTTTCTAGGAAAACTTGGTTATCTCGACCTCGACGTTGGACTCGGCTTTCGTCAAACCTTCAGAAGAGAGATTTGCTTCAATCAGAAGTCCAATCTCTTCTGGAGAAGAACGCAATAGAGGTCGTAGAAAACCAGGAATTTCCAGGTTTCTACAGTCACCTGTGCCTGGTTCCAAAACCAGATGGCTCGTTTCGTCCAGTCTTAGTTCTGAGCTGGATAAACAAGCTGATCGTGGCTCCAACATTTTATATGGGGACCATCCGATCGGTCAGAGCGAGCATTCAAGTGAACGATTATGCTGCGTGCAAAGATCTCTATGATGCGTACTTTTACGTCATAGTACATGCGGCGTTCAGAAAGTATGTTCTCTGCGTTGTCCTAGGAGTCCTTTTTCAGTTCCGAGCTATGTGCTTCGGTCTGAATCGAGCGATCTGGGCTTTCATTCGAATAATGAACTCGTTAATGACACATTTCCGAGCTCATTCGTCTGCGGTAACGGAGGCCTACCTGGACGACTTTCTTCAGAGGTACGGCAACGAGTTAACGCTTCAGAACGATGTTCAGAGTCTGCTTCAACTGCTCCGACGTCTCGGTTTCAGAGTAAACGAAAAGTTTGATCTGATGCCGTCCAAGTCATTCACCCACCGGGGAATGAGAAGCACAACAATCTCGTTCGTCTGCCGTTAACCAGAGCGAAATTAATCAGTTACGCTCGCTTTTGTCTTCACTCAGAAGTAGTTACAGGCGATTGATAGGTTTGTGCGGAGCCGCCGCGGATCTTATTCCGATGGGGTGGCTACGCACTCGGCCACTCCAAATATGTTTGACTCAGAATTGGAGTGTGAAGATTCATTCGCTCGAAACGAACATCGTCTTGTCGGATCAAGTGAAACAAGAGATTCGGACTTGGGCAGATATTCAGTGGTTAACTCAGGAAGTTCCACTGCAATTGCCGGATCCGAGTTTTACGATTATGACTGATTCCAGTCAAAC
Source organism: Pictodentalium vernedei (assembly GCA_031216915.1). NCBI lineage: Eukaryota > Metazoa > Mollusca > Scaphopoda > Dentaliida > Dentaliidae > Pictodentalium > Pictodentalium vernedei. Next base: position 93,700,726 of record CM062291.1, on the reverse strand, counting down.
AGGTTGGGGCGCAACATTGAGCCCCACAGATTCGAGGTGCCAGGGTCTTGAAGATCCACAGTTCCTAAACAAGCACATAAACATCAAAGAGATGTCAATTTGGCTTGCGCTACGTCACTGGATGAATATTATTCGGAATTCACATGTTCAAATTCTGTCCGACAATTCGACAGTAGTAGCGTATATTCGGAGCCAGGGAGGCACTCATTCCATTCCGTTGTTCACCTTAACGGAATAAATCCTTCTGTTTGTCCTAGAGCATAAAGTTCTGTCGGTCCGTTATATTCCGGGTCGTATAAACGTTCTAGCAGACTCCCTTTCTCGGAAAGGTCGTATGTTGCCGTCAGATTGGACTCTCAACAAACGTGTATTCAATCAGATTTACTACCAATAGGAGCGGCCTTTGATAGACTTATTTGCGACGCATCTCAAGTCAGTTGCAGACGTATGAGTCGCCATGCCCAGATCCTCGAGCGTTTGCAGTAGACGTCCTCTCGATCTCTTGTCGGAATGATAGAATACGCGTATCCTCCAGCTCCATTGATTCAGCAGGTATTGCTAAAATAAGCAATCTCACTGCAAGATTCTGTTGGTAGCATCTGTCACCCCAGAGACATGGATAAATCTACTCGGGTGTCTGTTGTGGGACATACCGCGGAAGCTTCCTCCACAGGAGGATCTTTCGCAGGGGAAATCGCGCACACTGCATCACAACCCGCAAGGTCTCAACCTTCACGTATTTCCGTTGTGCGGTCCTTCTTGCACGGCAAGCATTTACAGGACGAGCAGTGGACGCAATTTCTGACTGTAGGTGACCTCCTCTAAGCTAAATTATGCTGCTAAGTGGAAGGTTTTCTCACGGTGGTGTAGGGATCATTCTGTTATTTATGATCCCCACATTCCAGACATTACTAATTTTCTGGTCTACTTGTTTGACGAGATCAAACTGCAGCCAGTTGCTATTAAGGGTTATAGGTCTATGCTATCTGATACCTATGCACATCATGGTAGCTTGCATATTGGATCTAATGTCTCTAAATTAGTGAAAAACTTTTCGATAAACAGACTTAGAACCCTTAGATTAATTCCTAAGCGGAATTTAGCTTGGGTTCTTCTAAAACTAAAAGAAGCGCCATTTGAGCCTCTTGATGCGGTGGACTTCAAATTCCTATCTTATAAGACAGCTTTTCTCTTAGTCTTCTCTTCTGCTGGAAGAGTTAGTGAGCTTCATGCACCATCTGTTGATGATTCTCACTATCGTAGTGTTGGTAATACTATTACTTTGACTACTAATGTTGGATTTCTGGTTAAGAATCTGGTTCGGATAAGTATCCTGAACCTATTGTAATTAAGGCTCTTCCGTCTTCAGACGGTCACAGGCCTTTGTTCCGTCCAGTTAGAGCTATACGTATTTACAAACGTAGATCTGAGTTTATCAGAAAGGGACGTAAACGTTTCTTCGTCTCTGCTGCCTAATAGAAGGGACATTACGGTCCATTCTATTGCAAGATTGATTCAATTAACTATCGGTACTGCTTCTGAAAAATTATCTCCTATTCAGCAGTCTGTGCTTAAGATTTCGGCGCATGAAGTTAGAGCGCCGTCTACATCTTGTGCTAATGCTAATAGTGTTGCTATTACCGATTTGATGAAGGCTGCATATTGGTCTCAGCCTTCGACATTCACGAGTTTTTATCTTGGTAATATTGAGTCCATTTCTGGCGACCTGCGTTGTTTAGGTCCGTTATCTGTTGCTCAGAATGTCATCCACTAAACAGTTGCAACTATAGTTATGCAGACTTTCTGTTCCGGCAGTGACTCTGTCCTGCTGCTCTCTTCGCTCTGGGGTATTTAATCCAGCGCAAGGGGAAGGGGGGGGGGGTTGGTGGTGTTCCCTTATATCGCCTGCTTTATAGTGAAAAGCAAGGGAATACCTCCTCTGGAGTCAATAATTCCGAGTCGGTGCTGGGATGGTTTTAAAGTGTAAAGCTAATGTTTATCTCATGAAATATTTTTAAAGTGTAGCTCGGTGTGAAGCATTTGTATATGTCACGTGTCATACGAGCGTTAATATACAATCCTCGGACACTTTTGAATGACTATAAAGCAGGGCTTGCCTTGAGTCGGGGCTGATCAGCCCAGGCCCCGAGGAGCACTTGCTGGGGGCTTTTTTTCAAGCCCCGACATTTTCCACAAAAAAGCACGAACAGTAATGGACAAAATGGAAAAGCAGCCCCGAAAAGGCCCCGACCTCAATATGTGGGGCACTTTTTTTAGGCCCTGATCATTTTACTCAAGGAGAGCCCTGTAAAGAGTCTCATTCTCTGGACTATCTTTATTTATCGGCTTTCCTTTAAAAAGATTAGTATAATTGGTTAAACTGGATGTTAATAGAGATCATTGATGTTATTGTGCTCAATTACGGAATGGCATTGTCTTTCTTTTTGGTATAAACAATAGTTAATAGTAATGACTCATTTCCGAGCTCATTCGTCTGTGGTAACGTCGGCCTACCTGGACTATATTCTTCGGAGGTACGGCAACGAGTTACCGCTTCAGAACGATGTGCAGAATCTGCTTTTGCTCCGGCTTCTCGGTTTCATAGTAAAGGTAGGAAAGTCGGATCTGATGCCGTCCAAGTCGTCCACCCACCTGGGGATGAGCTTCAAGACGCACAATCTCGTTAGTCTGCCGTTAATCTGAGCGAAGTTAGTCAGTTACGCTAGCTATTGTCTTCTCTCAAACAGGGTTTCAGTGAGAGAATTCATGTGACGGATAGGTTTGTGCGTAACGGCCGCGGATCTCATTCCAACGGGGCGGCTACGCACTCGTCCACTCCAAATCCTGACTCAGATTTGGAGGGTGAAGATTCTTTCGCTCGATACGGACATCCTCTTGTCAAATCAAGTGAAACAAGAGATTGACTTCGGCAGACATTCAGTGATTAACTCGGAGTTCCACTGCAACTGCCGGATCCGAGTTTTACAGTTATGACGGATGCCAGTCAGTAGGTTGGGACGCAACATTGAGCCCAACGAATTGAAGTGCCAGGGTCTTTGGGATCCTCTGTTCCTTATCAAGTACATAAACATCAAGTATTGATGTCTATTTGACTTGCGCTACGTCATTAGATGGACGTTTTTCAGAATGCACGTGCAATTCTTTCCGAAAATACGACGGTGGTAGCGTATATTCGGAATCAGGGAGGCGCTCATTCCACTCCGTTGTTCTAGCTAACTGAAAGAATCCTGTTCTAGAACATTAGGTTCTTCTATCGGTTCGTCATATTCCGGGTTGTCTGAACGTATAAAGGACCCCCTTTCACGGAGGGTTCGCTTGTTGCCGTCAGAATAGATTCTCAACAAACGAGTATTCAGATTTGCTACCAATGGGAGCAGCCAGGATGGTCTTTTTGCGACGCATCTCAACAATTAGATAAAGATGTATGTGTCACTATGTCCGGATCCTCAGGCGTTTGCGGTAGTCGCTATATCGATCTTGAGACGGAATGAGAGGATATGTGTATCCTCCAGCGCCGCTGATTCAGCAGACGTTGCTCAAGATTGATCAATTTCAATGCAATTCTGTGGTACCATCTCTGTCCCCAGAGACCGTGGATTATTCTTCTCAGGTGTCTGTTGTGGGACATGCTGTGGGAGCTTACTCCACATTTTGGTCCATTCTATTGTTAGATGGATTCAATTATCCGTACTGCTGATCTATATCTACTCAGCAGTCTGTGCTTAGATTTCACCTCATGAAGTAAGGGCTCCATCTACTTCTTCGGTTTTCGCTAATAGTGTTATTGCTGATCTGATGATGGCTGCATATTGTTTTCAGCCTTCCACTTCACAAGTTTTTTATACTAAGAAATATTGAGTCCATTTCTGGAAGATCTGCAGTGTTTAGGTCCGTTATCTGTTGCTCAGTATGTCATCCACTAAACAGTTGCAGCTATGGTTATGCAGGTTTTCTGTTCCGGCAGGGACTCTCCTGCTGCCCTCTTTGCTCTGGGATATTTGACCCAGGGCAAGGGAAAGGGGGGAAGGGGGCGGGTCACCCTTAGGTCACCTGCTTTCTCGTGTAAAGCAAAGGAATACCTCCTCTGGAGTCAATAATTCCGAGTCGGCACCGGGATAGTTTTATAGTGTTAAGCTAATGTTTACTCATTCATGTAATATTTTTAAAGTGTAGCTTGGTGTGAAACATTTATATATGTCTCTTTTCACACGGGCGTTAATATACAATCTTCGGACCCTGTTAATGAGTATAAGAGTCTCATTTCTTTGGACTTTATTTATTGGCTTTCCTTTAAAAATAATTAGCATAACGTGTTATACTGGATGTTAATAGAAATCATTGAGCTTATTGTGCTCAATTACAGAATGGTGTTTTTCTTTTTGATACAAATAAGATACATGTAAAGCCTATTTTCATTTTCTCCTAGGGGATAATTTGGTTATATGTAGTTGAGCCTATTGGATTTTCCTTTATGTCCTAGGCCCTACAACCTTTTTAGTATTCAGCTAAGTCTGGGTCATTGGTACAGTATTAAAAAATTTCAAAAATTTATAGTAATTTATAGATTTTTTATACTTACCAATGGCCCAGACGGGGATGGTCCTCCCACGAGTTGGGAACTCATACCTCCCCGCTGAGTACATAACTCCTACCAGGCATTGGTTGTAAGGATGATTTTTGGCGGCAATTCCGAGACCTCCTTGACACTGCGCATGCGCAGTGGAGTAAAAGTATGGAGGACCATATAGGACATGTAATTGTCGGTTTTTGATGCAAATTTGGGGGATTTGGGGGTAAAATTTGCGTTTGGCCCTAAATAAGTTAGCACCATCTAAGTCTGGGTCATTGGTAAGTATAAAAAAATATATAAATTACAAAAATTTTTTAACTTTTTTTCAAAATGAATGGCAGTATTGGAAAACAGCTGAGCATATCTTTGAATTGAAGTGGACGTCGGTTTTGAAAATGAAGGGGAATAACTTTTAATGCTCCACAAAGACAGTCTTTGCAAAATGACTGTCAGAATTGAAGAATCACTGAACTAAATATTTGAATTAGTTACCTGTCTTGAAATGTTGCACTCTATAAATCGGCAGCCTTTGGAAAATATATTGTTTCAAAACACTTTTGAAACATTCTATTGACAACTTGCATTATTGTTGGATATTCCAGATAAATAAAGAGGGTGATTTGATGACTTTTGGACCTGAAAAGTACAATTGACTTTTGGTGTGTTGATATTGGGAATTCCCCGAAAATGTGCATGTAACTGGTACTTCCCTTCCTGTCAGATTTTCTCATTTCGTGTATGACCTCCCGTTTTTGCGTCAGAAAAAAGTTGTCTGAAGTTCTATACTTAACAGATATTTGAATGCCAAAATTAAAGGGATGCGATCATATTTTTTTCCAACCGTACGTCATAATGGTCGCCTATGGGAAAATATTTAGTTCCATATTACCTTAAACCTGACGCCAGTTTCAAATAGAGCCGCCAATTTGACTGTACCAAGTTGGATAACTCACTATTTTGCGCATTTGTTCACAATAGAGCCATTATATTTGACTGCACATTGCAGATTCTATGTCGAGAATATTTCAGATTGTCAGAAAGAAAACTATAGTTCCCTTTATCATGAGCATTTATTTCCTTTGAATCAACAAAAGAAATGTCTCTCAAGCGAGACTTGATTTCATCGAACCTCAAATGACTTTACCAATATTATATTGGGCATTTTAACAAAATTGTGAATGGAGACCCAACACGACCGTAGTTACGACTGTTCAACAAATTAATAGCTTGACCGTAGCTCGGCATCTCGTGCAGAATTCTAAAACTGACTTCACTCAAAATCTTACATCAAGACGTTCAGCAGTTTTTAGACTTGTATATATTGCGACAAAATAACCACGCACAGAATCTCTGTATGCCGCTCCCCACACTTCAGTCAAGAATATTCATAACAAACTACAATCTGGAAAATATATATATTTACACAACAACCAATGGCCCAGACTTAGCTGGTGCTAACTCAAAAATATCCACCTCCAAACACAAATTTTGCCCCCAAATCCGCAAAATGTGCATGTAAAACCGAAAATTTAACGTGCTATGTGGTTCTCCATACATTTGACATCGGCGCAGTGTCCAGGAAGCACCGAAATTGTCGCCAAATATTATTCCTTGTTTGGCCCTCTGACAGATTACAACAAACTGACTTCTGTGCTTTTAAATCTGTTTTAATGATGCCAGACACTGATCAATGATTATGGTGGATCAAAGGACAGAATAGAATGATGGAAGGAAGAAACGGTGGTTTTCAATGTTCAGGGCTGTAACTTTATACTTTTTTGACGAAATTATTTCATGTTTTCCATTTTAGGGATATGGCCTGATATTATCATTCTTGCTAATGATTTTGCCACTGTTTAAGTGTTCCTTCCCTATCCTTCCTTGAAGCCCCCTGTTAAACTCCCATGCTTTTTGGCTTTTTTTAATTTTTTTTTGTTGTAAATTTCTTGGGAGTTTAAAGTTTTTCACAGAATGTTTATTCTGTTTGCCCCCATGGTTACGTCCACACCCTAGGGGTGTTTAGGCGTTTTTGGTCATGCATCATCCATCCGATGTATCGTATTTTCTTCAAATGAAGATCTTGCTTTGCATCGGATAGTTTAAAATCAGTTACTGACTTCGGGCCAGGTTATTTAGTGCCTGGAGTCTTGTTTCCGGTTTTCATGTAACGTTATTTACATTAACACTTTGGAAGTAAGCAGCACTTGGTTACTGTGGTAAACCAGTTCCGCTTTACTAGTAAAATAGGACCCAGTCACCAATGCTTGGGGTGAAAGTCCTCTAAATTGGGCAACATGTTGATTAATGATTGACTTAGCTTGACTTCATCTCCATGTTGTGTCACGATTAGCCATGGTGCATAAATATGTGACGTTAACCACCAACAAACAAACATTAACACTTTCCTTATTCATGTAATTTTCTATGAATTAATCATGTTAGGACAATAAGATACATTTTATATTCCTGTAGCGTAGCTTTAATTTTTTGAAGAGAAAAAAATGTCCACACTTAGGCTCTATCGGGATCCATTTGGGCTCATTGTTCCCTTGGGGAACTTGGGCTCAGGTCAAACAATTTTGGAAAATTTTATTAAAATCTTTTTCGAATCATTATTTTGATTAATATACTAAAAGTTTTCTAAACGCCACATATTTGACACATTATGAAATTTTCTTGCGACACATTTGAGATTTTTTTGTGGATATGATTGAGGAATGTATTGATGGTCCCCAGTGTTTACATTAGCTCTTGACAGGCGGACTTTTCGTGATTCATGGAAAGCATGTACCCCTTGATTTTCATGTCGTCGTGAATTGTCTACATGTACATGACATGTGTAGAGTATTCAATCTTCATTTCAACACAAACCATTATGATTAAATATGGCAAATGTAAGAAGACATTTCTCTGAAGCAGAAATGTGGTGGGCTGTAGGGATGGTGGAACAAGGGGCTACCCATCGTCAGGTTGGGGAAGCCCTTAGTATGCACCTTACGGTGATCACCAGAGCCTGGGCAAGATTGCTATAGTATGGCACACAGTCAGACGACATGGTGGTGGCAGAGACAGTGCAATATCTGCAGTAGGGTTTTTGATCATTCAGGCCCATAGGAACCGATTTGCCACAACAACCCAGCTTTGCAGTGACCTTCAGAATGCATCTGGGATGAATGTTTCGACGCAGACTATCCGGGCAAGGTTGCACGAAGGTGGTCTCTGACCGAGAAGATCATGTATTCATTCATCTGTCCCAGAACCACCGCCAAGCACGATATGAATGGGCCATGGATAACGTTGGATGGACCAGAGAAGATTGACGACCTGTCCCTTTTACAGACGAGTCAAGGTACTGACCAAGCAGATAGGCGTTCTAGGGTATGGAGAAGACCAGGAGAGCGATTCAATGCAGCCAACATTGCTGAGCATGACCGCTATGGGGCAGGGTCAATAATGGTCTGTGGTGGCATCAGCTGGGATGGACGTCGAGAGCTGTGTCCTTGATCGTGGTACATTGACTGGGCAGTGGTATATTGATGAGATCCTGGATGCCCACGCCAGATTGTATGCAGGTGCAGTGGGTGATAGATTCATTCTAATGCCCATCATGTTGCCCATGCTGTCCGGGAGTACCGGCAGATGGAGGGGCTTGAGCGTAAGGACTGGCCAGCAAGATCCCCTGACCTCAATCCAATCGAACATGTCTGGAATGAGTAGCAGCTTGCAATTTCAGTCCATCCAGTCCAACCAAGAAGTATCCAGGAGCTTGGTGCCATGTTGGTCCAAGAATGGAACATCCCACAAAGGACCACCTGGAACCTGATTGGGAACATAAGGCATTGTCAAGCTGTAATTAACAATAATGGGTCTCCTACTCGATATTGAAGCCATACCAGTTCGCTCAGTCAACATTTTGGCAAATTTGAAAAATTAACTTTTACCAATAATATCCCTTTTCCATGGTTATCGTATTCAAAAGCTAAAAAATGTCAAACACAAATAAAATCTTAATTTCTGTGCTTAAATAATTGGATATAATTAAATATAAAATATATACACTTTTCATAACAATATTTCAAAACGTAAAACAGGTAGTTGGATATACTTGGTGCTTAGCAAACTTTTAGTATATTTACCTTTTTCAGGCATTTATTGGGAGTTAATGCGAGTACTGTTGAGTTTTATTTCTTTTCAAAATGAAAGCTGTTTGCTCACATTGTAACTCGAGGAAGTCTTCCTCAGATTCACAAGATTTTTGTTTTAGTTGTAGTTGGTGTAATCGCACTAACTTCTGTGCAACTTGTGTCAATTGGGATGACAAACGTTGGAGACGTGTGTCACGGTACGTTGTTAGCGGCGAAAGGACAATGCCGACCCTCTCGCCAGAGTCACTCTAGTTTTTCAGTTGCTGTTTCAGAGGAACAAGAACATGGTGATGGTTTAGTGACGCCGTCAGAAAGTGTGCATCAGGCATCGCGATTTGTCAGTCAGAGCTAGTGGCAAAAGTGCTCTTAAATATTAGACAGGGCAATAAACTACGCGCCGGAGGTTTCAGACCCCTGTCGCCAGCTAGCTCGACCGGTGAAGCGGTGGGCACCGCGACACCGGGCGTGTCTGTTGCGGTCGAGGAGAGGAAAAGGGGTAGAGCGAGCACTATAATATATAAACAGGCTCACCCTCCGACGACGGAAAGGAAGAAGCCAGCAAGTTCGACAGTAAGCTCGGCGAGGTCTGACAGGGCCGCGAGCAAAAGGGTCCCGTTTTTCACATCTGGGGGCCAGATGTTGTAGTACGGAACATGCATCAAACGGAGCTTACGTCCACGCCTCCTGTCCGGGACGCTCCGTCAAATATTCAGCCGGGGTCGGCTATAATTACGGCTTCTTCCTCATCTACTAAGCACACACGACTGCACCTTGGCTACGTGACTTCGGATATCCAGCCTGCATCGCCGAGAAAGGACCTCTCTTGGTCTAGAAAGTCACACCATCCGGTAGCCAATGAAACGTGGCATTGTTCGTCGGGACATCCGCAGAAAAGAGCCATATCGGACAGTCCCAGGAGCAGCCGGCGGCCAAGCAACGAAAGACCGCTGCTCCTCAGGCCTCCGTAACGGACTTGCTGTCGCAGATTATAGCAGCGGGTTCAGGAGCAGCCTACGGCACCCTCGGAACACGAGCTGTCCGATGATGCTGGGTCGGTCCAGTCTTCTGCGCGCTCAGATGCCGATGACCGTGAATTTAATCTGATTCCGTCGGATGGTGAAAGGGATATGGAGGAAAATGACCCTTCCCTTTCGGAACATATGGTAGCGATGGGTTTTATCAGTCAATACTTTCCAGAATTTGTTCAGACTGACTGCTGCGACTGGTGAAGGAGGATGTCCTTTCCTTTCCGGTGCAGTCTGAAGAGGTGTCGGACTTTTGCTCATCTTAACGACGCCATATTAAATATTTCAAGTGGAAAGAAAAAAGGCAGCTTTTATCTTCATCTTCCATACATATATCGTTTATTGGACCGCGTCTATTTAAAACAGCAGGGAAGGTGTTCAAAGTGTTTCTCTGCGTTTCGATGAGCAGGCTGATGACCTAGATATTTCCTTACCTCGGTTATTTTCTGTTCGATCAGATACAATTGAGACGGCAATTTCTCCTAACAGGGCGAATTTAGACGCTATGTCTTTAAGAACTGTGACGCAACGTCTCTACGGAAAGGAATTTGAGGACGTTCGTACCTCATTTAGAGTCCTTCCAGGGCTATTATATTTATCACGTATAGCTCTGTCTTAATGTATAATTCTGTCTTAACAGTGGCTAATTTGGAGTTTATCAGACGTGACAGAGCCCTTTCGTCGCCATCCTCAGTAGATGACAAGGTGAGAAACTCTTGGACTCGCTCCGGTATCGGGACACGATAGATTTGAGAAGCTTTCTTTGGTCTATGACCAAACTACAAAGAAAGCGTCTAATACTGTGCTTACGAAGTCGGCGTCAAATAAACCCGCTCCAGCAGAGAAGAGTAAGGCAGGAGAGTCGGGACAAAAATCATCCAGAGGAAACGCCTCGCGAGGATATAAAATATCCTCTTATTACTCTCAAAATCGTCAATTTAGCGACTCGGATCAGCGTGGGTCTGGCCGAGGCAACCGGTCAGACGCCCCTAAGCCGATGGGTCGAGGCTCATCACCCGGAGGACGTGGTTTCTCCTCCCGCAGGCCTCGCAGGTCCTAAAAGGTGATGGTCAGAACCTCTATTGCGTTCCAGTTGGCGGAATGTTATCAAGATTCAAGAAACTGTATAAATATAACGGTAGATCGGTGGGTGAGAAGTGTCATCTCGGACGGCCTGAGGATATTGTTCCGAGCAAAATCACCGCTGACACGAAGTCCGCATTGGACACAGCTTCCGCCAAATCCTGCAAAAAGAGTCTCTCCTTTCGGAAGTGAAGTCTCTCTTAGAAAAGGATGCAATAGAGGTCGTAGAGAACAGTCACTAGGTTTCTACAGTCACCTGTTCCTCATACCGAAGCCAGACGGCTCGTTCCGACTGGTAATAGACTTGAGCTGGATAAACAAGCTTATCGTAGCTCCAAAGTTCTATATGGAGACCATTCGGTCAGTAAAGGCGAGCATACGAGTGAACGACTATGCGGCAAGCATAGATCTAAAAGATGCGTATATTTTTATACTGTACCAATGACCCAGACATAGCTGGTGCTAACTCTTAAAATATAGGGCCAAACACAAATTTTGCCCCCCAATCCCCAAAATTTGCATCTAAAACTAAAGAAAACATGTCCTGAAAGGCCCTCCACACTTCGCCCCTACTGCGCATGCGCAGTGTCAAGGACGTTCCGAAATTGGCGCCATTAATCATTCTAAGTTTGGCCCTTCATCAGTTAACATCTGACTGATCTTTGTGCTTATAAATCTCAGTTTAAATGATGCCAGACACATAAATATTAGTGAAATGGTGATTCTAAGGAGGATAGAGAAGGAGGAGAGGAAAAAAATGTGTGACAGAATATTATCAGGGCTGTAACTTAAAATTTTTTAATGAAATTATGTAAAGTTACCTATTTTCAAGGCAGCAGCCATTTTGTTGTCATTCTGATTATTTAGTTACACTGTTTTTTCAAGTGTTTTCCTCTCTCCCTGTCCTTTAAGTTCCCCCTTGCTATTCTCCCAGGCTTTTGGCATAGTTTTTGTAATTATTATTACTAAATTTTCTTGGGAGTTTTAGCTGAATAACAGAATGAATTCTGTTCTTTTCCCCATGTTTACGTCTTCACCTACGGGTGGTTAGGCGTTGTGTTCTGCATCTACCATCTGATGTTCTGCAGTTTCTTCCCTGGAAGTCTCTGTTTTGCATCAGATAGTGTATTTTTTGGTAACTGATTTCGGGCCTGGGTGCCTGGAGTCTTATTTTAGTGTTTTTACACTCATTGTTTACATTTACAACAGCCCTCTGTGTGAGGGGGGGATTTCTAAAAAATAATATCTTGATGTTATTTTAATCATAACTAGATACATTATTGTTGTTCGTAAGTGTTGAATAAATTGTTTAAAATATTTTTAAAATTTTTGTCCACACTTAGGCTTGGGATCCATCGGGGCTCAACGTTACTTTTCAGAAACTTGGGCTGTTCTGAAAAAATATTTTTTCAAAATATTTTGATTTCAATTATTTTTTCTATATTAATGGATCATATTATTATTATGTATTTTGATTGCCAGGGGTTAGTGCGAGTACCAGGACTTGTTTTCTTTTCACATTGAAAGGATATTGATCAATTGTTTTAAGAGGAAGTCTTCCTCTGACTTTATTATCATTCTATATGTGGTCAGTGTACTCGCATTAACTCCTGTTCTGTACCGTATGATTTCGATGACAATATGGGAAGCGTATGTCACGGTATGTTATTGGGGATTTGGACACTCCGGTCCTTTCCCCGCAGGGTCACTCTACTTTATCAATTTCTATTTCAGACGATCAAGTTTAGGGTGATGTATCTGTGATGTCTTCCAACAGTGTGCCTCCGTCGTCACAATTAATGAAGGGCTAGCGGAAAAGTGCTCATGTAAATACGCCAATTGCCTAAGAGGACCCTAGTAGGTTCGACGGCCTTTGACGTCCGCTAGCTCGCCCGGTGTAGCGTCCATTCACCGAATGGTTCGGCAGCCGGGTTCGTCCGTTGCGGTCTAGAAGGAATTTTGGGGTGATGCGAGCACTATAAATTAACCTAATGCACACCCAGTGACGGCGGATCGAAGGGAGAACGGAGGAAGCCTTTTAGTCCGATTCATAGCTCGTTCCGGTCCATCCGGACGGCAAGCGAGAGAGGCCCCTCTCTCGTTCAACAACATCTGGCCCCAGATGTTGTGGTACAAAATGTGTCGCAAGCGGAGCATACGTCCGTCGCTCGGGACGCTCCGTTGTATAGGCAGTCCGCGGAGACTGCTAAGGCTTCCTCTTCTCGTCAGCGCACACGACCGCACCTTGGCTGCGTGACCGCCGATATATTACCAGCTTCGCCGATCAAGGATTCGTCGGCGACCAGGTCACACCATCCGGTAGCCAGGGACACGAGGCCTGCAGACTCCGGACGTTCGCATGGGAAGTGTGCGGGAGTCAACGTACACGGAGCTTCCGGCGGCAATGCATCGTAAGACCGCTACTGCACAGGCCTCGGGAACGGACGTGCTTTCCTTAATAGCACAGTTTATCGCAGCATCCCAGCATCAACTGAATCTGTCGCATATATTTTATCCGACGATGCTGGGTCGGGACGCTCCGCGGAAGCGGGTACCGACGTCCGAAAGTTTCATCCGGTCCGACGGGATACCGAAAGGGATTCGGAGGATTTCGAGCTTTCCCTTTCGGAACAACATATGCTGTTGTGTATATCATCTGACTTGGTCTTCTACAGCTTCTTTCGTCGGACCAGAATGCTGCGATGCCGAATAAGAAACTGATAGCGTCGGTGGACTTAGAAATTTTTGGTTCGGTTCAGGGACATCGTCCCTCAGTTCCGACATAGTCCAATAATGTCACACAAACTTTCGAATTATTGAACGACGCTATATATATTATTTTATGCTTGCTAACCAAGCATTTCTGGTTTCTTGTTCGAAGAGTTATGGAGATGTCTTTCAAAAGTGTGCCTCTGTCGTCATAGTTAATGAAGAGTTAGCGGCAATAAGTGCTCATGGAATATGTCTATCGCCTACGGAGTGACATTCGCTAGCTCACCCGGTGTAGCGTACATTCATCGAATGGTTCGGCTGCCGGGTTCGTCCGTTGCGGTCTAGGAAGGAGATTTGGGTGATGCGAGCACTTTAATTACTTTGTACTCACCCAGTGACGGCAGATTGAGGACAGATCGGAGGAAGCCAACAACATAGGGGACCGCATGTTGTGGTTCAGATATTTTACATTCGGAGCATATGTCCGTTGCTCGGGACGCTCCGTTATATTGACAGTCCGAGAGACTGTCCTTAATGCTTCCTCATCCTCACAGCAGGGCACACGACCGCACTTTGGCTACGTGACCTCGAGTATCCGATCAGTTTCGGCATTCAGTGATTCCACGGCGAATAGGTCGCGCCATCCGATAGCCAAGGGACACGAGGCCTATACACTCCGTTCGCTCGCATATTGGTAGTATGCACGGGGTAATGATCACGGAGCTTCCAGCGGCAATGCATCGTAAGACCGCTTCTCCTCAGGCCTCAGTGACGGACGTGCTATCCGAGTTAGCACAGTTGTTTCGCAGCATCCCAGCAATTGACAGTTTCTCGGTCGAATCAGGAATTATCCGACGGCGCTGGGTCGGTGCGGTCCGCGGTTGCATCAGGTACGGACGACCGAACGCTTTATAGGGTCCGACAGGATGGCGAAAGGGATTCGAAAGATTTCGAGTTTTCCCTTTAGTGGTATCGGAAGATGCCTTTCATATCTTCTGGCATTATCTTCCAGTGATTGTTATTTCGGACTTCATTGCTGCGATCTTGGATAAGAGACTTATAGCGTCATTGGACTCGGATTTTTCGATCGGTTCAGGGACATTGTCCCTGACTTACCGACGCAGTCCAATATTGTCATTACAACATGTGTTTTATTTTTCGACGCTATATATATATATATATACAAGCCTGCTACTAAGCATGATAGTTTAGTTTCTTGTCCGCGTTGCTCATTTCTGCCATTTTATCATTTATACGAATAGTTTATTTTGGCAGAGCAGGGCATACCGAGAGTTCATATGCGTCTAGACGGTGTGATTAAAGACTGCATATATTCTTTTTCGCCGTTTATGTCTTTTCCAATTTCAATGTTGGGAACGACATTATGTATAGTAGACTTAACTTAGACGCTTTATCATACGTAATCCGCCTTACTGAGGCGTTATCATTACGTCTTCAAGAAAAGATTTACGGGATATTATTCTCAATGTAATTTCTTTTGAGGGCAGTAGTTTGTTCACGTATAACTCCGCCCTTCAGTGGCTGATTGGAGTTAGTTAGACGTGACGCAGCCCTAGCTACATCCACACGCGTGGATAGTAAGGTTAAGAACTCTCTCAGAGTCGCTTCGTTCTCGGAGGAGCTTCTCTTCGACGGCAACTTTTCGGCAATCCATGAATTGCTCGATTTACACGTTCTCTTGTCTATCTAGTGTTACAAGAGATTCAGACTGGGGCAAACATTCGGTGGTTGACTCAGAGAGTGCCACCGCAGTTGCCGGACCCGAGTGTGGCTGTTATGACGGTTGCCAGTCAAACAGATTGGGATATAATACTGATCCCTACGGATTCGAAGTGCCAGGGTCTTTGGGTTCCGCAGTCTTAGCAATCAGTTTTCTTCCGCGGAATAATGTTTTTTAGGCTTGCTTTGTCATTGCATGAACATTATTCAGAAACGCATGCCCAAATTCCTGTCCTTTAATTCGACAGTAGTGGCGTATCTCCGGAACCAGGGAGGCACTCTTTCGTTTCCGTTATTCAATTTAATGGAAAGAATCCGTCTGTTGGTTATAGTACACCAAGTTCAGTTTTGGTCCGTCATATTCCGGGTCGTCTGATTGTTTTATCGGACTCCCGTTCTCTTACGGGTCGCTTGTTGCTGTCAGAATGGACTCTCAACAAACAAGTATTCAATCAGATTTGCTATCTATAGGAGCGCCCAATGATGATTATTTATGACACAGCTTGCTAATCAATTGCAGACGTATGTGTTGGCTTGTCCAGATCTCTGAGCTAATATTCTTAACGCTCTATTGATCTATAGGACGGAATGATAGGATACGCGTATCCTCCGGCGCTGTTGTTTTAGCAGGTATTGCTAAGATAAACAACCACAATACATTTCTGTTGATAGCATCTCTATCTTGACAGAGATCATGAGTAATTTACTCTCTTGTCTACAGTGGGTCTTAACGTGAAATCTTCCTCTATGTGAGGATCTTTTTTCACTGGGTAAATCGTGTCATCTTTATCACAACCAGCAAGGTCGCAACCTTCATGTATTCCGTTGTGTGGTCCGAATTGCATTGTAAGCACTGTACTGGACGAGCTTTGGACGCGATTTCTTACTATAGGAGATCCTCTTCGCTATTCTTTGCGGCTAAAGTGGAGGCTCTTCCGTCGTGGTGTAGGGATCATTATGTTCATATTGTTGATCCCTCCATACTACTCATTGCTATATTTTTATACTGTACCAATGACCCAGACTTAGCTGGTGCTAACTCCACAAAAACCAGGGCCAAACACAAATTTTGCCCCCCAATCCCCAAAATTTGCATCCAAAACAAAAAGAAATCATGTCCTAAAGGACCTCCATACTACGCCTCTACTGCGCATGCGCAGTGACGCAGACGTCCCGAAATTGGCGCCAAATATCATTCTCTGTTTGGCCCTTCATCAGTCAACATCTCACTGATCTTTGTGCTTGTAAATCTCAGTTTAAAGGATGCCAGACACGTAATTTTTGGAGAAAATGTGATTCTAAGGAGGATAGAAGGAGGAGAGGAAAAAAGAAGTGGCAAAAAATAATCAGGGCTGTACTTAAAATTTTTTGATGAAATTATGTTAAGTTGCCTATTTTCGAGGCATGGGCCTCTTGTTGTCATTCTTGCTAATTGTTGCACTGCTTATTCAGTGTTTCCTCTCCCCTAGCCTTCTAAAGTCCCCCCTTGCAATTCTCCCATGCTTTTGGCATATTTTTGAGAAGTTTCATTTCTAAAATTCCCTGGGAGAGTTGCTTGGTTACAGAATGTTTTCTGTTATTTTCCCCATAGTTACGTTTTCACCCATGGGTGTATAACGTTTGTGTTCTGCATCTTCCATCTGATGTTCTGCAGATTCTCCCCTGGGAGTCTCTGTTTTGCATCAGATAGAGTGTAATTGATGACTGATTCCGGGCCAGTTTTTTCAGTGCCTGGAGTCATGTTTTCTACTGTGTTTACACTGTTTGTTTTCATTGGCAACAGCCTTTTTTGAGGGGGGCTGTTTGCCTTTGTGGTAGTTTATCTCATTATAAGATACATTTATATTATCCGAAAGTGTCTCATTAATTATTTTATATAATTTTAAAATTTTGACCACACTTTGCCATCGGATCCATCGGGGCTCAACGTTACTTTTCAGCAACTTGGGCATCTCTGAAAAAATATTTTTTCAAAATTATTTTGTTTTGCAATTGTTTTTTCATTTATTAATGGATCATGTTATTATGTATCTTTGTGTCAGGGGTTTTTGCGAGTAACTAGGACTTATTGTTGTTCTTTCACAATGAAGGGACTTTGTTCAAATTGTAATAGGAAGAAATCTTCCTCTGACTTTCATGATCATTGTATTAATTGTAGTCAGTGTTCTCGCATTAATCCCTGTCCTATATGTGAACATTGGGATGAGAAACATTGGAAACGTGTGTCACGATATGTTGTTTCTGGAGAAAGAGCGATGCCGGCCCTTTCTCCACAAGGTCACTCTACTCTGTTTCTATTTCAGAGGAACCAGAACAGGGTGATGTTTCCATGTTATCTTCTTCAAGTGTGCGTCCGTCGTCACAAATAAATTCAGAGCTAGCGGCAAAAGTACTCATGGAGATTAGACAAATGTCGTCCGCTAGCTCGCCCGGTGTAGCGTCCATTCACCGAATGGTTCGGCAGCCGGGTTCGTCCGATGCGGCCCAAGAGGAAATTTTGGGTGATGCGAGCAATATAAAAATAATAGATGCACACCCAGTGACGGCGGATAGGGAACGAGAACGGAGGAAGCCTTTTAGTCCGGTTCCTAGCTCGTCCAGGTCCAGCCGGGCCGCGAGCGAGAGAGGCCCCTCTCTCGTACAACAACATCTGGGACCAGATGTTGTGGTACAAAATGTGTCTTTAGCGGAGCATACGTCCGTCGCTCGGGACGCTCCGTTGTATAAGCAGTCCGCAGAGACTGTTAAGGCTTCCTCTTCTCGTCGGCGCACACGACCGCACCTTGGCTGCGTGACCTCCGATATTTTGCCAGCTTCGCCGATGAAGGATTCTTCGGCGACCAGGTCACACCATCCGGCAGCCAGGGATTCGAGACCGATGGACTCCGGACGTTCGCATAGGAAAAGTATGCGGGAGCCATCTGATGCGGAGCTGCCCTCGGCGAAGCAGCGAAAGACCGCTCCTCTGCAGGTCTCGACGTCGGACATTCTAGTGCAGATAGCACAGCTTATCGCAGCATCCCAGCAGCCGACAGAAACGGTGTCGGATCGAGAATTATCCGACGGCGCTGGGTCGGTACGCTCCGCCGAAGCATCGGGGGCGGACGACCGGGAACATCGGGAGGTCCGACCGGATGGTGAAAGGGATACGGATGAATTGGAGCTATCCCTTTCGGAACAACATAAAGCTGCCGTGGACTTCATCCGGCACTTTCTTCCTCAAGTTGTTCCGTCGGGCCAGACTGCTGCGCTTCCGGACAGGAGAATTATAGCGTCATTGGACTTTTTGAGCGGTTCAGGGACATCGCTCCCGAGTTTCCGTCGCAGTCCAATAATGTTGTAAGAACATTTGAATTATTGAACGACGCTATTTTTAAACTTGCTTCCAGGACGGGGAAAGCAGGTTTCTTGTCCGCAAATACTCTCAACCTGCCTTTCATTAATGCAAGGAATAAATTCGACACGGCAGGTCAGGGTATACCGAGAGTTCCTCTGCGTATGGACGACGAGGCGGAAGACTTAGAGCTATCATTACCGTCGTCAGCTTCTATTCCAACCGCAGTGTTGGAAACAGCTATTGCGTCTAACAGAGCCAATTTAGATGCCTTATCTTACGCAGATCACCTTACTAAGGCGTTATCACTGCGCCTTCAAGGGGAAGAGTTTCAGGATATACAATCCTCCTTAAGACTTCTTTCAAGGGCAGTAGCTTATTCCACGTGTAACTCCGCCCTTTCAGTGGCAAATCTGGAGTTGGTTAGACGTGACGCAGCCCTGGCTACATCCACACTAGTGGATTCTAAGGTGAAGAACTCTCTTAGAGTCGCTTCGGTCTCAGGAGATCTTCTCTTTGACGGCAAGCTTTCCGCTATTTATGATAATATTAAAAAGAAAGCTAGTGATTCTCGGTTGTTCAGATCCGCTCCTAAAAGGTCGGATACAGCAGACACGAATAAGGCGGGCACTTCTGGGTCTTATGCGCCCAAGAGAGGTTCCTATAGAGGTTCCGGTGCGTCCTCTAGCTCTTATTCGAGAGACCGTCAGGATAGCGACTCTCGTTCGGGACGTCCTTCAGGCCGGGACAATCGGTCGGACGCCCCGAGGTCGACGAGGCGAGGTGCGGGTCGTGGAAGACGTGGTTTCTCCTACCGCAGGCCTCGCAGATCCAGGAGGTGATGGCTCAAACCTCTATCGCGTTCCGGTTGGCGGAAGGTTGTCGAGTTTTAATCAAGAGTGGGCGTCGATTACGGACGACCCGTGGGTGAGAGGAGTGACTTCGGAAGGTCTAAAGATATCCTTCAAACGAAAGCCTCCATTAACTCGAAGTCCAAAGTGGACTCATCTTCCGTCAAATCCTCAGAAAAGAGACGCTCTGCTATCAGAGGTGCAGTCTCTTTTAATGAAGAACGCGGTAGAGGTCGTAGAAAACCAGGAATCGCTGGGATTCTACAGCCATCTGTTTCTGGTTCCGAAACCAGACGGCTCGTTCCGTCCAGTCATAGATTTGAGCTGGATAAACAAGCTGATCGTCGCTCCGAAGTTTTATATGGAGACGATTCGATCGGTCAGAGCGAGTATTCGGGTGAACGATTATGCAACGAGCATAGATCTCAAAGATGCGTACTTTCACGTCATGGTACATCCGACATTCCGAAAGTATCTACGCTTCGCAGTCCTAGGAGTGGTGTATCAGTTCCGGGCCATGTGCTTCGGATTGAATCTAGCACCCTGGGCTTTCACTCGGGTAATGAACTCGGTAATGATCTACTTCCGAGCTCATTCGTCTGCGGTAACGTCGGCCTACCTGGACGACATTCTTCAGAGGTACGGCAACGAGTTAACGCTTCAGAACGATGTTCAGAATCTTCTATTGCTCCGACGTCTCGGTTTCATAGTAAACGAGAAGTCGGATCTGGTGCCGTCCAAGTCATTCACTCATCTGGGAATGAGCTTCGAGACGCACAACAATCTCGTTCGTCTGCCGTTAACCAGAGCGAAATTAGTCAGTTGTTACGCTCGCTATTGTCTGAATACAGACAAAGTCACGGCGAGAGAATTTATGAGACTGATAGGTCTGTGCGGAGCCGCCGCGGATCTCATTCCGATGGGACGGCTACGCACACGGCCTCTTCAAATTTTCCTGACTCAGAATTGGAGTGTGAAAATTCATTCGCTCGATGTAGACGTTCTCTTGTCAGATCAAGTGAAACAAGAGATTCAGACTTGGGCAAACATTCAGTGGTTAACTCAAGGAGTTCCGCTGCAGTTGCCGGATCCGAGTTTTACCATTATGACGGATGCCAGTCAAACAGGTTGGGGTGCATCATTAATCCCAACGGATTCGAGATGCCAGAGTCTTTGGGATCCGCAATTCCTGTGCAAGCACATAAACATCAAGGAAATGATGTCAATTTGGCTTGCGTTACGTCACTGGATGGACATTATTCACGACGCTCATGTCCAAATCCTATCCGACAATACGACAGTAGTGGCGTATATTCGGAATCAGGGAGGCACTCATTCAGTTCCGTTGTTCAATCTAACGGAAAGAATCCTTCTGTTTGCGTTGGAACATCACGTTCTTCTTTCGGTCCGTCACATACCGGGTCGTCTGAATGTGCTAGCAGACTCCCTTTCACGAAAGGGTCGCTTGTTGCCGTCGGAGTGGACTCTCAACAAACAAGTATTCAATCAGATTTGCTACCAATGTGAACGGCCAATGATAGACTTATTTGCGACACATCTCAACAATCAGTTGCAGACGTATGTGTCCCCGTGTCCGGATCCAAGAGCATTTGCAGTAGACGCTCTGTCGATCCCTTGGGACGGAATGATAGGATATGCGTATCCTCCAGCGCCGTTAATTCAACAAGTATTGCTAAAGATAAAACAACCTCAATGCAAGATTCTGTTGGTAGCATCTCTGTCGCCACAGAGACCGTGGATAAATCTACTCAGGTGTCTGTTGTGGGACCTACCGCGGAAGCTTCCTCCACGAGAGGATCTTCTTTCGCAGGGGAAATCGCGCCAACTCCATCACAACCCGCAAGGTCTCAACCTTCACGTTTTTCCGTTGTGCGGTCCTTCTTGCATGGCAAGCACTTTACAGGACGAGCAGTGGACGCGATTTCTAACTGTAGGAGGACCTCCTCTTCGCTAAACTATGCGGCTAAGTGGAAGGTTTTCCGTCATTGGTGTAGGGATCATTCTGTAGATATATTTGATCCCTCTATACCAGACATTGCTAACTTTCTAGTATACTTGTTTGACGAAATCAAACTGCAGCCTGTTACTATAAAGGGTTATAGATCTATGTTATCTGATACCTATGCACATCATGATAGTTTACAAATTGGATCTAATGTCTCTTTATCGAAATTGGTTAGAAACTTTTCGATAAATAGACCCAGAACTCTTAGATTAATTCCTAAGTGGAATTTAGCTTGGGTTCTCCTTAAATTGAAGGAAAAGCCATTTGAACCTCTTGGGACAGTAGATTTCAAATTCTTATCTTATAAGACAGCTTTTCTCTTAGCTTTCTCTTCTGCCAGAAGAGTCAGTGAGCTTCATGCACTATCGGTGGATGATTCTCATTATCGTAGTGTTGGGAACACTATCACCTTCACTACTAATGTCGGTTTTTTAGCTAAGAATCAGGCTCCTAATAAATATCCGGAACCTATTGTTATTAAGGCTCTTCCGTCTTCAGACGGGCGTAGGCCTTTACTCTGTCCTGTTAGAGCACTACGTATCTATAAACAGAGATCTCAGTTCATCAGAAAGGGACGGAAACGTTTCTTTCTGTCTTTGATGCCTAATAGAAAGGACATTTCAGTCCATTCTATTGCTAGATGGATTCAGTTAACTATCCGTACTGCGTATGAAGATTTATCTTCTTCTCAGCAGTCTGTGCTTAAGATTTCTGCTCATGAAGTAAGAGCTCTTTCTACTTCCTGGGCTTATGCTAATAGTGTTGCTATTACAGATTTAATGAAGGCTGCTTATTGGTCTCAACCTTCCACATTTACTAATTTTTATCTCAGAAATATTGAGTCCATTTCTGGAGACCTGCATTGTTTAGGTCCGTTATCTGTTGCTCAGAATGTCGTCCACTAAACAGTTGCAACTATAGTTATGCAGGCTTTCTGTTCCGGCAGTGACTCCGTCCGGCTGCCCTCTTCGCTCTGGGCTATTTGACCCAGGGCAAGGGGAATGGGGGGGGGGGGGGGGCGGGTGTTCCCTTAGGTCACCTGCTTTATAGTGAAAAGCAAGGGAATGCCTCCTCCAAGACAGTATTTCTGAGTCGCTTCCGGGATGGTTTTAAAGTGTATTATTAATGTTTAATTTCATTCATGTCTTATTTTTAAAGTGTAGCTCGGTGTGAAGCATTTGTATATGTCAAGTGTCAAACGGGCTTTAATATACAATACTCGGACACTTTTAAATGATTATAAAGAGTCTCAATTCTCTGGACTACTTTATTTATTGGCTTGCTTTAAAAATAATTAGTATAAGGGTTATACTGGATGTTAATAGAGAACATGAATGTTATTGTGCTCAATTATTAAGGGTAGTGTATCTTTCTAATTTAATATTAAATAAGAAAGATACATGTAAAGCCTAATACTCCTTTTCTCCTTAAGGGGTTACCTCTTTATTATATAATTGAGCTTATTGGATTTTCCTCTATGTCCTAGGCCCTCCAGCCTGTTTACTATTCAGCTAGGTCTGGGTCATTGGTACAGTATAAAAATGTTAAAAAATTTATAGTAATTTATATATTTTTTATACTTACCAATGACACAGACGGGGATGGCCCTCCCTGAGTTGGGAACTCTTGCCTCCCCGCTGAGTACATAGCGCTGACCAGGCACTGCCAGTAAGAATGATATTTGGCGCCAATTTCGGGACGACTGCATCACTGCGCATGCGCAGTAGAGTCGTACTATGGAGGTCCTTTAGGACATGATTTCTTTTTGTTTTGGATGCAAATTTTGGGGATTGGGGGGCAAAATTTGTGTTTGGCCCTGGTTTTTGTGGAGTTAGCACCAGCTAAGTCTGGGTCATTGGTAAGTATAAAAAATATATAAATTACTATAAATTTTTTAACTTTTTAGTATACTTGTTTCACAAGATCTACTGCAGCCTGTTATTATTTAGGTTATAGGTTTATGTTACCTCATACCTATGCACTCTACGATAGTTTACAATTGAGTCTTTTGTCTCTTTATCTAAGTCAGTTAGTAACTTTTTGATAAATAGACTTAGAATCTTTAGATTAAATTCCTATACGGATTTTAACTTCGGTTCTTATTTAGCTAAGTAATCATTTGAGCCTCTGGAAACAGTAGTTTTCAAATTCTGACCTTTTAGACAGTAATTCTGTTGGTTTCTCTTTTACTGTAGAGTCAGTGAGTTTCATGCACTATCGATGGATGATTTTCACTTTCGTAGTTTCGGAATCACTACTTCCGTTACTATTTAGGTTGGATTGTTGCATAAGAGTTAGGCTCCTATTATCCGGAACCTATTATTTTAAGGTCCTTCCGTCTTCGTATGGGCATAGGCCTTTACTCTTTCCGGGTACAGTTATGTATTTATAAACAGATATCTGTTTATTACTATGGGCGTAAGCTTCTTCTGTCTTTGATGTCTAGTAGAAGGACGTTACGCTCCATTTTATTGTTAATGGATTCTATTAACTATCGGTACTGCTTATGGTATATCATTGACTTAGCAGTTGTGCTTAAGATTTCGGCTCATGAAGTAAGAGTTCTACTTCTTGGGCTTACATTAATAGTGTCGCTATTATAGATTTTTGAAGGCCGCTCATTGCGCTCAGCCATCCACATTCATGAATTTTATCTCAGAAATATCGAGTCCATTTCTGGAGGCCTCTATTGTTAGGTCTATTATCTACTGCTCAGAATGTCATTCACTTAACAGTTGCTACTATAGCTAGGTAGGCTGTCTGTTTCGGCAGTGTCTCCGTTCGGCTGCCCTCTTCGCTCTGGGCTATTTGACCCAGGGCAAGAAAAAGGGGGGGGGAGTGTTCCCTTGGGTCACCTGTTTTACTATGAAAACAAGGGGATACCTCCTTCGGAGTTAGTAATTCTGAGCTGTTATTGAGATGGTTGTTTAGTGAGAAGTTTAGGTTTTTAAAATTCATTCAAGTCTTAGTTTTTAAAGTATAGCTTTTGAATATTGCATATGTCAACGGACATGATTATGCAATCCTCAGACACTTTTAGGAGTATAAGAGTCTCTATTCTCTAGACTTACTTTATTTATTGGCTTACTTTAAAAATTATTACTATAAGGATTATATTGGATATTAATAGAGTACATGGATGTATGAAGCTCAATTTTGGAAGGTGTTGTATCTTTCTAATTTATCATAAATAAGAAAGATACATGTAAGGCCTATTACTACTTTTTCCCTACAGGGGATGACTCTATTTTATTTTATTGAGCGTATTCCATTTTGCTCTGTCCTTGGCCCTCCAGCCTTTTTACTATTCAGCTATGTCTGGGTCATTGGTACAGTATAAAAATGTTAAAAAATTTATATTAATTTATATATTTTTTATACTTACCAATGACCCAGACGGGGATGGCCCTCCCAGGAGTTGGGAACTCTTTCCTCCCCGCTGAGTACATAGCGCTTACCAGGCACTGGTTATTAGAATGATTAATGGCGCCAATTTCGGAACGTCCTTGACACTGCGCATGCGCAGTAGGGGCGAAGTGTGGAGGGCCTTTCAGGACATGTTTTCTTTAGTTTTTAGATGCAAATTTTGGGGATTGGGGGGCAAAATTTGTGTTTGGCCCTATATTTTAAGAGTTAGCACCAGCTATGTCTGGGTCATTGGTAAGTATAAAAAATATATAAATTACTATAAATTTTTTAATTTTCATGTCATGGTTCATCCGGCATTCAAAAAGTACCTACGGTTCGCCGTTCAAGGGACAGTATATCAGTTTCGAGCAGTGTGCTTCGGCCTGAATCTAGCACCCTGGGCGTTCACTCGAATAATGAACTCGGTAATGTCTTATTTCCTAGCTCATTCGTCTACGGTAACGTCGACGTACTTGGACGACATTCTTCAGAGGTACGGCAACAAAATTACTCTTCAGAACGATGTTCAGTCTATTATTACTCCGACGTCTCGGTTTCATCGTAAACGAGAAGTCGGATCCTGCTCCGTCCAAGTCGTTCATTCACTTGGGAATGAGCTTCGAGACTCGCAACAATCTGGTTCGTCTGCCGTTACCCAGAGCGCAATTAGTCAGTTGCTATGCTCGCTTTGTCTACACTCAGACGCATTAACAGCGAGGGAATTTGTGACCGATGGGGTTGTGCGGAGTGGCCGTGAATCTCATTCCGATCGGTCGCTTACGCACACGACCTTTCCAGATATTCTTGACCCAGAACTGGAGTGTGAAGACGCATTCGCTCGAGACCAATATTGTTTTAACGGTTCTAGTGAAACAAAGGGATCAGATTTGGGCAGATATTCAGTGTTTAACTCAAGGAGTACCACTGCAGCTGCCGGATCCGGCTTTCACGATTATGAAGGATGCGAGTCAAACTGGTTGGGGCGCGACCCTGAATCCGACAGACTCGAAATGCCAGAGTTTTGGGGACCCAGTGTTCCTAGGAAAGCACATAATCAAGGAAATGTCAATATGGCTAGCGCTACAACGGTGGATTCACATTATGGGGAACGCCCATGTTCAAATATTGTCGGACAACTCGACAGATGTAGAGTATATAAGGAACCGGGGAGGCACGCATTCGATTCCGTTGTACGAACTAACGGAAAGAATCCTACTTGTCTTGGAACATAAAGTTCATCTATCGGTCCGTCATGTACCGGGTCGTCTGAAGGTACTAGCAGACTCGCTCTCAGAAAGGTCGCCTGTTGCCTTCAGAATGGACTCTCAACAAGCCAGTGTTCAGACAGATTTGCTACCAGTGTGATCAACCAATGATAGATTTATTTGCGACACACCTCAACAATCAGTTGTAGACTTACGTGTCGCCATGCCCAGATCCTCGAGTGTACGCAGTAGACGCTCTCTCAATTCCATGGGACGCAAAGATAGGATACGCATATCCTCCAACACCGTTAATTCAACAAATCTTAAGGATCAAGCAATCTCATTGCAAGATTATGTTAGTAGCATCTTTATCGTCACAGAAACCATGGATCAATCTTAGATGACATTCCCCGGAAGCTTCCTGTACAGGATGACCTTTATCAGGGGAAGTCACGGACAACTGTAGACCTTTGCTGTGTCCAGTCAGGGCTATGCGCATATATAAACGCCGATCAGAGTTTATTAGAAAAGAAGGAAACGCTTCTTTTTATCATTAATTCCCAACAGAAAGGATATATCTGTTCAGTCTATTGCTAGATGGATTCAGATGGCAATACGTATTGCCTATGAAAAGCTATCTACAGATCAGCGTTCTGTTTATAAGATTTCAGCGCATGAAGTTACAGCGCTGTCCACTTCTTGGGCCTATTCTAACAGTATAGCCATTACTGATCTCATGAAAGCTGCGTACCGGACACAGCCTTCTACATTTACAAAGTTTTACCTTAGAAATTTAGAGTCCATTTCCGGTGACCTTAGATGTTTAGGTCCTTTATCTGTTGCTCAGAATGTCGTCCACTAAAGGATTACAGCTATAGTTATTTCGGCTTTCCATTCCAGCAGTGACGCTGTTCTGCTGCCCTCTTCGTTCTGCGGTTATGTGACCCAAAAGAAAGGGAATGGGGGGGGGGGGGGGGGGGGCGGGGGGATTTTCCCTTAAGATCATCTGGCTTTATAGTGAAAAGCAAGGGAAGACCGCTGGTGTCAGTAGTTCAGAGTCTGTGCTGGGATGGTTTCAATGTGTAGCTCACTGGAAGCAATTGTCATTTATGTAATTTTTAAAGTGTACCTCGGTGTGAAGCAGTTGTATGTCATGTGTCAAACGAGCGTTAATATACAATCCAATCCTCGGACACTTTTAAATGAGTATAGAGTCTCATTCTCTGGACTATCTTTACATATTGGCTTCCCATCGCGGAATTAGCATAATGGGTTATGTTGGCATTGAATGGGGAATTATATAATGTGATGCTCAATTACATTATTGGTGTTATGTCTTTCTCGTTCCTCGTAAATGAGAAAGACATATATAATTCCTTTCTCTCCTTTTCTCCTGTAGGAGCTATCCTTTAAGAAGTGATTGAGTAATTGGATTTTCCTTTGTCCTAGGCCATCCAACCTATTTACTATTCAACTAGGTCTGGGCCATTGGTTGTTGTGGAAAAATATTATAAATTCATAGTAATTTGTATATTTTTATACTTAACAATGGCCCATACGGGGACGGTCCTCCCATGAGTGGGCACCCATACCTCCCCGTTGATTATAACATTTAGCAGGCACTGTAGAAGGAATATCTGGCGGCAATTTCGGTGCTTCCTGGCCACTGCGCATGCGCAGTAAATGTATGGAGGACCATTTAGGACATTCAATTTTCGGTTTTACATGCAAATTTGGAGGATTGGGGAGGAAAATTTGTTTGGCCCTAGATATTTTAGAGTTAGCACCAGCTAAGTCTGGGCCATTGGTAAGTATAAAAATATACAAATTACTAAGAATTTATAATATTTTTACTGTATACCAATAGCACACACAGCTGGTGCTAATTCCAAAATATCAATATTTTATTGAAATTTTTTATAAAATTTCTTGGGAGTTTAACGTGTTCCACAGAATGTTTATTGTGTATATCCCCATGGTTACGTCCTCACCTTTGGGGTGTTTAGGCGTATTGGTCATGCATCATAGATCCGATGTGTCGTTTTTTCTTCTGATGAAGATCTTGCTTGACATCGGATAGTTCAAAATCTGTTACTGACTTCGGGCCGTGTTGCCTGGGGTCTTGTTTCTGGTTTTCATACAAACGTTGTTTACATTGACAATGCTCTATTTATATATCGTCGTGTGAGAACCATAAGGTTCTATCTTCTACTAGAAGATAGAACCTTATGGTTCTCACGCGACGATATGTAGTTTCCTATTTATTATATAGTAGGACTGTTGTAAGATATTTTAACCCTTTACCCAACGTAACGGCCAAAACCGGCCAGCGCTATTCTCAAAAATCGCCAATTAATTTTCAAAATATTTTCATTTTTTGTCTCAAAAACATAGGTTATGACCCCTCGTTGGAACGAGCTCGTCGAGCTCGTTCCAACGGGGGGTCATAACCTATGTCTCTGAGACAAAAAATGAAAAAATTTAGTTATTCAAGAATTTTTTTTGCAAGTGTCGTCTGCTTTTCATGTTAGGTAAAGGGTTAAATAGTCCGGTAGTGTAGCAGTTAATTTTTTGGATAGAAAAGTAATTTGTCCACACTTGGTCTCTATCGGGATACATTTCGGCACATAGTTCCCTTTGGGAACTTGGGCTCTTGTCAAAATTTTTCGAAAAATCTTTTTGGGTAAATTATTTTTCGATTTATATTTTAAATGTTATTATGTATCGTTTTATAATATTTAATGTGGAGTTATGAAAGCATATTGCTCAGTAAGCAAGGCGAGGAAGCCTTTCCTGATTTACATGTTGGTTGTCCTGCTTGTAGTCAATGTACTCCCACTAATACTTGCTCAACATGTGTCGCATGGGGTGACAAACGTTGGAGACGGGTGTCACGGTACGTCGTTGGGAAGAGACCACTGTCGGTCCTCATGCGGTGAGAATCCACTGCCGGTCCTCTCGCCAAAAGGTCGCTCTAGTTTTTTAGTTTCTGTTTACAGAGGAACAAGAACCTAGTGATGTTTACGTGGCGCCGTCAGAGTTTGCTTCCGTCGTCTCATTTAGATAGTCAATCAGAGCTAGCGGCTGAAGTGCTCATGAATATTAAACAGGGCAATAAACCACAGCGTAGTTTCAGCTCCTTGTCGCCAGCTAGCTCGACAGGTGAATCGGTTACACCGTCCGTGGGTACGGTGACGCCAGGTGTGTCCGTTGCGGTCGAGGAGAGTAGAAAGGGTAGAGCAAGCAATATAAAATAACAGGCTCATCCTGCGACGACGGAGAGGAAGGTGCCGGCAAGTTCAGCGGGAAGCTCGGCGAGGTCAGAAGGACCGCGAGCGAGAGAGCCCCCTCTTTCATAACATCTGGGGCCAGATGTTATGGCTCAGACTTGCGTCAGTCGGAGCATACTTCCACGCCTACCGTCCGGGGCGCTCCGTTCAGTTCACAGCCGGACCGGCTATAGTTATGGCTTCTTCGTCAGCGTCTACCAAGCGCACATGACTGCACCTTGGCTACGTGACTTCTGATATCCAGCCTGCATCGCCGAGATGGTCCTCTCTTCGTCAAAGAATTCACACCATACAGTAGCCAGGGAGACAGGGCCTCATTCATCCGGACGTCCGCAGAAAAGAGCCATCTCTGACACTGTCCCAGGAGCAGCCGGCGGCCAAGCAACAGAAGACCGCTGCCCCTCAGGCCTCCGTAACGGACTTGCTGTCGTAGATTGCGCAGCTCATCGCAGCATCCCAGCAAGTGCAGAAGCAGCCGACGGCAATCTCAGAACCTCAGCTGTCGAATGGTGCTGGGTTTGTCCAGTCATCTGTAAGTTCAGATGCCGATGAACGTGAGTATAATCTAATTCAGTTGGATGGTGAAAGGGATTTGGAGAATTACCCTTCCCTTTCGAAACACAGGGTGGCGATGCATCTAATGGATCAATACTTCCCTGAGTTCGATCCTGAGAATCAGAATGTTGCGACTGCTCGAAAGTAGCACTATTCAGTAGCTATGAGACAAGGCCTCATATATCGGGACGTCCAGAGAAAAGAGCCGTCTGACACACTGTCCCGGGAGCAGCCGGCGGCCAGAATAGAAGACCGCTGCTTTTCAGGCCTCAGTAACGGATTTGCTGTTGCAGATCGCGCAGTTCATCGCAGCATCCCAGCAAGTGCAGAAGCAGCCGACGGCAGTCTCAGAACCTGAGCTGTCGGATGGTGCTGGGTCTGTCCAGTCATCTGTTAGTTCAGATGCCGCTGACCGTGATTTTCAACTGAATCAGACGAATAATGAAAGGGATATGGAGGGGGTTTACCCTTCCCTTTCGGAACACATGGTTGAGATGGATTTGATCAATCAACACTACCCTGAAATTGTTCCAGCGAATCGGAATGCTGCGACTTCTTGCAAGAAACCGCTAGCGTTGTTGGACGCTGCTTTCATCCGTTAAAAAAGGTCATGTCTTTTCCGGTTAAGTCCAGACAGGTGTCGCAGGTCTTGGACCTTTTAGACGCCATATTCAACTTTCCAGTGGGAAGAAGTCGGGCGGTTTCTTGTCATCATCTTCCGTAATTTTACCGATAAGATGTATAATGAGTTCCTCTGCGTTTGAATGCGCAGGCTAAGGACCTAGTTATGGCCTCTTCGTCATTCACTATTCCCTCGGACACAATTGAGAAGGCAATTTCTTCATTCAAAGCGAATTTAGACTCTGATTTTACGCAGATCACCTTTAAGAACTGTGACGCAACGTCTCTACGGAAAGTAATTTGAGGACGTTCGTACCTCAGTTAGTCCTTTCCAGGGCTATAATATTTATCACCTATAACTCAGTCTTAGCAGTTGCTAATTTGGAGTTAATCAGACGTGACTGAGCTCTTGCGTCGTCATCTTTAATAGATAAGGTGAAAAACTCTCTTCGGGTCACTACGGTATCCGGAAATTAAGTTTTTGACGATAGGCTTTCATTGGTTTATGACCAAGCTACAAAGAAAGCATCAATACTCTGCTCCGTAAGTCGGCGTCTAATCGACCCGCAATAGCAGAAAAGAGT
This sequence comes from Pictodentalium vernedei, assembly GCA_031216915.1. NCBI lineage: Eukaryota > Metazoa > Mollusca > Scaphopoda > Dentaliida > Dentaliidae > Pictodentalium > Pictodentalium vernedei. The sequence continues at coordinate 93,669,556 of CM062291.1, read as the reverse complement.
AAGGGAGGACGTCCTAGACAGAAAGCCGTCTAAAGGACTCTTCATGAGGGTATAGGTAACCCTCCTATAATTACTCTAGGGATCGTCATACAGCGACTCGGATAGGGGGCTTAGATCTGATCGAGGCTACCGGTCAGACGCCTCTAAGCCGTTGGCTCAAGGCTCCTCGCAAAGGAGACGTAGTTTCTCCTTCCGTAGGCCTCGGAGGTGAGGACCTCTATTGCTTAGCAGTTGGCAGATGGTTATCAAGATTCGCATCAAACTGGATAACTATTACGGAAGACCAGTAGGCGAGAAGTGTTGTCTCGGACGGCCTACGGCTCTCTGTCCGCGAGAACCACAACTACTTAATGTCTGATGGACAATGCTTCCGTTAAATCCTTGCATAAGTCTCTCCAATCGGAGGTAAAGATTCTCTGGACAATGAAAGTGAGAGGTCGTTGAGAATCAAGATTCTCTTGGATTCTAGTCACCTGTTACTCGTACCGAAGCCAGAGAGCTCGTTCCGACCGATAAGACTGGAGCTGGATAACAAGTCATAGCTCTAAAAGTTTATTTATGGTAATCATTTAGTCGGCAAAAGCGAGCGTTCGAGTGATCGACTATGCGGCAAGCATAGATCTAAGGATCCGTTCTTTCATGTCTTGGTATATCCGGCATTCAGAAAGTCCCTACGGTTCGTCGTTCAGGGGATAGTATTTCAGTTCCGACTGATGTTTTTCGGTCGGAATCTAGCGCCCTGAGCTTTCACTCGAATAATGAACTCTGTTATGTCTCACAACAATCTGGTTCATTTGCCGTTACCCAGAGCGAAATTAGTCAGTTATGCTCTTTTGTCTACTCTCAGACGCATTAACAGCGAGAAATTTTATGCGTCTGATGGGGTTGTGCGGAGCGGCTACGCATTTTATTCCGATGGGTTGCTTACGCACACGTCCCCTCCAGTTATTCTTGACCCAGTACTGGAGAGTGAAGACGCATTCTCTCAAGACCAGTATTGTTTTGACGGATCTAGTAAACAAAAGGTCCATATTAGGTCAGATATTCAGTGGTTAACTCAGTTCTGCTGCAACTGCCAGATCCGGCTTTCACGATTATGACGAATGTGAGTCAATAGTTTGGGGCACGACCCTGAGTCCGACAGACTCGACATTCAGGGGTCTTGGGACCATCGGTTCCTGGAGAAACACAGGAACATCAAAAAATGATGTCAATATTGTTAGCGCAACATCAGTGTATTCACATTATTTGCGGACACGCATGTTCAGATATTGTTGGACAACTCGATAGTGGTAGCGTACACCAGGAACCAGGGCGGCACCCATTCATTTCCGTTATAACTAACGGAGAAGATTTTCTATTTCGTCATGTATCAACATGTTCATCCCTCAATCCGTCATATACCGGGTCGTCTGAACGTACTAGCAGACTCGCTCCTCGGAAAGGTCGTCTGTTTCATTTGCATTGGACACTCAACAAGCGAGTATTTGGACAGTTTTGCTACCAGTCGGATCGCCACATGATAGTTCAGTTTGCGACGCATCGGAACAATTGGTTACCGTCATTTGTGTCGCAATTCCCAGACCATTGAGCGCATGCAGTAGACGCTCTGCAGAATTCATGGTGATGAATGACAGGATACGCGTATCGTCCAAATCATTTGATTCAATAGATTACTTTTAAGATTAAAGAGCCTCGTGATTTCCTACTAGTAACACCTCTGTTGTCACAGAAACCTTGGTTCAGTATTCTCAAGCGTCTGTTATGGGACGCTCCCCAGAAGCTTCCTCCATGAGAGGGCTTTCTTTCAGGGGAAGTTTTATTCACGTCCTTCTCAGTCCATAGTGGCATAATGGAGTCTGATAGACGTAAGGGAACCATCGCGTTTCCAATATTGGATAAGTGGCACAGGAACAATTAAATGATGCGGGTGAGGAGATTTCGATAGAACTTCGAATTCCCCCCCCCCCCCCCCCCCCCCCCCCACACACACACACACACACACTGCCTATGTGTTTAGGCAATGTCCGGGCAAGACGTAGTTTTTTTCCCCGCAAGCCTCATATAATGTAATACATAAATACTATGCATTTGGGTCGTGTTCTATGGCGACCTCATGGGCAATCCGCCTTTTAGTTGGATTAGTTTCCTGTGATTATTTGTTGATTTGTTAGATATGAGCGCTTATTTAAAAATCATCACAATTAAATTGCTACTTTTAAAGTACCTCGCAGGCTGCATAGCCAGTTAGTTAACTGGTATTCAGATGATTGATTACATGCTAAATATAAATGCTCTCGCGCATCATATTGGGCTAACGCTTTATTGTATTTTGTGGACCTTGAAATTATAATCTATTTCGGGGCGGTCCGTGCCGGAGCTTGTTAATCATAGCTTTTCTAGATCCTTTATTTTATGTCAATTCGCATATTCTCACGTGTTTGCGATCGTAGATATCGAACAGTACACGTTGGAGATTGTTACTGGAATTTATTGTACAGAGGCCGCCTCTGGATTACGAAGGAAGTGTTTTCTCTTCAGGGATCGTTCAGTGTGGCTCGATTGGACATGTATGTTATATTTTATTTCACCGGTTTTCGACGTATCTGTGTACGCAGTCAGCGGTGTATGTTACATAGCGGGCAATTTTAATTACCAGGATCGTCGCTATAGCCTTAACTTATTAAGTGGCGTTAAGCACCATTTATTAATCATGAATTAATACCAGAGTGCCTATTCGACGATTATTTAATTTTTTTTTTTTTTTTTTTGGTACCGCTCTTATTGATTCCAGAGCTCTCCACTCTTTTGAAGATTCCTTCAAAAGAAAATGGGGGTGGGGTGGGGGTGTGGGGTGATTTTTACCTCTCCTCTGGCTTAATGGGTATATAGCTATGAAGGAAACTGTTTTATCCGTAATTATATCTTGCATACAGCTGAAGTGTTATTATATGGCGTGTGTGTTTGTGGGGGATTTTCTCATTCTCAGATACGCCATCCTAATTTGGGGGGGGGGGGGGGGGGGGGGGGGCTTAGTCTGGACTAACCTTAAAAATTAGGAACTTGTTACATCCTAATTAGCGTTGTCTTCATGCTTAGAATAAGGAATTACTTAAATTGGGCTCCTTCTTTAGGATATGTCAACTCTATTACTGTATAGAGAAATACATGTATTACCTAATTCTAGTTGCCTTTCATCATGGATTGCAGTATTGAAACTATTTCGTAAGTCCTAGGCCCTCCACCTTTTTACAATTCAGCTAAGTCTGGGCCGTTGGTTTACAGTGTAAAAATATTATAACTTTATAGTAATTTGTATATGTTTATGCTTACCAATGGCCCAGACGGGGATGGACCTCCCATGAGTGGGCACTCATACCTCCCCTCTGAATTATGTAATACTCTTTTACAAAGAATGATGTTGGCGCCAATTCCGGTCACTTCCTGGCGTCTGCGCATGCGCGGAGAATAAATGTATGGAGGGCCTGAGGAGACTTCTAATTTTCGGTTTTGCATGCAAATTTTGGATGGGGTGGGGGGCAAAATTTGTTTGGTCATCGATATTTTGGAGTTAGCCCCAGCTAAGTCTGGGCCATTGGTAAGTATAAAAAATATGCAAATTACTATAAATTTATAATTAAACTTTTATAGTATTGGTCCCAGCCTTGTCTGTAACCATTACGACTTGAAGTAAACTGCGTGTTCGCTGCAAAAATAGTTTGTTGAATGTTCAGAACTCCCAGCGAGAACCCCGGAATGTTAGGCAGTGCTTTTTTACTGTAATAAAGAAGCACCGTTTTACTGCTGAAATAGGACCCAGTCACTAATACTTGGGTGGAAGTCCTCTAAAACAGGTAACATGGGGGTATATACGAGTGATTGACCTTGACTTGATCTCCATGTTGTGGTCATTAGCCATTGTGCAGAATTATGTAACCTTAAACACCAATAAATAATAAAAATAATAACGTTCAGAATTTCTCAAATGCTTGCTCTTTCTTCGCAATGTCAATGACCATGATTTGATTTCAAATTCATATGAACCGTTCTTCTATTTCAGATTCGCGGATGTGGTAAATGTTTGGCAGTGGATGGAGACGCCTCCAGGTGCCACAAACTACGTCCATCCAAATGGTACACCGTTTTAGATTTCCAACGTGGCTGTCTGATTTGGATGACATTCGACAGGAATACCAATCCACAATGCCCACAAACCTTTGCAAGAAGTCGGATTCCCAATACTGATCCAGAGTTCATTGCTGCACCGTGACATTAAAATGTACTGAACTTTGCCTCGTAATTCAGTGAAACAGCTGTGTTTTGTTATTTGATTTACATTGTAATATCTGTGACTAAAGCGGTTCAAATCAGAACATTTTAAATACACATTTGGAACACTGAATGGATACTACAAACAAATTTCAAAGCCGACTTTTAATTCAAACAAGCCTGTATATCTGTATAACTATTTACAATGCCATTGTGTTGTTTTACTTAACTACATTATAATATTCCCCATTTTGTGCTGTTCATCTCTCCACGCTCAAGCCAGAAAATAAGCAGACTGTCAACTGCAAAATGAGGTCCCCAGAGGGTGAATTTGGTGATGCTACCCTGCACTGTATGGGGTAGCATCAGCAAATTCACCCTTTGGGGACCTCCTTTTGCGAATGTTAGATTGTTTATTTTCAAGCTTGTGGACCACGCTATTCCTGATATTGCCAGTTTTCCACCAATTTGAGTTTTTATCTACGCATACTCACGATTCTCGGAGGGAGCACTTTCAGAGGGAAGTTGGAACTATTGGGAACTTGGAAGCACGACCATACAAGGGTACAGCAGATATTTCGTCGCCTGAGTTCCAGAATGTTCTATGTCTTATATGGGACATAGAACATTCTAGCACTCAGGCGACGATTTGTCAATGGAGGTCTTACTGGCGTTGTTGGAATACAATACACATAGCTTTGTCTGAGACACGCATATCTTTACATTGAGAAAAATGTATATTTTTTGCTTCATATGTAACTTATTTCCTCATTTCGTTAATAATGGAGCAAAAAATACTTTTTTCTTGACTTTAAAAGCCGTACAGTAGACAAGAAAGGGGAATCTCCAGGCACATCTTGAGTACAGTTTGTGTACCCCTTCTTGACAATCCCCTATCGGTTTGCAATGACGAGTTGGGAGAAAAAGTTGGAGAGGGCCATTGCTTCAAACCCCTCCCAGTTCGTACGTCCCTGTGCACTTTTTCGATTAATGAAACATGCAGAAGATCAAAGTTGGACGAAACCGTGACTTAACGTTTGGGAGATGCACACATTGCTTCAAATATGCTGTGTTGACCATTTAATAGTAGTGTTTCCTTTATCCGACCTGACTTGGCTACACTTGCAAAACTTCCATCAACTACGGTTTACCATTTATAGCGTACCAAAGTAGCTTTTAACCCTTCAAAAGAAGCTCGACAATCTTGGATATGGTCGTGTTTTGAACGAAACCATGGAAAAATAAATTTTTGAGAATGTTAATAGCAATGTAAGCATTTCTGTACCGAGCGTTAGGTAAACGGTTAATGGCGCGCTAGGGGCGCGGTGGCTCAGTAGGTGGAGATGCAGGCTGCAAGCAGAGAGGTCCTCTGTTCGAATCCCACCTGCTGCAAACGCGTTGTCTTGGGCAAAGCACTTAATCCCGATTGCCCATGTGGGGGCACGGTGACGCTGTGTACTGTACGTCGATGTGCACTTGTCTTCAACCAATGCTAACCCTGCTTGTGTGAAATTAGAACGTTGGGAGCCTGGTAGTTGCTCGCCATTCATCGACTGTTCACTCCGGCTTCCTCCACCCGTAAGAATGTACGACATGAGTTGACCTTGGTTATCGAAAGTGTCGTTAAACCCCAATAACTGGCGCGTGAAATTAATCTAGTCGCCGTCGCAGGAACCCCATTCCCTTCGCGGGGAATTTTTGTCTGCGTGACTAGCTAGGACATGGACAAGTCATTTCTGTATGAGAAAAAGAAATGGCTGATGTCTGGGACTGGTAAAGAAAACCATTATTGAACCAAACTCCCGCGTATTGGCCCATTACCGTCCCGTCGAAGACATGACTCAATGTTACAGTGAATGTTTTAGCAGTCGAGATTTGAGTCATTGCAGTCTCGAAAAAACATCTTTACTCCCCACTTATTTCCCCACCCCAAATCTCTCATCTTCGTAACTCCCATATGGGGCTGCTGGTGTTCGGATGTTGACTTATGGATATTACATTGCCTATGCAAACCTGAATGCGTACTGCCCGCATATGTTGCATACGTAAGCAGGAAGCACGCGTATAACAGATGTTGGGCTGTATGTTAACCCTCTGCACTCTTATGTAAAAATGACAAAGTTTTCAGCAGCAAATATTTCCCATAATGCAGTTTTATATTTAACAAATATACCTTGTTTGACAGAGCTCATTGAGCTCTGTCAAACAAGATATAATTTGTTAGTTTTTCTCTTGTTTAATAAGAAATTTGAGTGATTGGAGAAAATGTTGTTGCACTACCAGAGTGCTAGGGGTTAACCTCCCATTTCACTAGTTGGTCTCGAAGTTTTGGTTACAACGTCAAGTGTTTAAAAATGTCATTAATTGCGGTCTTTTGCTGTATTTTTGTCGAATGGACTAGGTTTTTTAAAACACTTAACCCTTTACCTAACATGAAATGCAGACACTTGCAAACAAAATTCTTGAATAATTAATTTTTCATTTTTTGTCTTAAAAACGTAGGTTATGATCCGTCGTTGGAACGAACTCATTCCAAAGAGGGGTCATTACTTATGTTTTTGAGACAAAAATGAAAAAATATTTATTGGCGATTTTTGTTAATAGTGCTGGCCGGTTTTGGCCGCTACGTTGGGTAAAGGGATAAATATATTAAAAATGCGGAACGAAAGACTTAACCATCAGACGGTACTTCTAAAATGGCCTTGTCCTTGGCACAATACGCATAATTCCGATTGCTCACGTGGAGGCACTGTGGCGCCATGTACTCAGGCGTAATGCGCGTCGATGGTGGGCTTGCTTTCAACCAATGTTAACCCTGTTTGTGCGGGCTTAGTACGTTGGTAGTCGGACAGTCGGTCGACTTGACTCTGTGGTTCTACCCTGATACTCCGGCTAACTGTCAGTCGAAAGTATCGTTAAACAATAAATCTCTTAACCCGCAGAGTATTTATAAAATAGTATTCATCAAATTTAGCCATAGGTGCTGTGAAGCAACAACCATGACTAGATTTGATAAAAAATTAATCTAAATTTAACACCAGAAATCACTAGTCAAAAAGGTAGGTAAATTTAGTTTGCAGGGGAGGAATTTAGTCAACTGTGCCCAAATGATACTTATTTCGTGTCCTGGGCTTGAATATCCGCCACTGGCATGCAGGGATTAAACAATTTAACTTATGTGCCTTGGTGTGCCTTAACAATTGCATAAAACGACACATTAAAACAGAGGCCGTTTGGATGCAACAAAGTTCAATGCATTACTCTAAAAGCTGGTACTCCTGTGGTTAAGGGCAAAATATTAGTGCAGGCCTGAACTGAACTCAAAATTAGCTTGTGTGTCCCGATGGGAATTTGACCAATGCTTTACTTAGGTCTATAAGTTATCACTGGTGTAATGGTACTCGGTGGTCAGTGCCTTGACTGTACCGATTGCAGGCAGCCACACGTATAAACGACTGTCATAAACTGAATTCCCCCTGGGAACCCAGGGAAGTGAAGCAGTCTCTTTCTGTGGTACACAAGTTCTGCTTTCCTGGTAAAATAGGCCCATGTCAAATGCCTGGGGTGAATTTATTTATTTATTGGTGTTTAAGGTCACATACTATGCGCAATGGCTAATCGTGACCGTGACAGTTTTACGGGTGGAGGAAGCCGGAGTACCCGGAGAGAACCACCGAGCAACGACGAGCAGCTGTCAGCTCTCCAACATAACTCTGAACTCTGCACCGCAGCACAGGCAGGGTTAGATTGGTTGAAGACATGCGCACCATCGACGTGCAGTACGCCTCGGTACACAGCGTCATCGTGCCCCCATGTAGGCAATCGGGGTGAAGTGTCTTGCCCAAGGACACAACGCGGTTGCCGCAGGTGGGATTCGAACCGAGGACGTCTCTGCTTGCAGCCTGCACCTCTACCAACTGAGCCACCGCGCCCCCTGGGGTGAAAGTTTTCTAAAAATGGGCAGAAAAGTGGACTTTACTGTATAGCCTTGTGACCATGATTAGCCATCGTGCAGAAATGTGACCTTAATCGCCACAAAACAACGGGACTTAAATGCTAAGTGACCAAAACTCGGTAAGAAACCATAAATGACGTTCCACGTCAAGGCGTCTTCAAGGCTGAACCTTATTCTGATTCGATTTCACAAGACATTTAACCATTTCAACACTGGCGCCCTGGAAGGTATTTCTGTCAATGCTGTCAACGGTGAAATGAGGGACACCACCTTGGTTTGTGTGTGTGTGGGGGGGAGGGAGGGGGTCGGGGGTTAGTAATAATTTAATTTAATTCCATAGCTCGAGCTGTTGGATTAAATTATTACCGAGAATCGCTTCAGATTTTTTAAACTTTATATAGTCTGCTCGCCCACTAATTTTTTCTTCACAAAATTATGCACACCGGTGTGAAAGTTAACCCCATTCCCAACGTATTGAGTATATCCGCCCACGTGAACAAATGGAGCAGTTGAAAAAGTATTTTTCAAAAAAATTCAAGAAAAGCATGTGACCCCCTCATTGGGACGAGCTCGTCGAGCTTGATCCAATGGGGGATCACATATGGTTTTGATGAATTTCTCCATTTTAAATTTTGATTCCGTTCGTGATGGGTAAATGGTTAAAATTCTTTGCATTTTATCGAACAAATTCGTAGACAATTTGCGTGCTCTACTTCCATTGGGACCCGGTCAACAAAACGTTTAAAGCGAAAGAAAGACATCGGAATGCTGACCTGGATTTTTTTTTCTCATCGTACCAACAATGCCAATAAATTCGCCCAAATGGGATTTGAGAGGACCATTAGTTGAAACCTTGCTTGGGTTTAGCCTACACTTCACAAAAGACCGGTTAGCTTGCTGGAAACAACAGCTCGCGGAGGTTCAGTAAAAGTCGTTAGCCAACTTATCATTCACATCACCGAAGGGCTCAAAGTTAAGAAAAAAATGTTCCTGCCTTAGAAATCAGTTTTGTTGAACTGTTTTCGTTCAAAAACGGCCACAATGCTCTTAACATTCTAATGTTAACCCTTTACCCAACGTAACGGCCAAAATCGCCCAGCGCTATTCTCCAAAAAAATCGCCAATTTTCAAAATATTTTCATTTTTTGTCTCAAAAACATAGGTTATGACCCCCTCGTTGGAACGAGGGGTCATAACCTATGTTTTTGCGACAAAAAATGAAAAAATTTAGTTATTCAAGAATTTTTTTTTTGCAAGTGTCGTCTTCTTTTCATGTTGGGTAAAGGGTTAATGTCATCAGTAATTGTTAGACCTTATATCAATGTTGCTGTCACAATTAGAAAATAAACTCTGGTAAAATAGGACCCTCAAACAACGCCTTGGATTAATCCTCTTTAGTGGTAACATAGCCATAGGCACTGGAAGTGATCTAAAATTGTCCAAACCTTTCACTTCGGTATCCGATTGGTTATAAATAACCATACGTTTCTAATTTCAACATTGAATAGCAGAATCCTTTATTTACTGGGAAGTTTACTGGTAATATACACTGCAGCCCTGTAAATCTGGGGTGTTGAATCATTGTTGAACCTTTCCACCATCCGTGGGAACCCCAGAAAGTGGTGTCGCGCTTGTCTACTGTGGTAAACAAGGTATGCTTTAATGGCGAAATATCCCTCGTGGGAACACCGGGAAGTGATGCAGTGCTTGACTACGGTAAACAAGCTGTTTATTGGTAAAATAGAATCCAGTCACAAATGCTTTAAACGGAAATCCTCACAAATGAGAAACATAAGTAGAAACGATTTTAAACCTGACTTTACTTCCATGTTGCGGTCGTGATTTGCCATTGGGGAGAAATGTGACCATGAACACTAATAAGTAATGGGGAAAATAGGATTCGGGAACCAATGCCTGGGTTAAAGACAGAAGAATTGGGCAAAATATATATAAAAGATTAGTTAACCCTTTACCAAACGAATCACCAGTATCCGCCCGCGTAATATGTAAATTCAGCAGCTGAAGAAATATTATTTTTCGAAAAATTTCAACAAAATCACAGTGTGACCCCTCTTTGGAACGAGCTCGTCGAGCTCGTTCCAAAGAGGGGTCACATGTGTTTTTGAATTTTTTTGAAAAATTAAATATTTAAAATTTTGAAATCGTCTGTGTTGGGAAAAGGGTTAAACTCGACAAAGTTGTTGCTGTCGTCATAAAGTTTGATGCTCAAAGTGACTTGCGCCCCTCCCCCACCCACACCGAAAAATAGCGCCATGCACCCTGCTGTTGACTCAATTTTGATGCAGGTTCACAAATACTTTGCCTCTTGTGTCTGTAGGGCTCTAGTATTTAATTAATGATTTATCCTACTTCCACGCGAAAACCCCAGGAAGTGCTGAAGTCTGTTTTTCTTTGGTAAGCAAGTTTTTCCTTCATGGTAACATTGCATCCGGTAACAAACTATGGGGTGGAAGTCCGATAAAGTAATGAATAGGTACAAGATTGATTAAACCTAGAAACGTGTTGCGGCATGGTATAGCCATACATGCTGTAAGTGCCCTTAATCCTTTCAGCGCCGAACCCCTTGAATTGATGATCATATATACCGAATAACCTCGTATAGGGTTTCTAGAATCAACGAGCGAGTTGGAGTTTAACCCTTTACCCAGCGCTATTCGCAAAAATCGCCATTCACTTTTTCTTTCATTTTTTGGAACTCAAACATAGCTTATGACACCCCTCATTGGAACGAGCTCCGTGAGCTCGTTCCAATGAGGGGTCATAAGCTGTTTTTGACGCAAGAAATGAAAATTTTGGTATTCAAGAATTTTGTTTGCAGGTGTCTTCTGCTTTGCGTGTTGGGTAAAGGATGAAATACATGGGAAAAACTCCAATGTTCGTAAATTCCTGTTCCCCATAGTGTACTATTGTTGTATTGTGGTTTTTAAACCAAGATTTAACTTACGTCAATGAGGCTATTTGTTTTAAAGAAAAATATCGCCTTCAGCTGTCGGTTTGCATTCTTGCTTGATACCCGTTTTGTGTCCAAGCACTCCCTACGTTTAACCCCTCTCCCACTGCCATCATTCCATCTCCACCTTCAAGATCCAGTCTTGACAACTATTGTACCCTTCCCCCCCCCCCACCCCTACATGTGCCAAATTGCGAATACCTTGGCCATACCAAAGGAAAATGTTTTAGGATCAACCTTGGCCCTAAACTGTACAATTGACCCTTTCCCGATTCTTGCCGACCCTTTCCCCGCGATTCCAAATAAATTCCTGTCTTCAGTCTTGATATTGCTACCTTAACCCTTTACCAAACGTAATGGGGGAAAAACCGGCCAGCGCTATTCAAAATTTTTATATTTTTTTTGTCCCTAAGACATAGGTTATGGAGCCCTCTTTGGAATGAGCTCGTCGAGCTCGTTCCAATGAGGGGTCATAACCTAAGTTTTTGAGACAAAAAATAAAATTAGTTATTAAATTTTTTTTTTTTTTTTTTTGTGCAAATGTCTGCTTTTCATGTTCAGTAAAGGGTTAAAACGTTACATCCAAATATAAGATTATTGGCCCATCATTAATTTCTGGCCATTTTTAAGACTCTGGCTCATAAGACAAATGGCTACGTTTTATTACAATCCTTCAGTATCAACAGTAACTGCCATGCACCTTATTTAAAGGGAAGAACATTCCGGGACCCCTTCGACCAACCTTTCCAACTGAGTTGGGTTGGGTTGACGAAGGGGGGGGGGGGGGGGGTCCCGGTGTCTAATAAATTTAATGTACTATCAAACTGAGTTACACTGTTTACGATATCTCATTTTCAAGAACTACAATTCACTTTCCGATAGACGCTGTATATTGTCCGCTGAGGAAAAAGGTGCAATCGGCAATGCTAAAGCATTGCCGATGGCACTTTGTTCCACCCAACTGACGATATATTCTGTTTTACTGATGCGAGTAAGTAATGGCTACCGGGGGGAGGGTGGGGGTCCGTAAAAAAAGCGAGCTACATAAATGTAAGTGATTGGCGAATGATTGACTTCATACTTGTGTTGCGGCTCTGATTGTCAGATGACCTTGAAACAACCAGTCCTCATTTCAGTCTGCTGTTTGTGACATGGTGCAACAAGGAATTCAAACAGTTAAATACCCTTTTACAAAGTTTGACTTATGTGAAACAAAACTGAATTAAAATCCTAGTTGCATTATGGAGGCAAGTTTGCTGCTTGAAACTTGTGTATTTTGACATGCACATCTAGGGTTAATACTGACACCCGGCTCTTTTTTGAAAAAAACAAGGACCGGAAGCTTTCAGCTCAATGATTGGTAATCCGTTATCTAAAAGTTGCTACTTGTGCTTTTTCTCGGGACAACTGCTGCTTGATAAACCCACCCTTAATATGTCGTAATGAATTTGTGGTATGTTCTATCGTGAGTGGGCTGGTTTTGGATATGGTTTGTCGCGACTTGTAAAGCAGCACCGACAAAATCTGATCCCTGTTTTTGAATTCGAGCGACAAAATACCCTTTTTTTCTGACAACTTTAACCCTGGTGGTATCTTCCATGTCGCTTCCATGGTAGCAATACGAAGAGTCCATATTTATTTAGGGGGTAGACCAATTATTTCCTTGGGGCTGCACGTTGAAAATAGATTACTCCACACCACAGATTAATCTTGCAGTTATACCCTTTAATGACATTATGACGTAGCTTGTGACCCGGTCGGAAAAACGACATCTTTCAAAGAGGTTAAGTTGCTATGAAAGCAATGGCCAGTCAACAGAAATGCCTCTATTTTTTTTTTTTTTTTTTTTTTTTTTTTTTACCCATTTCGCTTTGCCCTTGATACGGTCATTTCTAACAAACCCAAAAATGCAAGATCATTGACGCGAATTTAGTACAAACTTGTCCAGGTGATCAGTGTAAGTTAATCCATTCCACATTTGACCCCAAAGGCAACCCTCATCCCCTTCATTCGAAAAGGGTCGATTCCTGCCACGGCAGCTTACACTGAAGGCCAATCCACCCACATGACCTCACTAGACCATTTATCTCTTATTCATAGCTGTTTATCCCGTAACGAGACCTGGCTCGCCCGTGAAAGTTCGGGGTTTTCCTCGCGACTTTAGTTCTCACGTCGTTGTTCAGATTCCAAATGCTTCCACCCCGGACCAAACTTTTTATTACTCAACATCCCAATTTTTATGGGGGTGGGGGATTTCACTTTTCCATCAACAGTTTGTCAACTGTTAAAGTCCTAAAAGGAGCATACGCTTTAGGTTTTTATTAACATTATCGAACTTCACCCCCCCCCCCCCCCCCCCCCCCCGATCATGAAAACTCCAGGTTTCCATCAGTGTTACTCGACTGCTGAAGTCGGAAATGGTTATCCCGGAAGCTTTGCTTGTGCTACTTTTTTTTTCAAGTGGAAACTCCACCCCGTAGGTTTCTTTAATTTTGAAGAACATCGCTTCCAAGAGACCCACAATTTGGACACCTTTACTCGGAATCAAAGTGGAATCAAGATTGAAAGAGACTTCCGCTAAGAGCTCAAGCCAAGACGGATGTTTTACAGATTTCCCGAAGATGATTCAGAGAGATACTAGAAGAGATCCAGATTGAAGACTAAATCGCCGCCTCTACTAACGAACCTTCCAAACCATAAAAATTATCCTGCCTGCCATACAAATATTAATGAAAATGAATGCTTCTCTATTGCTGGGTATCCTGTATTGATGTCACCAACTTACAACGCGCTTGCCCCTCTGACCACATACGTTTTGAACATCAAGCCAGACACCTATCGCTTTCGTACTGCATTGGCAAAAACGTGTCAAACAAATCAACGCTGGTTTAAGACCATAGTGCCTCTGTCTCTAAAATCACTTGGGTTGATAATCGGCCCAAATCAACTAGGTTGATTGAATATGAACCCAATTGGGTTCATATTCACTCAACCCAGTTAATTGGTTGATTTTTCGATCCAACTGATTTTAGAGTGTATAACAGAATATCTCCTGTTATTGTACTTCAAGTCTGGGTAAAAATTAACTCGTTGCATTTTAGTCACAAATCCGGGGGGGGGGGGGGGGGTGGGTGGGGAGTGGGGAGAAATGAACGCTTTCGGGGAGGTGGTTGGGTTGTAAAACTAATTTGTTCCTTCACCTTGATGTAGTTGGAACATTTGTCGGTCAAGATTTTATTTAACCCTTTACCTAACGTAACTGCCAAAACCGGCCAGCGCTATTCTCAAAAATCGCCAATTTATTTTTTTTTTTTCATTTGTCTCAAAAACATAGGTTATGACCCCTCGTTGGAACGAGGGGTCATAACCTATGTTTTTGAGACAAATGAAAAAAATTATTCAAGTATTATTTTTGCAAGTGTCGTCTGCTTTTCAGGTTAGGTAAAGATTTTTTGTTAATTTATTAGTGTTAAAATTACGTTGCAGCAGTTACGCAACTTAATAAAGTTCAAACCTACTGTGTCGGCAGTCCAGATTGCTTATCCCCAGCCCAAATCTGGTACAACACATCCCGTATTTGCATAGCTGCACTCAAAAATCAGTTGGGTTAATGAATCCAAATGAACGGTGTTGAGTTAATATCAACCCAACTGGATTCATTTTCACTCAACCCTGTTGATCTGGATTAATTTTGACCTAACTGATTTTTAGAGTGGGTAACTATTTTAAGTCCAACTATTAAATCTTAAGAAAATACATAACTAGCAAGAGCTTTGATATCATGAACTCGAATCCTGGCGAAAATGCCCCGGTGTCTTCCTTACATCCCACCCTTCAATAGTTAGGCCCCCCGCACTCGAAAGTCTGTCTAGTTAAAATCAACCCAAATCAATTGGGTTGAGTAAATATGAACCCAAATGGGTTCATATTCACTCACCCCAGTTGATTTGGGTTGATTTTAACTAGACAGATTTTAGTGGACAAGGCATTGCCAGTTCTCAAGCATTTGGTCATGGAGCTCAGTTATAGGATAGTTGTTTTAAATGTTTAACACTTGTTTTCGTCGTAGAAACTCGTGCAGTTTGGGCAAAAAATTGGATGGCAAGTTAATTTAGTTAGTTTTGTTTGGCAAATCCCCAGATCGTTTTTAACATTTTCGCATCCGTCCAAAAATGGCCTGGACAAAGATGCTGAAAGTCACCAACTCCAAAAAATAGTCTAAAATTATAATATATTGCATTCAAACAACAAAAAAACTTTATAAGAATTTTTTTTTTTTTTTTTTTATGAACCAATGTTGACTTGCAATAAGTTTTCGATAAATTAATTTAAATTAACTCGAGCCATCTGGAGTGCTTGACGTGGCCTTAATGAAAACTTCCCCCGGGAAATGAAGCAGTGTTTGTTCACTGTGGTAAACACTGTTTCTCTGATAAAATTGGATCCAGTCACCAATGCTAGAGGTGGAAGTCCTCTAAAGTATGTAACATGGTATAAACGATTGACTAAACTTCGTTTTATTTCCATCTCATGATTAGCCATTGTGCAAAAGTATGACCTTAAACACCAATAAATGAACTTCACTTGTGGCCTTAATGATAATTTACTTGTGTCCTTGCATACGCATGAAAATACTCAACATTTTACAAGCAATTTGCATGGGATGTAAAGTCACAGGTAATTAGACTATAGATTGGATAGTTGGCAGAGCCTTATATGATCATCTGAAAAATTTTCAAATGAGTATACGGAAATAAAGAATGTTTCATAAAGTTGTCTATTAACCCTTTACCCAACGCAGACATCAAAATTATTTTAAATAACATTTTTTTTAAATTTTCAAAAAATTTTTCAACTGCTGAATTTGCATATTATGCGGGCGATTCGTTGGGTAAAGGGTTAACCCCTTTACACAACATGAAAAGCAAGATACTTGCAAAATTCATGAACTCAATTTTTATTTGTTTCAAACAAAGGTTGTGACCCATCTTTGGAACGAGCTTGATCCAAAGAGGGTCACAACCTATGAGAAAAAAAAAATTGGCGCTTTTTTTGTACATTGCGATATCCGTTTTTAGCCGTTACGTTGGGTAAAGTGGTTAACAGCTTGAATTCTCTTCTCAAAGGCGATTTCTGACCCGAACATTTAAGATACTATGTCACCAGAAAAGGAAGCTCATTTCGAGAGAGTTTCGGGGAAATTATTTTTCCGCTCTTATTCATTTCACTGTTGTGGGAGCATGTCTGTTTGCAGCGACCTCGGCAGCATGTCACTTGCCGTATTAAGAGAAACAAACGGCCTCAGTCCTTATCCAAAAATATATGGACATCTCCTGGGGATGGCAGTCTTTGCTCAATGAGCTCATATCAGACAAGTTCTCATTCGCCGCTTGAAATTTCTCGATTTCTGTGTTCAGTGGTGTTGAAGTCGCCCGTGTTTAGTTTTATAGAGACTGCAACCGTGTTGTATAACATCAAGAAGGATTTGTTTCCTCACTCTGGAAAAATCTAAAGGTCACCATTCACATGGCAGTGGTTTGGAAGATGGAATCCAAAAAGGCAATCGGCCGCGACAGTAATAAGGATAATACATTTTAAAATGTACAGAATTCCTAGGAATACTGCCCTGTGTGGTTGTCAATTCATATCGCAAGTTTGGTGCCCTGAGAGCACCGTGTTATCGGAATTGGGCTGTTAAGATACAGGGTAGTGTTTATCGGTGTTTAAGGTCACATACTTCTGCACAATGGCTGATCATGACCACAACATGGAGATAAAGTCAAGGTCAGTCAATTGTTTATACCCCATGTTGCCTATTTCAGAGGACCCGCACCCCAAGCATCAGTGACTGGGTCCTATTTTACCAGTGAAACAGTTTGTTTACCACAGTAAACAAGTACTGGGTAGTTCTGTGTTGGAAGGGGGAGTGGGAACAGAATGGGACAATATCCAATATTTTGGGAATGTTTTTGCCTTTCATTTGAGACTCTTGGGGGGGGGGGGGGGTAGTACTATTGGCGAGTTGTAAACAATGACAGAATTTTTTCAAGTGGGAGAGGGGAGGAGATGATTTGTTAGTCGGGGTTTCGATACCCACTGGAGCGTTGTAAACAAATCTCACAAGCAATCTGGGCGATTTGTTGAGTGAAAACACCGATCGGATTCCAGTTGTCCAAGAATTCTTCAAAATCTCCGATCGCAGAATAGTTCTACTTTGTGTACTTGGACATGCTAAGTATGTGGTTGCAACTACGTCCCGGCCGACCCCGATAATCGTAAAGTAAGTTCTTTGGTTTCGAAAATGACAATAACAAACAAGCTGCTTTGTTTACCATTTTTATTGATTGTTTAAAGTCCTCTATTTCTCTACAATGGCAAATCGTGATCGCAACATGGGGATAAAGTCAAGTTCAGCCAATCGTTTATACACATGTTGCCCATATTGCTTCTACTAGAGACACTGGTGGCCTTCCTGTTTTACAAGTAAAAATGCTAGTTTACGGAGAGTAAACTAGCACTTCTTCACGTCCAAGGTTCCCCATGGGAAGTTTTTTAATTATTGCGAACATTGATGGGTCAAAGGCGCCCCCATCCCACCAACTCCACTCCTTCATTTGTAAAGTAACTAGTTTGTGTTGCGATGAAATGAAAGGCAGACAAATTCTAAACGTACAAATATTCTGCAATTTAAATGGAATTTTCCTTGGGGTTGTGTCGCTTCTTTTCAAAGTCTTAAGTTTATTATACCCAACATGAAAAGCAGACGACACTTGCCGAAAAAAAATTCTTGAATAACTAATTTCATCTTGTCTCAAAAACATAGGTTATGACCCCCTCATTGAAACGAGTTCGATCCAACGAGGGGTCATAACTTATGTTTTTGAGACAAAAAATGAAAAAAAAAATTAAAGATTTGAGAATGGCGCCGAACGGTTTTGGTGGTTACGTTGGGTCAGGTGTTAATGGTTAAGGTCACATTTCTGTACAATGTCTAATCGTGACTGCATCATGAATATAAAGTCCAGCCCAGCTAATCGTTTATAAGCATGCTGCTCTTGCTAGAAGACTTCCAACTCAGACTTTTGTGGCAGTGCCCTATTTAATCAGTAAACAGCTTGTTTACCACAGTAAACAAGCATTGATTTACCTCACGGGACTTCCATGGGGTATAGTCTATGGGAGTAGGGCTGGATCGTGATGGGCCTAGTAAGCGTTTGGGGTGGTTTTCGGCAACGTTACCTATTCGCGTCACTTTTCCTCTAACATGGTTCAACAATTCATTCGTTGTGGGCAAGGAGTTGAGGGCAAAGAGTTGAGGGCAAGGAGTTGAGGGCAGGGCAAGGAGTTGAGGGCAGGGCAAGGAGTTGAGGGCAGGGCAAGGAGTTGAGGGCAGGGCAAGGAGTTGAGGGCAGGGCAAGGAGTTGAGGGCAGGGCAAGGAGTTGAGGGCAGGGCAAGGAGTTGAGGGCAGGGCAAGGAGTTGAGGGCAGGGCAAGGAGTTGAGGGCAGGGCAAGGAGTTGAGGGCAGGGCAAGGAGTTGAGGGCAGGGCAAGGAGTTGAGGGCAGGGCAAGGAGTTGAGGGCAGGGCAAGGAGTTGAGGGCAGGGCAAGGAGTTGAGGGCAGGGCAAGGAGTTGAGGGCAGGGCAAGGAGTTGAGGGCAGGGCAAGGAGTTGAGGGCAGGGCAAGGAGTTGAGGGCAGGGCAAGGAGTTGAGGGCAGGGCAAGGAGTTGAGGGCAGGGCAAGGAGTTGAGGGCAGGGCAAGGAGTTGAGGGCAGGGCAAGGAGTTGAGGGCAGGGCAAGGAGTTGAGGGCAGGGCAAGGAGTTGAGGGCAGGGCAAGGAGTTGAGGGCAAGGAGTTGAGGGCAGGGCAAAGAGTTGAGGGCAAGGAGTTGAGGGCAGGGCAAAGAGTTGAGGACAAGGAGTTGAGGGTAAGGAGGGGTCACACCGAGGAAAGGGGCAGACATTATCTTGAAATATGCTTCAAGTATGTATATTCATTTCGAAATAAAATCAGACTGGGAAAAAATTGGCCCAAATTGGCTGGGTTGAGTGAATGTGAACCCATTTCGGTACACATTCCCTCAACTCGCTCCATTTGGGTAGATTTTTAACCCGGCCGATTTTAGGGAGAGATGGAGTTATAACTGGTGGGGAGGATTCCTGATATTTTAATACTACTGTCCCACACTTATATTATGACTTCTCCAAAGATTCGCCAGTTTATTTGTCCAACTCTTCCAACCCGCTATTCATAATGCCTTAAAAAGTTTGGCCATTGACAAAGACAAGAGATCAGGAATAGGCAGAGTATCACTCATAATTCAACCCTACGGTCCTATTGGGCTGTCGAGTGAAATTGTTAGTGAATCTTTCACAATTCTCCGAGAGTGGTCCATTTTTTCGTAGACAGCAGGGAGAGTTGGTATAGTAGTCAGTACTAAAAGGATCAACTACACTTTCAGAATATATGGATATACCTTGACCTCAAGTTAATTCATTCAAGTTGAACCAATCGTTTGAGCCTTCTTCCCACTTTATCGGATTTGCATCGCATATCCGATAAAGTGGGCAGAAGGGGGTATTAAAGCAGCACCTCTTTACAACAGTAAACAAGCAATTCACTGTAGCACGAGGTTTCCATGGCGAGTTGGGATTAATCAGTGATGATATCATACTATACTCTAAAATCAGTTTAGTTAAAAACAAATCAACCTAAATTAACTGAGATGATTGAATATGAACCCAATAGGGTTCATATTCACTCAACCCAGTTGATTTGGGTTGATGTTTAACACGATTTTAGAGTGCAAGTAGCCTTACCGAGGGGTGGGGGGGGGATTAAATTGCTGAACTTCCGAACAGATATAAAAATCATCTGTTTCAATAGCCGTTAATACAATATGGATAGCGGGTTGAAAGAGTTGGACAAATAAACGGGCGATTTCAGAAACAATTAAGTGGTCAAATTTTTCTGTTCAAGGTCACATTTCTGCACAATGGCTAACCATGACCTCAACATGAATACAAAGTCAAGTAAAGCCAATCGTTTATACCTTTGTTGCCCATTGTATTGGACCCCCACCAACCCCACCCCACCATTGATGACTGGGCCCTATTTTACTAGCAAAAGAAACTGTCTTCCACAGTAAACAAGAACCGCTTCTTTCCCGGAGTTTCCCACGGGAGATGGGGGCGGGTGAAAAGTTATTGAAGTGGCCTCCATAACTTGCATTTAACTAACTTTAGCTCTAGAGTGCATATTTGTTAACCCTTTACCC
Organism: Pictodentalium vernedei; assembly: GCA_031216915.1. Taxonomy (NCBI): domain Eukaryota; kingdom Metazoa; phylum Mollusca; class Scaphopoda; order Dentaliida; family Dentaliidae; genus Pictodentalium; species Pictodentalium vernedei. The sequence goes on along the minus strand of CM062291.1, from coordinate 93,649,086 downwards.
AACTAACGGCCAAAAAGAGCCAGTTAATTTATTGTTTTCAAACTTTTTTTTCAAAAACATAGGTTATGACCCCTCTTTGGAACGAGCTCGTTCCAAAGAGGGGTCACAACCTTTGTTTTTCAGACAAAGAATGAAAAAAATAGTTATTGAAGAACTTTGTAAGTGTTGTCTGCTTTTCAGGTAAGGTAAAGGGTTAAACATCAGTATACTGAATTTTAGCTGCCCGATCTTTGAGTGTGCGGAATTTGAGAACTTTTAGTCCTTCGGTGATGCAGATGGCAGTTTGGCATGTTCAGTTTAAAATTCAGGCGAGAGGACCATTATTGCAGAGAAGCCAGAGGTCTTTATTCTACCCACCTAGCGCGTATTTTATGAAAACGCAAACCCAAGGAAGTTAAGGTTCAGCTAATGGACTTCCAAATTTAGCCTATGGTTTGTAAGAGGAATGTTTACTTGGGCAAATGTTTTCAAGAGATTCGAGTACCTGGTGAAACCTCGATTCTGCGAGCGTTTCGCAATCAATTTAGACATGAACTTTCAACTGCGAACCAATCAGAGCTATTCTAAAGTATTGGAGGGTTGCAGCAAAGGGCGTTTGCATACTCTAGTACTCTCCCACCCTCTGTGGGCGTATTTAGATATACCTACTGTTCGTACGAAAACTAGAGGTTCTCCGAGCACGATTTCCAAAAAATCTGTTCGCGTGCAGATGCCTTCTGGGGACCTTGACGGTTTCAATTTACACTTTCTGCTGCCCGGACTCCGACTGAAGTGGGACGTGTTATCGAAGAATTTGAGCAACAGAATGCAATGTAGTTTAAATGGTGTGTTGTGAAATTCAGAATTGGTTGGACCAAATCTGTTCCACCACTCTTACCTGAGGGAAACGATAACTTATTTAAAATATATTCGAATTTTCCAAAAAATTTCAACCAAACCAAATAATGTGAACCCTCATTGGAACGAGCCGAACGAGCTCGTTCCAATGGGAGGTCACAGATGGTTTGTTTTAAATTTTTTGAAAAACATTTTTTCAGCTGCTGAATTTGTAAATTTCGCGGGAGGATCCGATCGATTTGTTAGGGTTGACAGATATGGGCGAGTTCTGGTTCATTTACGTGAAACTGCCACAGACACGGACAAATAATTTTGGAGTTAACCCCTTACCCAACGGATCGACCGCGCCCGCCTGCGTAATATGCAAATTTAACAGCTGAAAAAAATATTTTTTAAAAGATTTCAAAACCTTATGCGACCCCTCGTTGAAACGAGCTCGTTCCAATGAGGGTTCACATGATTTGGTTTGGTTGAATTTTTTGGTAAAATTCAAAAATATTTTTATCCTTTACCCAGCGAATCGCCCGCATCCGTAGTTGAAAAAAAATTTTTTTTTTAAATTTCAAAACCCTATGTGACCCCTCGTTGGAACGAGCTCGTTGAGCTCGTTCCAACGAGGGGTCACTGGTTTTGTTGAAATTGTTTGAAAAATTTGAAAAAAATTATATTTAAAATGAATTTTGATATCGCCTGCGTTGGAAAAAGGGTTAAAATACCGTCTTCACTAACACTAAAAGTACAAAAAAGTACTGCAAAGAGAGGACTTCGTAGATTTTACGGCATCGACTGCAGTTCATACGAAATCGGATGTGTCGAGAGCATAACCGATTTGCTGGGGGGGGGGGGGGGGCTGGGGTAGGGTAAACCCAATTTGTCCCGACTGTCGCGACCCAAGTCTTGACTGAAGAAATATTCTAACTACATCAAGGCCTTCTTAGATGATGAAATTGGATATTTTGTCAACAGCAAATTCTCGTCAACCCTTTACCTAACACGAAAAGCAGACGACACTTGCAAATAAAAAAACTTGAACTAATTTTTCTCTTTTATCACAAAACAGATTATGACCCCTCATTGGGACGAGGTCAGCGATAAAAAATGGAAAAAATAATGAAAATTGGATAGTATTTTTTGTGAATAGCGCTGGCCGGTTTTTGCCGTTACCTTATGTAAAGGGTTAAAACATAGGAATTTGTTTCCGGATGAATACACGTTGTGGTTGGGGTATTTATTTATTTATTTATTGGTGTTTAAGGTCACATACTTATGCACAATGGCTAATCGTGACCGTGACAGTTTTACGGGTGGAGGAAGCCGGAGTACCCGGAGAGAACCACCGAGCAACGGCGAGCAGCTGTCAGCTCTCCAACATCGTAACTCTGAACTCTGCACCGCAGCACAGGCAGGGTTAGATTGGTTGAAGACATGCGCACCATCAACGTGCAGTGCGCCTCAGTACACAGCGTCATCGTGCCCCCATTTAGGCAATCGGGGTGAAGTGTCTTGCCCAAGGACACAACGCGGTTGCCGCAGGTGGAATTCGAACCGAGGACCTCTCGGCTTGCAGCCTGCAACTCTACCAACTGAGCCACCGCGCCCCCTTGTGGTTGGGGTACGTGGGCTTCCCAGCCGATTTAATTAGCTCGCACTTTACATGTTTTTTTTAGAACGAGCGTATTGAAGCCTACAATTGTTGTAGCAAAATGACATCGTCCAATTTGAAAGTCATTATTTTAGTGACCTGTTAACCCTTTGAACCGGAGACCGTTTTCCCGGTCCAGGAACATACGTTATTCCATTAAGTAGAATAGCCTATAAGTGAATATGTGGGATAGACAATATTTTTAACGAGCTGCCCGGTGGCTGCTCGTCAAAAATATTAATTGGTCTACCTCAAATGAATAAAATGGACTCTTCCAATTGATGTCATTGAACTGACATAGTAGATACCACCCGAGTTCATAGGGTTGAGGTACAATAACTAATATTACCTTCAGATCGGTTCGATATTAATTGTTAAACTCCGATGGCAACTGAATTGTCTTGTAGCAATACAGAAACCCCAATATCAGCTTCCAGGCTTTTCATCTAACATCGGCCGGCAGTACCCAAAAGTTTTATATTATCGCTTGGTTTACCTGTAAAACTTGTTTGTTTACCACAGTAAACAAGCACTGCATTACTTCCCGGGCTTCACGTGGGGAACAGTCCGCATGGGCGTTATGAAGACGACAGATTCGGTGTGGGGTAGGTGGTGCGAAAACCTGTTTGTCACCATTGGCATGGCTAAAATCTCAAGAGATATATATCAAGGCACGTCTTCATCCAGTATTAGAGTTCTAACCCTGGAGAGTTCTTATGAATTCATTACACCTTTATTTGCATGAACTGCACTCCACATTGGTTAAAATGGAGTCCCTCAACACCAACAATCGGTTATCGTCGAGCTCCATTTTTTTATTAACCCTTTACCTAACGCAGACGATATCAAAATTATTTTAAATATAATTTTTTCAAATTTTTCAAAAAATTTCAACAAAACCATATGTGACCCCTCGTTGGAACGAGCTCGATCCAACGAGGGGTCACATGATATGGTTGTCGAAATTTTTTGAAAAATATTTTTCCAACTGCTGAATTTACATATTACGCGGGCGGATGCGGCCGATTCGTTGGGTAAAGGGTTAAAGTGTTTGTGTGACAGCGGTCATGATTAGTCATTGTTCAGAAATATGTGACCTTAAAAACCAATAAATAAATGTGAGCCACATCAAATCTAGTCTCCTATATTAGTATCAAGAGCGAATCTATCCCAGACATCAATCTTGATTGATATCTGGACTGGAAAGAATAGTGTCGTCCCAACCCTCAAAGCTATGTCCCTGCCTGACCGTCTCTTATTTTACAACAGCCATCCTTTACGATAGGCAGTTATTCGACCATTTACACTGAAATTCGTGGTCATGTAAAACGAACTATACCGCCACTGATGCTGTCCCAGACAGATTCCTGCAAAGAAAATTCCAAGAATGTGTGTCATGAACAGTATCTTCAGTAAGGAAAGGACCTTCGTGTGGTTATCCTATAATTTATTCGCTTTGGGTGAGGTATTGGCGTTTGAGGTGGTCACAATTATGTCATCGTCGCCCGAGTGCAAGAATGTCCTTTGTCTCCTTTGGGACATAGGACATTCTAGCACTCAGGCGACGAAATGGCTATTCGTGCCCCCCCCACCCCCCCCCCCCCAACCTGGAGATAAAGTAAAGTTTAGTCAATCCTTTATTCCCATTTTAGAGGGCTTACGCACCAAGCATTGGTGACTGGGTCCCATTTTATCATCAATTAAACTGCTTGTTTACCAGAGTCATTAAGCACCGCTTCATCTTTCTGTGTTACCACGTGGTCGGTCCTGGGCGTCCCCTTGAGAGATTGAAAAATATGCCGTTAATGTTGCTATTCTGGTGCTCGAAAAATGGTGAAGTTTTGTATGTCACCTTATTTCAGGAGCCGGTGGGAATTTTAATGGGTGGGGAAAATGTCCCCAGTAGTTATGTCATTGGCATTGCATCCATCAAATTCATGAACTCTGGTTCCAAATGTTTAAGGAACGATAATGGGCTATTACGTGACAATTTTCTTTGGAAATGGTTTGATTGGGCCCAAATGCTAAACTCATTTCCCTCATCAAAAGGAATTTCTCCTGTCGTCGCACGCCCCTACTGACCAAGGGTAGGGAAGGCGATACCTCCCTTGGAAAAGGTTTTTCGCGACTGAAGCTGGCGTTTCCTAACGTCATTCACCCTTTACCCAACATGACAGACATACAGTTGCAAAAAGAATGCTTTAAATTTCATTTTTTGCGTCAAAAACATTTTATGATCCCGCATTGGAATGAGGGGTCATCAGCTATGTTTTTGAGCAAAAAAAAAAATATGAAAATTGAATGACGATTTTGGGTTACAGCGCTGTGAGCTTTACCAGTTCCGTTGGTAAAGGGTTAACATTTTGCCTTACAAAACGATCAACTGACGTCATTAATAAAAAGAGCTATTCAGATTTAAATTGTCAATGTCCCCAAAGAAGCTTATGATCTCATTGGAACGAGCTTGTTCAGCTCGTTGCCATGAGGGATCATGCGCTATGTTAATGGAGATGCTGAACTATTAAATCTTTTAGTGCGACGTCCTAACCCTTTACCTAACACGAAAGGCAAGCGACATTTGCAAATAAAATTCTTGAACACACTTTTCATTCTTTGGGCCAAAAACATAGCGTATGATCCCATCATTGAAATGACCCCAACGAGCTCGTTCCAATGTGAGGCCAAAGGCTATGTTTTAGGACAAAAAAGGAAAAACTAACGGAAATTGAATGGCTATTTTTGTGAATAGCTATGACCGGTTTCGGCGTTTACGTTGGATAAAGGGTTAAAACAATGGTTTCCAAATAATGATGTCTGCAGTGCGTGTGTCCCAATGAACGCCAAGATCTTCCCCACGTTACATTAGTTTAAAAAAGTACCTTTAAACCTTTACCTAACATGAAAAGCAGACGACACTTGCAAAAAAAATTTCTTGAATAACTAATTTTTTTCATTTTTTTTCTCAAAAACATAGGTTATGATCCCTGTTGGAACGAGCTCGACGAGCTCGTTCCAACGAGGGGTCATAACCTATGTTTTTGAGACAAAAAATGAAAAACTAATGAAAATTAATTGGCGATATTTGAGAATAGCGCTGGCCAGTTTTGACCGTTACGTTGGGAAAAGGGTTAAGAATAGTGGTTGTACTTAAACTCGAAAGATACAAGGATGGTTTGATTTGGAAACAAGCAAAACCAGGAGTGTGGTCCACATGCAACCACTTCAACATTGGGAATATTATGGTTCAGATAAAACAAGACAGTGATATTGTCAGTTATATACAAATATACAGCAGATTTGGTCAAGAGTTCAGTCCGATTTGAAAACATTTTTTCTCAGTTTTTGTAATACTGTCAAAGTTGCAATGAATTTTTTACAAATGATCCCATTTGAACGTTTTTAGTCCTGCTATTTCAATGTTTATCAAATTTAAAATTCTTGAAAAATTTCACTGAAGCACGGGGAAAAACGAGCCAGGTAGATTTTGGTTGTAATGCTAGATATCTGTGCTCCGAGCTGCAGGAATGAACTCGACAAATCCGACTTCTTCCGAAGGTTTGTGACTGAAGTTGATTGGTCAGTGTGTTGCGATTGTTTTCTGAACCAGAGTCACGTTAGAAATCTATAAAACGAGGTCTCATTTGTGTGTTTAAATTATTCGTCGAGGCGGGAGGATCTCAATCGGCTGGTTGACATCTACCTCATCCTATCTGAAAAGACGAAAGATTCATTAAAATTGGAAATTCATGGTCATGGACACAAAACAAAAGTGCAACCATTTAAACATTTCTCAACTTTTAATCCTTTGAACACGAAAGATCGATTTTTGAGTCAAAGACATAATTTCGTCTCATTTTTGTCTTATAAGAGACTAAAACACAGGGCATTGATGCAGACTGCAGTTATTTAATCCTCCCTGAATATTGATATTGGACTGACCCACCTTACTAAGTGTATACAAAGGAGATACCATTCCAGGAAACTGGTTTCAAAAGGGTTAACTGAGAACAGAATATTTATACCGAACACGCCGTTCAATTCCCGCACTGATTGTTACTGGATACAGTGCAGAGACCAATAAAATGTTCAAAAATGTATTTTCCCGATTTATATTTTCTACTCATGAATATCCATAACCAAAATGAAGCATTAACATTTTAAAGTGGAAAGAGGCATTCCCACAACCGATTTTGCAGGCGTTAAGCGGATCGAGAGTCTATGCTCTGCGTGGTTAGGTTGCTCGCAATGCAGTTTTGACTACCCACAGGCAAATTCCGGCCAAACGCTTAATCTAGAACCATCACCTCCACCCCCCCCCCCCCCCCCAATACACAGAGGTCAAGACGTAACATGAGACAATTTATATCAAAATTACGAATCATGAGTTGTATGGAATGAGCTCATCACTATTAAAACTATACACAAATATACAATACAAAATAACGGCAACGATTGTGGTCTACCTATAGTAGAGTAAAGCTCGCAAGATTTTCACTATAAAGCCATTGTACTGTATACACCCCTCCCGGGGGCGCGGTGCCTCAGTAGGTAGAGGTGCAAGCTGCAAGCCGAGAGGTCCTCGGTTCGAATCCCACCTGCGGCAACCTCGTTGCGTCCTTGGGCAAGACACTTCACCCCATTGCCCATGTGGGGGCACGGTGACGCTGTGCACTAAGGCGTACTGCACGTCGATGGTGCACCTGTCTTCAATGCTAACCCTGCTTGTGTGGAGTTAGTATGTTGGGGAGCTGACAGTTGCTCGCCGTTGCTCGGTGGTTCTCTCCGGGTACTCCGGCTTCCTCCACCCATAAAACTGTCGTGGTCATGATTAGCCATTGTGCAGAAATATGTGACCTTAAACACCAATAAATAAATATAATACACCCCTCCCTCCTGTTTTGCAAGAGAGAGTGTGCAAAACAGACAAATGTCAAGCATCGCAATGCAAAAGCTTGATTTTTTAACCCTGGCTTTACCCAACGTAACGGCCAAAACCGGCCAGCGCTATTCACGAAAATCACCAATAATTTTTTTTATTTTTTTTTTTCTCCATTTTTTGCCTCAAAAACATGTTATAACCCTTCTTTGGAACGAGATCGATTTATTTTCTCCATTGTTTGCCTTATAAACATAGATTATGATCCCTCTTTGGAACGAGCTCGTCGAGCTCGTTCCAATGAGGGGTCATAACCTATGTTATGAGAAAAAATGAAAATTAGCCATTCAAAAAGTATTTTTGCAAGTGTCGTCTGCTTTTCATTTTAGGTAAAGGGTTGAACAGTTTGAGTAGCAGACAAGCGACACAGACATCTTAGATCACTTGCCACAGATTACAAGTTTTTCAGGTAGAATTTTGTAAAGGAAGGTTGCGTCCAATAAGCTGTCTTCGTGATAGATGATAAACAAAATTAGCATATGTCCAAAAGGGAGGTGAAGCTCTAACCTCATGAGCCGAAATTCTGTTCACCCTACTATCCCAATCGGATAAATTATTGTGAGCGATGCTGATAGAAATCAATTGGGATCTTTTCTGCCTGGGATGAGAGAAAGGAAGAGCCTTTTCCTCCCTTTCCTTATGAAACTAGACCGCTTCACATACTTTCACAACCCTTACTGGACACAAAGGACTCGAGTTATTAACAGGCGGCAAAGCATTAATGAACAGTTGTAGGTAACTTATCTGGTGTCCTAGTCTAGAAAACCTATTTGAGTAGTAAGGCTAAAATAGAGAAAGCATTTTCAAAAAATGTATGCTTAAGTAAATTTATACAAAAGTTGTCCCATTTGTCACCAAGCTGACATTTTGCAGGTGACAAATGTGGCAATATTTTGGTAAATTTACTTTGATAAATCCTTTATATAAGTAATGGAGTTGTTTATTTTGAAATCATGACCTCTGATATTCCTAAAATTCAGATTAAATATACACAAATTATCAAAATGAAGGTTGGGATGTATAGAACACGAAACACATGTAAGCAACTCCTAGAGTTGATAACAGGCACCACTGTTTCCTGAAAGTCTATCGCATTCGTACCAGAACTGATAAAATAATATTTCGCAAGAACTCGTGGCCGAATGTGCTTCAGATATTCAGTAACAAAGCTAGGCATTCAAAAAACTTTCGACTGCAGCGATAGGACAGCATTTTAGAAAAAGGACAACACTGTCGGCATTTTTTTTTGATGGTTTCAATGCTCGACAGACATCACTCAATACCATGAATTTCCATCGAAAAACAAAATCGTAATTCTAAGAAATTTCAACAGGTATCATACCTTGCATTGCATATGACAACCGTGCACTCTCTAATAACAGTATACTGTATTAAGGCGATCTTTCTCATTATTTGATTTTAGACGGCGTTGCATATAAATGCTTTTTCCGTCCAATGTCGTCGACCGGAAATCGAACGTAAATAAATATTTAAACAGAAGCAAAGGTTTTGGACTTCACCCTCACACAGCTCTGTCGCTGTGTTTTGAAGAATTTTGATACCCCAGCTTTATTTTTGGATTTGTAAAGCACATTTGGCCACAAGTTCGTGAAATATTAAATTATCAGTTCTGGTACGAATACGGTAGCAGACTTCCAGGAACCAGTGGTGCCTTCGGTCGATTACACGTGTTTCGTGTGCTATACATATCAATCTTCATTTTGATGTACATTTTGTGTATATTTAATTTGAATTGAAGGAATAGCAGAGGTGAGAAGTTTCAAAATAAACAAAATTCCATTACTTGTATAGCCCTTTAATCAAGTCGGACAACACTGCTAATATATCACCTGTCTGAAACAAGAGGGTTGTCAACGCCCCTTCGCCACCTATATTATGCTTTGATAGTTGTATCGACAAACTCCAGGGTACCTATATCAAGCCGTGTCAGCTGTAAATATTAAATCTACATTCTTTTATGGAGAATTTTTGTAACATGGCAGAAATGCAATATGAAACCCATCGGGCCATGTGATTGAAAGATATCGACTAAGAATAACAGTTAACCCTTTACCTAACGTAACTGCCAAAACCGGCCAGCGCTATTCTCAAAAATCGCCAATTAATTTTCATTATTTTTTTTCATTTTTTGTCTCAAAAGCATAGGTTATGACCCCTCGTTGGAACGAGCTCGTCGAGCTCGTTCCAACGAGTGGTCATAACCTATGCTTTTGAGACAAAAAATGAAAAAAAAATAGTTATTCAAGAATTATTTTTGCAAGTGTCGTCTGCTTTTCAGGTTAGGTAAAGGGTTAAAAATAAAGACACTTCGTCCCATGAATTCCAATGTGTTCTATGTGCCAGTAGCACACAGAACACATTGGAACTCAGGGGACGACTTTATAGAAAAATGTTAGAAAAATTGAAGAAAGTCATGAAGGTTAATAGAAGTGATCATGACCCAAAACATCTGAAAAAATTAACTCCTTTGCGATAAGAGGTTGAAGGTACAATGCTGATTAAATTGTTGCAGCTGCAAATAACCAAAGATATACCCGGAACAAATTCTAATAAAATACACACAGTAGAAGGGTTAAACAGCGTTGGAACAGTGCTATTTATTCATTGGTGTTTAAGGTCAAATACTTATGCACAATGGCTAATTCTGACCGTGACAGTTTTACGGGTGGAGGAAGCCGGAAAGAACCACCGAGCAACGACGAGCAGCTGCCAGCTCCCCAACATCGTAACTCAGCACCGCAGCACAGGCAGGGTTAGACTGGTTGAATACATGCGCACCATCGAAGTGCAATACGCTTCGGTACACGACGTCATCGCGCCCCCATGTGGACAATCAGGGTTAAGCGCCTTACCCAAGGACACAGCGCGGGAGTCCGAATTGATCGCTCAGACGGTCACCCATCCAAGGACTAATCGGGCTCAACGTTGCTTAACTTCGATGAGCTGACGAGAACTGGTTACCGCAACGCCACCGCGTCCCAGGGCAGTGCTAGGCAATACATATAACTGCAGTATACAAGTTCTGCAGCCACGTGATTGAAGAAACGGCTAAACAAACTCCTAATTGTACAACAGCCGAGCTGAACAGAAATTCTTACAACTGGAAACTTCTTTTTGACCGGAAAATGTTGAATTGACAGAAACCCATCCACGCCTAGGCCATGAAGATTAACAGAAGTAATCATGGTCCAAGACATCTGAAAACAAACTGACCTGCAATGAACGGACTTCATTCAACAATGCTGACCCAAACGCCAATTCTTACAACTGAAAATGACCAAGAGTCACACCCACATAAAATATACTTCTCACATTTCGCTAACGATCACTCCCCATTCGTCAACATAATTTGTACATGAAAGGAATGTTAAAAAATTTATAGTAATTTATATATTTTTTATACTTACCAATGACCCAGACATAGCTGGTGCTAACTCTTAAAAATCTAGGGCCAAACACAAATTTTGCCCCCCAATCCCCAAAATTTGCATCTAAAACCAAAGAAAACATGTCCTGAATGGCCCTCCACACTTCACCTCTACTGTGCATGCGCAGTGTCAAGGACGTCCCGACATTGGCGCCATTAATCATTCTTGTAACCAGTGCCTGGTAAGCGCTATGTACTCAGCGGGGAGGTATGAGTTCCCAACTCCTGGGAGGGCCATCCCCGTCTGGGTCATTGGTAAGTATAAAAAATATATAAATTACTATAAATTTTTTAACATTTTTATACTGTACCAATGACCCAGACTTAGCTGAATAGTAAAAAGGCTGGAGGGCCTAGGACATAGAGCAAGTTGAAATACGCTCAATTATATAAAATAGAGTCATCCCCTCTAGGGGAAAAGGAGTATTAGGCCTTACATGTATCTTATTTATGATAAATTAAAAAGACACAACACCTTCCAAAATTGAGCATCATAACATCCATGTACTCAATTAATATCCAGTATAATCCTAATACTAATAATTTTTAAAGTAAGCCAATAAATAAAGTCTAGAGAATAGAGACTCTTTATACTCCTTAAAAGTGTCTGAGGATTGTATAATAACGCCCGTTTGACACGTGATATATTCAAAAGCTATACTTTAAAAACTATGACCTGAATGAATTTTTAAAACAAACTTCTCACTTAAAAGCCATCCCAGTAACAGCTCAGCATTACTAACTCCGGAGGAGGTATCCCCTTGTTTTCATAATAAAACAGGTGACCCAAGGGAACACCCTCCCCTCCCCCTTTTTCTTGCCCTGGGTCAAATAGCCCAGAGCGAAGAGGGCAGCAGGACAGTCACTGCCGGAACAGAAAGCCTACCTAGCTATAGTAGCAACTGTTAAGTGAATGACATTCTGAGCAGTAGATAATAGACCTAACAATGGAGGCCTCCAAAAATGGACTCAATATTCTGAGATAAAAATTCATGAATGTAGATGGCTGAGCGCAATGAGCAGCCTTCAAAAATCTATAATAGCGACACTATTAGTGTAAGCCCAAGATGTAGAAAGAGCTTACTTCATGAGCCGAAATCTCAAGCACAAACTGCTGAGTCAATGATATACCATAAGCAGCACCGATAGTTAATTGAATCCATTAGCAATAGAATGGAGCGTAATGTCCTATTAGGCATCAAAGACAGAAGCTTACGTCCGTACTAATAAACTGATATCTGTTTATAAATACGTAAACTCTAACCGGACAGAGAAAAGGCCTATGCCCGTACGAAGACGGAAGGACCTTAATAGGTTCCGGATATTATTAGGAGCCTGACTCTTAACCAAAAATCCAACCTAAGTAGTAAAGGAAGTAGTGTTTCCGTCACTACAAAAGTGAGAATCGTCCACCGATAGTGCATGAAGCTCACTGACTCCTCAGTAAAAGAGAAGACTAACAGAATTACTGTCTTAAAAAGTCAGAATTTGAAAACTACTGTTTCCAGAGGCTCAAATGATTACTTAGCTAAATAAGAACCGAAGCTAAATTCCGTATAGGAATTTAATCTAATGATTCTAGGTCTATTTATCGAAAAGTTACTAACTGACTTAGATAAAGAGACATAAGACTCAATTGTAAACTATCATAGAGTGCATAGGTATGAGATAACAGACCTATAACCCTAATAGTAACAGGCTGCAGTAGATCTTGTCAAACAAGTATACTAGAAAGTTGCAAGGTCAAGTATGGAGGGATCAAAAATATCAACATAATTATCCCTACACCAACGACGGAAGAGCCTCCACTTTAGCCGCATAGTATAGCGAAGAAGAGGTTCTCCTACATTAAGAAATCGCGTCCAAAGCTCGTCCTGTACAATGCTTGCCATGCAAGAAGGACCACACAACGGTATACGTGAAGGTTGAGACCTTGCGGATTGTGATGAAGTTGACACGATTTCCCCAGCGAAAGAAGATCCTCTCATGGAGGAAGTTTTCGCGGTAAGTCCCACAGTAGACACCTGAGTAAAATTACCCACGGTCTCTGTGAAGACAGAGATGCTATCAACAGAATTGTATTATGGATGTTTATCTTAGCAATACTTGTTGAATCAACAGCGCTGGAGGATACGCATATCCTATCATTCCGTCCTATTAGATCAATAGAGCGTTAACAACATAAGCTCAGGGATAGCAAACACATACGTCTGCAAATGAATAGTGAGTTGTGTCGCAAATAAATTATCACTGGGCGTTCCCATTGATAGCAAATCTGATTGAATACTTGTTTGTTGAGAGTCCATTCTGACGGCAACAAGCGACCCTTACGTGAAAGGGGGTCTGCTAATACAATCAGTCGACCCAGAATATGACGGACCGAAGCAGAACTTGGTGTACTATAACAAACAGGATTCTTTCCGTTAAATTGAAAAACGGAATCGAATGAGTGCCTCCCTGGTTCCGGAGAAACGCAACTACTGCCGTATTGTCTGACAGGATTTGGACATGCGTTTCTGAATAATGTTCATCCAATGACATAGTGCAAGCCTAAAGAACATTATTCCCTGGAAGATAAGTGCTTGCCTAGAAACTGCGGAACCCAAAGACCCTGGCACTTCGAATCCGTTGGGATCAATATTGTACCCCAACCTGTTTGACTGGCATCCGTCATAATCATAAAACTCGGATCCGGCAACTGCAGTGGCACTCTCTGAGTCAACCACCGAATGTTTGCCCCAGTCTGAATCTCTTGTTACACTAGATAGACAAGAGAACGAGTAAATCGAGCAATTAATAGATTGCTGAAAAGTTGCCGTCGAAGAGAAGCTTCTCCGAGACCGAAGCGACTCTGATAGAGTTCTTCACCTTACTATCCACGCGTGTGGATGTAGCTAGGGCTGCGTCACGTCTAACCAACTCCAGGTTGCCACTGAAGGGCGAAGTTATACGTGGAAAAACTACTGCCCTTGAAAGAAATCACATTGAGGATCATATCCTGGAATTCTTTCTCTTGAAGACATAATGATAACGCCTCAGTAAGGTGGTCTACGTATGATAAAGCGTCTAAGTTAAGTCTATTAGACATCATTGTCGTTTCCAACATCGTGGTTGGAATTGACAGACGGCGAAAAAGATAATTCCCAGTCTTTAACCCCGCCGCGTAGACGCATATGAACTCTCGGAATGTCCTGTTCTGCCAAAATAAATTATTTCCTAGAATTGATAAAAGGCAGAAGAGCATTGCGGACAAGAAACTAGACTATCATGCTTGGTAGCAAGCTTATATATAGCGTCGTTAAATAATTCGAATGTTCTAATGACATTATTGGACTGTGTCGGTAAGTCAGGGACAATGTCCCTGAACCGATCCCAAACTCCGTGTCCAATGACACTATTAGTCTCTTATCCAGCATCGCAGCAATGTAGTCCGACGGAACAACCTCTGGAAGATAATGCCGGAAGATATGTATGGCAGCTTCCGTTGTTCCGAAAGGGAAAGCTCGAAATCGTCCGAATCCCTTTCGCCATCCTGTCGGACCCTATAAAGTGTTCGGTCGTCCGAACCTGATGCAACAGCGGAGCGCACCGACCCAGCGCCGTCGGATAATTCCTGATCCGACCGAAAATCTGTCGATTGCTGGGATGCTGCGATAAACTGTGCTAACTTGGATAGCACGTCCGTCACTGAGGCCTGTGGAGAAGCGGTCTTACGATGCATTGCCGCTGGAAGCTCCGTGTTCGTTACCCCGCGCATACTTCTATTATGCGAACGAACTGAGTGTATAGGCCTCGTGTCCCTTGGCTACCGGATGGCGTGACCTGTTCGCAGTGGAATCACTGAATGACGAAGCTGGCCGGATACTCGAGGTCACGTAGCCAATGTGCGGTCGTGTGCGCTGCTGTGAGGATGAGGAAGCATTATCGACAGTCCCTCGGACTGTCAATATAACGGAGCGTCCTAAGCGGCGGACATATGCTCCGAATGCGAAATATCTGTACCACAACATCCGGTCCCATATGTTGTTGTACGAGAGAGGGACCACTCTCGCTCGCAGCCCGGACGGACCTGGACGAGCTAGGAACCGGACTAACAGGCTTCCTCCGATCTGTCCTCAAATCCGTCGTCACTGGGTGTGTACTAAAGTTTATTATAGTGCTCGCATCACCCAAATCTCCTTCCTAGACCGCAACGGACGAACCCGGCTGCCGAACCATTAGATGAATGGACGCTACACCGGGTGAGCTAGCGAATGTCAACTCCGTCGATCCCACTAGGGACCTCTTAGGCGATTGACATATTCCATGAGCACTTATTGCCGCTAGCTCTTCATTAACTATGACGACAGAGGCACACTTTTGAAAGACATCTGCGTAACTTTGCGAACAAGAAACCAGACATGCTTGTTAATAGCAAGCAAATAATATATATAGCGTCGTACAATAATTCGAAAGTTGTGTGACATTATTGGACTATGTCGGAACTGAGGGACGATGTCCCTGAACCGAACCAAAAATTTCTGTGTCCACCGACGCTATCAGTTTCTTATCCGGCATCGCAGCATTCTGGTCCGACGAAAGAACCTCTAGAGGATAAAGCCAGATGTCATAAACAACAGCTTATGTTGTTCCGAAAGGGAAAGCTCAAAATCCTCCGAATCCCTTTCGGCATCCCGTCGGACCGGATGAAATTTTCGGACGTCCGTACCTGCTTCCGCGGAGCGTCCCGACCCAGCGTCGTCGGATAATACATGATGCGACAGATTCTGTCGTTGCAGGGATGCTGCGATAAGCTGTGCTATTTGGGATAGCACGCCTGTCACCGAGGCCTGTGCAGTAGCGGTCTTACGATGCATTGCCGCCGGAAGCTCCGTGTACGTTGACTGCCGCACCCTTTCCTATGCGAATGTCCGGAGTCTGCAGGCCTCGTGTCCCTGGCTACCGGATGGTGTGACCTGGTCGCCGATGATTCTCCGATTGGCGAAGCTGACTGGATATCCGAGGTCACGTAGCCAAGAGCGGTCGTGTGCGCTATCATGAGAATGAGGAAGCCTTATTGACAGTCTCTCCGGACTGCCTATATGTCGGAGCGTCCCGATCGGCGGACGTATGCTCCGAATGCGAAACATTTTGTACCACAACATCTGGGGCCAGATGTTGCTGTACGAGAGAGGGGCCTCTCTCGCTCGCAGTCCGGATGGACCTGGACGAGCTAGGAACCGGACTGAAAGGCTTCCTCCGTTCTCCCTCTAATCCGCCGTCACTGGGTGTGCATTTGGTTGATTTATTGTGCTCGCATCACCCCAAAACTCCTAGACCGCAACGGACGAACCCGGCTGCCGAACCATTCGATGAATGGACGCTACTCCGGGCGAGCTAGCGGACGTCAACCGCCGTCGAACCTACTAGGGTCCTCTTAGGCAATTGACGTATTTACATGAGCACTTTTCCGCTAGCTCTTCATTAATTGTGACGACGGAGGCACACTTTTGGAAGACATCACGGATACATCACCCAATTCTTGATCGTCTGAAATAGAGATTGATAAAGTAGAGTGACCCTGTGGGGAAAGGACCGGAATGGCCAATTCCCCACTAACATAACGCTTCCCATTTTGTCATCGAAATTAACACATACAGAACAGGAGTTAGTGCGAGTACACTGACTACATATACAATGATTATAAAAGTCAGAGGAAGACTTCCTCTTATTACAATTGACCAAAATCCTTTCAATGTGAAAAGAAAACAAGTCCTAGTACTCACACCAACCCCTGACAATCAAAATACATAATAATATGATCCATTAATATAGAAAAAATAATTGCAATCAAAAAATTTTGAAAAAATATTTTTTCAGAACAGCCCAAGTTTCTGAAAAGTAACGTTGAGCCCCAATGGATCCCAAGCCTAAGTGTGGACAAAAATTCTAAAAATATTTTGAACAATTTATGCAACACTTACGAACAATAATAATGTATCTAGTTATGATTAAATTAACATCAAGATATTATTTTCAAGAAATCCCCCCTCACACAGAGGGCTGTAGTAAATGTAAACAAGTGTAAAAACACTAGAACAAGACTCCGGGCACCCTGGCCCGAAATCAGTTACCAATAATACACTATCTGATGCAAAACAGACTTCCAGGGAAGAAACTGCAGAACATCAGATGGTAGATGCAGAACACTACGCCTAACCACCCATAGGTGAAGACGTAAACATGAGGAAAACAGAAGAATTCATTCTGTTATCCAGCTAAAACTCCCAAGAAATTTTAGTAATAAAATTACAGAAAATATGCCAAAAGCATGGGAGAATAGCAAGAGGGGACTTAAAGGAAAGGGAGAGAGGAAAACACTGAGAAATCAGTGTAATTTGATAAGAATGACCACAACAGGCTGTTGCCTCGAAAATAGGTAACTTAACATAATTTCATTAAAAAAATTTAAGTTACAGCCCTGATTATTTTCTGTCACTCATTTTTCCTCTCCTCCTTCTATATCCTCCTTAGAATCACCATTTCTCTAATATTTATGTGTCTGGCATCATTTAAACTGAAATTTACAAGCACAAAGATCAGTCAGATTTTAACTGATGAAGAGCCAAACAAAGAATGATTAATGGCGCCAATTTCGGGACGTCCTTGACACTGCGCATGCGCAGTAGAGGTGAAGTGTGGAGGGCCATTCAGGACATGTTTTCTTTGGTTTTAGATGCAAATTTTGGAGATTGGGGGGCAAAATTTGTGTTTGGCCCTATATTTTTAAGAGTTAACACCAGCTAAGTCTGGGTCATTGGTACAGTATAAAAATATGGGTACAGTATGTTTATTTTTTGGGGATCGGTGACAATAGTCTGGTAATATCAAGTTTACGGGTAGAAAAAGCTAGAGTTCTAATAGGAAAGCACTCAATGCCAATTAACTATCGCACCGATTTATCATGATACAAGCAGGCCGAGCACTGCTTGCAGGCAATTGACCCGTGGGAATACTGCGCGTCGACCATAGATGTACATGTCAACGTAACACTTACCTTCAACAATGCTAACCGCTTGTATCAGGGTTAAATTAGAGGTCGAAAGTTATTCAGCATTGCTCAGTTCTCTGGGTACCCCCCCCCCCCTCCCATCCCACACGCGAAAAGTCGTCTGACATGATATGATCAAACCTTGAGGGAGTCGTATTAAACCTTAAATGAATAAATAAACTTAAAAGTTAAAAAATTTATAGTAATTTATATATTTTTTATACTTACCAATGACCCAGACTTAGCTGGTGCTAACTCTAACAAAACCATGGCCCAACACAAATTTTGCCCCCCAATCCCCAAAATTTGCATCCAAAACAAAAAGAAATCATGTCCTATAGGACCTCCATACTACGCCCCCACTGCGCATGCGCAGTGTCAAGGACGTCCCGAAATTGGCGCCAATTATCATTCTTACTGGCAGTGCCTGGTCAGCACTATGTACTCAGCGGGGAGGCAAGAGTTCCCAACTCCAGGGAGGGCCATCCCCGTCTGGGTCATTGGTAAGTATAAAAAATATATAAATTACTATAAATTTTTTAACATTTTTATACTGTACCAATGACCCAGACTTAGCTGAATAGTAAACAGGCTGGAGGGCCTAGGACATAGAGGAAAATCCAATAAGCTCAACTATATAATAAAGAGGTAACCCCTTGAGAAAAGGAGTATTAGGCTTTACATGTATCTTTCTTATTTAATATTAAATTAGAAAGATACAATACCCTTTATAATTGAGCACAATAACATTCATGTTCTCCATTAACATCCAGTATAACCCTTATACTAATTATTTTTAAAGTAAGCCAATAAATAAAGTAGTCCAGAGAATTGAGACTCTTTATAATCTTTTAAAAGTGTCCGAGTATTGTATATTAAAGCCCGTTTGACACTTGACATATACAAATGCTTCACACCGAGCTACACTTTAAAAATATGACATGAATGAATTTTAACATTAATATTACACTTTAAAACCATCCCGGAAGCGACTCAGAAATACTGACTTTGGAGGAGGCATTCCCTTGCTTTTCACTATAAAGCAGGTGACCTAAGGGAACACCCGCCCCCCCCCCCCCCCTTCCCCTTGTATTGGGTCAAATAGCCCAGAGCGAAGAGGGCAGCCGGACGGAGTCACTGCCGGAACAGAAAGCCTGCTTAACTATAGTTGCAACTGTTTAGTGGACGACATTCTGAGCAACAGATAACGGACCTAAACAATGCAGGTCTCCAGAAATGGACTCAATATTTCTGAGATAAAAATTCGTGAATGTGGATGGCTGAGACCAATAAGCAGCCTTCATTAAATCTGTAATAGCAACACTATTAGCCTAAGCCCAAGAAGTAGCAAGAGCTCTTACTTCATGAGCGGAAATCTTAAGCACAGACTGCTGAGAAGAAGATAAATCTTCATAAGCAGTACGGATAGTTAACTGAATCCATCTAGCAATAGAATGGACTGAAATGTCCTTTCTATTAGGCATCAAAGACAGAAAGAAACGTTTCCGTCCCTTTCTGATAAACTGAGATTTCTGTTTATAGATACGTAACGCTCTAACAGGACAGAGTAAAGGCCTACGCCCGTCTGAAGACGGAAGAGCCTTAATAATAGGTTCCGGATATTTATTAGGAGCCTGATTCTTAGCTAAAAAACCCACATTAGTAGTGAAGGTGATAGTGTTCCCGACACTACGATAGTGAGAATCATCCACCGACAGTGCATGAAGCTCACTGACTCTTCTAGCAGAAGAGAAAGCTAAGAGAAAAGCTGTCTTATAAGATAAGAATTTGAAATCTACTGTCCCAAGAGGTTCAAATGGCTTTTCCTTCAATTTAAGAAGAACCCAAGCTAAATTCCATTTAGGAATTAATCTAAGAGTTCTGGGTCTATTTATCGAGAAGTTTCTAACCAACTTAGATAAAGAGACATTAGATCCAATTTGTAAACTATCATGATGTGCATAGGTATCAGATAACATAGACCTATAACCCTTAATAGTAACAGGCTGCAGTTTGATTTCGTCAAACAAGTATACTAGAAAGTTTGCAATGTCTGGTATAGAGGGATCGAATATATCTACAGAATGATCCCTACACCAACGACGAAAAACCTTCCACTTAGCCGCATAGTTTAGCGAAGAGGAGGTCCTCCTACAGTTAGAAATCGCGTCCACTGCTCGTCCTGTAAAGTGCTTGTCATGCAAGAAGGACCGCACAACGGAAAAACGTGAAGGTTGAGACCTTGCGGGTTGTGATGGAGTTGGCGCGATTTCCCCTGCGAAAGAAGATCCTCCCGTGGAGGCAGCTTTCGCGGTAGGTCCCACAACAGACACCTGAGTAGATTTATCCACGGTCTCTGTGGCGACAGAGATGCTACCAACAGAATCTTGCATTGAGGTTGTTTTATCTTTAGCAATACTTGTTGAATTAACGGCGCTGGAGGATACGCATATCCTATCATTCCGTTCCAAGGGATCGACAGAGCGTCTACTGCAAATGCTCTTGGATCCGGACACGGAGACACATACGTCTGCAACTGATTGTTGAGATGTGTCGCAAATAAGTCTATCATTGGCCGTTCCCATTGGTAGCAAATCTGATTGAATACTTGTTTGTTGAGAGTCCACTCCGTCGGCAACAAGCGACCCTTTCGTGAAAGGGAGTCTGCTAGCACATTCAGACGACCCGGTATGTGACGGACCGAAAGAAGAACCTGATGTTCTAGCGCAAACAGAAGGATTCTTTACGTTAGATTGAACAACGGAACTGAATGAGTGCCTCCCTGATTCCGTATATACGCCACTGTCATATTGTCGGATAGGATTTGGACATGAGCATTGTGAATAATGTCCATCCAATGACGTAACGCAAGCCAAATTGACATCATTTCCTTGATGTTTATGTGCTTGCACAGGAATTGCGGATCCCAAAGACCCTGGCATCTCGAATCCGTTGGGATTAATGATGCACCCCAACCTGTTTGACTGGCATCCGTCATAATGGTAAAACTCGGATCCGGCAACTGCAGCGGAACTCCCTGAGTTAACCACTGAATGTTTGCCCAAGTCTGAATCTCTTGTTTCACTTGATCTGACAAGAGAACTTCTATGTCGAGCGAATGAATTTTCACACTCCAGTTCTGAGTCAAGAAAATTTGGAGAGGACGTGTGCGTAACCGCCCCATCGGAATGAGATCCGCAGCGGCTCTGCACAGACCTATCAGTCTCAAATTCTCTCGCTGTGACTTTGTCTGCGTGCAGACAATAGCGAGCGTAACAACTGACTAATTTCGCTCTGGTTAACGGCAGACGAACGAGATTGTTGTGCGTCTCGAAGCTCATTCCCAGATGAGTGAATGACTTGGACGGCACCAGATCCGACTTCTCCTCGTTTACTATAAAACCGAGACGTCGGAGCAACAGAAGTAGATTCTGAACATCGTTCTGAAGCGTTAACTCGTTGCTGTACCTCTGAAGAATGTCGTCCAGGTACGCCGACGTTACCGCAGACGAATGAGCTCGGAAATAGATCATTACCGAGTTCATTACCCGAGTGAAAGCCCAGGGTGCTAGATTCAATCCGAAGCACATCGCCCGGAATTGATACACCACTCCTAGGACTGCGAAGCGTAGATACTTTCGGAATGTCGGATGTACCATGACGTGAAAGTACGCATCTTTGAGATCTATGCTTGTTGCATAATCGTTCACCCGAATACTCGCTCTGACCGACCGAATCGTCTCCATATAAAATTTCGGAGCGACGATCAGCTTGTTTATCCAGCTCAAATCTATGACTGGACGGAACGAGCCGTCTGGTTTCGGAACCAGAAACAGATGGCTGTAGAATCCCGGAGTCTCCTGGTTTTCTACGACCTCTACCGCGTTCTTCATTAAAAGAGACTGCACCTCTGATAACAGAGCGTCTCTTTTCTGTGGATTTGACGGAAGTTGAGTCCACTTTGGACTGCGAGTTAATGGAGGCTTTCGTTTGAAGGATATCATTAGACCTTCCGAAGTCACTCCTCTCACCCAAGGGTCGTCCGTAATCGACGCCCATTCTTGTGAAAAGCTCGACAACCTTCCGCCAACCGGTACGCGATAGAGGTTTAAGCCATCACCTCCTGGACCTGCGAGGCCTGCGGTAGGAGAAACCACGTCCTCCACAACCCGCACCTCGCCCCGTCGACCTCTGGGCGTCCGACCGGTTGTCCCGGCCCGAAGGACGTCCCGAACGAGTCTCGCTACCCTGACGGTCTCTCGAATAAGACCAAGAGGACGCACCGGAACCTCTATAGGAACCTCTCTTGGGCGCATTAGACCCAGAAGTGCCTGTCTTATTCTTGTCTGCTGCATCCGACTTCTTAGAAGCAGATTTGAACAACAGAGAATCCGAAGCTTTTTGTAATTTTATCATAAATAGCAGAAAGCTTGCCGTCAAAGAGAAGTTCTCCGGAGACCGAAGCGACTCTGAGAGAGTTCTTCACCTTAGTATCCACGAGTGTGGATGTAGCTAGGGCTGCGTCACGTCTAACCAACTCCAGGTTTGCCACTGAAAGGGCGGAGTTACACGTGGAATAAGCTACTGCCCTTGAAAGAAGTCTTAAAGAGGATTGTATATCCTGAAACTCTTTCCCTTGAAGGCGCAGTGATAACGCCTTAGTAAGGTGATCTGCGTAAGATAAGGCATCTAAATTGGCTCTGTTAGACGAAATAGCTGTTTCCAACACCGCGGTTGGAATAGAAGCCGACGACGGTAATGATAGCTCTAAGTCTTCCGCCTCGTCGTCCATACGCAGAGGAACTCTCGGGATACCCTGTCCTGCCGTGTCGAATTTATTCCTTGCATTAATGAAAGGCAGGTTGAGAGTATTGGCGGACAAGAAACCTGCTTTCCCCGTCTTGGAAGCAAGTTTAAATATAGCGTCGTTCAATAATTCAAATGTTCTTGCAACATTATTGGACTGCGACGGAAACTCGGGAGCGATGTCCCTGAACCGCTCAAAAAATTCAGAGTCCAATGACGCTATAATCCTCTTGTCCGGAATCGCAGCAGTCTGGCCCGACGGAACAACTTGAGGGAGAAAGTGCCGGATGAAGTCCACGGCAGCTTTATGTTCCGAAAGGGATAGCTCCAAATCATCCGTATCCCTTTCACCATCCGGTCGGACCTCATGATGCTCCCGGTCGTCCGCCCCCGATGCTTCGGCGGAGCGTACCGACCCAGCGCCGTCGGATAATTCTCGATCCGACACCGTTTCTGTCGGCTGCTGGGATGCTGCGATAAGCTGTGCTATCTACACATGAATGTCCGGCGTCGAGACCTGCGGTGGTGCAGTCTTTCGCTGCTTCGCCGAGGGCAGCTCCGCATCAGATGGCTCCCGCATACTTTTTCTATGCGAACGTCCGGAGTCCATCGGTCTCGAATCCCTGGCTGCCGGATGATGTGACCTGGTCGCCGAAGAATCCATGATCGGCGAAGCTGGTAAGATATCGGCGGTCACGCAGCCAAGGTGCGGTCGTGTGCGCTGACGAGAAGAAGCCTTAGCAGTCTCCGCGGACTGCCTATACAACGGAGCGTCCAGAGCGACGGACGTATGCTCCGCTTGCGACACATTTTGTACCACAACATCTGGTCCCAGATGTTGTACGAGAGAGGGGCCTCTCTCGCTCGCGGTCCGGCTGGACCTGGACGAGCTAGGAACCGGACTCAAAGGCTTCCTCCGTTCTCGCTTACTATCCGCCGTCACTGGGTGTGCACATTGTATGTTTATAGTGCTCGCATCACCCAAAATTTCCTCCTGGACCGCATCGGACGAACCCGGATGCCGAACCATTCAGTGAATGGACGCTACACCGGGCGAGCTAGCGGACGACATTTGTCTAATCTCCATGAGCACTTTTGCCGCTAGCTCTGAATTCATTTGTGACGACGGACGCGCACATGTAGAAGATAACATGGAAACATCACCCTGTTCTTGTTCCTCTGAAATAGAAACAGAGAGTAGAGTGACCTTGCGGAGAAAGAGCCGGCATAGCCCTTTCTCCAGAAACAACATACCGTGACACACGTTTCCAATGTTTGTCATCCCAATATTGACATATAGAACAGGGATTAGTGCGAGAACACTGACTACAATTAATACAATGATCATGAAAGTCAGAGGAAGATTTCTTCCCATTACAATTTGAACAATATCCTTTCATTGTGAAAAGTCAACAATAAGTCCTAGTTACTCGCACAAACCCCTGACACAAAGATACATAATAACATGATCCATTAATAAATGAAAAAACAATTGCAAATCAAAATAATTTTGAAATATTTTTTCAGCGAAGCCCAAGTTGCTGAAAAGTAACGTTGAGCCCCGATGGATCCGATGGCAAATTGTGGTCAAAAATTTTAAATTTATATTAAATAATTATTGAGACACTTACGGATAATATAAATGTATCTTATAGTGAGATAAACTACACCAAAGGCAAACAGCCCCCCTCAAAAAAGGCTGTTGCCAATGTAAACAAACAGTGTAAAACACCAGAAAGTTAAAAAATTTATAGTAATTTATATATTTTTTATACTTACCAATGACCCAGACATAGCTGGTGCTAACTCTTAAAATATAGGGCCAAACACAAATTTTGCCCCCCAATCCCCAAAATTTGCATCTAAAACCAAAGAAAACATGTCCTGAATGGCCCTCCACACTTCGCCTCTACTGCGCATGCGCAGTGTCAAGGACGTTCCGAAATTGGCGCCATTAATCATTCTAATAACCAGTGCCTGGTAAGCGCTATGTACTCAGCGGGGAGGTAAGAGTTCCCAACTCCTGGGGGGGCCATCCCCGTCTGGGTCATTGGTAAGTATAAAAAATATATAAATTACCATAAATTTTTTTTTAACATTTTTATACTGTACCAATGACCCAGACATAGCTGAATAGTAAAAAGGCTGGAGGGCCAAGGACATAGAGCAAGATGGAATACGCTCAATAATATAAAATAGAGTCATCCCCTCTAGGGAAAAATATAGGCCTTACATGTATCTTTCTTATTTATGATAAATTAGAAAGATACAACACCTTCCAAAATTGAGCATCATACATCCATGTACTCTAATAATATCCAATATAATCCTTATACTAATAATTTTTAAAGTAAGCCAATAAATAAAGTAAGTCTAGAGAATAGAGACTCTTTATACTCCTTAAAAGTGTCCGAGGATTGCATAATCATGTCCGTTGACACGTGCTACATTCAAAAGCTATACTTTAAAAACTAAGACTTGAATGAATTTTTAAAACATAAACTTCTCACTAAACAACCATCCCAATAACAGCTCAGAATTACTAACTCCGGAGGAGGTATCCCCTTGTTATCATAGTAAAACAGGTGACCCAAGGGAACACCTCCCCCCCCCCCCCTTTTTTTCTTGCCCTGGGTCAAATAGCCCAGAGCGAAGAGGGCAGCAGAACGGAGTCACTGCCGAAACAGACAGCCTACCTAGCTATAGTAGCAACTGTTAAGTGAATGACATTCTGAGCAGTAGATAATAGACCTAACAATAGAGGCCTCCAGAAATGGACTCGATATTTCTGAGATAAAATTCATGAATGTGGATGGCTGAGCGCAATGAGCAGCCTTCAAAAATCTATAATAGCGACACTATTAATGTAAGCCCAAGATGTAGAACTCTTACTTCATGAGGCGAAATCTCAAACACAACTGCTGAGTCAAAGATATACCATAAGCAGTATCGATAGTTAATTGAATCAATTATAGCAATAGAATGGAGCGTAACGCCCTTCTATAAGGCATCAAAGACAGAAGAAGCTTACGTCCGTAGTAATAAACAGATATCTGTTTATAAATACGTAAACTCTAACTGGACAGAGTAAAGGCCTATGCCCGTACGAAGACGGAAGGACCTTAATAACAATAGGATCCGGATATTAGGAGCCTGACTCTTATGCAAAAATCCAACCTAAATAGTAAAGGAAGTAGTGATTCCGAAACTACGAAAGTGAAAATCATCCACCGATAGTGCATGAAACTCACTGACTCTTCAGTAAAACAGAAGCCAACAGAATTACTGTCTAAAAGGTCAGAATTTGAAAACTACTGTTTCCAGAGGCTCAAATGATTACTTAGCTAAATAAGAACCGAAGTTAAATTCGATATAGGAATTTAATCTAATGATTCTAAGTCTATTTATCGAAAAGTTACTAACTGACTTAGATAAAGAGACATAAGACTCAATTGTAAACTATCATAGAGTGCATAGGTATGAGGTAACAAACCTAGAACCTTAATAATAACAGGCTGCAGTAGATCTTGTCAAACAAGTATACTAAAAAGTTGCAATGAGTAGTATGGAGGGATCAACAATATGAACATAGTGATCCCTACACCAACGACGGAAGAGCCTCCACTTTAGCCGCATAGAATAGCGAAGAGGATCTCCAAAAGTAAGAAATCGCGTCCAAAGCTCGTCCAGTACAATGCTTACAATGCAATAAGGACCACACAACGGAATACGTGAAGGTTGCGACCGTGCGGGTTGTGATAAAGATGACACGATTTTACCCAGCGAAAAAAGATCCTCTCATTGAGGAAGATTTCGCGTTAAGTCCCACAGTAGACATCAGAGTAAATTTACCCACGGTCTCTGTGAAGACAGAGATGCTATCAACAGAAATGTATTGTGGTTGTTTATCTTAGCAATACCTGCTGAAACAACAGCGCCGGAGGATACGCATATCCTATTATTCCGTCCTATTAGATCAATAGAGCGTTAACAACATTAGCTCAGAGATCCGGACAAGCAAACACATACGTCTGCAATTGATTAGCAAGCTGTGTCGTAAATAAATTATCATTGGGCGCTCCCATTGATAGCAAATCTGATTGAATACTTGTTTGTTGAGAGTCCATTCTGACGGCAACAAGCGATCCATAAGTGAACGGGAGTCCGGTAAAACAATCAGACGACCCGGAATATGACGGACCGAAACAGAACTTGGTGTACTATAACAAACCGAAGGATTCTTTCCATTAAATTGAATAACGGAAACGAATGAGTGCCTCCCTGGTTCCAGAGATACGCCACTACTGTCGAATTAACGGACAGGATTTGGACATGCGTTTCTGAATAATGTTCATCCAATGACAAAGCAAGCCTAAAAAACATTATTCTGCGGAAGATAAATGCTTGCTTAGAGACTGCGGAACCCAAAGACCCTGGCACTTCGAATCCGTTGGGATCAATATTATATCCCAACCTGTTTGACTGGCAACCGTCATAATTATAACACTCGGATCCGGCAACTGCAGTGGCACTCTCTGAGTCAACCACCGAATGTTTGCCCCAGTCTGAATCTCTTGCAACACTAGATAGACAAGAGAACGTGTAAATCGAGCAATTCATGGATTGCTGAAAAGTTGCCGTCGAAGAGAGGCTTCTCCGAGAACGAAGCGACTCAGAGTTCTTCACCTTACTATCCACGCGCGTGGATGTAGCTAGGGCTGCGTCACGTCTAACCAACTTCAATCAGCCACTGAAGGGCGGAGTTATACGTGAACAAACTGCTGCCCTCAAAAGAAATCACATTGAGGATAATATCCCGTAATTCTTTTCTTGAAGACGTAATGATAACGCCTCCGTAAGGTGGATTACGTATGATAAAGCGTCTAAGTTAAGTCTACTAGACATCATTGTCGTTTCCAACATTGTGGTTGGAAAAGACAGACGGCGAAAAAGAATATTTCCAGTCTTTAACCACGCCGTCTAGACGCATATGAACTCTCGGTATGCCCTGCTCTGCCAAAATAAATTATTCGTATAAATGATAAAAAGGCAGAAATGAGCATTGCGGACAAGAAACTAAACTATCATGCTTGGTAGCAGGCTTATATGCATATATAGTGTCGATAAATAATACACATGTTCTGATGACATTATTGGCCTGTGTCGGTAAGTCAGGGACAATGTCCCTGAACCGATCCAAAATTCCGTGTCCAATGACGCTATAAGTCTCTTATCCAACATCGCAGCAATGCAGTCCGAAATAGCAATCACTGGAAGATAATGCCAGAAGATATGAATGGCAGCTTCCGATGCTACGAAAGGGAAAACTCGAAATCTTTCGAATCCCTTTCGCCATCCTGTCGGACCCTATAAAGCGTTCGGTCGTCCGTACCTGATGCAACCGCGGACCGCACCGACCCAGCGCCGTCAGATAATTCCTGATTCGACTAAGAAACTGTCGATTGCTGGGATGCTGCGAAAAAAACTGTGCTAACTCGGATAGCACGTCCGTCACTGAGGCCTGTGGAGAAGCGGTCCTACAATGCATTGCCGCTGGAAGCTCCATGATCGTTACCCCGTGCATACTACTAATATGCGAGCGAACGGAGTGTATAGGCCTCGTGTCCCTTGGCTACCGGATGGCGTGACCTATTCGCCGTGTTATCACTGAATGACGAAACTGATCGGATACTCGAGGTCACGTAGCCAATGTGCGGTCGTGTGCCCTGCTGTGAGGATGAGGAAGCATTATCGACAGTCTCTCGGACTGTCAATATAACGGAGCGTCCCGACCGACAGACATATGCTCCGAATGTAAAATATCTGAACCACAACATGCGGTCCCCTATGTTGTTGGACGAGAGAGGGACCTCTCTCGCTCACAGCCCGGACGGACCTGGACAAGCCAGGAACCGGACTAACAGGCTTCCTCCGATCTGTCCTCAATCCGCCGTCACTGGGTGAGTACTAAAGTAATTATAGTGCTCGCATCACCCAAATCTCCTTCCTAGACCGCAACGGACGAACCCGGCAGCCGAAGCATTCAATGAATGTACGCTACACCGGGTGAGCTAGCGAATGTCACTCCGTCGATCCTACAAGGGACCTCTTAGGCGATAGACATATTCCATGAGCACTTATTGCCGCTAGCTCTTCATTAACTATGACGACAGAGGCACACTTTTGAAAGACATCTCCGTAACTTTGCGAACAAGAAACCCGAAATGCTTGGTAATAGCAAGCATATAATAATAATATATATATAGCGTCGTTCAATAATTCGAAAGTTTGTGTGACATTATTGGACTATGTCGGAACTGAGGGACGATGTCCCTGAACCGAACCAAAAATTTCTAAGTCCACCGGCGCTATCAGTTTCTTATCCGGCATCGCAGCATTCTGGTCCGACGAAAGAAGCTGTAGAAGATCAAGTCAGATGACATACACAACAGCATATGTTCCGAAAGGGAAAGCTCGAAATCCTCCGAATCCCTTTCGGTATCCCGTCGGACCGGATGAAATTTTCGGACGTCCGTACCCGCTTCCGCGGAGCGTCCCGACCCAGCATCGTCGGATAAAAAATATGCGACTGATTCAGTTGATGCTGGGATGCTGCGATAAGCTGTGCTATTTAGGAAAGCACGTCCGTTCCCGAGGCCTGTGCAGAAGCGGTCTTACGATGCATTGCCGCCGGAAGCTCCGTGTACGTTGACTCCCGCACACTTTCCTATGCGAACGTCCGGAGTCTGCAGGCCTCATGTCCCTGGCTACCGGATGGTGTGACCTGGTCGCCGATGATTCTCTGACTGGCGAAGCTGACTGGATATCCGAGGTCACGTAGCCAAGAGCGGTCGTGTGCGCTATCATGAGAATGAGGAAGCCTTATTGACAGTCTACTCCGGACTGCCTATATGTCGGAGCGTCCCGAGCGACGGACGTATGCTCCGAATGCGAAACATTTTGTACCACAACATCTGGGGCCAGATGTTGTACGAGAGAGGGGCCTCTCTCGCTCGTCGTCCGGATGGACCAGAACGAGCTATGAACCGGACTAAAAGGCTTCCTCCGTTCTCCCTCTAATCCGCCGTCACTGGGTGTGCATTTGGTTGATTTATAGTGCTCGCATCACCCCAAAACTCCTAGACCGCAACGGACGAACCCGGCTGCCGAACCATTCGATGAATGGACGCTACACCGGGCGAGCTAGCGGGCGTCAAAGGCCGTCGAACCTACTAGGGTCCTCTTAGGCAATTGGCGTATTTACATGAGCACTTTTCCGCTAGCCCTTCATTAATTGTGACGACGGAGGCACACTGTTGGAAGACATCACAGATACATCACCCTAATCTTGATCGTCTGAAATAGAAATTGATAAAGTAGAGTGACCCTGCGGGGAAAGGACCGGAGTGCCCAATTCCCCACTAACGTACCGTGACATACGCTTCCCATGTTGTCATCGAAATCATACGATACAGAACAGGAGTTAATGCGAGTACACTGACCACATATAGAATGATTATAAAAGTCAGAGGAAGACTTCCTCTTATTACAATTGATCAAAATCCTTTCAATGTGAAAAAAAAACAAAGTCCTGGTACTCGCACCAACCCCTGGCAATCAAAATACATAATAATAATATGATCCATTAATATAGAAAAAATAATTGAAATCAAAATATTTTGAAAAAATATTTTTTTCAGAATAGCCCAAGTTTCTGAAAAGTAACGTTGAGCCCCAATGGATCCCAAGCCTAAGTGTGGACAAAAATTTTAAAAATATTTTAAATTTATTCAACACTTACGAACAATAATAATGTATCTAGTTATGATTAAAATAACATCAAGATATTATTTTCAAGAAATCCCCCCCTCACACAGAGGGCTGTTGTAAATGTAAACAATGAGTGTAAAAACACTAAAATAAGGCTCCAGGCACCCAGGCCCGGAATCACCAAAAATACAGTATCTGATGCAAAACAGACTTCCAGGGAAGAAACTGCAGAACATCAGATGGTAGATGCAGAACACAACGCCTAACCACCCGTAGGTGAAGACGTAAACATGGGGAAAAGAACAGAATTCATTCTGTTATTCAGCTAAAACTCCCAAGAAACTTTAGTAATAATAATTACAGAAACTATGCCAAAAGCATGGGAGAATAGCAAGAGGGGACTTAAAGGAAAGGGAGAGAGGAAAACACTGAAAAAACAGTGTAACTAAATAACCAGAATGACAACAAAATGGCTGCTGCCTCGAAAATAGGTAACTTAACATAATTTCATTAAAAAATTTTAAGTTACAGCCCTGATAATATTCTGTCACATTTTTCCTCTCCTCCTTCTCTATCCTCCTTAGAATCACCATTTCACTAATATTTATGTGTCTGGCATCATTTAAACTGAGATTTACAAGCACAAAGATCAGTCAGATGTTAACTGATGAAGGGCCAAACTTAGAAAGATTAATGGCGCCAATTTCAGAACGTCCTTGACACTGTGCATGCGCAGTAGAGGTGAAGTATGGAGGGCCATTCAGGACATGTTTTCTTTGGTTTTAGATGCAAATTTTGGGGATTGGGGGGCAAAATTTGTGTTTGGCCCTATATTTTAAGAGTTAGCACCAGCTATGTCTGGGTCATTGGTACAGTATAAAAATACATGACTCCAGGCACTGAAAAAACTGGCCCGAAATCAGTCATCCAAATTACACTCTATCTGATGCAAGACAGACTCCCAGGGGAGAATCTGTAGAACATCAGATGGAAGATGCAGAACACAACGTTTATACACCCATGGGTGAAAACGTAACTATGGGGAAAATAACAGAACACATTCTGTAACCAAGCAACTCTCCCAAGTGAATTTTAGAAATGAACTTTCTCAAAAATATGCCAAAAGCATGGGAGAATTGCAAAGGGGGACTTAGAAGGCCAGGAGAGAGGAAACACTGAATAAGCAGTGCAACATTTTAGCAAGAATGACAACAAGAGGCCCATGCCTCGAAAATAGGCAACTTAACATAATTTCATAAAAAATTTTAAGTACAGCCCCGATTATTTTTTGTCACTCCTTTTTCCTCTCCTCCTTCTATATCCTCCTTAGAATCACCATTTCTCCAAAAATTACGTGTCTGGCATCCTTTAAACTGAGATTTACAAGCACAAAGATCAGTGAGATGTTGACTGATGAAGGGCCAAACAGAGAATGATAATTGGCGCCAATTTCGGGACGTCCTTGACACTGCGCATGCGCAGTGGGGGCGTAGTATGGAGGTCCTATAGGACATGATTTCTTTTGGGTTTGGATGCAAATTTTGGGGATTGGGGGCAAAATTTGTGTTTGGCCCTGGTTTTGTTAGAGTTAGCACCAGCTAAGTCTGGGTCATTGGTACAGTATAAAAATATAATACTCATAATTTGACCTTTTATGTATCAAATATACTAAAAGTTTGCTAAGCACCAAATATTTGACATTGTGAAATTTGCTTGTGACAGTTTCTATATTTTTGGTGGATAAGATTGAGGAATGTATTGAGATGGTCCCCAGTGTTTACATTAGCTCTCTTGACAGGCAGACTTTTCGTGATAGTCATGGAAAGCATGTAACCCTTGATTTTCATGATGTTTTCATATACTGTCTACATGTACAGGATATGTGGAGGGTATTCAATCTTCATTTCAACACAAACCTTTCTGATTTAATGATTGAATATGGCAAATGCAAATGTAAGAAGACATTTGTCTGCAGCAGAAATGTGGCTGGCTGTAAGGATGGAACACGGGGCTACCCATCGTTAGGTTGATCACCAGAGCCTGGGCAAGATTTCAGCAGTAGGGCACACCAGTAAGACGGCATGGTGGTGACCGAGTGCAACATCTGCAGCTAAAGACCGGTTTTTGATCATTCAGGCCCTTAGGAACCGCTTTGCCACAGCAACCCAACTTCGCAGTGACCATCAGAATACATCCGGGGTAAATGTTTCGACACAGACTATCCGGATAAGGTTGCACGAAGGTGGTCTCCGATCGAGAAGACCATGTATTCGCATTGCGCTGTCCCAGAACCACCGCCAGGCACGATATGAATGGGCCACGGACCACGTTGGATGGACCAGAGAAGATTGGTGACCTGTCCTTTTTACAGCTGAGTCAAGGTACTGCCTAGACCACACAGATAGGCGTTCTGGGGTGGAGAAGACCAGGAGAGCGATTCCTTGCAGCCAACATTGCTGAGCATGACCGCTATGGTGGGGGGGGGGGGGAGTCCATCATGGTCTGGGGCGACATCAGCTGGTATGAACGTACAGAGCTGTCCTTGAACGTGGTACATTGACTGCACAACGGTATATTGAGATCCTGGTGTCCACGTCAGATTGTATGCAGGTGCAGTGGGTGATAGATTCACTCTGGTGGACGATAATGCCCGTCCTCTTGTTGCCCATGCTGTCGGGAAGTACCGACAGAGGGAGGGGATTGAGAGTATGGATTGGCCAGCAAGATCCCCTGACCTGAATCCAATCGAACATGTCTGGAATGAATTGCAGCTTGCAATTTCAGCCAGACCAGTCCAGCCAAGAAGTGTCCAGGAGCTTGGTGCCTTGCTGGTTCAAGAATAGAACAATATCCCACAAAGGACCACCAGGAATCGGACTGGGAGCATGAAAAAGCGTTTGCAAGCTGTAATTAATAGTAATGGGTCTCATACTCTATACTGAAGCCATACCAGTTCGCCCCGTCAACTTTTTGGCATATTGAAAAAATTCCTCTTTTACTGATATCCATTTTCCATAGTTATCGTATTCAAAAGCTAAAAAATATTGCCAAACACAAATAAAATCTTTATTTCTGGACTTGAATCATTAAATATAGAATTAAATAAAAAAATATACACATTTCATTACATTTCAACTAAAACGTAAAACAGGTAGTTGGATGTACTTTGTGCTTAGCAAATTTTTAGTATATAATTATTTATTTATTTATTTATTTATTGCTGTTTAAGGTCACATATTTATGCACAATGGCTCATCAGGAACGTGACAGTTTTACAGGTGGAGGAAGCCGGAGTACCCGGCGAGAACCACCGAGCAACGACGAGCAGCTGCCAGCTCCCCAACATCGTAACTCCGCACTGCAGCACAGGCAGGGTTAGATAGGTTGAAGACATGCGTACCATCGACGTGCAGTACGCCTTAGTACACGGCGGCATCGTGCCCCACGCGGTCAATGGAAATGAAGTGTCTTGCCCAAGGACACAACGCGGTTGCCGCAGGTGGGATTCGAACCGAAGACCTCTCGGCTTACAGCCTGCACCTCTACCTACTGAGCCATCGCGCTCCCTAGTATATATAGATGAGTAGGAGTGATCCTTAGCAACTTATGTGATTAGTATAATATCCCAGAACATTTTTAAGAGTTAAACAACGTTGAAATAGCGCCAAACAATGCGTGATGACAATTTGAGAGCTTTGCATCCATGAGTTGCAACGAAAATCAGCTAAAATTCTAAAAAAAGTTTAAAAATTTATAGTAATTTATATATTTTTTATACTTACCAATGACCCAGACTTATCTGGTGCCAACTCTTATTTAGGGCCAAACGCAAATTTTACCCCCAAATCCCCCAAAATTTGCATCAAAAACCGAAAATTACATGTCCTATATGGTCCTCCATACTTTTACTCCACTGCGCATGCGCAGTGTCAAGGAGGTCTCGAAATTGCCGCCAAAAATCATTCTTACAACCAGTGCCTGGTAGGCATTATGTACTCAGCGGGGAGGTATGAGTTCCCAACTCATGGGAGGGCCATCCCCGTCTGGGTCATTGGTAAGTATAAAAAATATATAAATTACTATAATTTAACATTTTTATACTGTACCAATGACCCAGACTTAGCTGAATAGTAAAAAGGTTGGAGGGCCTAGGACATTAAGGTAAAGCCAATAGGCTCAACCACATAACCAAATTATCCCCTAGAGGAGAAAATGAAAAATAGGCTTTACATGTATCTTATTTGTATCAAAAAGAAAGACAACACCATTCTGTAATTGAGCACAATAACCTCAATGATCTCTGTTAACATCCAGTATAACACGTTATGCTAATTATTAAAGAAAAGCCAATAAATAAAGGAAGTCCAAAGAAATGAGACTCTTATACTCATTAACAGGGTCCGAAGATTGTGTATTAATGCCCGTGTGAAACGAGACATACAAATGTTTCACACCAGGTGGCACTTTAAAAATATTACAAGAATGAGTAAACAGCTTAACACTATAAAACTATCCTGGTGCCGACTCAGAATTACTGACTCCAGAGGAGGTATTCCTTTGCTTTACACTATAAAGCAGGTGACCTAAGGGAACACCCCCACCCCTTCCCTTGCCCTGGATCAAATACCCCAGAGCAAAGAGCAGTAGGACAGAGTCCCTGCCGAACAGAAAACCTGCAAAACCATAGTTGCAACTGTTAGTGGATGACATACTGAGCTACAGATAACGGACCTAAACACTGCAGATCTTCCAGAAATGGACTCAATATTTCTTAGTATAAAAAAACTCGTGAAAGTGGAAGGCTGAAAACAATATGCAGCCTTCATTAGATCAGTAATAACACAATTAGCGAAAACCCAAGAAAAAGATAGAGCCCTTACTTCATGAGGTGAAATCCATTCTGAAAAAACGTCCATTTAATGACGTAGCGCAAGTCAAATTGACATCAATACTTGATGTTTATGTGCTTGATAAGGAACTGAGGATCCCAAAGACCCTGGCACTTCAATTCGTTGGGCTCAATGTTGCGTCCCAACCTCTTGACTCGAATCCGGCAATTGCAGTGGAACTCCCGGAGTTAACCACTGAATGTCTGCCGAAGTCTGAATCTCTTGTTTCACTTGATCCGACAAGAGGATGTCCGTATCGAGCGAAAGAATCTTCACCCTCCAAATCTGAATCAGAAGGATTTGGAGTGGACGAGTGCGTAGCCGCCCCGTTGGAATGAGATCCGCGGCCGTTCGGCACAAACCTATCCGTCATATGAATTCTCTCACTGAAACCCTGTTTGAGAGTAGACAATAGCTAGTGTAACAACTGACTAACTTCGCTCAGATTAACGGCAGACGAACGAGATTGTGCGTCTTGAAGCTCATCCCCAGGTGGGTGAACGACTTGGACGGCATCAGATCCGACTTCTGTACGTTTACTATGAAACAGAAGCCGGAGCAAAGGCAGAATCTGCACATCGTTCTGAAGCGATAACTCGTTGCCGTACC
This sequence comes from Pictodentalium vernedei, assembly GCA_031216915.1. Taxonomy (NCBI): domain Eukaryota; kingdom Metazoa; phylum Mollusca; class Scaphopoda; order Dentaliida; family Dentaliidae; genus Pictodentalium; species Pictodentalium vernedei. The sequence continues at coordinate 93,613,119 of CM062291.1, read as the reverse complement.
TCTGAATATAATCCAGGTAGGCCGACGTTACCGCAAACAAATGAACTCGGAAATGAGTCAATACAGAGTTCATTGTTTGAGTTAAAGCCCAGGGCGCTAGATTCAAACCGAAGTACATCGCTCGGAACTGATATAGGACTCCTAGGACGATGAAGCGAAGACACTTTCTGAACGCAGGATGTACCATGATGTGAAAGTACGCGTCTTTGAGATCTATGCTCGCAGCATAGTCGTTCACTCGAATGCTCCTTCTGACCGATCGAATGGTCTCTAAAGAATCTGAAGACATAATCAGCTTGTTTATCCATCTCAGTACTATGACTGGACGGAACGAGCCGTCTGGTTTCGGAACCAGAAAAAGATGGCTGTACAAACCTTGAGATTCCTGGTTACTACGACCTCTATCGCGTTCATCACTAAAAGAGACTGGACTCTGATAGAAGCGAGGCTCCATACTGCCGATTTGTCGGAAGCCGAGTCCATCTTGGACTTCGAGTTAACGGAAATTCTCCTTTGAAGGACAGTTCAGTCCTTCCGATATAACTCCTCGAGCCGAAGGGTCTTCCGTAATAAAATCAGAAATGAGAAACTCGACAGTCTTATGACCACTGGAATGCGACAAAGGTTTCAACCATCACCTCTTGGATCTATGAGGCTTGCGGAAGGAGAAACCACGTCCTCCACAGCCCGCATCTCGTCCTGTTGATGTAGGGACATCTGACCGCTTGTTTCGGCCAGAATTGCGGCCCCTACTTGAGTCGCTACCTTGACAGTCTAGTGTAAAACCTAGAGGACGCATAGGAACCTCTATAGGAACTTCCCCTTGACGTATTCGCCCGAGAAGTGCCTGTCATACTATTCTCCGCTGACTCCGACTTCTAGAAGCGGATTTGAATAGCAGAGTCTAAAGCTTTATCTGAACATAGATTGCGGAAAGCTTTCCGTCGAAGAGAAGCTCTCCGGAGACCGGAGCGACTCTGAGAGTTATACACCTTACTATCCACGCGTGTGGATGTAGCCAAGGCCGCATCACGTAACTAACTCCAAATTGCCACTGAAGGGCGGAGTTATACGTGGAGAATGCTATGGCCCTAGAAAGAACTCGTAAGGAGGATAGCTCACCCTAGAATTCTTTTGATACGTAATGAAAACACTCTGGTAAGGTGAACTGTGTACAATAATGCGTCTAAGCAAGCAGTATTAGACGATATTGACATTTCCAATATCATGGTTGGAATTGACATAGATGACCGTATAGACAATTCTAGGACTTCGGCCTGGTCTAGACGCAGAGGAACTCTCGGAATGCCCTGTCCTGCCGTTTCGAATTATTCCATGAATTGATGAAAGGCAGATGAAGAGCACTTGCCGATAAGAAACCGGACTTGCCCCATTGGTAGCAAGTTTATATATATAGCGTCATAATAGTTCAAATGTCTCCGAGACATTTCTGAACTGTGACGGAAACTGAGAGACGATGTCCCTGAACCGATTAAAGAAATCTGTCCAGTGGCGCTATCAGTCTCTTATTCGACAACGCAGCATTTTTGTCCGGAGGAACAACGTCAGAAAAATAAAGCCGGATAAACTCCACGGCAGTTATGTTGTTCCAATAGGGAAAATTCAACTATTCCGTATCCCTTTCGCCATCCAGTCGGACCACTTGAAAATCTTGGTCGTCCATGTCTGCACCTGCAGCGAACGTCCTGAGTATGAAGGCCTCGTATCCTTGGCTACCGGATGGCGTGACCTGGTCGCCGTGAATTCCTGGTCGGCGAGATTGGCAGGATATCACTGGTCACGTAGCCAAGGTGCGGTCGTGTGCACTGCCGTGAGGATGAGGAAGCCAATAAAACAGTCTCTCCGGACTGTCAGTAACACGGAGCGTCCCGAGCGGTGAACATATGCCCCTACTGAGGGACATTCTGTACAACATCTGTACCCAGATGTTGTACGAGAGAGGGACCTCTCTCGCTTGCAGCCCGTGCGGAGCTGGACGAGCTAGGATCATCCGTACCATCCTCGTATCCGTCGTCACTGGGCGTGCACGTTGTATTTATAGTGTTCGCAACACCCAAATCTCCTGGACCGCAGCGGACTAACCCGGGTGCTGAGCCATTCGTTGAATGGTCGCTACACCGGGCGAGCTAGCGGACGTCAAAGCCGTCGATCCTACTTGGGACCTCTTAGGCAAATGACGTATCTGCATGAGCACTCTTGCCGCTAGCTCTTCATTTGACTGACGACGGAAGCACACTTTCGAAGACATCACGGAAACATTACTCTGTTCTTGATCGTCAAAAAGACCTGTGGAGCCGCGGTCTTACGTAAATAGCCGTTGGAAACTCCAGGGATGTTCATTCCTGCCTTTATATAATATGTGAACGTCCCAATTGTGAAGGCCTCGTGTCCTTGGCAAGCAGATGGAGTGACCTGGATGACATGGAATCCCTGATCGGCGAAGCAGGAAATCCCGGGACGTTTCTTCCTGCCTTATATCATATCCGGAAATCTGGTCACAAAGCCAAGGTGCGGTCGTGTGTGCTGACGTGAGGATGAGGAAGCCAATATAACAGCCACGTCGGACTGTATGCGACGGAGCATCCCGAGCAGGAGGAGTGGACGTATGCTCCGACAAGCAAACGAACAAACATCGCGGCGCAGATGTTGATGAAAGAGAGGGGGCCTCTCTCGCTCGCGGTCCGGATGGACCTGGACGAGCTAGGAACCGGACTAACAGACTTCCTCCGAACTATCCTCTGTTCCGTCGATACTGGGTGTGCACATGGTATGTTTATAGTGCTCGCAACACGCGAAATTCTTTCCTGGACAGCAACGGACGAACCCGGGTGCTGACCCATTCGGTGAATGGACGCGATACCGGGCGAGCTAGCGGACGGACGTAGACGTCAACGCCGTCGACCCTACTTGGGGCCTCTTAGGCAATTGCCGTATATCCATGAGCACTTTAGCCGCTAGCTCTTCATTGATTGTGACGACGGAAGCACACTCTTGGACGACATCACAGAAACATCACCCTGTTCTTGTTCCTCTGAAAAAGTGAACTAGAGTGACCCTGTTGAGAGAGGACCGGCATGGTCCTCTCCCCGCTATTAACCTACTGTGACACACGCCTCCAACATTTGTCATCCAAAATGATACACACTGAACAAGGGTTAGTAATGTAACATAATTGCCCAAGAAACAACAAATAGTAATAATAATATATCACATCTAGGATTTATGAAGCTACATATTTGTCTTCTGCAGGGAGGTGACATAGCCAGCTGGCTGTATTACTGTCACCCACCTCAGGGAAAGGGAAAATGTAGAGTATGAGAAGACAAAAAAGTGGGAGATAAAAAAGCAACGAATGAGGGAAAAAAATGGAGAGAGAGAGAAAGAGGGAGGGAGAGGAAGATAGAGAGAGAGAGAGAGAGAGAGAGAGAGAGAGAGAGAGAGAGAGAGAGAGAGAGAGGAGAATCGGCTGCAACTGAAAATAACATGTGCAGTAGAAAAAATGAAGTAAAATATATATATGTAGGGAATGAACTCTGCAGTCCTGGTGATAAGTGGAATTTGGTTCCATTCTTGCACTGAGAAGGGGGCATACACGGGAATGTGATATTTTGCCCAGCTGAGAGATTTGAGTTCCTCGTTGGCAGTTTGTGTTCTGGAGTTTTCAGGAACCAACCCTAATTAATAAGGACTTTTCGGACTTATACAGTGAGTATGTAGTGTCGCGGGAGTCGGTACTTCCCGACATTCGTGGCATGATCTGTTACTACATTTGACAGAGGCTTCATACTAACCTAGAAACGTGTTGGTCATCTTTTTAAACTGTGCTCGTGGTAAATTTCGAACCAGTGCGATTACATGGACTACAATTAATACAGAAATCATGAGAATCAGACGAAGATTTCCTCCCAGTGAAAAAAAGTAAACAGTCATAGTACTCGCACTAAACCTTGACAACAATGATACATAAAATAATCCATTATAACATTGAGAAAAAATTTTTTTAAAAAATTTTTCAGAAGAGCCCAAGTTCCCAAATGGGAACCCTGAGCCCAAATGGATCCCAAAAAAGCCAAATTGTGGACAAAATTCTTTAAATCATTTAGAAAAATTAATGTAATACATACGGACAATATAATGTATCTTGCTATGAACTAAACTTAGAAGACAATTAATCACTATCAGAAGTAACTGATGTCAACCTAAACAAAAAATGTATACAAACCAGAAACATGACTCCAGGCACTGGTAAACATGGCCCGAAATCAGTATCCAATTTGAACACTATCTGATGCAAAACAGAGGTCCTCCCAAGAAGAAACTGCAGAGCATCAGATGGTAGATGCAGTCCAAAACGCCTAAACACCCTAGGGTGAGGACGTAAACATGGGGAAGAAACAGAAAATAATTCTGCTTCCAAGCCAAAACTCCCAAGAAATTTTAGTAATAAACATTACAAAAAATAAATCAAAAGAATGGGAGAATAGCTAGGGGGAATAAATGAAAGGGAGAGAGGAAGCACTGATCAAACAATGGAACATTCATAGCAAGAATGACAACAATAGGGCCATGACTCGAAAATAGGCAACATGAAATAATTTCGTAAAATAAATATAAGTTCCAGCCCTGAACATTTGAATCAACTGTTTTTCCTCTCCTCCTAATATTTCCTCTTCATATCCACCATTTCTCCCTCCTAATTATGCGTCTGGCATCATTTAAACAGATTTACAAGCACAAATATCAGTGATGTGTTCCTCATTTCAGGGCCCAAAAAAATTTTTGGCGGCAATTTCGAGACCTCCTTGACACTGCGCATGCGCAGTGGAGTAAAAGTATGGAGGACCATGTAGGACATGTAATTTTCGGTTTTTGATGCAATTTTGGGGGGGATTTGGGGGTAAAATTTGCGTTTGGCCCTAATATTTTAGAGCTAGCACCAGCTAAGTCTGGGTCATTGGTACAGTATAAAAATATTGACACGGACGCCAACGCTCGCAGAGGGAATGTCCGAATTCCCTTCGTGCGTGAGCTAAAACAAACATTTTCAAAATGGTGTCCGAAATTCATCTCTTCTCAAAAACCGCACCATTCCGAATTAACAAGGCCAATAACTCGATTTTATAATAAAATTTGCCTGAAATACATTTTCAAAAAGGCGTCCGGAATTGTAAAAATGTCCGCCATTTTGAATTAACTGCCTCTGAAAAGGATATTTTCCAAATGTCATTCCAAATTCAGCACGTATCAAAAATCAAGACGCCATCTGTAATCAGGAACAATTACTGCTTTAACCAAGTCAGGTAACTCCCGTACGACTTAAATCTGCGTGAGAAAAAAAAATTACATTTTCAAAATGATTTTCAAAATCCGCTCATCGAAAAAGCCACCAGTTTGAATTAATCAGTGAGGTAGCTTAATCATCGCCAGGGGTAACTATGTCGTGTCCTTGGGAAAAGGCACTTAATCAGGATTGCTCACCAAGGGGGGGGGGGGGGTGGGGGGCACGGTGGCAACGTGTATTTAGTGATACTGCGCATCGATGGTGCACGTGTCTGACATAAGTACCAATCCTGCCTGTGTGGAGTTAGTACGTTGGGAAGTCTGGAAGTGCAACGCTGCTGCTCGGTGGTTCCCTCCGGGTACTCCGGCTTCAACCCATAAAACTGTCCGACACGACATGACCCTGGCTGTCGAAAATGTCAAACCCCAGGAAATGAATAAAAGTAAAAAGTAAACTTAATCAGACCGAATGACTGACCAGTAAATCCCTGTGTCGGACAGTTTTACAAGTGGATGAAGCTTGAACACCCGGAGAACCACTGAGCAGCGGAGACCAACTGTTAGACTCCCTAACCTACCAACTCCACACAAGCAGAGTTAGCAATGATTTTAGACAAGAGCACCATCGACGTGCAGTACGCCTTAGTACACACCGCCACCGTGCCCCCACGCGGGCAATGGTGATGAAGTCTTTCCCAAGGACACAACGCGGTTGCCGCAGGTGGGATTCGAGTAGAGGACCTCTCGGCTTGCAACCTGCATTTCTACCTGATGAGCCACCTCGCTCCCGGGGATTCAACGTACCTGAGCTAAACAAGGTCCGAGCTAAATTCTAACAATTTGAAAACGTTTTGACAGAAACCCATCTATACCTAGGCTATGTAGGTTAATGGAAGTAATTATGATCCAAAACTGATCCAACTGAAAGCAATAACTGGTAGAGTGCTTGAAGCCCATATTTGGGCTTTATTGTGAAGTACAGGTACCACAACTTGAAGGCTCATAATCAGTATGTGCTTTGTATTATCTTTGAAGTGACATTATTTACTCTCCCATAAATTGTAACAAGGCAACGACATGTGTACAAGATTTGATACCCAAAAATAATTCAGCACTCTACCAGTTAACTAACCAAACCTGCAATGGACGGAAGTGAAGCAACAATGCCGACCTAAACGCAAATTCCGACAACTGAAAATGACAAGATTTACACCCCCATAAAATAACTTTATTTTTCTGGGATGTTAAGAGTTGAACAGTGTTGAGATAGTTGTAAACAAAATGCATAACTAGTACGAGAGCTTTGCAGCCATGGTATTCAAAGCAAATGAGCCAAACAAAATCGTACAAGTTGGACACGGACGTCCAGGTTCCCCCACTTCGAACGCGAGATAAGAACATTTCCAAATTTTGCGTTTTGAATTAGGGCGGATAACTCAGCGTCAACCAATAAATAAACTGTCACATAATACATGGGTAAATGACGTCAAAATGGGAAGTGCATTTTCAAAAAAGCACGACAAAATGACGTCCAAAATTCAGTGCGCCTGAAAAAACGACAATCTGAATTAACGAGAGCCGGTAACTGTTTCAATCAAGTTTGGAATTTCCCTTAACCTTTTTCCTACCATGAAAAACCGACGACACTTGCAAAAAAAAATTCTTGAATAAGTTTTCATTTTTTGACTCAAAAACAAAGGTTATGACCCCTCATTGGAACGAGCTCGTTCCAAAAGGGGTCATAACCTATGTTTTTGAGACAAAATGAAAATATAATAGAAATTTGCGATTTGAGAATAGCGCTGGCCTGTTTTGACCGTTACGTCCAGTAAAGAGTTAAAATTGCGAAAATTACAAAGTGACATTTGAAACCGTCGCCTTTTTAATTAAGCAGTGCCGATAATACCTTTTTAATCTATTCATTGGTGTTTAAGGTCACATGCTTATGAACAATGACTACCTTTTTACGATGCAGCATACATTCGGTGGGAAGGGCCATTTGGTTGGGACAGGGAGTCGGCTAGGACGCTGAGGCGCTCGAGGATGTGCAGGATGGTCACCCGAACGTGCACATACAGCGCCAACAGCAGAAGATCCCGAGATAGCCGATACATGGGAATCGAATTCGTGCCCCTTTGATTCCGGATGTAGGCCAGAACTGTCGAATTGTCCGAAAGAACCAGGACTGATTCGACAGGTGGAAGATTGCTGAAAACGCAACAGAAGAGCAAGGAGCTCCTGGTTATGAAGGACCATCTGCTCTAGGTTCCACTCGCTGTGAGTAGACAGACCCAGAGGATCTAACTGGCAGCGATCGGCTGGAGGAGGATCCAACGGCACACTGGAGTCAACCAAGGAACATTGGTTGAAGGGCGGAAGTGACTATGCAAGGACCCATGAATAGCGAGTTCCAGTTCCAGAGAATCCACATTCCGACGCCAATGATTCAACCGGAGGTGTTGGAGAAGTCGGACAAACAAGCGACCCAGCGGAATGAAATCAATAACCGAACTGCAACGGCCCAGCAGCCGAAGAAAAGTTCTGCCGAGACCAAAGAGAATCGGAGCAGGTCGCGACTAAAGGCGGAAAGGATCAACACCCGAGCTGTTGGAGGATGTCGTCCAGGTCGGCCGACTTAGTCACAGCCGACCGAGTACGGTGAAAAGCGAGCACATGTGGCATCAGCCGGGTGAAGGCCCAAAGAGACAGGTTCAAACCTGACGGGAGAGCTTTAAACTGAAAGACACTATCCCGAAACGAGAACCGAGGGTATTTCCGTGATGCCAGGTGAATGGGCACATGGAAATAGGCATCCTTCAGGTCGATACTGGCTGCGAAATCACCTTGATAAATCGACCGTCGAACAGACCCGAAAGTCTCCATGCTCAACCGAGGGTCTACGGTGGACTCATTCAGGACTCTCAGATCGATGACAGGATGAAGCTGGCCATTTTTTCTTCGGTACTAAGAAATGTCTAGTAGAATCCCGGACAAAGGCTCTTCCTGACTACCTCGATCGCTCCTTTGGAGAGAAGGGTATCGATCTCCTGCACCAGAGGTTCCAGGCGCTGAAGATCGGAAGGGACCCGAGTCGGATGGGGTACCCAAGATGAACGGATGTACAGTCGCCGACGTCGAGGACCTAAGTGTCCGACGTTTTCTGTCCAATAGTCGAAATACATAGACAGTCTTCTCCCAACTGGATGCGAATCGAGGTTACGGCCTTCATGTTCGGCCTCGAGTCCCCCGAGAGGCGAAAGCAACCCCTTCGGGAAGCAACAGAATCCCGAGACTTTCCTCCTTGAGGCTGCGAACGAGCCTGGCCACGTCGACGGTTCTGAGAAGGAGTGGACGTAGCCAAAAGGCGCAGCCTTCGTGGCAGACGCGGGTGGGCACTTCGCCTGGAACGACGACCACCCACGGCAGCAGGTTGGTCCAGTTGCATTAACAAAAGCTGGTCCTTCGAATTAACCATGGAACAGCCGAGGTCCAACCAATGAGGCAGACCTCAGTACAGCTTAGCCGTGTTGCAGGCATGGGCGTGTGTCAGGTTTATTAGTGCCCGGGACAAAACAGGCAAAGGTGGCTGGGAATCATCAAACTTCCGTTGCGGGAGAAAGGAAGCCAATGCAGTGACGACCTGATCCGCGATAGACAAGCCCAGCATCTCTCAGGCAACGCCCACCATAGATTCTAACACTGACATCGGGAGAATTGCTGACTTTGGATTAGCTAACCCGAGGGAAGTATCCTCGACCACAGTAGTCAACCCTTGGAAGACGAATGGACAGGCGGATTCATTAATACGAAACCGCATTGATGGCAGAAAGGCATCAGATCGAGAAAAGGAACCCTTCAGGGCCTTGAAATGCATCTTGGCATCCAGTCCTTGAAGGACTCTACCTGAGCCGATTGCAGAGGATGCAAAATCCCGGAGCTAGAAGGCTCGACAGGGTAGCAGCGCTCCACCGACGACCGCAGCTGGGCGGTCACTAAGAGCTGGTCTCAAGGCTGAACGTCTGGCAAGAAGCAAAAACGAAACCTAAAGCCTACCCCAAGACTGACTAGAGGGACCCGTCGCCTTCAAGCAAATCGCCATCCTCTGTGGTAGAAGAGACTTGGCCCAACTCGAGTTGACCACTATGAACCTCCTGTGAATGCCGAGTAGCATCCAAAAGGTCAGGCGAGGAATCTCTGCAACTGACCAAAGGAGGTTGCGCCTCAGGAAGCACATGGAAGCCAACTTGAGGGTTGCTACAAAACCATGTGAGAGCCAGAACGGCCTGCCTCCGTCGAGAATCCGTTGGGGCAGCCCGTGCCCGACGGAGTGTCTTCTTGATGAACCTCAGAAGGGACGGACGACGAGCAGCGGAGTAGGGAAACAGGACTCGGGAGGATAGTCTCAAGAGTGACGTTCGGGGGCCGTCACTGGCCTCAACAAAACAGGAGGCCCTGTCTGCAAAACCTCGAGAGACCGACGGTGGACGTCGATCGGCAGTTGGACCTGGGACACGAGGAAATGCCGGAGGTTTGTCCCAAGAGTGACAAGAAACTGTCGCTGGCCTTTGAGCAACAGCGGGCTGCAACTGCTTATCCGCGGAGACCGATGACAAGCGTCGATGGATAGCCAGACTTGGGACACAGAAATCACCGGAAGGCACCAAGAGTGGCAGCTAATAGGAGAAGTCATTTGCCTCTGCCGATCAGAAGGCCCTGGCTCACCAACGATTGGCCCGACGAGTTAAGAGGAATCTCTGCCTTATCGACCGAGCGCACCAGCCGGCCAGGAGTAAACTTAGCCAGATGAGACGGGGCAGCTAGCAAACCCGTACAGCTTCGCCGAGAGTCAGGGGCGAGCGGAAACCCTTTGTAATAGCACTAGATACAGCGTTGAGCCCCCGAGTCTATACCATCTCCAGAAGAGAGGGGAGGAAGGCAATCATGCAAAATAGGAGCAGCATGAACATATTCCTCAACAGCTCGTCCACAGTTTCAATGTGTTCTATGTGTTTACCGGCACGCAGAACACATTGGAACTCAGGGGACGAGCTGCAGAAACCGGCGGAAAATTGGAGAGCGACCGAGTGGATCTCAGAACTCGTCTCGACGAAAACCGTTGCCTCGGGGGGTGACCACTGGAGCCAAAGTTATGAAGACTAATCCCCACTCCAGGCGTCCCATCATCGCCAACAGCTGCAGAGAAATCTTACGTAAAAGGCTGCCCAACATCCCGCGTGACAGTCTCGAAAATAGCCAAGGAGGCACGGCTACCCACCCCCACCCCCACCCCCCACCCCCCCCCCCCCACAAGAACGACGGGTTCCAGCTCTGGTCAGAACCACCGTTAACGGAAGCCCAAAATTAAGATTACCAAACATCACAAACTCCAAAGGAATTGGCTTGAGCAATTGTTGCAGGTGAAAAGTACTGTGAACATCGACATGCTTCACCTGCAAATAAGGACAAGGAATTGTTTTTGACAATGTGCAAATGGATGTGCGAGGTGAATTTAGTGGAGAAAACCCCACAAAGCAAACTAAACCACAATACTTCTTACAGGCGAAAAACAGATCAATGCAGGTCTCGTTTTCTCGCGTGAAAGTTACAAAATTATTAGTAATTTGTATATTTTTATACTTACCAATGACCCAGACGTAGCTGGTGCCAACTCTTAAAATTCTAGATCCAAACACATTTCCCCCCCCCCCCCCCCCATCCCCAAAATTTGCACCAAATCCCCAAAATATATGTCCTATGTGGTTCTCCATACTTTTATCCCCTGAGCATGCTCAGTGTCAAGGAAGTCATAAATTAGAGCCAAAATCATCATTCTTACCACCAGTGCCTGGTAAGCGTTATCAGCGGGGAGGTATGAGTTCCCAACTCATGGGAGGGCCATCCCCGTCTGGGTCATTGGTAAGTATAAAAAATATATAAATTACTATAATTTTTTTTTTAACATTTTTATACTCTACCAATGACCCAGACTTAGCTGAATAGAAAAATGGCTGGAGGGCCTAAGATATAAGGAAAATTCAATAGACTCAATTACATGTAAACAAACTTATCCCTTCCAGGAGAAAAGGAGAAACAGGCTTTACATGTATCTTTCTTGTTTATGCCAAAGAAGAAAGGCACAATACCATTCCGTAATTGAGCACAATAATATCAATGATCTCAATTAACATCCAGTATAATCCAAAAAACTAATTTTTAAAGGAAAGCCAATAAATAAAGATAGTCCAGAGAATGAGACTCTTTATATTCATTTAACAGTGTCCGAGGATTGAATATTAACGCTCGTATGACAAGTGACATATACAAATGCTTCATACCGAGCTACACTTTAAAAATGTTACATAAATGAGAAACATTAGCTTCGCACTTTAAAACCATCCCAGCACTGACTCGGAATTACTGACTCCAGAGGTGTTCCCTTGCTTTTCACTATAAAACAGGTGATATAAGGGAACCCCCCCCCCCCCCTTTCCCTTGTCGTGGGTCAAATACCAGAGAGCGAAGAGGACAGCAGGACAGAGTCCCTGTCGGAACAGAAAGCCTGCATAACTATTGTTGCAACTGTTTAGTGAACGACATTCTGAGCAATAGATAACGGACCTGAACAATGCAGGTCGCCAGAAATGGACTCAATATTTCTAAGGTAAAACTTCGTGAATGTGAAAGGCTGAAACCAATGTGCAGCTTTCATCAAATCGATAATAGCAACACTATTAGCATAAGCCCAAGATATCGACGGCGCTAACTTCATGCGCCGAAATCTTAAGTACAAACTGCTGAGATGAAGATAATTTTTCATAAGCAGTACGGATAGTTAATTGAATCCATCTTGCAATAGAATGGACCGTAATGTCCCTTCTATTGGGCAGCAGAGACAAAGAAACATTACGTCCCTTTCTGATAAACTCAGATCGACGTTTGTAAATACGTATAGCTCTAGCTGGACGGAACAAAGGCCTATGACCGTCTGATGACGGAAGAGCCTTAATTACAATAGGTTCAGGATACTTATTAGGAGCCTGATTCTTAGCCAAAAATCCAACATTAGTAGTCAAAGTAATAGTATTACCAACACTACGATAGTGAGAATCATCAACAGACAATGCATGAAGCTAACTAACTCTTTTAGCAGGAGAAGGCTTAGAGAAAAGCTGTCTTATAAGAAGTATTTGAAGTCCACCGTATCAAGAGGCTCAAATGGCGCTTTTTAGTTTTAGAAGAACCCAAGCTGAATTCCGCTTAGGAATTAATTTAAGGGTGCTAAGTCTATTTATCGAAAAGTTTTTCACTAACTTAGATAAAGAGACATTAGATCCAATATGCAAGCTATCAGGATGAGCATAAGTATCCGATAGCATAGACCTATAACCCTTAATAGCAACTGGCTACAGTTTGATCTCGTCAAAGTAGACCAAAAAATTAGCAATGTCTGGAATGGAGGGATCATAAATAACAGAATGAGTCCTACACCACCGTGAGAAAGCCTTCCACTTAGCAGCAAAATTTAGCTAAAAGGAGGTCCTCCTACAGTTAGAAATTGCGTCCACTGTTCGTCCTGTAAAATGATTGCCGTGCAAGAAGGACCGCACAACGGAAATACGTGAAGGTTGAGACCTTGCGGGTTGTGATGCAGTGTGCGCGATTTCCCCTGCGAAAGATCCTCTTGTGGAGGAAGCTTCCGCGGTTATGTCCCACAACAGACACTTGAGTAGATTTATCCATGGTCTCTGGGGTGACAGATGCAACCAACAGAATCTTGCATTGAGATTGCTTATTTTAGCAATGTCTGTTGAATCAACGGAGCTGGAGGATACGCATATCCTATAATTCCATCCCAAGAGATGAGAGGGCGTCTACTGCAAACGCTCGAGGATCTGGGCATGGCGACACATACGTCTGCAACCGATTGTTGAGATGCATCGCAAAGTCTCATAGGATGCTCCCATTGGTAGCAAATCTTTTTGAATGCACGTTTGTTGAGAGTCCATTCTGACGGCAACAAACGACCTTTCCGAGAAAGGGAGTCTGCAAGAAAGTCCAGACGACCCGGAATATGACGGACCAACAGGAGAACTTGATGCTCTTGGACAAAAAGGATTTATTCCGTTAAGTTGAACAACGGAATGGAATGAGTGCCTACCTGGTTCCGAATATACGCCACTACTGTCAAATTGTCGGACAGAATTTGAACATGTGAATTCTGAATAATGTTCATCCAGTGACGTAGCACAAGCCAAATTGACATCTCTTTGATGTTTATGTGCTTGTTTAGGAAATGCGGATCCCAACACCCTGGCATCTCGAATCTGTTGGGTTCAAGGTTGCGCCCCAACCTGACTCGCATCAGTCATAATCGTAAAAATAGGATCCGGCAGTTGCAGTGGCACTCCCTGAGTTAACCACTGAATATCTTCCCAAGTCTGAATCTCTTGTTTCACTTGATCCGACAAGACGATGTTCGTTTCGAGCGAATGAATCTTCATTCTCCAATTCTGAGTCAAATATTTGGAGTGGCCGAGTGCGTGGCCACCCCCATCGGAATAAGATCCGCGGCAGCTTCGCACAAACCTATCAGTCGCATGAATTCTCTCGCTGTAACTACATCTGAGTGAAGTTTATTTATTGGTGTTTAAGGTCACATTTTTGCACAATGGCTAACGACGACCGTGACAGTTTTACGGGTAGGGGAAGCCGGAGTACCCGGAGTGAATCACCGCGCAACGGCGAGCAACTGTCAGCTCCGCAACATACCAACTCCACACAAGCAGGGTTAGCATTGGTTGAAGACAGGTGCACCATCGACGTGCAGTACGCCTTAGTACACAGCGTCACCGTGCCCCCAACGTGGGCAATGGGGGTGAAGTGTCTTGCCCAAGGACACAACGCGGTTGCCGCAGGTGGGATTCGAACCGAGGACCTCTCGGCTTGCAGCCTGCACCTCTACCAACTGAGCCACCGCGCCCCCATCTGAGTGAAGACAAAAGCGAGCGTAACAACTGATTAATTTCACTCTGGATATCGGCAGACGAACGAGATTGTTGTGCATCTCAAAGCTCATTCCCCGGTGGGTGAAGGACTTGGACGGCATCAGATACGACTTTCCGTTTACTATGAAACCGAGACGTCGGAGCAGCTGAAGCAGACTGATCATTCTGAAGCGTTAACCCGTTGCCGTACCTCTGAAGAATGTCGTCCAGGTAGGCAGATGTTACCGCAGACCAATGAGTCATTACAGAGTTCATTATTCGAGTGAAAGCCCAGATCGCTCGATTCAGACCGAAGCACATAGCTCGGAACTGAAAAACGACCCTTCGGACAACGAAGCGAAGATACTTTCTGAACAGCGGATGTACAATGACAGGAAAGTACACATACTTGAGATCTATGCTCGCAGCATAATCGTTCACTCGAATGCTCGCTCGGACAGATCGGATGGTCTTCATATAAAACTATGGAGCCACGATCAGCTTGTTTATCCATTTCAGATCGAAGACTGGACAAAACGAGCCGTCTGGCTTTGGAACCAGGAACAGACGACTAGAAACCTATTGATTCCTGGTTTTCTACGACCTGTATCGCGTTCTTCTCCAGAAGAGATTGGACTTCTGACAGAAGCAAATCTCTCTTCTGAAGGTTTGACGGAAGCAGAGTCCAACGTCGAGGTCGAGTTAACGGAGTTTTCCTAGCAAGACCGTTTTAGACCTTCGGAAATAACCCTCTATACCCATGTTCGTCCGCAATTAACCAATTGGATAAGAATCACGACAGCCTTCCGTCCACTGGAACGCAATAGAGGTTTAGACCATCACCTCCTGGACCTGCGAGGCTTGCGGGAAGAGAAACTACGTCCTCCACGACCCGCACCTCGCCCAGTCGACCAAGGGACGTACGACCGGTTGTCTCGGCCAGCATACGACCCCTACCCGAGTCGCTACTCTGACGGTCTCTGGAGTAAGACAGGCTTTCTTAGATCCTCTATAGGAACTTCCCTTGGACGTACTCAGCCCAGAAGTGCCTGCCTTACTTCCCTCTGCTGAGTCCGACTTTCGCGAAGTGGATTTAAAAGGCAGAGAGTCGGAAGCTTTCCTAGTAATCTGTTGATAGATTATAAAAAGCTTACCGTCGAAGAGAAGCTCTCCGGAGACCGGAGCGACTAGAAGAGTTTTTCACCTTACTATCCACTCTTGTGGATGCAGCCAGGGCAGCCTCACGTTTGACTCCAGATTTGCCACTGAAAGGGCGGAGTTATACGTAGAGTATGCTATGGCCCTCGCAAGAACTCTTACGGATGTTTAAACATCCTGGAATTCTTTTCCATCGAGACGTAGTGATAACGCTCTGTTAAGGTGATCTGCGTATGATAATGCGTCTAAACTGATTGTTAGACCAGATTGTCGTTTCAATCCAGTACGCCGGAGACGACAGACGCCGGCAACGACAACTTCAAGTCAGCTGCCTGGCCGTCTAAACGCTGAGGAACTCTCGGCATGCCCTGTCCTGCCATCTCAATTCTATTTCAATAATAGATGAAAGGCAGCTGTAGAGCAAGCGACGATAAGAAACCGGATTTGCCAGTCTTAGAGGCTAGCTTGAATATAGCGTCAATAAGAGCACATGTCCGCGTGACATTTCTGGACTGGGTCGGAAACTCAGGCGCAATATCCCTATTCCGGCCGAAAACATCTGTCCAGTGACGCTATCGGTCTCTTATCAGGTAACGCAGCACCTTGATCCGGAGGAACAACTTCTGGAAGATGTTGCCGGATGAAATCTACGGCCACCTTAAGTTGTTCAGAAAGGGAAAACTCCAGCTCCGCTGATTCCCTTTCACCATCCGACTGGACCACAAGAATCTTGGTCGTCCCTTACTGCTCTGCAGGGGAGCGAACCGACCCAGCTTCCTCAGACAGTTCCTGTTCTGAAGTTTCTGATGGCGCTGGGATGCTGCGATGAATTGCGCTATCAGTGATAGCAAGTTCGTCACGGAGGCCTGTGAAGCCACGGTCTTAAATTAGCCACTGGAAGCTCCTGGGACGTTAATTCCTGCATACTTATGTGAACGTCCCGACTAGAAAGATCTCGTGTCCTTAGCTCGCGGATGGCGTGACCTGGTCGACGTGGAATCCCTGGTCAGCGAAGCAGGCTGGATATCTGCAGCCACGTAGCCAAGGTGCGGTCGTGTGTGCTGACGTGTGGAAGAGGAAGCCATTAGACAAGCCGCGCCGGACTGTCATGCGACGGGGCGTCCCGAACAGGAGGAGTGGACGTAGGCTCCGACTGACAACGAACGTACATCTGGACCCAGATGTTGTAAGAGGGGGCCTCTCGCTCGCGGTCCGGGTTGACCTGGACGAGCTAGCTACCGGACTGACTGGCTTCCTCCGTTCCATCCTCTGGTCCGTCGTCGCCGGGTGTGCGTGATCCGAGATTATAGTGCTCGCAACATCCCTTCTCTCCTGGACCGCAACGGACGAACCCGGCGTCACAACCATTTCGTGAATGATTGCTTCACCGGGGAAGCTAACGGTCAAGTGACCGTCGATCTTACTTGGGACCTCTTAGGCACTTGCCGCGTTTCGTTGAGCACTATGCCGCTAGCTCTTCATTGCGACGATGGAAGCCCACTTTTGACGACATCACGGAAACAAAACCCTGTTCTTGTTCCTCTGAAAATGAGGCAAACTAGAGTGACCCTGTGGCGAGAGGACCGGCCTGGACCTCTCACCACTAACATACCGTGACGTCTCCAACGTTTGTCATCCGAACAGACACATATTGAGCAAGAATTAGTGCGAGTACACTGACTACAGCGAACACTAACATGAGAAACAGAGGAACACTTCCTCGATTACAATCAAAATCAAAAAATATTCTTTCATTCTGAAAAATTATTAAACAGTCATCGTACTCACACTAACCCTTGAAAACAAAGATACATAATATAATCCATTACAAAAATTTCAAGATGAGCCCAAGTTCCCAATGGGAACGATGAGCCCAAATGGATCCCAAAAAGCCTAAGTGTGGACAAAATTTTTAAAACGCATCTAAAAATTAATGCTACACTTACGGACAATATTAATGTATCTGGCTGTGAACAGAACAATACAGTCGACAAGTCATCACTGTTAGAAGTAACCGTTGTCAACGTAAACAAAATAAAAACCGGAAACAAGACTCCAGGCACTGATATGGCCAGTAATCAGTAACCAATTTTAAACACTATCCGATGTAAAAAAGAAGCTTCCAAAGAAACTGCAGTACATCAGATGGTAGATGCATGATCGAACGCCTAACCACCCCAAGGGTGAGGACGTAACCATGGGGAAAAACAGGATAAACATTCTGTTACCAAGCTAAGAAATATCAGCCTGGGAGAATAGCAAGGGGGGGGGGGGAGGGGTATAAAGGAAAGGAAAAGAGGAAAGAATGAACAAACCATGGAAATTCAATTAGAATGTAAACATCAGGACTATGCCCCGAAATTAGAAAACATGAATTATTTATGCATAAAAATTATAAGTTACAGCCCTGAACACATCCTTCCACTGATTCTTCCTCTCATCCTCTTATTCCATCCTTAAATCCACCAATTCTTTCATGATTTTGTGTCTGGCATCATTTTAACAGATTTATAAGCACAAATATCAGTGAGATGTTACTGATGTTAGGGCCAAACGATGATTGAGGATTTGCTCCAATTTCTGACTTCCTTGACACTGAGCAAGGGGGATTGGGGGGGGGGGGGCAAAATTTGTGTTTGGCCTTAGAATTTTAAGAGTTAGCACAAGCTAAGTCTGGGTTATTGGTACAGTATAAAAATAAACAAAGGTCAGAATACAAGCTAAAATTGTCATAAATGAGGAAAATTTAGAGCTCGAGTCAAAAGATGCGATATCCAGAAATGCACTAATCTAACAAGCACGAGTCACAAAAATCCGACCATGCAAGATGGCTGAAAAGGAACTGACGTCACGGTAGTTGCGCATTCGCTCGGTAATGCAAGAGGTGGGCAGGAAGAGTACCTGTAATGTCGAGCGCCGGTCTCGCTCGACCCTTTTTGATCTCTCCAGTGTTTTTGCACTCTACTTTTCAAGATTCGTTTAGAAATGTTATCAGCTTGAGTTATGTTCCGAAGTTGGGCTTGCACTTAGGTTACAGTCAATTGTAAACCAGTGTGAGCAGTTTGAAAAGAAACATTTGGTTGAAGCTCATTTGGCCACTAGTTCCTGGAATATTTTAACAGTTCCGGTAGCAGACTTCCTGGAGTCGTTGGTGCCCGTTATCAAATCCGAGTCGATTGCGTATATATTTCTTTTTCTATACATCAACCCTTACGTTGATGTATGATATGTATATTTACTTTTAATTTTAGGTGGGAATTTCAGAGTAAACACATTTTCATTACTTATATATAGCACCTTAATGTTACTTGCCTGTGAAAAGTAACTTTTCAGGTGTCCGAAATTTACACCACCTTACAAACCGCCATCATTTTGACTTAACAGTAGTCGAAAACTTCCTTTTAATCAAGTCGGGCAATTCCCTTACGACTATTAAAAATGAAATTCAACTCGTCTGAAACTGGAACCGTTTTGATTATTCAGGATCAAGAACTCCACAATAATCAAGTCGGACAAAACTACTGATCTCTTAACCGATTGTATAAAAACATCTTCAAAATGGCGGCAAAAATGCCAGCTCGCCTCAAACCACAGTATTTTTTAATGAAAGAGGGCCGGTAACTTCGTTTTAATCAAGTCAATTGCCTTAAGATTATAAAACGTGCCTGCTAAAATAACATTTTCTAAATTGCGTCCTAAATTCAGTTCCCATCGAAAACCGCCGCTATTTTAAATTAATGAGGGTCGAATTAAAGACCGATAACTCCGATTTACTTCCCATACGAAAACCTCTGGTAAAAAACATTTTCAAAATCGCGTCATAATCAAACGGCCCTCAAGGTTTCATTGCGGAAATGCTGCCATTCTTAGTGAATCAAGTCGGACAACTCATTGAATTATTTTGGTATCTCCGGTGAATATGACATTTCCAAAATGGTATTCGCTTTCAGCTCACCGGGTTTTTAGTTTGAGGGAATTTCTGAATAAATTCGACAACCTACAGCCCTCAGAAATGCTTAGCGATTTTTGCAAGCCGATGTTTCCGAAAATAGCGTCCAGTTTTATACAGCTTCTCAAACACGTCACCTTTATTATTCAGTTTGGAATAGCACCATTCCAAGTTGATTCACTCGTTTTATACTATTAAACTTGCCTGTTTTAATGAAACTTTTAACGTGAGGTTTTGTTGTGGAAGTTTTCAAAATGGCGTTTGAAGTCTGCTTCTATAACCTTGTTTTCACCAGTAAATCTCCCATTTTGGACACTTCACCTGCATTTTCAGGTAATTCCTTAGTCTCCGATTTCATATCTGCAATAAAAAAACATGATAAACAATTTTGTGTTCTCCAGGCAGTACTATTTCAAAGAGGTCCACAAATATCGCCCTTCCTACTAACAGGAAAAGCAGACGACACTTGCAGAGCTCCAAAACAAGTCCGTTCCAATGAAGGGATTATACCTATGATCAAACTCCCAGATTACCAGTCTGATTGTGCATATGGAATTCGACGCCGTTATGGGGCGCTTATTTACCCAGTTTTCGAGTTGTTTACGCATACTACCGGTGATGTAATGTGATGTCCCTTCACTGACTGAGATGCATTCTTTCGTGCACCAATTATAGATATTCCAGTAAACATTTAATTCACCTTTAAACTATGCAGATACTATCACAATGTAACTGCGCGACGTATTCATAAAACTAAAACTGATTGGTCTTCATTTCTAATGGTAATGTCAGAAAGTCTGAAATCAAGTCTCGGTTGAACATTTCTAGCGTTGATTCAAATAAAATGAATGTTTATGGCATCTTTTTAGACTCAGTCGAATGGAATGAACAGTTGATCGGAAAAATAGGAACCATGGATTTGCATTTTCGACCATTTGAAATATTACAGACGGGGGTTTTGGGGGATTAAAGCCACTTTAGACAAGCAGGGTCACCTCGTGTCCTCTAGTTTCACGGGTGGGGGAAAGCCGGATTACGCAGAAAGAACCATCGAGCAATGGCTAGGAATTATCCGACTTCCCAGCGTACTAACTCCACACAAGCAGGCTTCGCATTGGTTGACAAGTCGCCATCGACGTGCAGTACGCCATAGTACACAACGCCACCGTGACCCCACGTGGGCAATCGGGATTATGTGACTTGCCAAGGACAACGCGGGTGCCGCAGACAGAGGACATCTCTGCTTGCAGCCTGCATTCCTACCTACTGAGCCACCGCGCTCCCAGACGGGTTACTAAGGTCTCTTAAAGGGTCATATTCGAAGTTATTAGATATCCTCGGACAAATGGCTATTTTGGCAATAATTTTATTTTGTGATGGTGTGGATTAAGTGAATAATACTCATTTATGGTGATATGGACAAAACAATCTATTGATGGTCTTCATCGAGTCCTAAGTGTACATGGAGGTGCATTTCACATGTTGGTAAATTCTATCGGTGGGGGTGGTGGTTGGGGGGGGGGGGGAGGGGGGTATGACTAATCCGGATCTGTTTGGAAGCCGTTTTTTTTCAGATGACAAATTAGGGTCGTAACCTATGTTTTCGAGACAAAAATGAAAATCAGTTATTCAAGAATTTTGTTTGAAGTGTCGTCTGCTTTTCATGTTAGGTCAAGGGTTAATCAAGTTGGGTAACTCTGCGAATATTTTACCTGCCTGAGAAAAAGTATTTTCAAATTGGCTTTCGTAATTCAGCTCGCCCCAGAAATCGCAGTCAATTTGATTTAACAGGGCCCGATAACACTTAAGTCGGGTAATTCACTTATGACTTCGATCTACTTGCAAAAATCCCATTTAAATTGCGTTAGAAATACAGCTAGTCTGAAAAACCGCCGCCATTTTAAGGGCCAGTAATTCCGTTCTAAACAAGGCAGGTAACTCTTATAGAATCTGCCTGAGAAAATGACATTTTCAAAATGGCGTCGTAAATTCAGTTCTCATCGAAAACATCCATTTTAAATGAATCAGGACAGATAACTTAATTGGCGTCTGAAATACAGCGCCACAAAACTGCCGCCATTTTGAAGTGATCATCGCCTGATAACTAACTTTATCAAATATGATAATGCCATTATGACTTGGCATGCCAAAATGATATTCAAAATGGCGTTCGAAAATCCACTGATTTCAAAAACCGTTCATCTTGAATCATTTAGGACCGATAAGTCGTTTCTCATGTCCGATAACACCCGTAAGACAAATCTGCAAAAATGACTCAAAATGACGTCCGAAATTCAGCTTCTTAGACACCACCGCCATTATAAATTGATATGAGCCGATAACTACGTTTTAATTAAGTCGGATAACTATCAATATTTGTCTGCGGAAAAAAACAGCTTCAAAATGACATCGGAAATTCAACCCCTCAAACCGCCACCACTTTTAATTAATCAGGGGCGATAACTGTTTAATCAAGTCGAGTAATTCCGTAAAGACTATTATTGGTGTTTTATGTCATGTCTTACAGTGACCAATTCAGACTGCGACATGGAGAAGTCTAGTTTAGTTTAGTTTAATCGTTTTAGACCCAGACAAGCAGGGTCATCTCGTGTCCTATAGTTTTTTACATCAGTGGGGAGGGGGTTAAGTAATATTTGTTTAATTTCAAATTTGATGCATACACAAACTATGCGTCAAAATGATGGTTATGGTGCATAGAATACTAAATACACATTCAATCAACACTGATGAGACCAGCGTCCGTGGTTCCTGTAAGTCTTACTGACCTAGAACATAATCAAATAATATTTAACGCGAACTCGTGGCTAAACATGCTTCAAATATTCAGCAACAAAGTTAACCCTTTACCCAAAGATTCGACCGCATCCGCTCGCGTAATATGCAAATTCAGCAGTTGAAAAAATTTTGTTCAAAAAATTTCAACAAAATCATATGTGACCCCCGTTGGAACGAGCTCGTTCCAACGAGGGGTCATATATGGATTTGTTGAAATTTTTTGAAAAATTTCAAAATGTTTTTTAAAATAGTTTTGATATCGTCTGCGTTGGGTAAAGGGTTAAAAAATCAATTCTTCAAAAGGCAGCGACAGAGACGCGTGCAGGTAAATTAAACTGTATGATTCGTTTTGTTTTCCATTTGTTTATGTTTAAGTGAAGGTCACCAGGGCCGAAAATCATCGGTTCACCATGCAGTCTAAAATCAAATAATGTGACTGACCGCCCTCATACTAGATTTGGCGACTGCAAATTTGCCATATCACTTGCGAGGTACTTACGTGGTATGACATGTTAGAATTAACCAGAATTGCGATCATTTTTCGATTAAAGTTCGTGGCATCACGTGACATGCGTTGGCCATGGATTCTTATATAAAAATGCCGCTAGTGTTTGTCTCTCCAATTACAGCCCCACTGCAGCATCGCGAAGTGATTTTATTAATGCCTAAATTTTTGGTTATCTGAAGCACATTTGGCCACAATTTGTTCTTTAAACATTGTACAGTTCTGGTTGTAGACTTCCAGGAGCAATTGGTACCTGCTGTCAAATCTGAGTTGATTGAATATGTTTCTTTGCCTATACATCACAACCTTTATTTTAACCCTTTACCTAACCTGAAAAGCAGATGACATTTGCAAAAATCATTCTTTAATAACTATATTTTTTTTCATTTTTTGTCTCAAAAACATAGGTTATGACCCCTCGTTGGAACGAGCTCGACGAGCTCGTTCCAACGAGGGGTCATAACCTATGTTTTTGAGACAAAAAATGAAAAAAATAATGAAAATTAATTGGCGATTTTTGAGAATAGCGCTGGCCGGTTCTGGCCGTTACGTTAGGTAAAAGGTTAATGTATAATTTGTGTTTTTAATTTCAATTTATGAAATATCGTATAGGAATTTCTAAGTAAATTCATTTTCACTACCTTTTTAGCACCTTAATGTTACATGCCTGTGAAAAAGTAACATGTTTTCAAATGACCTAAATTTACTTTGCCTCAAAAATCTCCATTTTGACCCAATATGGACCGAAAACGTTTAATCAAGTCGAGCAATCTCCTTACGACTATAAAATCTTCCCAAAGAAAGGCTATTCAAATTGGTGTCAAATTCAGATCCGAAAAACTGGCGCCTTTCTGAATTTATGCATATTTAATCAAGGCCAATAACTCCCTTGTGATCCAGTCGGATAACAAGTCAGATATCTTACTTGCCTATGAGAAGAACAGGTTCAAAATGACATCTGAAATTAAGCACGCCTCAAACAGGGGCTAAGTTAAGGTGCTATTTTAGTAATGGAATTTGGTTTATTTGGAAATTCTTACCTTCCTTAAATTCAAATTAAATACAAATTATACATCAAAATGAAGGATGAGATGTATAGAACACGAAACATCTGTAATCAACTCAGTTGACAGCGGGCACCACTGGTTCCTGGAAGTCTGCAATCGTATTAGTATCAGAACTAAAAAAAAGAATATTTCGCAAGAACACCTCGTGGCCGAATGTGCTTCAGATATTCAACAACAAAGCCAGGCATTCAAAACACTTTCGAATGCAGCAAAAGGACTGCACTTTGGAAAAGAACACTGTATACATTTTTCTGAAGGTTTCCTTGTTCGACAGACATGAGCAAATCCCTCGATACCACGAATTTCCATCGAAAAACAAAATCGTAATTCTAATTTCAACAGGTGTCATTACTTGCATTGAATATCGTCGCCTGAGCGCTAGAATGTCCTATGTCCCCTATGGGACATAGTACATTCTAGCACTCAGACGACGATATGGTAACTGTGCGCTCTCCTCTATATAATAGTATACTGTATTAGGGCGATCTCTCTCATTTTATTTTACATAGCGTGTATATCTATGCTTTTTCCGTCCGATGACGTCAACCGGTAATCGAAAGCACATTCATTTGTAAACAAGAGCGAAGGTTTAGGAATTTACTCCCATGCAGCCCTGTCGATGTGTTTTGGGGGATTTTTATACCCTAGCTTTGTTCTTTGATATGTAAAGCACATTTGGCCGCAAGTTTTTCTCGTGAAATATTAAATCGGTTCTGGTACGAATATGGTAGACTTCCAGGAACCTGTGGTGCCTACAGTCGACTCGAATTGATCACACATGTGTTTCGTGTTCCAGACATTTCAATCTTCATTTTGATGTACATTTTGTGTACATTTAATTTCAATTTAAGGAATATCAAATGAGAATTTTCAAAACAAACAAAATTTCTTTACGTTTTCATTGCGGTTTAATTTCAAAATGGAGTCGAAAATTCAGCACCCATCGAAAACCGTCGCAATTTTAAATTAATGAGGACCGAATAAGAGTGATTTCCATTGTATTTTCAAAATGGTGTCCAACTGCCCTCGAGTTTCCAGTGCGGAAATACTGCCATTCTTACTGAATCCAGTCTGACAATTCATTGAATTCATTTGGTATTGCCCGTGAATATGACATTTCCAAAATGGTGTTCGCATTTAGCTACCTTTTTTAAGCTGGAGGGAATTTCTCAATCTTGTATAAGTTTAACCCACTGCCCTCATGCTCACTTCGACTTCGTGAACTTTTTTGCAAGATAATGTTTCCGAAAATGTTGTCCACTTTTATAGATTCTCAGACACGTCACCTTTAGTATTCAGTTTGGAGTAGCGCCATTTTACATGAATGAGTTGGTTTACTCGGTTTATACCGTTAGACTTGCCTGTTTTAATGAAACTTCCAACATGGTGTTTTTGCCTTTGATTGTTGACTTTCAAAATGATGTTTGAAGTAGGCTTCCATAAGCTTGTATTCTCTAGTCAAACCACATTTTGAACAATCCAGTCCATTTACATTCAGGTAAGCTCATCTTTTAAGATTTCATATCTGCAATAAAAAAAATAATTTTGTCTTCTCTAGAACTGTCAGACAGTGTACTATTTAAAAGAGGTCACAAATATCGCTCTTAGTACCAACACATAAAATACGGCACTTGCCGTGTTAGTTCACCTTCAAAACGTAAGTTCATTACAATGAAATCGTCACCTGAGTGCTAGAATGTTCTATGTCCCCTATGGGACATAGAACATTCTAGCACTCAGCCGACGAAACGGAATGCCACATTTACATTTAGCAAATTGGTTTATGCGGTTGAAACTTTCCTGTTTTAAATTAACATTCCAACTTTGCGTCGGAATACAGCCCCAGTCACATACCATAGTTTTTTCACCATGGCATGCCGCCGTTGGGAATAAATCAGGCCCCGTAATTCAGATATTGGACTTCCCTGCGATTATGACGTTTTCAAAATGGCGCCATTCAACTGTCCGTTTTTTGCTGGTTTAAATTGCCCCTACCTCGAAAGTGGTATCTAGCACCTTAAGGTGCCATATAATTAAGGGAAACTTTACTTTACTTTGATATTCTGATATTCCATAAATTCAAATTAAATATTCACAAATTATATATCAAAACAAAAAATGTGAAGTATAGAAGACGAAAAATATATACCATCAACTGACTTGACAGCAGGCACCAGTAGTTCTCGGCCACCGTATTCGCACCTCAACTGAAATATTTCATGCAAATAACTTGTGGCCAAATGCGCTTCAGATATCCAAGAACAAAGCTAGGACATTGAAATTCTTCAAAACACAGCGACAGAGCTACAGCGGGATAAATTCAAAACCTCTGCTGTGTTTTCGTTGTGGGGTTGTGTACATTTTCGGTCAAGGTCATCAACAGAAGAAAGCATCGATATACTATGTCTTCTAAAATCAAATAAGATCGCCTTAAAGCTACGAACTAAAATGTGGAGCCACACAGTTCGTCCCCTGAGTTCCAATGTGTTCTATGTGCCAGTAGGCACATAGAACACATTGGAACTCAGAGGGCGAGTTGTCATTACATGCAAGGTATGACAGCAGTCCTGATGTTCTTGAAATTAAGCGATTGTTTTCGATGAAAATTCTTGGTATCGCGTATTATGTGTATGTCCATCGGCCATAGACCCAATCTTCAATTCAAAATGCAGACGGTGTTATCCTTCCCAAATGCAGCCCTGTCGTGTTTTGAATGCCGAGCTTTGTTCTTGGGACATCTGAAGCACATTTGGCCACAAATTGTTTTCTGGAAATAATTTTAGTTCTGGCATATAAACTGCAGCAGATTTCCAAGAATCATTGGTGTCGGCAGTCAACAGTTACTATAAGTCATATATATTTCATGTTTTACACATCACAACCTCCATTTTGATGTATAATTTGTGTATATTTAATTTGAATTTATGGAATATTAGAGATGGGAATTAAAAGTGAAGTTCCCCTTGGTTATTTAGCACCTAAAAGATGCCGCATTCCGAATATCATGAGATTTTGTGTGATATATCTGAGGTTGATTTTTAAACTGAAATTGGGGTTTCCATAGGGAGTTCAAACATGAGGCCTGGAACTTGATTTGGCCGAACCCACCAAGTATGCCACATGCCAAATATCCAAAGATCCCGATTGGTACATCTGGAGATGTTTTTTTTCAAATCTTGAGAATTATAACAGAATTGTACCGTTTATGCTCTATCTAGGCAAGGCAACTTTATCTCAACAAACTAGAAATGACATAAGGAGCCCGAATATCAAGTTCAGTTTCCATTTGGCACCGTGGCTTATGAGAATGGATGAACGAATGACAAAGTGCTAACTAAACTGTGGGCGAACGCTGAATGACAAAGTGATCACTTAGCTCAAATGAGTTAAAAAGCAATTTTAAAAAATTACGTCCCAAGATTAGCTTGCCTCTAAAAAATTCTTTTTAATCAGGGCCCTTAAATGCATTTCAATAAGGTTGGATAAATATTTGACTTGCCTGTGAACAAACCATTTTCAAAATAGCATCCGAGATTGACCTCTCAAAAAGAGCCACAGTTTTGAATTATTTGGGGGTAGGTTTGGGATAGGGTGGGGTAGGGTGGGGTAGGGTAGGGTGGGGTAGGGTAGGGTGGGGTAGGATAGAGTTTGGGGTAGGATAGAGTTTGGGGTAGAGTTTGGGATAGAGTTTGGGGTAGAGTTTGGGGTAGAGTTTGGGGTAGAGTTTGGGGTAGAGTTTGGAGTGGTATAGGGTTTGGGGAAGGGTTTGGAGAGGGGTAGGGGTTGGGATGGGGTATGTAGGGTAGGGGTGGATTGGGATGGGGTGAGGGGGTAGGGTGGGGTAGGGGTGGGGTGGGGTGGGGGTGGGGTAGGGTGGGGGTGGGGTAGGGTGGGAGTTGGTAGGGTGGGAGTTGGTAGGGTGGGAGTTGGTAGGGTGGGAGTTGGTAGGGTGGGAGTTGGTAGGGTGGGAGTTGGTAGGGTGGGAGTTGGTAGGGTGGGAGTTGGTAGGGTGGGAGTTGGTAGGGTGGGAGTTTAAGAATGATTGGGTGTTGAGCTAGGGTTAGGGTTAGCTAGAGCTAGGGTTAGCTAGAGCTAGGGTTAGCTAGAGCTAGGGTTAGCTAGAGCTAGGGTTAGCTAGAGCTAGGGTTAGCTAGAGCTAGGGTTAGGGTTAGCTAGAGCTAGGGTTAGGGTTAGCTAGATCTAGGGTTAGGGTTAGCTAGATCTAGGGTTAGGGTTAGGTAGATCTAGGGTTAGGGTTAGGGTTAGATCTAGGGTTAGGGTTAGATCTAGGGTTAGTATTAGAGCCAAGATTAGGGTTAGCTAGAGCTAGGGTTAGTGTTGACTTGATAAATATTTTACCCATCTGAAATAAGCATTTTCAGAATGGTGTCCGAAATAAAGCTCATCTCAATATCTGCCATTTTGTATCAATCAGGGGTGGTAACATTTTTAGTGTGAAGCCTGAAGCTCGACTTGGAATTGAAAACGAAATGTTATCCAAAATTCAGTTAATCAAAAAACCGCCATTTTGAATTAATCAGGTCTGATGACTTTCAACCTGAAGCCGAATAATACTAGATAAAATCTCATCTATGAAAATGACATTTTAAATTATTTGTTAAAGGTTACACTTCTACACAAAGGCTAAACATGAGATAATGTCAAGTCTAGTTTGTTTATTCCCATGTTGCTCACTTTAGAGAACTTTCACCACCGGCATTCATAGTAGAGTCCTTACCCTACCACTAAAACAGTGTTTACTGCAGTAAAACGTTGCTTCGCTTCCCGGGGGTTTCCAGGAGGATTTAAAATAGCAATGGCAATTCAGTCACTCGAAATTCTCCAATTTTGAATAAATAAGGGTTGATAACTTCATTTTAATCAGGTTGGGTAACTCGGCACTATTAAATCTGGTCTTGACAATGACTCAGACATCCGAAAGTCGGGTGTTAAAAACTGACATTTCCAATTAATCATACCAAATACTCCATTTTAATAAAGTCTTATAAATTTAGTTAATTAAATCTACGGAAAAAATGTCATTTTCAACATGACTGAAGCTGAGCTAATATGGAAACCGCCACCATTCTGAATTAACCAGGGTCGATAACTCATTTTCAATTAAGTGTTAGTTGAAACGACAAAATCTGACTGCGACAAATACTTCAAAGTGGAGGCAGAAATTCAGCCGTCTTAAAAAGCACCGTCATTTTGAATTAAAGCCACTAACTTAACCAAATAACTCACCTGGACTATCAAATCAGCCCTCAAATTACATTTTCAAATTAACCACAATTCAGTGAATCTCAATCCCGCTATTTTTTTTTTTCAAATATTCAGGGCCACAAACTGGTTGACATTTTTCAAAATCGAGTCCAAAATTCTGCAAGTCCAAAAACCTGCTGCCATCTTCAGTGAAGGTCCAAACTCCAGCTCTCATGACATCAGCTATTCTGAAATAAGGTCAGTTTTAATGAAACTCGGGTAACTCGGCTAAGCCTATTCAATCTGCCTTGAAAATGATATTTTCAGAACGGCATTTTTTACTCCCAGTATTATATTCCACTCTTTTTCTTGACATATTTGGAAAGTAACCACGGAGTCTATTATAAAGGGCCGTTTTAGGAAAACAAATAAGGATAAAATAAATATAAAAGTTCACTGCTCCGATTTGAAAGCTAGATGAAATAATCTAAGCAGCACACGAGGATAAAAATCCTACTCAAATCCGAGTAGTGACCTTAACCAAAAATGTAATCATTCATCAAAACAAAGCCGAGAGGTTTGGAATTCACCCCGTGCAGCGCTGTCGCCGAGTTTTTAATATTAATACCCTAGCTTTGTTCTTGGATAAATGAAGCGCATTTGGCCACAAGATGTTCACCTGAAATATGTTCTGTTCTGATACTAGTACAGTTGCAGATTTCTAGGAAGCATTGGTGCCTGCGTCAACCCTGAATTGTTCTGTCATCCAAGAACAGAACTAGATCATAATTCAAAACGCAGCGATTGAGCTGCCTGGGGGTGAATTCCAAAACTGTCTGCTTCGTTTACATTGTTGGTTAATTTCGATTTCCTTTCTAGGTCATCAGACCGTCTAAAATCAAATTATAATATCACCTTAATGCAGCATATAATTATATCGCGATTACATAGCTGCCATATTCTATGCGAGGTATCATGACTCCTGTTGAAATTTCCTACAATTACGATTGTTTTTCGATGAAATTCGCGGTATCGAGCGATTTGCGCATGTCCGAACACTGAATCCATCTTCAATAAAAATGCAGACTGTTCTTTTCCAGAATGCAGTCCTATCGCAGAATCCAAAAGTGATTCCAATGCCTAGCTTTGTTATTGGATAACTGAAGCACATTTGGCCACAAGTTCTCCGGAAGTATTTTATCAATTCTGGAACGAGTACGACAGATTTCCAGAAACCAGTGGCGCATTCTGTCAACTAGGGGTTTTTACATATATTTTTGTGTTCTATACTGCCCAACCTTCATTCCGATGTATAAATGTATAATTTATGTACATTTAATTAGAATTTATGGAATATCAGATGTGGGAATTTCATAGTAAACAAATTTCTCTTATTTATATAACACCTTAAGGTGCCATATAAGGAAAATTTATTTACATTGAAATTTCCACCCGATATTCTTTAAATTCGAACTAAATACACAAATTATACATCAAAACGAAGGTTGGGATGTATAGAACACGAAACATGTTTGTTTGTTGGTGGTTAACGTCACATATTTATGCACCATGGCTAATCGTGACACAACATGGAGATGAAGTCAAGTTTAGTCAATCGTTGATCAACATGTTGCCCATTTTAGAGGACTTTCACCCCAAGCATTGGTGACAGGGTCCTATTTTACTAGTAAAGCGGAACTGGTTTACCACAGAAAACAAGTGCTGCTTACTTCCCGGGGTTCCCACGGGGAACGAAACATGTAATTAACTCATAGGGTTAACACTGGTTACTGTAAGTCTGCTACTGTATTCGTACCAGAACTGATATTTATTGGTGTTTAAGGTCACATACTTATGCACAATGGCTAATCGTGACCGTGAGTTTTACGGGTGAAGGAAGCCGGGTTACCCGGAGAGAACCACCGAGCATCGACGAGCAACTGTCAGCTCCTGAACATTCTAACCCTGCCCAAGCTCCGCTCAAGCAGGGTTACAGCGGTTGAAGACATGTGCATCATCGACGTGCAGTACGCCTTAGTACACAACGTCATCGCGCCCCCATGTAGGCAACCGGGATAAAGTGCCTTGCCCAAGGACACAACGCGGGTAGAACTCGGGACCTCTAGCACTGAAGTCCAACAGTCTACCACTGAACCACCGTGCTCCCACCAGAACTGATACAATATTTCCCCGAGGACTTGTGGCCAAATGTGAATCACATATCCAAGAACAAAACTAGATATTAAAAATATTTTGGTATGCAGCGACAGGACTGCATCTGGGAAAATGACAACTCTGCATTTTTTATTGAAGCTGTTCCATCAAAAAACAATCGTAATTCTATGGAATTTCAACAGGCGTCATACCTTGCAAGAAAATGGCAACTGCGGTCTATTTCATAGTATGCTTCTTAAGATCGCCTTAATACAATATACTATTATACAGAGGCTACACAGTTAGCATATTCCATTCAAGGTATCATGATACCCGTTGAACTTTCTTAGAATTACAATTGTTTTTCGATGGAAATTCGAGGTATCAAGTGATTCGTCTGTCGAACATGGAATCCATCTTCAATAAAAAAAATGCAGACAGTGTTATCCTTTTTCCTAAATGCAGTCCTATCGCTGCATTCGAAAGTGTTTTGAATGCCTGGCTTTTTTCTTGGATATTTCTTGGCACATTTGGCCACAAGTTGCTCTCGTGAAATATATCTTGTCAAACAAGTATAATAGAAACAAATGTGAAAAAATAGCAAAGAATGAAATATAGTTCTAATGTTGCACGTTTGTGGACAAAAGGTCGTGCAAAGAGATTAAGGACATGTCACCCAACCGTACACAATTTGGCTACGGATTTCAAAATAGGACGTGCTGCCCGAGAATGTCAAATTGAATGGATGACAGACGATTTTCCTTGTTATGTTGTGATATCGAGTCTCTGGGTTATTGAGAAAACATTAGCTTTTGTCTTCAGACAAAAAATGCCAATTTTGTTTATTTTGAAATTCCCACCTCTGATATTCCTTAAATTCAAATTGAATGTACACAGATTATACACCAAAATAAAGGTTGTGCGATAGAGACTACGAAAATATATAAAAACTAACAGCAGGCACGAATGGCTCCTGAAAGTCTGCTATTGTATTCGTACCAGAACTAATAAAATAATATTTCCTGAGAACTTGTGACCAAATATGCTTCCTGGAAGTCTGCCACCGTATTCCTATCAGAACTGATATAATATTTCACGAGACCAACTTGTGGCCAAATGTGTTTTACATATCCAAGAACAAAGCTAGGGTATCAAAATTCTTCAAAACACCACGACAGAGCTGCATGCGGGTAAATTCCAAAACCTTCGCTTTTGATTACTAACTCATTTACTTTCGATTTCCGGTCGAGGTCACCGGATGGAAAAAGCATAGATTTTCAACGCCTTCTAAAATCAAATAATGAGAAAAGATCGCTTTAACCCTTTACCTAACCTGAAAAGCAGACGACACTTGCAAAAATAATTCTTGAATAACTAATTTTTTTCATTTTTTGTCTCAAAAACATAGGTTATGACCCCTCGTTGGAACGAGCTCGACGGGCTCGTTCCAACGAGGGGTCATAACCTATGTTTTTGAGACAAAAAATGAAAAAAATAATGAAAATTAATTGGCGATTTTTGAGAATAGCGCTGGCCGGTTTTGGCCGTTACGTTGGGTAAAGAGTTAATACAGCATATTGTTATATGGAGACTGCACAGTTGCCATATTCTATGCAGGTTATAGCGAAAACGGTACCTGGCGAAAACGGCACCAATTGCGTTGGCGAAAACGGCACCAATTGCGTTGGCGAAAACGGCACCAATTGCGTTGGCGAAAACGGCACCAACTGCGTTGGCGAAAACGG
Organism: Pictodentalium vernedei; assembly: GCA_031216915.1. Classification (NCBI taxonomy): domain Eukaryota; kingdom Metazoa; phylum Mollusca; class Scaphopoda; order Dentaliida; family Dentaliidae; genus Pictodentalium; species Pictodentalium vernedei. The sequence continues at coordinate 93,580,255 of CM062291.1, read as the reverse complement.
CACCAACTGCGTTGGCGAAAACGGCACCAATTGCGTTGGCGAAAACGGCACCAATTGCGTTGGCGAAAACGGCACCTATTGCGTTGGCGAAAACGGCACCATTGTTTTATTAATTTCATTCTGCCATTTTCTGTGCTTTGTTTTGAAACTGAGTACTTTAAGTTGTATAGGTGCATTTTAGGTTCTTTAACTATTATTAGTCAGGAATTTCCTGCCGAAGAAAATTAAGGATACTCTGATGGTGTTGGACGCCACCGAGTTCACTTCTCAACTGGGATGTCCACGTTGAGTGGCTGCGTTCAGCTAACCGTCAAGTATCGGATGAAACCCACTTCTGGGAGTAGTAGCACCTTTCTCGGGCCCGCCCGCACTGGTCCACACCAGACGAAGGGAAAGAAAGCACCAACCACCACCACTGATACCACAAGAGCCAGTGGAACAGAAACAAAGAAGAAATTTCCGTCGACCAAAAGCCGGGATGCCTCCAGAAAACTCACCGCCCACATGAAGGTCCTGGGTATGACGACAATGTCAAACACGCTATAGATAGCTTCATCAATAAACATCCCAAGGTCTATACCGAGACCCTAAATTCAACTATTCAAATTATAACCGCTAAGGACATTTCATAACCGTTATGGACTGATCATCCTCCACTCCATCCCCAGAGATGGTCATCCAGCCCTGGATAGGCGAGCAGTGGTCCCGACTCCCTCGTCTTGCCCTTGTAAACGTCCCCAGATTCACGATACAGCCCCCTTTACTCTTGGTGGAAAAGTTAGAACCTGGGAGGGGAGGGGAGGGGGGTAGGCCTGAACATTGCCTAGAAGACCGTGTTATAATTTTATGGTTTGGTACGTCCTTTCAAAGGACGCACTAAATCAAAAATTAAAATACGGTTTTATAGCTTTAGGTCATTTTTGGAATTTCGGCAGCCCTAACCAGAGAATCGTGGTCAGAACCCAGGCCCCACAAATTTCTGGGCTTCGGGGTTACTACTAGCCAACCAGGATTCACGATACAACCCTTGTTTACTATAGGCGCAGAAGTCAGAACCTCTGGGGTAAGTCCAAACATGGCCTGAACGCCAGTATTTTAATTTTATGGTTTGTACCTTTCAAAGAGTAATAAGGGTTACTCTTATTCAACTGCAAAGACGTAACCGGAGTGGGGGAGGGGGGGGGCACGTCCACCCCCCCCCCCCTACATTACTCTAGAAAAAAATTAAAATTTACTAAAACTATATGCGGAGATTTTAAAATTCGGGTGTACCACATTAAATAAATTATTGTCGGCCGAGTTTATAATGTTATGCCAGTCAACTAATTTCATTGATAACTACGTAATGCAGCTGCCCCAGAGGGATAAAGCTACACTTACACTTATGTAGGCTGGTTGTCCATATAGGGTATATTTTGTTACTGCAGTCAATTAAGGTCATTGATAATTTAATCCAGCTGGCCGATATATATAAGTTACAAGACAACGACAGCCACTTTACAGAAACGCGTTTCTTTTCCGTTTTTTCCTTCTCTCTTTTCCCCAATAACCGTTACATAATTATTATAACCGCTATGGATACTTAGTAACAGTTATGGATTCTGATCTTTTGCGACACTGTATCGAGTCTTGACTGGTGATTGGAGCTTCGGATTTCCGTCCCAGATAACCCCAGTGCTTAAGCAAGGCATACATCTATGTATTAAGTCATCGAACAGGTCCAGTACCGGACCGCCATGTGGACCGGTCCAAATCTGTCCAATGACGGCATCTGGGTTTTTTTGCGGTCCGGTCCGCATCCCTACTAGCCAATATATAAAAAAAAACTATCCGAGAAACAAAAAGGTGAGCCAACGGTTGTCAGACTTAAAGGTCATACATTTGTCATTTGAAAGGGGTAATTTATTACTCTAAAATCCGTATGATGTGGTTGGTACATTTGCAAAACAAAATGGTAATACTAGGATGTCTTTACATTAACCACTGTCGCCAGTATTCGGGTACCATGAATGACTTAAATATTAAAGTGTGAAGAATTATATTTTTGGCGCCCCCACTCTCCCAAAAAAGCAAACCCTGTTTACGTGCCTGCTCAATTGGCCCCCTCAAAGGTATTTTCATCAAGCTTGCACCCTCTGTATATATGTGTAAATGTAATGGTATATTGCATTTATTTGTTTATTGGTGTTTAAGGTCACATACTTAAGCACATGGCTAATTGTGGCCGTGACAGCTTTGCGGGTGGAGGAAGCCGGAGTACCCGGAGAGAACCACCGTGCATCGACGAGCAACTGTCAGCTCCTCAACATTCTAAGTGTTCAAGCTCCGCTCAAGCAGGGTTACTGCGGTTAAAGACATGTGCACCATCGACGTGCAGTACGCCTCAGTACACGGCGTCATCGTGCCCCCATGTAGGCAACCGGGATAAGTTGTCTTTCCCAAGGACACAACGTCGTCCGGACGGGGATTGAATTCGGGACCTCTAGCACGGAAGACCAACAGTTTACCACCGAGTCACGTATGACATGTTGAAATATGCTAGAATTGCGATTTTGTTTTTAGATGGAAATTCGTGGAATCGGGTAATTTGCGCATGTCCGTCGAACAAGGAAACCATCTTCAATAAAAATGCATACAGTGTTGTCCTTTTCCAAAATGCAGTCCTACCGCTGCATTCGAAAGTGTTTTGAATGCCTAGCTTTGTTCTTTGATATGTGAAGCACATTTGGCACCAAGTTCTCGTGAAATATTTTATCAGTTCTGGTACGAATACGGTACAAGATTTTCAGGAACCAGGTGCTTGCTGTCAAGTCCATGGTGATTTCATATATTTTTGTGTTCTGTACCTCCAAACCCTCATTTTGATATATAGTTTGTGTATATTTATTTTGAATTTAAGGAATATCAGAGGTGGGAATTTCAAAAACCTTAAGGTGCTATGTAAGTAATGAAATTTTGTTTATTTTGAAATTCCCACCTCTGATATTCCTTAAATTCAAAATATACACAAAGTATACATCAAAATGAAGGTTGGGAGGTAGACTGGAAGAGAAAATAAAAATATATGAAATCAGCTCCAAGTGGACAGCAGGCACCAATATTTATTTATTGGCGTTTAAGGTCACATTTCTGCACAATGGCTAATCATGACCACGACAGTTTTACGGGTGGAGTTAGGCGGAGAAACCGGAGAGAACCACCGAGCAACGGTCAGCTCCACAACATACTAACCTCCATACAAGCAGGGTTGGCAGTGGCATTGGTTGAAGACAAATGCACCATCGACGCGCAGTACGCCTTAGTACACAACTTCACCGTGCCGACACGTCTTGCCCAAGGACAACGCGGTTGCCGCAGGTGAGCAGGTACCAATGGTTCCTGAAAGTACCATATTCGTACCAGAACTGATAATACAATAATATTTCCTGAGAACTTGTGGCTAAATGTGCTTCACACAACCATGAACAAAGCTGGGGCGTCAAAATCCTTCAATACACAGCGAAAGGTGCATGGGGGTAAATGTTTACATATATATTTTTACTTTCGGTTTCTGGTCAACATCATGGGACGCAAAAATCATCGAAAAACGCCGTCTAAAATCAAATAATGAGAAAGATCGCCTTAATACAGCTTACTGTTATTATATAGAGACTGCACAGTTTCCATATTCTATACAAGGTATCATGATACCTGGTGAAATTTCAGAATTACGATTGTTCTTCGATGGAAATCCGTGGTATCGAGTGATTTGCGCATGTCCGTTTAACTTGGAATCCATCTTCATTAAAAAATGCAGACAGTGTTGTCCTATTCCCAAATGCAGTTATGTCGCTGCATCCTAAAGTGTTCTGAATGCTTAGCTTTGTTCTTGGATATGTGAAGCACATTTAGTCAAGTTCTAGTGAAATATTTTATCAGTTCTGGTACGAATACGGAGCAGACTTCCAGGAACCAGTGGTGCCTGCTGTTAACTGTATGAGTTGCTTACATATGTGTTTCGTGTTCTATAAATCCCTATCTTCATTTTGATGTATACTTTGTAATAATATTAATAATTATACTGATAATTTAATATTTCACGAGAATTTGTGACCAATACAGCGACAGAGCTGCATGGGGTAAATTCCAAAACCTTTGCTTTTGTTTACATATGAATTTACTTTCGTTTTCCGGTCGACGTCATCGGACGGAAAAAGCATAGATATACGTCTAAAATCAAATAATGAGAAAGATCGCCTTAATATACTCCTCAAAGTTTGCTAAGCACCAAGTTTATCCAACTACCTGTTTTACGTTGTAGTTGAAATATTATGAAAAATGTTATTTTTTATTTAATTATATCTTTAATGATTTAAGTACAGAAATTAAGATTTGTGTTTGACATTTTAGTTTTTGAATACGATAACCATGGACAATGGATATTATTGGTAAAAGAGGACATTTTTCAATATGCCAAAAAGTTGACAGATAGAACTGGTATGGATTCAACATCGAGTACGAGACCCATTACTGTTAATTACAGCTTGACAATACCTTCCCATGCTCCCAGTCAGGTTCCTGGTGGTCCTTTGTGGGATGTTCCATTCTTGGACCAGCATGACACCAAGCTCCTGGACACTTCTTGGCTGGACTGGACCAGCTGAAATTGCAAGCTGCAACTCATTCCAGACAAGTTCGATTGGATTGAGGTCAGGGGATCTTGCTGGCCAGTCCATACGCTCAATCCCCTACCTCTGACGGTACTCCCTGACAGCGTGGTCAACATGCGGACTGGCATTATCGTCCATCAGAATGAATCCATCACCCACTGCACCTGCATACTATCTGACGTGGACATCCAGGATCTCATCTATATACCGCTGTGCAGTCAATGTACTGCGTTCAAGGACACAGATCTCTGTAAGCCAATCCCTGTTGATGCCGTCCCAGACCACGATTGACCCTCCACCATAGCGGTCATGTTCAATGTTGGCTGCATGGAATCGCTCTCCTGGTCTTCTCCATACCCTTGAACGCCTATCTGCGTGGTCTAGCCAGTACCTTGACTCATCTGTAAAAAGGACAGGTCGCCAATCTGCACTGGTCCATCCAACGTGGTCCACGGCCCATTCATATCTTGCCTGGCGGTGGTTCTGGGACAGCGGAATGCGAATACGTGGTCTTCTCGATCGGAGACCACCTTCGTGCAACATTTCCCGGATAGTCTGCGTCGAAACATTTACACCGGATGCATTCTGAAGGTCACTGCGAAGCTGGGTTGCTGTGGCAAAGCGGTTCCTATGGGCCTGAATGATCAAAAACCGGTCTTCAGTTGCAAATGTTGCCCGTTTCAGTCACCACCATGCCGCCTTACTGGTGTGCCATACTGCCGAAATCTTGCCCAGGCTCTGGTGATCGTATGGTACACACCAAGAGCTTCACCAACCTGACCATGGGTAGTCCCTTGTTCCGCCATACCCCAAGCCCGCCACATTTCTGCTTCAGACAAATGTCTTCTTACATTTGCATTTGCCATATTTAATCATTAAATCGAGGGTTTGTGTTGAAACGAAGATTGAATACCCTACACATGTCATGTACATGTAGACAGTACACGAAAACATGAAAATCAAGGGGTAAATGCTTTCCATGACTCACGAAAAGTCTGCCTGTCAAGAGCTAATGTAAACACTGGGAACCATCTCATTACATTTCTCAGTCACATCCACCCAGAATATAGCAAATATGTCACCAGAAAATTTCACAATGATGTGTCAGATATTTGGTGCTTAGCAAACTTAGTATGCTGTTATTAGATAGAGATTGCACAGTTGCCATATTCAATGCAAGGTACAATGATACCTGCTGAAATTTTAGAATTACGATTTTGTTTTACGATGGAAATTCATGGTATCGAGTGATTTGCGCATGTCTGTCGAACATGGAAACCATCTTCAATAAAAAATGCAGACTGTTGTCCTTAAACGAAATGCAGTCCTATCGCTGCACTTGAAAGGGTTTTGAATGCCTAGCTTTGTTATAGAATATCTGAAGCACATTCGGCCACGAGTTCTTGCGAAATATTTTATTATCAGTTCTCGTGCGAATAAGATAGACTTCCAGGAACCAGTGTTGCCAGCTGTCAACTCTATGCGTTGATTACATATGTGTTTCGTGTTCTATACATCCCAACCTTCATTTGCATGTATAATTTGTGTATATTTAATCTGAATTTAAGGAATATCAGGTGAGAATTTCAAAATAAACAAAATTCCATTACTTATATAGCCCCTTAAGGGGCTATATAAATAATGAAATTTTGTTTATTTTGAAGTTTCCACTCTGATGTTTGTTTGTTTGGTTGGTTGGTGGTTAACGTCACATTTATGCACCATGGCAAATCGTGACACAACATGGAGATGAAGTCAAGGGTAGTCAATCGTTGATCTACATGTTGCTCATTTTAGAGGACTTACACCCCAAGCATTGGTGACTGGGTCCTATTTTACTAGTAAAGCGGAACTAGTTTACCACAGTAAACAAGTGCTGCTTACTTCCCGGGGTTCCCACGGGGAGTTCCACTCTGATATTCCTTAAATTTAAATTAAATGTACACACATACACCAAAATGAAGGTTGGGCGATAGAGAACACGACAAATATATGAAATCAACTCGTAGAGTTGACAGCAGGCACCAGTGGTTCCTGAAAGTCTGCTACCGTATTCGTACCAGAACTGATAATACAATATTTCCCGAAAACAACTTCTGACCAAATGTGCTTCACATATCCAAGAACAAAGCTTGAGCATCAAAATCCTTCAAAACACAAAGACAGAGCTGCATGGGTGTAAATTCTCAAAGTGACTGCTTTGTTTACATATATTCTTACTTTCGATTTCCGGTCTACGTCATCGGACGGGAAAAGTGTAACAGGAGGAGAGATAAGTGCGGGAGCCGTCGACCTCTAGCACACAAAGCGACCGATTTACCACGAGACTAAGAGATCCGGACCAACCAGGCTGGTTGGTAAATGGCCTTTATACCTCGACCGCTACACTACTCTCCCATTCTTTTGAGATTCACCACATGTGAATCTCACCCAAGTTCCTCAGAGCGGTCGAAACACCCGCAGTGCCACCTACTGCTAAGGATTGGACGAGCCCCCAAATGTAACAGGAGGAGAGATAAGTGCGGGAGCCGGGGTTCGAACCGTCGACCTCTAGCACACAAAGCGACCGATTTACCACGAGACTAAGAGGCCTCAGTCTCGTGGTAAAGTTCGAACCCCGGCTCCCGCACTTATCTCCTGTTACAAAAGCATCGAAAAACACCGACGAAAAGCAAATGAGAAAGATCGGCTCAATACAGCATACTATCATTATATATAGACTGCAAAGTTGCCATATTCAATGCAAAGTATGACACCTGGTGAAATTTCTTAGAATTACGATTTTGTTTATTGAAATTCGTGGTATCGAGTGATTTGTGCAGGTCCGTTGAACATGGAATCCATCTTCAATAAAAAATGCAGACAGTGTTGTCTTTTTCCCAAATGCTTCCCACTTTCAAGTGCAGCGATAGGACTGCATTTCGGTAAAAGACAACACAGTATGCATTTTTTATTGAAGATGGTTTCCATGTTCGACAGACACGCGCAAATCACTCGTTACCACGAATTTCCATCGAAAAACAAAATCGTAATTCTAAGAAATTTCAACAGGCATGATACCTTGCATTGAATATGGCAGCTGTACAATCTATCTAATAACAGTATACTGTGTGAATGCGATCTTTTTCATTATTTGATTTTAGACGGCGTTGTTTTTACATGCTTTTTCTGTCCGATGACGTTGACCGGAAATCGAAAGTATACTCATATGTAAACAAAAGCAAAGGCTTTGGAATTTTCCCCAATGCAGCTCTGTCGCCGCGTTTTGAAGAATTTTTATCCCCTAGCTTTGTTCTTGGATATGTAAAGCACATTTGGCCACAAGTTGTTTTCGTGAAATATTATTAAATTATCAGTTCTGGTGCGAATACGGCAGCAGACTTCCAGGAACCAGTGGTGCCTATAGTCGACTCTGAGTTGATTACACATGTGTTTCGTGTTCTATACATCCCAACCTTCATTTTGATGTATATTTTGTGTATATTTAATTTGAACTGAAGGAATATCAGAGGTGAGAATTTTCAAAATCAACAAAATTTCATTACTTATATAGGCCCTTTTGTCCTTTTCCAAAATGCAGACCTATCGCTGTATTTGAAAGTGTTTTGAATGCCTATCTTTGTTCTTGGATATATGAAGCACATTTGGCCACAAGTTCTGATGAAATATTTTATTATCAGTTCTGGTGCAAATACGGTAGCACACTTCCAGGAACCAGTGGTGCCTGTTGTCAACTCGATGAGCTGATTACACATGTGTTTCGTGTTCTATACATCCCAACCTTCATTTTGTTGTATAATTTGTGTATATTTAATCTGAATTTAAGGAATGTGAGAGGTGAGAATTTCAAAATAAACAAATTTCCATTACTTATATAGGCCCTTAATATACATTTGTTTTCTATCAAATTCCCACCTCATATATTCCATAAATTCAAGTTAAATATACACAACTTCTACACCAAAATGAAGGGTGTGGTGTATTGAACACGAAAAATTATGCAGTCAACTCAGTTGACAGAAGGCAGCAATGGTTCATGGAAGTTTTCTACTGTATTCGTACAAATTTCTCTTATAGAGCATCATAATGTGCTTTATTAGTAACGAAAAGTTAAATCACGTTTAATGTCGGCAAAAATCCAAATAATTTATGACGCTTTCATTGTATATCCGTAGTTATTTACACTTCGAGATTCGGAATACCGAGAAATGAAAAATCCTAACATTTTTAGGGTTTTTTGGGACGGCATCGAAAAAACGCTAGTGTCACCTATTTTCAAGCTAAATTTCTCATTACTTCTATAGCACCTGAAACATCGAAAATACTTTTCACTTTTTGTTATCCATATTTATGAGTAATTGTTCATTTTTTGTGTTAAGGGCCTATATAAGTAATGAAATTTTATTTATTTTGAAAATTCTCACCTCTGATATTCCTTCAATTCAAATTTAATGTACACAAAAAGATCAAAATGAAGGTTGGGATGTATAGAACACGAAACACGTGAAATCAACTCAGAGTCGACTGTAGGCTCCACTGGTTCCTGGAAGTCTGCTGTAGTATTCGCACCAGAACCGATAATTTAATAATAAGTTCTGATGACATATTTTATCAGTTCTGGTGCGAATACAGGAGCAGACGTCCAGGAACCAGTGGTGCCTACAGTCGACCCATGAGTTGATTACATATGTGTTCCGGATTCTATACATCCCAACCTTCATTCTGATGTATGATTTGTATATATTTAATCTGAATTTAAGGAATATGAGAGGTGAGGATTTCAAAATAAACAAAATTCCCTTACTTATATAGGCCCTTAAAACAATTCTTTGGAAACTTTTGTCGACTATTCTAAATTCTATTCCTAATGGCCATTTCTTTCACGCCGTACCTAATGCAGCCACCTTATATGGGAATTTTAGCCTCGCACGTTATCAAATATTTCAACAAACGAAAACCTCAAGGAATCCCCTTTTCATATAGCGTCAAATTTTACACCTCCGTGAAACCGTTTTCAAAAACAATCAAATTAAAAAAAAGCATTGTTTTAACTAATTAACATCTTTGACGATCTCTTATAAAACGATGTAAAATAAACGCCTTGCTGCGAGCGAAATAAATTAATTAGGATTTAAAAATGTGATTACCTGCTGTTCGTTTTCAGTAGATGCGTCCATACACCTCCACATCTGACAAATGAAAAATTGGCTCCAAATTCACCAGTACTACGTCATCGGTTGGCTTCCGGCAAACATTTCACAAAAAGCGTGCAAAGCGCTTCATGTTTTGAAGCTCAAAAGGAACGATTCAGTCTATTAATTTTAAGGACACTCACACTGCTTGAAGTCACAATCACGATTTCCTTGCAAGAACAACTTTAACCCTTTCAATTTTCATCTCAAATACGACTTTGTGAAAACACAGCAGAGAGGATAATGCAAACTTTGGGCGCGATGGCGTTGTGGTAACCGGTTCTCGTCAGATCACCTTCTGGGGACCTCATTTTGCAGATGGCAGTCTGCGTATTTTCTGGCTTGGCCCTGCCCTGGGATATGGCGCAGCTACCCCTGCCGTGGATTGAATCGTGGACCTTTCAGTTTGAATTCCGATGTCGCAACCACTGAGCCACCGAGTTCCTTTCATAAATAGGGACTGCGGTTTACACCAGGGCGATGTCCAAAAAAAATACTCCAATGTTGCCTACCGAGATAAATATAGGTTATTACCATCACACCATGTGGGTTTCCGAGATGGTGTTGAGAAGTCGAGACCTCGTTTCTGGGTATATATTGACGAGGCCTTGAGGACGAGTCGATATATGACCCAGAGGCGAGATCCAGTCATTTTCAGGGACGTGGCGACGGGGGGGGGGGGGGGGTCTCCCCCACCCCCACCAAAATTTCCTTTATTGGAAATTCGGAGGACAAGTCATGAGTAGTTGGAAATTCCATCTATCTGGATTTTAGAGCTTCTCCTCGAAAAGTACTTCAAGAAAATCACATCATGTTTGAGCTTGAGCATTTGCTTAGCACATCTTCATTTCCCAGAATAATACCAAATAATAATAACGTGATAATTCTATCATAAATGTGTTGGCATTTCTGTTTAGTAGAATCAATGTTTTGCCCCCTTTCATGGCTTCATTTTCAAAAATTTTCTCGGTAGTGAATTTCCAACTATGGGGAGGGGGCGGGAGGGTTGTTTCCTCCTCCCGGTCACTCTCTCTAGTTGGAAATTCACTACCCTACACCCCTCTAAATCCTCTAGACACGTCTCTGGTCACTGTAAGTGTTCTACGGGCTCGTTCCAGTGAGTGGTCACAAGCTATATTTTAGAGACAAAAAATAAAAAAAAATAATGAAAACTGAATTGCGATTTTTGTGAATAGCGCAGGGGTGCGGGGGCGTTGCGGTAACCGGTTCTCGTCAGATCACCGAAGCAACGTCGAGCCCGGTTAATCCTCGAATGGGTGACCGTCTGAGCGATCAATTCGGGGTCCCGCGTTGTGTCCTTGGGCACTTAACCCCCATTGTTCACATGGGGCACGATGACACCGTGTACTAGGGCGTACTGCACGTCGATGGTTCGCATGTTTTCAACTAATCTAACCCTGCCTGTGCGGCAGTGCGGAGTTACGATGTTGTGGAGCCGACAGTTGCTCGTCGTTGCTCGGTGGTTCTCTCAGGGCACTCCGGCTTCCTCCACCCGTAAACTGTCACGGTCATGATTAGCCATTGTGAAAAATTATATGACCTTAAACACCAATAAATAAATTAATAAATATATGAATAGCGCTGACCGGTTTTGGCCGTTATGTTGGGTAACGGTTTAAAGAAACTTTCAACAGTCAGGATCACCTTGGGTCGGACAGTTATACGAGTGGAGGAAGTCGGAGTACTCGGATAGTACCATCGAGCAGCGGCGAGCAACTCTTCCAGCGTACTAACTTCGCTAAGCAGGGTTAGCAAGGCCGAAGGCAAGTGCACCCTCAACGTGCAGTACACCTTAGTACACGGCGCCATTGTGCTCCCACTTCGGCAATCAGGATTAAGTGCCTTGCAGAAGGACACAACACAGTTACCGCTGATCAGGATCGAATAGTGGGCCTCTCGACGTTCAACTCTCTTACCAATGAGCCAACGCGTCCCCAAGAAGCATGAATATTTTGTCCGCCCTTTGACTACTAGGTGAATATAAATGCCCGTACTTCGCCTGGGTTCTTCAAAGATGAAGATTGTCTAAATGACCCACCCCTGTAACTATTTAACTACTGCATAGCAGTCAAGCCTGGCACAGCGCAGGGGCTAGTGCGCCCCCCCCCCCCCCCCCAAAAAAAAATCCTCTTAGTTGCGCCATCTTAAAAAAAATAATGAAAGTGTCAATGACGCAGCAGCTTAACCTGTCTGTGTGTTGAGTTTGATGAAAAGGATAAAGTTCAAAGTTTATGAAAGGATAATTAAATAAGAAAACAAGAAATATGTTAATTTCTGTTCCCTGTATGCTATGTTTTCAATAAAAAATAATACGAGGTGTAGACTGTACTAAAGAATTGTGGGGTGGGTTAATGTGGCCCTCACAGTTAATGAATGGGGCCTTCACTGTTAATGTATGTCAACGAAAGTTACCAAGTTACAGTGAAATTATTCCAAAATGAGTCATCCTATCAAGTTACTATGAAATCCCTTTATAAATACGGCCTGTAGACTGTGCTAAAGGTTTTCAGACTTGGGGCCTGTGCAGCCATCACGGTTGACCTATCGCAACCAAAATGGGATGTCCTCATCTAGACATTATACTGAGTCATCCTACCACGTTACAATGATATCCCTTTATAAATTTGACCTGTAGTCTGTGCTGAAGTTTTTCGGGTTTTGGGTTCGGTCAACCGTCATGGTTGAATGATAACGACCAAAAGGGGATTATCTGGAGTCATCCTACCAAGTGACTTCATAAATATGACCTGTAGACTGTGCTAAAGGTTTTCGAGCCCCTGAAGCCACCAGAGTTAACCAATCACGACCAGAAGGGGACGTTATCATCTGGACATTACATGGAGTCAACCTACCAAGTTACAAAGAAATCCCTTCATAAATGCGGCCTAAATGATATGCTAAAGGTTTTCGGGTTTTGAGCATGGGCAGCCATCACGGCTGAATAATCGCGACCAAAAAGGGACTTTCTCATCTAGACATTATTTATAGTCATCCTACCAAGTTACAATGAAATGCCTTCATAAATATGACTTGTAGACTGTGCTAAAGGTTTTCGGGCTTCGGGCCCCTGTAGCCGTCACAGTTGACCGATCGCGACCAAAAGGAGACGTTCTCTTCTAGACATTATATTGAGAAGTCAACCTTCCAAGTTACAATGAAATCCCTCCATAAATACGACCTGTAAACTGTGATAAAGATGTCCGGGTTTTGGGCTCTGGCAGTCGGCACGGTTGACAAATCGCGACGAAATGGGGAAGTTCTCATCTAGACGTCATACGAAATCACCCTACCAAGTTACAATGAAATCCCTCCATATTAAATGACCTGTAGACTGTGCTAAACGTTTTTTGGGGTTTCGGGCTTGGGCAGCCGTCACGGTTGACAGATCATGACCAAAGGGGACGTTCTCATCTAGATATTACACAGAGGCATTCTACCAAGCTACAATGAAATCCCTTCATAAATACGACATGTAGACTGTGCTAGAGGCTTTCGGGTTTTGGGCTCGGGCGGCCATCGCGGTTGACCGATCACGACCAAAAGGGAACGTTCTCATCTAGACATGACCCCAAACCTGCATATGAAATATCGTGAATATTGGAGAACTACGGGTGTAGCCTCACAGACTAACAGACTTCCGCACGCGTGACGGCAATAGCTTATCTTGACTTTGTCAACTTAAGCTAAAAATAGGAAGTCAGTCAAATTTGATTTTTGTCTAGAACACCGCATCTTAAAATTTTGCCATGAACATTTTTAAAACCTCTCCTGACCCCCCCCCCCCCCCACCCCCCCACCCCCATATTCAAGCTTTGGGTCTGTGTCCAGTAAACTGTAAGTGATCTGTGCCTTTTCCATGTACCTCTGGATGCCAGAGGTATCAGTGGCAACGCATAAGAGCCTCACAGGGAATAACTGAAGGCATATATAGTCTTTAATACTGATTGTGCTCTCTAAATGAGAAATCTGCCTCTACATCCGTAGCCCCCCCCCCCCCCCCCCCCCCCCCCACACACCCGCTTCATATGTTGGTTGTACTTTCTACGTGTGCATTCTGTCTATAGCATGATTTATACTGTGAAAGGTGTGGATGGTAGTTGTGTGTGTGTGGTGTGGGGGGGGGGGGGGGTGCATGTAGTAAGGATAGCTGCTTCTTACCAACAGACTACAGAGTGATGTGATATTAAGATGAAAATTGTCTAAATCAGCCCAATCCCTGCAACCATTTTCTTGATAGGGTAGAAGCTTGTGCCCCCTTTCTAATATTTTAGGCGCCCCCTACCATCATCAAATAAAGAGAGAAAACAATCAAAGTCGCATTTTAAAAAAGTCTGTAGCATCTAGTATTAAAATAAATTTTACAGCGCCCCCCCCCCCCCCCCCCCCCACACACAAGAACACAACATTATTCCCATAATCAGTCTTTTGCAGATACCTCGGTCATGTGTATCTAGACCATGTTTATGCTTTAGAGTCTGCAAGCGTACCATGCTGATCCCCCACCCTCTTGATTTCGGTTAAACTCTATAATTGAGAACTGTGACACTGCACACGTGACCTCCCACGATTTTCAGATTTTGATTGTACTTCTCGCGAGTGCATCCTGTATATGCCGTGGAAGATGTGGATAGTAGCGGTAGAAGGGCAAGGACGGCTGTTATTGAAAACACCCGAGAAGCAGGGATATTTTCCCCTCAACAGACTAGTAGGTGAACCTAAATATCCATGGATAGAAACCTTGCTCGAGACTCAGGGATTTTGATTTTCAAATATGAAAATGGTCTGAATGACCCCCCCCCCCCCCCTCCCACGCCCCACTAACAATTGCATGGTTGTCAGTGTGTTAAACAGTACGAGAGCTTGTATCCCCCACCCCCATAAAAAACAGAAAGAAGAAAAAAAAAATTCAAAGCTACCTATCAAAGTTCGTAGTATCATATCTCAAAACTTTATATAGAGCATTGCTCTTTATTTTAACTTTACATGGGGAGTGGGCATATCGCAGATAATGCCATATCCTATGCATACAGCAAGAGGCCTAGCTTCAACGCGGGTTTCATGTGAGCCGATATAAATAACTGGATTCTTTTCTGCCAAATTTGAATAAAATATTTTGGTTGGAAAATATTGCGGTCATGTGAAGCCAACGGCGGGGGTGGGAGGGGGTGGGAGCACACACCTTCCATGTTCCAACATTTTACTATGGGACTCCCGCTGACACGAGTGGGATACCCCATCTTGTGCCAAATTCTCGTGGCTACGATCCTCGAATTATGCTTCGCATTTTGACGCATGATTGAAATGAGGCGCCCCCTCAAACCCAGAATCCTGTGTCCTCCTCTGCTCTATATGCTAGGGGTGCCTTGGACAAAGCAGAAGAACCCAGTACTGCAGGCATATAATGCTGTTCATTGCTAGTGTTTGGGCTCCCTATTGAAAATTCTGGTCCTGCACTCCCATATTCCTCCTCGGCACCCTTCCCTCAAATGTTGTTTGTACTTCCTGGTAGTGTATCCTGACTATAGCCTGGTTTATGTCGTGGAAGCTGCGGAGAGAATCTATAAAGAGGCAAGTGCGGCTTCTCCTGAAAACAAACGAAAAGCAGGAATATCTTTCCATCAACAAACCACTAGATGAACACAAATGTCCATGGGTTGAAACCTTGCCTGAGCCTAATAAATGCTGATCTTAAAAGAAGAAAATTGTTTAAATGGGTCACCCCTTTATCTACTTAACGCTTCCTTGCTATCAGGGTCGAAGGAATGCAAAACCTAGTGCCCCTCCCCTCAAACGACCCCATTCTCAATCAATGAACAAAAAGATAAAAAGAACAAAGTTACATTTTATCAGCTCTGTGGCATCACACCCTACAACTTTACAGAGTGCATTTTTAACCCTTTACCTAACATGAAAAGCAGACGACACATGCAAAAAAATCTTGAATAACTTAAGTTTTTTTCATTTTTTGTCTCAAAAGCATAGGTTATGACCCCTCGTTCCAACGAGGGGTCATGACCTATGTTTTTGAGACAAAAAGTGAAACAAATGACAATGAAAGTGTCAATGACACTGTAGCTTAACTTGTCTGTGTGTTGGATTTGATGAAAAGGATAATGTTCAATGTTTATGAAAGGATTATAAAATAAGACAAGAATTGTGATAACTGAGAATATGTTAATTTCTGTTCCCTGTATGGTATGTTTTAATAAAAATAATATGAGGTGTACACTGTACTAAAGAGCTGTGGTGTGGGTTAATATGACCTCACAGTTAATGTATGTGGCCCTAACAGTTAACGTATATCAACAAAAGTTACCAAGTTACAGTGAAATTATTCCAAAATGAGTCATCCTATCAAGTTACATTGAAATCCCTCCATACATATGGCCTGTAGACTGTGCTAAAGGTTTCTGGGCTTCAGGCCTGTGTAGCCATGACGGTAGACTGATTGCAACTAAAAGGGGACATCCTCATCTCGACATTATACTGAGTCATTCTACTAAGTTACAATGAAATCCCTTCACAAATACGACCTGTAGTCTGTACTAAATTTTTCGGGTTTTGGGCTCGGGAATCCATCATGGTTGAATGATCGCGATCAAAAGGAGGCGTTGGCATCTGGGCATAATCTGGAATGATCCTACGAAGTTACAATGAAATCCCTTCATACATATGGCCTGTATACTATGCTCAAGGTTTTCGGGCTTCGGGCCCCTCAAGCCATTACAGTTGACCAAACACGACCAAAAGGGGGTGTCATCATCTAGGCATTATATGGAGTCAACCTAACAAGTTACAATGAAATCCTTCCATAAATACGACCTATAGACTATGCTAAAGGTTTTTTGGTTTTGGGCTCGGGCGGACATCAAGGCTGAATAATCGCGACCAAAAAGGGACTTTCTCACCTAGATATTATTTAGAGTCATCCTACCAAGTTACAATGAAATCCATTCATAAATATGACTTGTAGACTGTGCTAAAGGTTTTCGGGCTTCGGGCCCTATAGCCGTCACAGTTGACCAATCGCGACCAAAAGGAGACGTTCTCTTCTATACATTATATGAAGAAGTCAACCTTCCAAGTTACAATGAAATCCCTCCATAAATACGACCTGTAAACTGTGATAAAGATGTCCGGGTTTTGGGCTCTGGCAGTCGTCACGGTTGACAAATCGCGACCAAATGGGGAAGTTCTCATCTAGACGTCATACGGAATCACCCTACGAAGTTACAATGAAATCCCTCCATTTTAAATGACCTGTAACTGTGCTAAACGTTTTTGGGTTTCGGGCTTGGGCAGCCGTCACGGTTGACAGATCATGACCAAAAGGGGACGTTCTCATCTATATATTATACAGAGGCATTCTACCAAGTTACAATGAAATCCTTTCATAAATACGACATGCAGACTGTGCTAGAGGCTTTCGGGCTCGGGCAGCCACCACCGCTGACCGATCACGACCAGAAGGGGACGTTCTCATCTAGACATGACCCCAAACCTGCATATGAAATATCGTGAAGATCGGAGAACTACGGGTGTAGCCTCACAGACTAACAGACTTCCGCACGCGTGATGGCAATAGCTTATCTTGACTTTGTCAAGTTAAGCTAAAAATAGGAAGTCAGTCAAATTTGATTATAGTCTAACACCGCACCTTAAAATTTTGCAATGAACATTTTTAAAACCTCTCCTGCCCCCCCCCCCCCCCTCACCATATTCAGGATTTGGAACGGGTCTGTGTCCAGTCACTGTAAGTGCTCTGTGCCTTTTCCATGCACCTCTAGATGCCATAGGTATCAGTGGCAACGCGTAAGAGCCTCACAGGAAATAATGGAAGGCATATATAGTCTTTAATACTGATTGTGCGCTCTAAATGAGAAATCTGCCTCTACATCCGTAGCCCCCCCCCCCCCCCCCCCCCCACACACACACACCCGCTTCATATGTTGGTTGTACTGTCTACGTGTGCATTCTGTCTATTGCATGATTTATACTGTGGAAGGTGTGGATGGTAGTTGTGTGTGGGGGTGGGGGGGGGGCATGTAGTAAGGATAGCTGCTTCTTACCAGCAGACTACAGAGTGATGTGATATTAAGATGAAAATTGTCTAAATCTGCCCAATCCCTGCAACCATTTTCTTGATAGGGTAGAAGCTTGTGCCCCCTTTCTAATATTTTAGGCGCCCCCTACCATCATCAAATAAAGACAGAAAACAATCAAAGTCGCATTTTAAGAAAGTCTATGGCATCACGTATTAAAATAAATTTTACAGCGCCACCCCCCCCCCCCCCCTCCACCACACACACATAATTATTCCCATAATCAGTCTTTTGCAGATACCTCTGTCATGTGTATCTAGACCATGTTTATGCTTTAGAGTCTAACATAGAGTAGCTGCAAGCGTACCATGCTGATCCCCCACCCTCTTGATTTTGGTTAAGCTCTATAATTGAGAACTGTGACACTGCACACGTGACCTCCCACGATTTTCAGATTTTGATTGTACTTCTCGCGAGTGTATCCTGTATATGCCGTGGAAGATGTGGATAGGAGCGGTAGAAGGGCAAGGACGGCTGTTATTGAAAACACTCGAGAAGCAGGGATATTTTCCCGTCAACAGACTAGGAGGTGAACCTAAATATCCATGGATTGAAACCTTGCTCGAGACTCAGGGATTTTGATTTTCAAAGATGAAAATGGTCTGAATGACCCCCCCCCCCCCCCTCCCACGCCCCACTAACAATTGCATGGTTGTCGGTGTGTTAAACAGTACGAGAGCTTGTATCGCCCACCCCCATAAATAACAGAAAGAAGAAAAAAAAACAAAATTCAAAGCTACCTATCAAAGTTCGTAGCATCATATCTCAAAACTTTATAGAGAGCATTGTTTTTTTTTTAACTTTACATGGCGAGTGGGTGTATCGCAGATAATGCCATATCCTATGCATACAGGAAGAGGCCCGGCTTCAATGCGGGTTTCATGTGAGCCGATATAAATAACTGGATTCTTTTCTGCCAAATTTGAGTACTAAAATATTTTGGTTGGAAAATATTGCGGTCAAGTGCAAAGAAGCCAACGGCGGGGGTGGGGGGGGGGGGGGGTGCACACACCTTCCATGTTCCAACATTTTACCATGGGACTCCCGCTGACACGAGAAGGATACCCCATCTTGTGCCCAATTCTCGTGGCTACGATCCTCGAATTATGCTTCGCATTTTGACGCATGATTGAAATGAGGCGCCCCCTCAAACCCAGAATCCTGTGTTCTCCTCTGCTCTATATGCTAGGGGTGCCTTGGACAAAGCAGAAGAACCCAGTACTGCAGGCATAAATGCTGTTCATTGCTAGTGTTTGGGCTCCCTATTGAAAATTCTCGCTCTGCACTCCCACATTCCTTCCCGGCACCCTTCCTTCAAATGTTGTTTGTACTTCCTGGTAGTGTATCCTGACTATAGCCTGGTTTATGCCGTGGAAGCTGCGGAGGGAATCTGTAAAGAGGCAAGTGGGGCTTCTCCTGAAAACAAACGAAAAGCAGGAATATCTTTCCATCAACAAACTACTAGATGAACACAAACGTCCATGGGTTGAAACCTTGCCTGAGCCTAATAAATGCTGATCTTAAAAGAAGAAAATTGTTTAAATGGGTCACCCCTTTGTTTTTGAGACAAAAAGTGAAACAAATGACAATGAAAGTGTCAATGACACTGTAGCTTAACTTGTCTGTGTGTTGGATTTGATGAAAAGGATAATGTTCAATGTTTATGAAAGGATTATGAAATAAGACAAGAATTGTGATAACTGAGAATATGTTAATTTCTGTTCCCTGTATGCTATGTTTTAAATAAAAATAATATGAGGTGTACACTGTACTAAAGAGCTGAGGTGTGGGTTAATATGACCTCACAGTTAATGTATGTGGCCCTCTAGTTAACGTATGTCAATGAAAGTTACCAAGTTACAGTGAAATTATTCCAAAATGAGTCATCCTATCAAGTTACATTGAAATCCCTTCATAAATATGGCCTGCAGACTGTGCTAAAGGTTTTTGGGCTTCAGGCCTGTGTAGCCGTGACGGTAGACTGATTGCAACTAAAAGGGGACGTCCTCATCTCGACATTATACCGAGTCATTCTACTAAGTTACAATGAAATCCCTTCACAAATACGACCTGTAGTCTGTACTAAATTTTTCGGGTTTTGGGCTCGGGAAGCCATCATAGTTGAATGATCGCGATCAAAAGGAGGCGTTGTCATCTGGGCATAACCTGGAATGATCCTACGAAGTTACAATGAAATCCCTTCATATATATGACCTGTAGACTGTGCTCAAGGTTTTCGAGCTTCGGGCCTCTCAAGATATCACAGTTTACCAAACACGACCAAAAGGGGGTGTCATCATCTTGGCATTATATGGAGTCAACCTAACAAGTTACAATGAAATCCTTCCATAAATACGGCCTATAGACTATGCAAAAGGCTTTTTGGGTTTGGGCTCGGGCGGACATCAAGGCTAAATAATCGCGACCAAAAAGGGACTTTCTCACCTAGACATTATTTAGAGTCATCCTACCAAGTTACAATGAAACCTCTTCATAAATATGACTTGTAGACTGTGCTAAAGGTTTTCGGGCTTCCGGCCCCTAAAGCCGTCACAGTTGACCAATCAAGACCAAAAGGAGACGTTCTCTTCTATACATTATATGAAGAAGTCAACCTTCCAAGTTACAATGAAATCCCTCCATAAATACGACCTGTAAACTGTGATAAAGATGTCCGGGTTTTGGGCTCTGGCAGTCGTCACGGTTGACAAATCGCGACCAAATGGGGAAGTTCTCATCTAGACGTCATATGGAATCACCCTACCAAGTTACAATGAAATCCCTCCATTTTAAATGACCTGTAGACTGTACTAAACATTTTTGGGTTCCGGGCTTGGGCAGCCGTCACGGTTGACGGATTATGACCAAAAGGGGACGTTGTCATCTAGATAGAGGCATTCTACCAAGTTACAATGAAATCCCTTCATAAATACATGTAGACTGTGCTAGGGGCTTTCGGGTTTTGGGCTCGGGCAGCCATCACGGTTGACCGATCACGACCAAAAGGGGACGTTCTCATCTAGACATGACCCCAAACCTGCATATGAAATATCGTGAAGATCGGAGAACTACGGGTGTAGCCTCACGGACTAACAGACTTCCGCACGCGTGATGGCAACAGCTTATCTTGACTTTGTCAAGTTAAGCTAAAAATAGGAAGTCAGTCAAATTTGATTATAGTCTATAACACCGCATCTTAAAATTTTGCAATGAACATTTTTAAAACCTCTCCTGCAACGCCCCCCCCCCCCCCTCCCTCCCATATTCAAGATTTGGAACGGGTCTGTGTACAGTCACTGTAGGTGCTCTGTGCCTTTTCCATGTACCTCTAGATGCAAGAGGTATCAGTGGCAACGCGTAAGAGCCTCACAGGGAATAATTGAAGGCATATAAAGTCTTTAATACTGATTGTGCTCTCTAAATGAGAAATCTGGCTCTTCATCCGTAGCCCCCCCCCCCCCCCCCCCCACACACACACACCCGCTTCATATGTTGGTTGTACTTTCTACGTGTGCATTCTGTCTATAGCATAATTTATACTGTGAAAGATGTGGATGGTAGTTGTGTGTGGGGGTGGGGGTGGGGGGCATGTAGTAAGGATAGCTGCTTCTTACCAACAGACTACTGAGTGATGTGATATTAAGATGAAAATTGTCTAAATCAGCCCAATCCCTGCAACCATTTTTTTGATAGGGTAGAAGCTTGTGCCCCCTTTCTAATATTTTAGGCGCCCCCTACCATCATCAAATAAAGAGAGAAAACAACCAAAGTCGCATTTTAAGAAAGTCCATAGCATCACGTATTAAAATAAAATTTACAGCGCCACCCCCCCCCCCCCCCCCCCCACGCCACCACACACACAAAATTATTCCCATAATCAGTCTTTTGCAGATACCTCTGGCATGTGTATCTAGACCACGTTTATGCTTTAGAGTCTAACATAGAGTAGCTGCAAGCGTACCATGCTGATCCCCCACCCTCTTTATAGAGAGCATTGTTGTTTTTCTAACTTTACATGGGAGTGGGTGCATCGCAGATAATTCCATATCCTATGCATACAGCAAGAGGCCCAGCTTCAATGCGGGTTTCATGTGAGCCGATATAAATAACTGGATTCGTTTCTGCCAAATTTGAATACTAAAATATTTTGGTTGGAAAATATTGCGGCCATTGCAAAGAAGCCAACGGCGGGGTGTGTGTGTGTGGGGGGAGGCACACACCTTCCATGTTCCAACATTTTACCATGAGACTCCCGCTGACACGAGTGGGATACCCCATTTTGTGCCAAATTCTCGTGGCTACGATTCTCGAATTATGCTTCGCATTTTGACACATGATTGAAATGAGGCACCCCCTCAAACCCAGAATCCTGTGTCCTCCTCTGCTCTATATGCTAGGGGTGCCTTGGACAAAGCAGAAGAACCCAGTACTGCAGGCATATAATGCTGTTCATTGCTAGTGTTTGGGCTCCCTATTGAAAATTCTCGCTCTGCACTCCCACATTCCTCCCCGGCACCCTTCCTTCAAATGTTGTTTGTACTGCCTGGTAGTGTATCCTGACTATAACCTGGTTTATGTCGTGGAAGCTGCAGAGGGAATCTGTAAACAGGCAAGTGCGGCTTCTCCTGAAAACAAACGAAAAGCAGAAATATCTTTCCATCAACAAACCACTAGATGAACACAAATGTCCATGGGTTGAAACCTTGCCTGAGCCTAATAAATGCTGATCTTAAAAGAAGAAAATTGTTTAAATGGGTCACCCCTTTATCTACTTACCGCTTCCTTGCTATCAGGGTCGAAGCAATGCAAAACCTAGTGCCCTTCCCCTCAAACGACCCCATTCTCAATCAATGAACAAAAAGATAAAAAAGAACAAAGTTACATTTTATCAGCTCTGTGGCATCACACCCTACAACTTTACAGAGTGCATTTTTAACCCTTTATCTAACATGAAAAGCAGACGACACATGCAAAAAAAATCTTGAATAACTTTAAGTTTTTTTCATTTTTTGTCTCAAAAACATAGGTTATGACTCTTCGTTCCAACGACGGGGTCATAACCTATGTTTTTGAGACAAAAAGTGAAACAAATGACAATGAAAGTGTCAATGACACTGTAGCTTAACTTGTCTGTGTGTTGGATTTGATGAAAAGGATAATGTTCAATGTTTATGAAAGGATTATGAAATAAGACAAGAATTGTGAAAACTGAGAATATGTTAATTTCCGTTCCCTGTATGCTATGTTTTAATAAAAATAATATGAGGTGTTCACTGTACTAAAGAGCTGAGGTGTGGATTAATATGACCTCACAGTTAATGTATGTGGCCCTCCAGTTAAAGTATGTCAATGAAAGTTACCAAGTTACAGTGAAATTATTCCAAAATGAGTCATCCTATCAAGTTACATTGAAATCCCTTCATAAATATGGCCTGCAGACTGTGCTAAAGGTTTTTGGGCTTCAGGCCTGTGTAGCCATGACGGTAGACTGATTGCAACTAAAAGGGGACGTCCTCATCTCGACATTATACTGAGTCATTCTACTAAGTTACAATGAAATCCCTTCACAAATACGACCTGTAGTCTGTACTAAATTTTTCGGGTTTTGGGCTCGGGAAGCCATCATGGTTGAATGATCGCGATCTAAAAGGATGCGTTGTCATCTGGGCATAATCTGAAATGATCCTACAAAGTTACAATGAAATCCCTTCATATATATGACCTGTAGACTGTGCTCAAGGTTTTCGGGCTACGGGCCGCTCAAGCCATCACAGTTGACCAAACACGACCAAAAGGGGGGGGGGGGGGGGGGGGGGGTCATCATTTTGGCATTATATGGAGTCAACCTAACAAGTTACAATGAAATCCTTCCATCAATGCGACCTATAGACTATGCTAAAGGTTTTTTTGGTTTTGGGCTCGGGCAGCCATCAAGGCTGAATGATCGTGACCAAAAGGGGACGTTCTCATCTAGACATAAATATGTCCTCTTGACCGTGCTAAAGGTTTTAGGGCTTCGGGTCTCTGTAGCCGTCACAGTTGCCCAATTGCGTCCAAACGGGGACGTTCTCATCTAGACATTATATGAAGTCAAACTACCAGGTTACAATGAAATCCTTTCATAAATATGACCTGTAGACTGTGCTAAAGGGTTTCGGGCTCGGGCAGCCATTATGGTTGAATGATCGCATCCAAAAGGGGACATTCTCATCTGGGCATCATCTGGAATGATCCTACGAAGTTACAATGAAATCTCTTCATAAAAATGACCTGTGTACTGTGCTCAAGGTTTTCGGGCTTCAGGCACCTGTAGCCATCACAGATGTCATCAACTAGGCATTATATGGAGTCAACCTAACATGTTACAATGAAATCCTTCCATAAATATGACCTATAGACTATGCTGGTGGTTTTTGGGCATTGGCAGCCATCAATGCTGAATGATCGCGACCAAAAGGGGACGTTCTTATCTAGACATTATTTGGAGTCATCCTACCAAGTTGCAATGAAATCCCTTCATAAATATGACCTGTAGACTGTGCTAAAGGTTTTCGGGCTTCGGGCCATCTAGCAGTCACAGTTGCCCAATCATGTCCAAAAGAGGACTTTCTCACCTAGACATTATATGAAGTCAACCTACCAAGTTACAGTGAAATCCCTCCATAAATATGACCTGTAGACTGTGCTAAAGGTTTTTGGGTTCTGGGCTCGGGCAGTCGTCCCGATTGACAGATCGCGCCCAAATGGGGAAATTCTCCTCTAGACATCATGCGGAGTCATCCTTCCAAGTTACAATAAAATCCCTCCATATTAAACATGGCCTGCAGACTGTGCTAAAAGTTTTTGGGTTTCGGGCATGGGCAGCCATCACGGTTGCTAGATCATGGCCAAAAGAGGACGTTCTCATCAAGGCATTGTACAGAGGCATCCTACTAAGTTACAATGAAATTCCTTCATAAATACGACCTGTAGACTGTGCTAATGGTTTTCGGGTTTTGGGCTCGAGAACCCATACTGGTTGACCGATCGCGACCAAAAGGGGATGTTCTCATCTAGACATGACCCCAAACCTGCATATGGAATTTCATGGTGATCAGACAAGAACTACGGGGTGTAGCCTGTGCTAAAGGAAAATGTGAACAGACTCACAGACTAAGACTTCAGCACCCGTGATGGCAATAGCTTATCTTGACTTTGTCAAGTTAAGCTAAAAGTTAATTGGCGGTTTTTGAGAATAGCACTGGCCGGTTTAGATGTTACGTTGGGTGAAGGGTTAAAGGCTTTTTCTGGGAACTCCCTCCCCACCCCCTTTACAGGAATCATTTCTTAGCATTTAGGCTTATCACTGTAAGTGTCCTAGACCTTGTTCCATCACACCCTGCATTTCAGTGATATCTGGGACAGGGTGCTCTTCTTGATATTGGTTTTGTGACTCTCTAATTGAGAATCCTAGGTTTGCAGTTGGGGATGAATATTATTTCAATTTTTTTTTCAAAAATACCATATACTATGAGTAGATTATAATGATATTAAAGGAGACTAAACTTTCTCAAAAAATAAAATTAACTTCAGTAAATCCAAATATTTGAAGGGTGATCAAGAGTGCTCTAACCTGCCAAATTATAGTGATGACAGAACAATAATGTTGACTTTCATTTTCAACAAAGATTACATTTTCACCATTTGTCTCAAAACAGGGAGCATGGTGGCTCAGTAGGTAGAAATGCAGGATGCAAGCAGAGGTCTTCGTTTCGAATCCCAACTGCGGCAACCGTGTTAAGTCCTTGGGCAAGATGCTTAATCCCAGTTGCCCACGTGGGAGCATGGTGGCATTGTGTACTAAGGCATATTGTATGTCGATAGTGAACTTGTCTTCAACCAATACTAACCCTGCTTGTGTGGAGTTAGTACATTGGGGAGTCTTACAGTTGGTTGCCATTGCCCACTGGTTCTCTCTGGGTACTCCAGCTTCCACCATCCATAATACTGACAGACACGAGAGGTGACTCTGGCTCTCAAAAGTGTCGTTAAACCTCAATAAATAAATAAATATAAATTTATCTCAAAACCATAGGGGATGATCACCATTTATCCTCCAAAATTGTCAAAAATTCTATCACTAATTAGGTCTTAACCCTTTACCCAACGAATCGGCCGCATCCGCCCGCGTAATATGCAAATTCAGCAGTAGAAAAAAAATTATTTTTCAAAACATTTCAACAAAACCATATCATGTGACCCCTTGTTGGAACGAGCTCATTGAGCTCATTCCAACGAGGGGTCACATGATATGGTTTTGTTGAAGTTTTTTAAAAAATTTAAAAAAATGATATTTAAAATAATAAATTTTGATACCGTCTGCATTGGTTAAAGGGTTAAAGTTCACGCAAGAATCAAAATCGATTCACATAAATGATTCTGACAAGGAAAAAAAATGAGCATCAAATTTGATTCACACAAAATTTTCATTTGATTCTTGTCATGGATTCTCAAACTGGCTAAAAAGCCAGGAGAATTATCAGTCTTTACCAGCTCAAAATAAGGTAAGAAACTTCACTTCAGTTAACAGTGTCAGACAAGACTTCACTAGACAGTGGGCAGGGTACTATACTTTCCAACACCAACACAACCAAAAGCCTGTATGTTGGAACGTGCTCTGCACGTACATGTAGAACTCACCAAAACTGATGCTGTGTCCTTAAAGGTTAAACTCTCTCAAAACTTGGGCATATGCACTCAAAGGTGTAAAACTGTTCTTTAAAATTCAAAATATTTAACCCTTTACCCAATGAATCGCCCGCATCCGCCCACGTAATATGCAAATTCAACAGCTGAAAAAAATATTATTTTTCAAAAAATTTCAACAAAACCATATCATGTGACCCCTCTTTGGAATGAGCTCGTTCCAAAGAGGGGTCACATAATATGGTTTTGTTGAAATTTTTTGAAAAAACTTAAAAAATGATATTTAAAATAATAAATTTTGAAAATGTCTGCTTTGGGTAAAGGGTTACAACCTGCTATTTGGATGGTGAGAATTTTGTCAATGGATTTGTGAATTAACAATCGGATTCAATTCACCCTTCATGTTTTACAAACTAAAGACAGTAATGATAATATGTGAGCTGGTTGATTAAGATATGTTACTCCTGATGAAAATTACCCCTAGGTGCAACATTTTAGTTTCATATTTCTGAAAATGGAGCATGCCAGTGTTGCACTGGTTGAAGTTGTACATAAAATTCCCCTGATCAGCTAATTCCAGATAAAAGCAAGGTGCATACCACCAAACAATGACAAGAGAAGAAATGATCCATGATACCGGTAAGCTATTCCCATAAACAATCTTCATTCCAAATTTCATTGAGAGCCACAAACCCCAAACCAGAGATATGAGGCGAAGACAAAAAATTAGCTATTTTATGAGACAAACAGCAAAAAAAATTATTGTCTTTGTTTTACAGCAAGCAAGGTAATTGTGAAATTCAGAAACACCTGTTATTGAAGTCCAGTGATGATCGGACCATCCACATAAGAGATGTAGAAGAAAGACATAATGCCACATGTGGGGAGTTGATTTGCAGGTATTTTCTTTGTTTTACTAGATGGACCTGACTCACTTAAAAGCCTTTCCCATAAACAATCTTCATTCCAAATTTCATTGAAATATGATAAGCAAACTTTATAAAACAAAGATATAATGCCACATGTGGGAAGGTGATTTGCATGTAGTTTCTTTGATTTACTGCAGGGACATTACTCATTTGAAAGCCATTCCTATAAACAATTTTCATTCTAAATTTCAGTGAAATCTGCTAATCCAAACCTGAAATATGAAGCGAACAGACTAAAAATTGGCTATTTTACCAGACAAACAGCGATTTTTCAAAGTTAAAAAGGGGGGATTAGTCTAAAAAGTGAAAAGCAAAAAATATTATTAGAGACTCATTTGAAAGCCTTATCCCAAAACAATTTTCAATCCAGATTTCATTGAGATCCCATGATCGAAACCTGAGATACAACGCAAACAGATAAAAACAGATGCACGTACAGGTGCAATCTAGCATACCCTACTTTTTTTTCAAAAAGTGGGAGTATAATAAAACCCAGGTAATAATTTCATCTCGATATCTCGGGAAAATGTATTTATTTATTTATTTCTTCCCGGGGTTCCCATGGAGACATTAAGTCGATGATGCATGTAATATTGTCTCTGCCAATTAACCCTGCCCATGATACCCCTGATAAAATACCAGATTTCAGCTCAATATCTCTGAAAATGTAGGAGTGCATCCACCGTAGCTGTGATTGAAGGGTTAATGTGATGTCGGACGTAACATTCACCCTGCCAATTTATTTATTGGGGTTTAACAACACTTTTGACAGCAAGGGTCTCCTCGTGTCAGACAGTTTTATGGGTGGAGGAAGCCGGAGTACCTAGAGAGAACCACTGAGCAATAGCGAGCAACTGTCAGACTCCCCAACAGACTAACTCCAATCGAGCAGGGTCAGCATTTGTTGAAGACAAGTGCCCCCGCCGATGTACATTACGCCTTAGTACACAGCACCACTGTGCCCCCATGTGGGCATTTGAAATTAAGTGTTTTGCCAAACCCTGCCGATGGTACTCCAAATGAAAAATTATCCAAAGGACTAATTGTAGACTCGATACATTTGAAAATATAGGAGTACATCCAAGTGTTGCTTTAGTTAGGGAGTTAACACAATGTGTGACACGACCACGACTCACCCTATGTCCTTTTCTCAGTCAATTGCCCCTTGGTGCCAACTTTTGTGTCAATCGGTTGAGGCAAAGAAAAGTTTATAGCATACAAACAAACAAAAAGAGAGCTATACCAAGATCA
The DNA here is from genome assembly GCA_031216915.1 of Pictodentalium vernedei. Taxonomy (NCBI): domain Eukaryota; kingdom Metazoa; phylum Mollusca; class Scaphopoda; order Dentaliida; family Dentaliidae; genus Pictodentalium; species Pictodentalium vernedei. The sequence continues at coordinate 93,551,426 of CM062291.1, read as the reverse complement.
CACAGGTTGAAGGGACATCATCAAAATGCATTATCAGACTCCATCTGGACCCATTCCATGTCCATTTTCAGGTCAAATTACCCCTTGGTGCCATCTTTTGTCAAAATTGGCTGAGGCACAACCGAGTCAAACAATATCCAGCACTGCACCTTTTGAAGGCTCAACCTGATGTCAGACTTAATAAGAACCCATCCCATTTTACTTTTTTGGTCAAATTACCCCATTTCCCCAAAGTTGTGTCGATCAGTCAAGGCATGAAGGTGTCATACTTTGCACAGCGCTGCACTGATTGAAGGATAATGAAACTCCGGGCATGGTCGAAATCCATCCAAGGCCCCTTTCCTGATCAAAGTACCCCTAGGTGCCAAGTTTTATGTTGCTCAATTGAGGCACGCTGAAGTCTTATGCCCTATAAATAAATTCAGAGATGCTTTACCTAACATGACGGCCAAAATGGCCAGAAAATTAACCAGAGTAAGCCTACCACAGCCTGAAATTTCCTGGAGGTTATTCAGTAAAACCATACAAATATGGATATCATTAGAACCAGCATGTTGAGCTGGTTCTATTGATATCCATATTTGTATGGTTTTATTGAAAAATTGTGAAATTTGTTTTTGAAAAGTTAAAAAATTTATAGTAATTTATATATTTTTTATACTTACCAATGACCCAGACTTAGCTGGTGCTAACTCTAACAAAACCAGGGCCAAACACAAATTTTGCCCCCCAATCCACAAAATTTGCATCCAAAACCAAAAGAAATCATGTCCTATAGGACCTCCATACTACGCCCCCACTGCGCATGCGCAGTGTCCAGGACGACCCGAAATTGGTGCCAATTATCATTCTTACTGGCAGTGCCTGGTCAGCGCTATGTACTCAGCGGGGAGGCAAGAGTTCCCAACTCCTGGGAGGGCCATCCCCGTCTGGGTCATTGGTAAGTATAAAAAATATATAAATTACTATAAATTTTTTAACATTTTTATACTGTACCAATGACCCAGACTTAGCTGAATAGTAAACAGGCTGGAGGGCCTAGGACATAGAGGAAAATCCAATAAGCTCAACTATATAATAAAGAGGTAACCCCTTAAGGAGAAAAGGAGTATTAGGCTTTACATGTATCTTTCTTATTTAATATTAAATTAGAAAGATACAATACCCTTAATAATTGAGCACAATAATATTCATGTTCTCTATTAACATCCAGTATAACCCTTATACTAATTATTTTTAAAGTAAGCCAATAAATAAAGTAGTCCAGAGAATTGAGACTCTTTATAATCTTTTAAAAGTGTCCGAGTATTATATATTAAAGCCTGTTTGACACTTGACATATACAAATGCTTCACACCGAGCTACACTTTAAAAATAAGACATGAATGAATTTAAACATTAATATTACACTTTAAAACCATCCCGGAAGCGACTCAGAAATACTGACTTTGGAGGAGGCATTCCCTTGCTTTTCACTATAAAGCAGGTGACCTAAGGGAACACCCCCCCCCCCCCCCTTCCCCTTGCCCTGGGTCAAATAGCCCAAAGCGAAGAGGGCAGCCGGACGGAGTCACTGCCGGAACAGAAAGCCTGCATAACTATAGTTGCAACTGTTTAGTGGACGACATTCTGAGCAACAGATAACGGACCTAAACAATGCAGGTCTCCAGAAATGGACTCAATATTTCTGAGATAAAAATTTGTGAATGTGGATGGCTGAGACCAATAAGCAGCCTTCATTAAATCTGTAATAGCAACACTATTAGCATAAGCCCAAGAAGTAGGAAGAGCTCTTACTTCATGAGCGGAAATCTTAAGCACAGACTGCTGAGAAGAAGATAAGCTCTCATAAGCAGTACGGATAGTTAATTGAATCCATCTAGCAATAGAATGGACCGAAATGTCCCTTCTATTAGGCATCAAAGACAGAAAGAAACGTTTCCGACCCTTTCTGATAAACTGAGATCTCTGTTTGTAGATACGTAACGCTCTAACAGGACAGAGTAAAGGCCTACGCCCGTCTGAAGACGGAAGAGCCTTAATAACAATAGGTTCCGGATATTTATTAGGAGCCTGATTCTTAGCTAAAAAACCTACATTAGTAGTGAAGGTGATAGAGTTCCCGACACTACGATAGTGAGAATCATCCACCGACAGTGCATGAAGCTCACTGACTCTTCTAGCAGAAGAGAAAGCTAAGAGAAAAGCTGTCTTATAAGATAAGAATTTGAAATCTACTGTCCCAAGAGGTTCAAATGGCTTTTCCTTCAATTTAAGAAGAACCCAAGCTAAATTCCATTTAGGAATTAATCTAAGAGTTCTGGGTCTATTTATCAAGAAGTTTCTAACCAACTTAGATAAAGAGACATTAGATCCAATTTGTAAACTATCATGATGTGCATAGGTATCAGATAACATAGACCTATAACCGTTAATAGTAACAGGCTGCAGTTTGATTTCGTCAAACAAGTATACTAGAAAGTTTGCAATGTCTGGTATAGAGGGATCAAAAATATCCACAGAATGATCCCTACACCAACGACGAAAAACCTTCCACTTAGCCGCATAGTTTAGCGAAGAGGAGGTCCTCCTACAGTTAGAAATCGCGTCCACTGCTCGTCCTGTAAAGTGCTTGCCATGCAAGAAGGACCGCACAACGGAAAAACGTGAAGGTTGAGACCTTGCGGGTTGTGATGGAGTTGACGCGATTTCCCTGCGAAAGAAGATCCTCCCGTGGAGGAAGCTTTTGCGGTAGGTCCCACAACAGACAGCTGAGTAGATTTATCCACGGTCTCTGTGGCGACAGAGATGCTACCAACAGAATCTTGCATTGAGATTGCTTTATCTTTAGCAATATTTGTTGAATTAACGGCGCTGGAGGATACGCATATCCTATCATTCCGTCCCAAGGGATCGACAGAGCGTCTACTGCAAATGCTCTTGGATCCGGACACGGAGACACATACGTCTGCAACTGATTGTTGAGATGTGTCGCAAATAAGTCTATCATTGGCCGTTCCCATTGGTAGCAAATCTGATTGAATACTTGTTTGTTGAGAGTCCACTCCGACGGCAACAAGCGACCCTTTCATGAAAGGGAGTCTGCTAGCACATTCAGACGACCCGGTATGTGACGGACCGAAAGAAGAACCTGATGTTCTAGCGCAAACAGAAGGATTCTTTCCGTTAGATTGAACAACGGAACTGAATGAGTGCCTCCCTGATTCCGTATATACGCCACTACTGTCGTATTGTTGGATAGGATTTGGACATGAGCATTGTGAATAATGTCCATCCAATGACGTAACGCAAGCCAAATTGACATCATTTCCTTGATGTTTATGTGCTTGCACAGGAATTGCGGATCCCAAAGACCCATCTCGAATCCATTGGGATCAATGATGCACCCCAACCTGTTTGACTGGCATCCGTCATAATGGTAAAACTCGGATCCGGCAACTGCAGCGGAACTCCCTTAGTTAACCAGTGAATGTTTGCCCAAGTCTGAATCTCTTGTTTCACTTGATCTGACAAGAGAACGTCTACGTCGAGCGAATGAATTTTCACACTCCAATTCTGAGTCAAGAAAATTTGGAGAGGACGCGTGCGTAACCGCCCCATCGGAATGAGATCCGCAGCGGCACCACACAGACCTATCAGTCTCATAAATTCTCTCGCTGTGACTTTGTCTGCATGCAGACAATAGCGAGCGTAACAACTGACTAATTTCGCTCTGGTTAACGGCAGACGAACGAGATTGTTGTGCGTCTCGAAGCTCATTCCCAGATGAGTGAATGACTTGGACAGCACCAGATCCGACTTCTCCTCGTTTACTATAAAACCGAGACGTCGGAGCAATAGAAGTAGATTCTGAACATCGTTCTGAAGCGTTAACTCGTTGCCGTACCTCTGAAGAATGTCGTCCAGGTAGGCCGACGTTACCGCAGACGAATGAGCTCGGAAATAGATCATTACCAAGTTCATTACCCGAGTGAAAGCCCAGGGTGCTAGATTCAATCCGAAGCACATTGCCCGGAATTGATACACCACTCCTAGGACTGCGAAGCGTAGATACTTTCTGAATGTCGGATGTACCATGACGTGAAAGTACGCATCTTTGAGATCTATGCTTGTTGCATAATCGTTCACCCGAATACTCGCTCTGACCGACCGAATCGTCTCCATATAAAATTTCGGAGCGACGATCAGCTTGTTTATCCAGCTCAAATCTATGACTGGACGGAACGAGCCGTCTGGTTTCGGAACCAGAAACAGATGACTGTAGAATCCCGGAGTCTCCTGGTTTTCTACGACCTCTACCGCGTTCTTCATTAAAAGAGACTGCACCTCTGATAACAGAGCGTCTCTTTTCTGCGGATTTGACGGAAGTTGAGTCCACTTTGGACTTCGAGTTAATGGAGGCTTTCGTTTGAAGGATATCATTAGGCCTTCCGAAGTCACTCCTCTCACCCAAGGGTCGTCCGTAATCGACACCCATTCTTGTGAAAAGCTCGACAACCTTCCGCCAACCGGTACGCGATAGAGGTTTAAGCCATCACCTCCTGGACCTGCGAGGCCTGCGGTAGGAGAAACCACGTCCTCCACGACCTGCACCTCGTCCCGTCGACCTCGGGGCGTCCGACCGGTTGTCCCGGCCCGAAGGACGTCCCGAACGAGAGTCGCTACCCTGACGGTCTCTCGAATAAGACCAAGAGGACGCACCGGAACCTCTATAGGAACCTCTCTTGGGCGCATTAGACCCAGAAGTGCCTGTCTTATTCTTGTCTGCTGTATCCGACTTCTTAGAAGCAGATTTGAACAACAGCGAATCCGAAGCTTTCTTTGTAATTTTATCATAAATAGCAGAAAGCTTGCCGTCAAAGAGAAGTTCTCCGGAGACCGAAGCGACTCTAAGAGAGTTCTTCACCTTAGTATCCACGAGTGTGGATGTAGCTAGGGCTGCGTCACGTCTAACCAACTCCAGGTTTGCCACAGAAAGGGCGGAGTTACACGTGGAATAAGCTACTGCCCTTGAAAGAAGTCTTAAAGAGGATTGTATATCCTGAAACTCTTTCCCCTGAAGGCGCAGTGATAACGCCTTAGTAAGGTGATCTGCGTAAGATAAGGCATCTAAATTGGCTCTGTTAGACGAAATAGCTGTTTCCAACACCGCGGTTGGAATAGAAGCCGACGACGGTAATGATAGCTCTAAGTCTTCCGCCTCGTCGTCCATACGCAGAGGAACTCTCGGGATACCCTGTCCTGCCGTGTCAAATTTATTCCTTGCATTAATGAAAGGCAGGTTGAGAGTATTGGCGGACAAGAAACCTGCTTTCCCCATCTTGGAAGCAAGTTTAAATATAGCGTTGTTCAATAATTCAAATGTTCTTGCAACATTATTGGACTGCGACGGAAACTCGGGAGCGATGTCCCTGAACCGCTCAAAAAATTCAGAGTCCAATGACGCTATAATCCTCTTGTCCGGAACCGCAGCAGACTGGCCCGATGGAACAACTTGAGGGAGAAAGTGCCGGATGAAGTCCACGGCAGCTTTATGTTGTTCCGAAAGGGATAGCTCCAAATCATCCGTATCCCTTTCACCATCCGGTCGGACCTCATGATGCTCCCGGTCGTCCGCCCCCGATGCTTCGGCGGAGCGTACCGACCCAGCGCCGTTGGATAATTCTCGATCCGACACCATTTCTGTCGGCTGCTGGGATGCTGCGATAAGCTGTGCTATCTGCACAAGAATGTCCGGCGTCGAGACCTGCGGAGACGCAGTCTTTCGCTGCTTCGCCGAGGGCAGCTCCGCATCAGATGGCTCCTGCATACTTTTTCTATGCGAACGTCCGGAGTCCATCGGTCTCGAGTCCCTGGCTGCCGGATGGTGTGACCTGGTCGTCGAAGAATCCTTGATCGGCGAAGCTGGTAAGATATCGGCGGTCACGCAGCCAAGGTGCGGTCGTGTGCGCTGACGAGAAGAAGAAGCCTTAGCAGTCTCCGCGGACTGCCTATACAACAGAGCATCCCGAGCGACGGACGTATGCTCCGCTTGCGACACATTTTATACCACAACATCTGGTCCCAGATGTTGTTGTACGAGAGAGGGGCCTCTCTCGCTCGCGGCCCGGCTGGACCTGGACGAGCTAGGAACCGGACTCAAAGGCTTCCTCCGATCTCGCTTACTATCCGCCGTCACTGGGTGTGCACATTGAATGTTTATAGTGCTCGCATCACCCAACATTTCCTCCTGGACCGCATCGGACGAACCTGGCTGCCGAACCATTCGGTGAATGGACGCTACACCGGGCGAGCTAGCGGACGACATTTGTCTAATCTCCATGAGCACTTTTGCCGCTAGCTCTGAATTCATTTGTGACGACGGAAGCGCACTTGCAGAAGATAACATGGAAACATCACCCTGTTCTTGTTCCTCTGAAATAGAAACTGAGAGAGTAGAGTGACCTTGCGGAGAAAGAGCCGGCATAGCCCTTTCTCCAGAAACAACATACCGTGACACACGTTTCCAATGTTTGTCATCCCAATATTGACATATAGAACAGGGATTAGTGCGAGAACACTGACTACAATTAATACAATGATCATGAAAGTCAGAGGAAGATTTCTTCCCATTACAATTTGAACAATATCCTTTCATTGTGAAAAGTCAACAAGTCCTAGTTACTCGCACAAACCCCTGACACAAAGATACATAATAACATGATCCATTAATAAATGAAAAAACAATTGCAAATCAAAATAATTTTGAAAAAATATTTTTTCAGCGAAGCCCAAGTTGCTGAAAAGTAACGTTGAGCCCCGATGGATCCGATGGCAAAGTGTGGTCAAAAATTTTAAATTTATATTAAATAATTAATGAGACACTTACGGATAATATAAATGTATCTTATAGTGAGATAAACTACACCAAAGGCAAACAGCCCCCTCAAAAAAGGCTGTTGCCAATGTAAACAAACAGTGTAAAACACCAGAAAACATGACTCCAGGCACTGAAAAAACTGGCCCGAAATCAGTCATCAAAATTACACTCTATCTGATGCAAGACAGAGACTTCCAGGGGAGAATCTGCAGAACATCAGATGGAAGATGCAGAACACAACGTTTATACACCCATGTGTGAAAACGTAACTATGGGGAAAATAACAGAAAACATTCTGTATCCAAGCAACTCTCCCAAGAAAATTTAGAAATGAACTTTCTCAAAAATATGCCAAAAGCAAGGGAGAATTGCAAGGGGGGACTTTAGAAGGCTAGGGGAGAGGAAACACTGAATAAGCAGTGCAACATTTAGCAAGAATGACAACAAGAGGCCCATGCCTCGAAAATAGGCAACTTAACATAATTTCATCAAAAATTTTAAGTACAGCCCTGATTATTTTTTGTCACTTCTTTTTCCTCTCCTCCTTCTATATCCTCCTTAGAATCACCATTTCTCCAAAAATTACGTGTCTGGCATCCTTTAAACTGAGATTTACAAGCACAAAGATCAGTGAGATGTTGACTGATGAAGGGCCAAACAGAGAATGATAATTGGCGCCAATTTTGGGTCGTTCTGGACACTGCGCATGCGCAGTGGGGGCATAGTATGGAGGTCCTATAGGACATGATTTCTTTTGGGTTTGGATGCAAATTTTGGGGATTGGGGGGCAAAATTTGTGTTTGGCCCTGGTTTTGTTAGAGTTAGCACCAGCTAAGTCTGGGTCATTGGTACAGTATAAAAATATGTGAAATTTAATTTATTTTTTAAAAATGATATGTTAGGTTAAGGGTTAGAAACTAAAGGGAATGATTACCCTTTGGTGATGTTAACCCTTGTTCTTTCACAATCTTTCAAATGCAAAAATTGGAAGTATGCTGTCTACTGGTTGCTACCATTTGAAATGAAGTGCGATATTGTTGAATCCAGCATCGGGAAAATGTTTACAAGAAAAACGTCAATGATCATCTCTACATCGTTCACTCCACTTGTGCACAGTAAGTAGGGATTACAAAAATATTACCTGATTTTTCGAATTAGTTTTTCGCAGCAGTTATCAAATTTACTTGAGTTTGGGACAACACATGAAATGCAACTTCAATGGAGCAATCCTATGTCAATCACATGATTCATTCTCCATTGAACACATGCGTGAAAAGACTGAGAAGCATTACTGCCCTTTGAAGTTTGTCCCAGTATGGTGTTTGTTTACCAATTCTTGGAAAGTAAGGTTTGATTAGCTTTGATAAGATATCCCCCAATTCTTAAAAGAAATTCAACAAAACAATATCATGTTACCTCATTGGAACGAGCTCAATGAGCTCATTCCAGTGAGGAGTCAAATGATATGGTTTTGTTTAATTGCACTACTCCACTCTTTGCATGCAACATGATGCATTCAACCAATTTGTTATGTAAGGATTAATCGCATGCTGGCTGTTGTCTACCCACAAAAATGTAAAAATTGCAGGTGTGATGGTGCGCGAGAACAAGAACTCCCCTTAAAATCGAAAGACTGCGTTCCAGAATTTCAATCTCACAAAACACCACACTGTCTTTTCACTTTGGGCTGTGGTAGAACATAAAAAAATTCACAGAAAATTTTTGAGAGTTAAGAAATCATTTGTCTAATAAAAAGAGACACAACATGTAATTTTTTTTTATTGTAATCTTTTTCCAATATGTTCAGTGTATGCAACATACTTCAGGTTTCTCATAATAAAACAAACAAAATTATATCACATAATATTATCACAAAATTGTTCACAACTTAACTTGTAAACACTTTTTTGTCAGTACTCATTAAAATTCTCTTTTTTAATATGTACCTTTGTTTATCTGTTATGCAAAGAGTGAATATTTCTCAAAACAATGCAGTTCCAAGTTTCTGTCAGACTCCCCACGTACTAGTACTTACAAGAAGGGTTAGCATTGGTTGAAGATAAGTGCATCATCGATGTGCAATATGCCTTTGTACACAGTGCCCTCGTGGGCAATCGGAATTAAGTGCCTTGCACAAGAACACAACACAGTTACCCCTGCCGGTGATCATGAACCTTTTCGGTTCGAAGTCCAATGCCATACCCGTTAACAAAAATTGTATAAATAGAGATTCCCAAAATTCCCCATATCTGATCATGTGGGGAGGAGTTTTGTTCCTCAAACAATAAACATGTGTGAAGTGAAAGCGATCCAAAGATGTTTGCCATCAGTCATTTCATTTTTAACTCAATTACCGAAGTTTAACTCAACTATCCTGGGAGCACGGTGGCACAGAGGGTATGGCACTGGACTTCAGACCGAAAAGGTTCATGGGTCGATCCCCAGCAGGGGTAACTGTGTTGTGTCCTTGGGAAAGGCACTTAATTCCTGATTGCCCACATGGGCACTGTGTACTGAGGCATATACTGCACGTCGCTGATGCACTTGTCTTCTACCAATTCTCTGGGTACTCTGGCTTCATCCACCCATGAATCTGTCCAACATGAGGTGGCCATGGCTGAATAAAGTGTCATTAAACCCGAATAAAAAAAACCCCAACTAACCAATGTCCTACATCAGTGGTATTGACAAATCTTTTTTATATCAACACAATTAAAATTTTGGGACTTTCGAATGGGGAACTCATAGTTTCGCTCAACAAAGCAACAAAAACACGCAACTTAATTCAAACTTTACCCAGTTACATTTCCATGTGTTCTTAACCTAAAGTTTCATTTTCAACTCGGATTTACCATATTAACTGGTAGAGTGCTACATTTTTTGGTGCCACAGATTTCTTTTCACCATATATTACTCTGTTACATTTGCTGTTAGTGTTGAGTATGAGGTTATTTACTGGGGTTTAACCCTTTGAAATCTAATGGTATCTTCCATGTTAGTTCAATGACAGCAAATAGAATAGTCCATATTCATTATTTAGGGATAATTCAAATTTCCAACTTGCAGTCTTAAATATGTTGATTGGTCTCCCCAACACATTCCCTTAGCAGCCATTCTACTTAATGAAATTATAACGTAACATGTTCCTGGTCTGAAAAAGGGCTTCACAGTATTAAAGTCTTAACTTCGCATTGCGTTCATGACCGTCATTTTCTGACAATGATTGTGAACTGTTAAATATTCCACTCCATTTGTAATTTCTTTTGGAAACAAAGGTCACTCGTATTCCCCTCACATGGCCAATATGGCAAATGCTAACCTCCTCGATTAAACTCTTTCACCATTAGTACCCATTTCACTCTTGGTGCATTATTTGTTTCACTAAAGCAAAGCTGTCAAGGCAATCTCTGTAAGCTCTTGCTATCCCTATTTAACATGGTGGGTAGACATTATCAATTCTAACCCTTTCAGCACTGGTTTTGCAGCTGAATTCTTGAGCTCGTTCTAATAAGGGGATCATTAACTATGATTTTGATGCAAAATGAAAAAAATATTTATTCAAGAATTTTGTTTGCAAGTGTCATCTGCATTTTGTGTTAGGTAAAAGGTTAACAATATAATAATAACGAGAATTTAATTCAGATGAGAATTTAATATATTAGATCCTGTCTGACAAAGTTTAATGAGCTCTTGTCAAACTAGATATTATAGACTAAATTCTCAGTTTATCATTAGAATAAAGGGAAATAACCATATTCCTGTTATTTGAATACCTTTTGTTGGCATCATTATCACATAAATGGCATTTTATATATACAGCATCACATTGAAATGTATACAGTGGAATCCTGTTAACTGAATAGCCATTTTGCCAATGAAATTATTCAATTAACAGGAGTATTCAATTAACAGGGATTGTGTCACTTTCCTGTATTCTAGAGATAAACTTAGCATTTATTCTATTATATCTTGTTTGACAGAGCTCAATGAGATCTATGAAACAAGATATAATAGATTAAATGCCTGTATTAGATGTACTGAGGCCAAATAGGTCTACAAACAAAGGAAAACTGCGGAGAGTCAGGGTAATTTCTCGACAGCTTACAATATTTTTTATTGAATTAACAGGAGTTTACTCTGTAATATTCAATTAACAGGTCAAATTTGTACGGAAGGTATGGTAAATGGTTTTGTGTTGGAAAATTATATTCAAACAGGGATATACAATTAAGAGATATCCAATTAAGTGGGCTCCACTGTACGTATTTTAGAATAAAAGAATCCCTGTTGAGACCCCGGGACATAAAGCAGTGCTTGTTAACTGTGATTACATATGTTCTGTTTCCAATAGTAAAATAGGACTCAATCAGCAATGCTTGGGGTGGAAGTTTTCTACATGTATGGGCATCAATGATTCTGCTACACTTGACTTTATATCCATGCCATGGTCACAATTAGCCATTGTGCAGAAATATGTGACTTTAAACACCAATAAATAAAAAGAAGAAAAGAATGTTTCATTCCTCATCAGCAAATAAACTCAGTAATCCCATTTCTATGAAGGGTTGCTCAGTATTATAAACACGAATATTTGAAACTTTTTATGTGGAATACTTGGAGTCTCCATGAATTTTGTCTGAAAAAAATCAGATTCTTTTTAAATAATACTGGTAGTAGACAGCCATGCTGTGACTGATAAATAGATAAGTGATTTTTAATTTACAATAAGTCGTAATTGCCAGAATACAGTGAGTATCATTTATTTATTGGTGTTTAACATCACATATTTCTGCACAATGGCTAATCATGACCACAATATGCAGATAAAACCAAGTTTAATCAATCGTTTATACCCATGTTGCCCATTTTAGAGGACTTCCTCCCCAAGCATTGATGACTGGGTCCTATTTTACCAGTAAAGCAGCTTGTATACCACAGTAAACAAGCACTGCTTCACTGCACAGGGTTCCTATGAGAACAGCGGGTATCAGGGCTCCCTGATACAAAATATATCATGCAACTGCATATTAAAACAAGTGTGTGGTATGATTTGTTTGTGTTACTATTTCGAGGGCCCCTGTACTTTTCTTTACATGAAAAGAAACAAAAACACTTCTCAAAAGTATAGTTATTAAATTATGGAACCATACTGATTTTGTGCTTTTCTTTCTGAATCAGTGAAAGCAATCAAACTTAGCTGGTGCTAACTCCAACAAAACCAGGGCCAAACACAAATTTTGCCCCCCAATCCCCAAAATTTGCATCCAAAACAAAAAGAAATCATGTCCTAAAGGACCTCCATACTACGCCTCTACTGCGCATGCGCAGTGACGCAGTCGTCCCGAAATTGGCGCCAATTATCATTCTTACTGGCAGTGCCTGGTCAGCGCTATGTACTCAGCGGGGAGGCAAGAGTTCCCAACTCCAGGGAGGGCCATCCCCGTCTGGGTCATTGGTAAGTATAAAAAATATATAAATTACTATAAATTTTTTAACATTTTTATACTGTACCAATGACCCAGACTTAGCTGAATAGTAAACAGGCTGGAGGGCCTAGGACATAGAGGAAAATCCAATAAGCTCAACTATATAGTAAAGAGGTAACCCCTTAAGGAGAAAAGGAGTATTAGGCTTTACATGTATCTTTCTTATTTAATATTAAATTAGAAAGATACACTACCCTTAATAATTGAGCACAATAACATTCATGTTCTCTATTAACATCCAGTATAACCCTTATACTAATTATTTTTAAAGCAAGCCAATAAATAAAGTAGTCCAGAGAATTGAGACTCTTTATAATCATTTAAAAGTGTCCGAGTATTGTATATTAAAGCCCGTTTGACACTTGACATATACAAATGCTTCACACCGAGCTACACTTTAAAAATAAGACATGAATGAATTTAAACATTAATATTACACTTTAAAACCATCCCGGAAGCGACTCAGAAATACTGACTTGGAGGAGGCATTCCCTTGCTTTTCACTATAAAGCAGGTGACCTAAGGGAACACCCGCCCCCCCCCCCCCCCCTTCCCCTTGCCCTGGGTCAAATAGCCCAGAGCGAAGAGGGCAGCCGGACGGAGTCACTGCCGGAACAGAAAGCCTGCATAACTATAGTTGCAACTGTTTAGTGGACGACATTCTGAGCAACAGATAACGGACCTAAACAATGCAGGTCTCCAGAAATGGACTCAATATTTCTGAGATAAAAATTCGTAAATGTGGATGGCTGAGACCAATAAGCAGCCTTCATTAAATCTGTAATAGCAACACTATTAGCATAAGCCCAGGAAGTAGAAAGAGCTCTTACTTCATGAGCAGAAATCTTAAGCACAGACTGCTGAGAAGAAGATAAATCTTCATAAGCAGTACGGATAGTTAACTGAATCCATCTAGCAATAGAATGGACTGAAATGTCCTTTCTATTAGGCATCAAAGACAGAAAGAAACGTTTCCGTCCCTTTCTGATAAACTGAGATCTCTGTTTATAGATACGTAGTGCTCGAACAGGACAGAGTAAAGGCCTACGCCCGTCTGAAGACGGAAGAGCCTTAATAACAATAGGTTCCGGATATTTATTAGGAGCCTGATTCTTAGCTAAAAAACCCACATTAGTAGTGAAGGTGATAGTGTTCCCAACACTACGATAATGAGAATCATCCACCGATAGTGCATGAAGCTCACTGACTCTTCTGGCAGAAGAGAAAGCTAAGAGAAAAGCTGTCTTATAAGATAAGAATTTGAAATCTACTGTCCCAAGAGGTTCAAATGGCTTTTCCTTCAATTTAAGGAGAACCCAAGCTAAATTCCACTTAGGAATTAATCTAAGAGTTCTGGGTCTATTTATCGAAAAGTTTCTAACCAACTTCGATAAAGAGACATTAGATCCAAATTGTAAACTATCATGATGTGCATAGGTATCAGATAACACAGATCTATAACCCTTTATAGTAACAGGCTGCAGTTTGATTTCGTCAAACAAGTATACTAGAAAGTTTGCAATGTCTGGTATAGAGGGATCAAATATATCTACAGAATGATCCCTACACCAACGACGAAAAACCTTCCACTTAGCCGCATAGTTTAGCGAAGAGGAGGTCCTCCTACAGTTAGAAATCGCGTCCACTGCTCGTCCTGTAAAGTGCTTGCCATGCAAGAAGGACCGCACAACGGAAAAACGTGAAGGTTGAGACCTTGCGGGTTGTGATGGAGTTGGCGCGATTTCCCCTGCGAAAGAAGATCCTCTCGTGGAGGAAGCTTCCGCGGTAGGTCCCACAACAGACACCTGAGTAGATTTATCCACGGTCTCTGTGGCGACAGAGATGCTACCAACAGAATCTTGCATTGAGATTGTTTTATCTTTAGCAATACTTGTTGAATTAACGGCGCTGGAGGATACGCATATCCTATCATTCCGTCCCAAGGGATCGACAGAGCGTCTACTGCAAATGCTCTTGGATCCGGACACGGAGACACATACGTCTGCAACTGATTGTTGAGATGTGTCGCAAATAAGTCTATCATTGGCCGTTCCCATTGGTAGCAAATCTGATTGAATACTTGTATGTTGAGAGTCCACTCCGACGGCAACAAGCGACCCTTTCGTGAAAGGGAGTCTGCTAGCACATTCAGACGACCCGGTATGTGACGGACCGAAAGAAGAACGTGATGTTCTAACGCAAACAGAAGGATTCTTTCCGTTAGATTGAACAACGGAACTGAATGAGTGCCTCCCTAATTCCGTATATACGCCACTACTGTCGTATTGTCGGATAGGATTTGGACATGAGCATCGTGAATAATGTCCATCCAGTGACGTAACGCAAGCCAAATTGACATCATTTCCTTGATGTTTATGTGCTTGCACAGGAATTGCGGATCCCAAAGACCCTGGCATCTCGAATCCGTTGGGATTAATGATGCACCCCAACCTGTTTGACTGGCATCCGTCATAACGGTAAAACTCGGATCCGGCAACTGCAGCGGAACTCCTTGAGTTAACCACTGAATGTTTGCCCAAGTCTGAATCTCTTGTTTCACTTGATCTGACAAGAGAACGTCTACATCGAGCGAATGAATTTTCACACTCCAATTCTGAGTCAGGAAAATTTGAAGAGGACGTGTGCGTAGCCGCCCCATCGGAATGAGATCCGCGGCGGCTCCGCACAGACCTATCAGTCTCATAAATTCTCTCGCCGTGACTTTGTCTGCGTGCAGACAATAGCGAGCGTAACAACTGACTAATTTCGCTCTGGTTAACGGCAGACGAACGAGATTGTTGTGCGTCTCGAAGCTCATTCCCAGATGAGTGAATGACTTGGACGGACCAGATCTGACTTCTCCTCGTTTACTATAAAACCGAGACGTCGGAGCAATAGAAGAAGATTCTGAACATCGTTCTGAAGCGTTAACTCGTTGCTGTACCTCTGAAGAATGTCGTCCAGGTAGGCCGATGTTACCGCAGACGAATGAGCTCGGAAGTAGATCATTACCGAGTTCATTACCCGAGTGAAAGCCCAGGGTGCTAGATTCAATCCGAAGCACATCGCCCGGAATTGATACACCACTCCTAGGACTGCGAAGCGTAGATACTTTCGGAATGTCGGATGTACCATGACGTGAAAGTACGCATCTTTGAGATCTATGCTTGTTGCATAATCGTTCACCCGAATACTCGCTCTGACCGATCGAATCGTCTCCATATAAAACTTAGGAGCGACGATCAGCTTGTTTATCCAGCTCAAATCTATGACTGGACGGAACGAGCCGTCTGGTTTCGGAACCAGAAACAGATGGCTGTAGAATCCCAGAGATTCCTGGTTTTCTACGACCTCTACCGCGTTCTTCATTAAAAGAGACTGCACCTCTGATAACAGAGCGTCTCTTTTCTGTGGATTTGACGGAAGATGAGTCCACTTTGGACTTCGAGTTAATGGAGGCTTTCGTTTGAAGGATATCTTTAGACCTTCCGAAGTCACTCCTCTCACCCAAGGGTCGTCCGTAATCGACGCCCACTCTTGTGAAAAACTCGACAACCTTCCGCCAACCGGAACGCGATAGAGGTTTAAGCCATCACCTCCTGGACCTGCGAGGCCTGCGGTAGGAGAAACCACGTCTTCCACGACCCGCACCTCGCCACGTCGACCTCGGGGCGTCCGACCGATTGTCCCGGCCTGAAGGACGTCCCGAACGAGAGTCGCTATCCTGAAGGTCTCTCGAATAAGACCAAGAGGACGCACCGGAACCTCTATAGGAACCTCTCTTGGGCGCATTAGACCCAGAAGTGCCTGTCTTATTCGTGTCTGCTGTATCCGACTTTTTAGGAGCCGATCTGAACAACAGAGAATCATTAGCTTTCTTTTTAATTTTATCATAAATAGCGGAAAGCTTGCCGTCAAAGAGAAGTTCTCCTGAGACCGAAGCGACTCTAAGAGAGTTCTTCACCTTAGAATCCACTAGTGTGGATGTAGCTAGGGCTGCGTCACGTCTAACCAACTCCAGATTTGCCACTGAAAGGGCGGAGTTACACGTGGAATAAGCTACTGCCCTTGAAAGAAGTCTTAAAGAGGATTGTATATCCTGAAACTCTTCCCCTTGAAGGCGCAGTGATAACGCCTTAGTAAGGTGATCTGCGTAAGATAAGGCATCTAAATTGGCTCTGTTAGACGCAATAGCTGTTTCCAACACCGCGGTTGGAATAGAAGCTGTCGACGGTAATGATAGCTCTAAGTCTTCCGCCTCGTCGTCCATACGCAGAGGAACTCTCGGTATACCCTGTCCTGCCGTATCGAATTTATTCCTTGCATTAATGAAAGGCAGGTTGAGAGTATTAGCGGACAAGAAACCTGCTTTCCCCGTCCTGGAAGCAAGTTTAAATATAGCGTCGTTCAATAATTCAAATGTTCTAGCAACATTATTGGACTGCGACGGAAGCTCGGGAGCGATGTCCCTGAACCGCTCAAAAAATTCAGAGTCCAATGATGCTATAATTCTCTTGTCCGGAAGCGCAGCAGTCTGGCCCGACGGAACAACTTGAGGGAGAAAGTGCCGGATGAAGTCCACGGCAGCTTTATGTTGTTCCGAAAGGGATAGCTCCAAGTCATCCGTATCCCTTTCACCATCCGGTCGGACCTCACGATGTTCCCGGTCGTCCGCCCCCGATGCTTCGGCGGAGCGTACCGACCCAGCACCGTCGGATAATTCTCGATCCGACACCGTTTCTGTCGGCTGCTGGGATGCTGCGATAAGCTGTGCTATCTGCACAAGAATGTCCGACGTCGAGACCTGCGGAGGCGCAGTCTTTCGCTGCTTCGCCGAGGGCAGCTCCGCATCAGATGGCTCCCGCATACTTTTCCTATGCGAACGTCCGGAGTCCATCGGTCTCGAATCCCTGGCTGCCGGATGGTGTGACCTGGTCGCCGAAGAATCCTTCATCGGCGAAGCTGGTAATATATCGGCGGTCACGCAGCCAAGGTGCGGTCGTGTGCGCTGACGAGAAGAGGAAGCCTTAACAGTCTCTGCGGACTGCTTATACAACGGAGCGTCCCGAGCGACGGACGTATGCTCCGCTAAAGACACATTTTGTACCACAACATCTGGTCCCAGATGTTGTTGTACGAGAGAGGGACCTCTCTCGCTCGCGGCCCGGCTGGACCTGGACGAGCTAGGAACCGGACTAAAAGGCTTCCTCCGTTCTCGATTACTATCCGCCGTCACTGGGTGTGCATCTATTATGTTTATAGTGCTCGCATCACCCAAAATTTCCTCTTGGACCGCATCGGACGAACCCGGCTGCCGAACCATTCGGTGAATGGACGCTACACCGGGCGAGCTAGCGGACGACATTTGTCTAATCTCCATGAGCACTTTTGCCGCTAGCTCTGAATTCATTTTTGACGACGGACGCACACTTGAAGAAGATAACATGGAAACATCACCCTGTTCTGGTTCCTCTGAAATAGAAACTGAGAGAGTAGAGTGACCTTGTGGAGAAAGAGCCGGCATCGCTCTTTCTCCAGAAACAACATATCGTGACACACGTTTCCAATGTTTCTCATCCCAATGTTCACATATAGGACAGGGATTAATGCGAGAACACTGACTACAATTAATACAATGATCATGAAAGTCAGAGGAAGATTTCTTCCTATTACAATTTGAACAACGTCCCTTCATTGTGAAAGAACAACAATAAGTCCTAGTTACTCGCAAAAACCCCTGACACAAAGATACATAATAACATGATCCATTAATAAATGAAAAAACAATTGCAAAACAAAATAATTTTGAAAAAATATTTTTTCAGAGAAGCCCAAGTTGCTGAAAAGTAACGTTGAGCCCCGATGGATCCGATGGCAAAGTGTGGTCAAAAATTTTAAATTTATATAAAATAATTAATGAGACACTTTCGGATAATATAAATGTATCTTATAATGAGATAAACTACCACAAAGGCAAACAGCCCCCCTCAAAAAAGGCTGTTGCCAATGAAAACAAACAGTGTAAACACGCTAGAAAACATGACTCCAGGCACTGAAAAAACTGGCCCGGAATCAGTTATCAATTACACTCTATCTGATGCAAAACAGAGACTCCCAGGGGAGAATCTGTAGCACAACAGATGGAAGATGCAGAACACAAACGTTATACACCCATGGGTGAAAACGTAACTATGGGGAAAATAACAGAAAACATTCTGTAACCAAGCAACTCTCCCAGGAAATTTTAGAAATGAAATTTCTCAAAAATATGCCAAAAGCATGGGAGAATTGCCAGGGGGACTTTAGAAGGCTAGGGGAGAGGAAACACTGAATAAGCAGTGCAACAATTAGCAAGAATGACAACAAGAGGCCCATGCCTCGAAAATAGGCAACTTAACATAATTTCATCAAAAAAATTTTAAGTACAGCCCTGATTATTTTTTGCCACTTCTTTTTCCTCTCCTCCTTCTATCCTCCTTAGAATCACATTTTCTCCAAAAATTACGTGTCTGGCATCCTTTAAACTGAGATTTACAAGCACAAAGATCAGTGAGATGTTGACTGATGAAGGGCCAAACAGAGAATGATAATTGGCGCCAATTTCGGGATGACTGCGTCACTGCGCATGCGCAGTAGAGGCGTAGTATGGAGGTCCTTTAGGACATGATTTCTTTTTGTTTTGGATGCAAATTTTGGGGATTGGGGGGCAAAATTTGTGTTTGGCCCTGGTTTTGTTGGAGTTAGCACCAGCTAAGTCTGGGTCATTGGTACAGTATAAAAATATTCAAGGTAGCCGCATACAGTTTCAGGCATTTTGATGTAAAAAATATTTTCAAACAACTTCATCAAAACCATATCATGTGAAAGCTTTGTTCCAATGAGGGGGTGACATGATATGCTCTTGTAGAAATTTTTGGGAAAATATTTCTTCAACTGCTCAATTTGTAAGTTACATGGAATGTGGCAGATTCCTTAGGTAAAGTGTTAATCAAGCTATTGCAGCTGAGCATTGTAAGACAAATCTATTACAACCCTTATGTTTAAATTATAAAATGTTGAATCAGAGTCGTCTTGGTCTTGTTTCTAAAGCTATTTCTCGACTCTCCTTTGAGATATGGCCTAAGAAACAAGACCTTGACTCTGATACAACATTCTGTACATACACTCTGAAATAAGTTGGGCTAAAAATCAACCCAAATAAACTGGGATGGGTGAATATGAACCTAATAAGGTTCATATTCACCCAACCCAGTTGATTTTGGTGCATTTTTAAACTGGCTGATTTTAGAGTGGAAGCACAATGGTGATAATATATTACACTGTAACTCGCCAAATCTGCTCAATGACTTTTTTTCTCAATGATGTGTGAATGAATGAATAATTAAAGACAACAGAATCTGTCTGAGTTCTTTAAAGTCTATCTTTCTGGCTTTTGATTTAAAAAGACCTGCTTGACAGTAAGAGCAGTGCTTGTAGGAAGGAGTCCAAGAAGGCAGTGTTGCAAACCATACCCGTCACCCCAAAAAAGCACAGAATGGAGTGAAAATATTTTTGAGTACCATTAAGCATGCTTGTTGGCATGTTAAAGTTGTTTGTTATGCATTCTTGTCAATATATGATGAAGCTATACAGTTAACTACTCATCTTGTGATTATTAGCCCCCAGACTCACTCTGCAGTTCACCGTCAGGTTGGTTCTTGACTTTCAATCATTTTTTTTAAATGAGGTTTAATGACACTTTTGACAGCCAGGGTCACCTGATATTGGACAGTTTTACAGGTGAAGGAAGCCAGGGTACCCAGAGAGAATCACCGAGCAGCAGTGAGCAACTGTCAGCCTCCCATCTTATCAACTCCCACACAAGCAAGTTAGCATTGGTTGAAGACAAGTACACCAGTTTTCTATTAGTGTTGTGCGGTTTTATTTTTCTTGTTTCGGTTCGGTTTCGGTTCGGTTATTTAAAAAAAACTCGGTTTATAGGTCGGTTTTCAGTTTTTTATAGTAAGACATCTGCAGTTTCCAACAGAAACTATGTAGTGTCGATATAATGCCCATACTGTCATATTTTCAATGATGATTTAATTGGCATTGTCTAGCATTTGTGCTAAGTGTATAAATGGCAGGCATTATCAAAACAAACTAATATAAAAGAAAATAAAATGTAACAGTGTTCGTAGAATATCACCACTCACCAATTCTAGGCACATGCCCCCCCCCCCCCCTCCCACCTCTGGTCTTTAAGTTCAGGCATAGAGAGTCTATGATGAATTGATATTAACACATGGGTGTGAAAAGAGCTGATTCACAATTTCCCAGCGCTCTGTTCAGTGCTCACTCCTAGGTGGGCCCTGGGCAGCCTAACAAAATGACCCTACCAGGCATTGCAAATAATAACAAGCGTTGCCAAGTGGGTCACCTAGACACCCATCCTAACATATTTGACAATGAACTGATGTATGCACTCTTTTCAATACTCCCTCCCCCCCCCCCCCCCCCCCCCCCCCCACACAAAGTGGTGACTAGTGCCACCACCCGTCCTAGTAAAATAATCAGCAATAATTTCATGTCAGCCTGGAATGGGAAAGTCATATTGTTTGTAGCTGGGTGGGCTTCAAAACGAACCACTTTACCAAATACCTATTGTCTCCCCCCCCACCTCGCGCACGCAATGGTTTTAGCTCAACGGAATTGATTTCACAAATTCACTGGTGTACTGTTATATATTGTAACTTTTTTGCGTTTGCCTCTTGCCATTCCAATTTCTATTTCTACCGCTGATTTGTTCCTTTGGTTGGCCCCCTTAAAGTACATTGTGTGGGAATGCAACCGTGGCACGTTGACAGCGATATTACGGAACGCAGCTTTATCCCGTGGATATGGACGATTCGGTCTTGGGACGTTTCGGCCTCGGGACGTTTCGGTTCAAGACGTTTTGGCCTTCAAATATTGAACTAAATAGAATAAGAACTTGCGGTTTCGCGTTTTAGTGAGCCGAAGCCTTCAGGACAAATCGTCTTGGGTCGGAACGTCCCAAAACTGAATAAGCCAATTTCGAAACTGCCATCTTTGGACTTTTATCTATGCAAGGTCACAGGTCGCGAGGTGTAAACAGTGCAATTTCATTGCTAACAAAGCGTTTTCTTGGAATGTTTATACCTCGCGACCTGTGACCTTGCATAGATTAAAAGCCAAGATGGCAGTTTCGAAATTGGCTTATTGCAGTAAAACCTCTTCCCAGATAAGCACATCAAGGGAGGCAACAGACAACATCCGATGCACGTGGTGGGGCAATCCGTGACAAATGTTATTTTTGAATACGACAATGAAATACCAAGACCTTTTTCTGATATGATATTATTCCCTGTCCAACAGATTGTAGATAAGTAATTTTAATTAAACTGATTGACTATGTCATATAAACCTGTTCAAAAACGAAGCCAATTGCGCAAGGTATTTCCTGTATTCAGTGAAATGTAGGCGTGTTGGCTGTCTGTTTTGTCATTCTCACAGAAAACACAACCCATTTTTACGTCAACGATTTGTGATTGACAACTTGTCATACATAATTCTCAAGTGATCTGGACATGCTGCAGTGGCCTCTTTGCACCTAGAATGTGGCGTGCGTTGACGACACTGTTATTTCCTGACAAAGCTTGACATTTCAGACATTGTTAGTGCAAACTGAATAAAGAAAACATCTCTTCCCGACATTTTAGGAAAAAGCCGAAACCGTACTCATTTACCAGTTACACGGTTTCGGTTTCGGTTTTCAAGCAAAACCGAAACCGACTTATAAAACCGGTTAACCGTACAACACTATTTTCTATGATATTTGCTTCAAATAGGTACAATAAAAATGTTTCAAAATGTAAAGATGTACATGAATTATATGCAGAATCACTTAATTCTTGCCAGTTTTTTCTGCTGGAATATTATTGAATTTAGTCTCTAAACGTAATTTGCCATTCCTTTTCGCTGATTGATTTTTCATATTCTGCTAACTGATTGGAGAAGGATATTGCTTCAAACAACAGTTCTAATCACGTTTCTGATTTCTTTAAGTCTGGTCTAGTTTTGTTCCATTTGAACTGTAAAGGATCATAGCCATCTGACTGGATTTCCAGGATCATCTGACCTCTGCTGTGTTGGCTTCAGGCGAATTAAACAAATACAATGGAAAGAATCTATAATAAGAATTTTGAGAATTATTATATTTAGTATTTAATAATTATTCTCATTTTACAGAGTTAAAGAATAAAATGGGAGAGGTGATATGCAGTTGGGGGGGGGGGGGGGGGAATTTGCTCCCCTAAACATAGATCTTTGACCTATTCACCCCCACCCCACCCCACTGCACAACGTCTTTATTTTAAGAAACTCTAATCCAGTTATTTGTTAATATTGTAGGGTAGAATATACAACATGACGTCCCTAAGTGTCATCTGCCATCTGTAGGGGACGTGTTACTCCTGCCAAAGGTACCCAAGGTTGCCATACCATATACTGGAGGAAGACTTAACAGGTTGAGAAATATCTCTAAAGTTGGAGCATTAACCAGCTGTCCAGAATGCAATGCTACACATTTATAAATTGAGAACAATTTCTATTGTAGTAGGAAAACACCCCAGCCCACTCAGCCCAGGGATCAGCCTAGGGGGACTTCATGTCTCCCTCCAGAAAAAATAGGGAGACTGCAGTCAAGTAGGGAGACTTCATATGCAAGTGGGGAAAATTAAGACTATTTATGTACCACCCCCTGCCGCCCCCTTCATATTTTCAGCTCAGGGACCTCCATTAATGCTCAATAAGTCCAGGCCCAGTTGTCTATGATGCATTCTGTGCCAGGTTAAAAAATCACAAAGTAATTATTGATTTAAAATACCCCACTGCTACCCTCTTCTTCATGACCCCTCCCCTGTTCTTCATGCCAATCCCCCCAGCACCCTCTTGTGGTTGCCTTTCACCAAAGTCTACTAAGCTAATAATTTCCTAAGTCTAAAAGTGTGAACAGGACTAGATGTAAGATGGTTGCTTGTGCCCTGTACACGGCTTTTCTTGCCATCACTAAAGCTTTTTTCCACATGTTTCAATTCCATTCATGTCTTTCTGGGAATAGATGGCCCTACAGTTAAACGAAATAAAAATAGGGCGATGAAATCATCAGATGTGTACCCATACGCGCAACTAATAGAAAGCTGTATGACGGAGGGCCACCACGGATGCCGACATTATGTACACCATACAAGGTATGGGTACATATAGAAATGGATTGGAGGAGTGTCTAATTTGATGGATTAAGGGTTAATATCTCCAGATCAAATTATCAGATTTACATAAAAAAACTGTACAGCACAGCACATCAGTAACCTGAATAAATATATAAAGTAACATGACAATCTGATTGATATTTTTTGAATTATCTCATGCCAAAGGGATTGGAGGAATTTTCAATTTGAAGGATAAAGAGGGTTAATATCTCCAGATCAAATTTATCAGATTTACGCCAAAAACTATACAGCTCAGCACATCAGTAACCTGAACACAATTATAAAGTAACTTGACAATCCAAGCAATATTTTTCAAGTTATCAAATGCCAAAGGGATTGGAGGAATTTTCAATTTGAAGGATAAAGGGTTAATATCTCAGGATCAAAATAACAGATTTACACCAAAAACTATACAGCTCGGTACATCAGTAACCTGAACACAAATGTAAAGAAACTTGACAATCCAAGCAATATTTTTCAAGTTATCGAATGCCAAAGGGATTGGAGGAATTTTCAATTTAAAGGATAAAGGGTTAATATCTCAGGATTAAATTATCAGATTTACACCAAAAACTATACAGCTCGGCACACCAGTAACCTGAACACAAATATAAAGTAACTTGACAATCCAATCAATATTTTTCAAGTTATCGAATGCCAAAGGGATTGGAGAAATTTTCAATTTGAAGGATAAAGGGTTAATATCTCAGGATCCAAATAACAGATTTACACCAAAAACTATACAGCTTGGTACATCAGTAACCTGAACACAAATATAAAGTAACTTGACAATCCAAGCAATATTTTTCAAGTTATCGAATGCCAAAGGGATTGGAAGAATTTTCAATTTCAAGGATAAAGGGTTAATATTTCAGGATTAAATTATCAGATTTACACCAAAAACTATACAGCTCGGCACATCAGTAACCTGAACAAAAACATAAAGTAACTTGACAATCCAATCAATATTTTTCAGTTATCGAATGCCAAAGGGATTGGAGAAATTTTCAATTTGAAGGATAAATGGTTAATATCTCAGGATCAAAATAAGAGATTTACACCAAAAACTATACAGCTCGGCACATCAGTAACCTGAACACAAATATAAAGTAACTTGACAATCCAAGCAATATTTTTCAAGTTATCGAATGCCAAAGGGATTGGAGGAATTTTCAATTTGAAGGATAAAGGGTTAATATCTCAGGATCAAATCATCAGATTTACACCAAAAACTATACAGCTCGGCAAATCAGTAACCTGAACACAAATATAAAGTAACTAGATAATCCAAGCAATATTTTTCAAGTTATCGAATGCCAAAGGGATTGGAGAAATTTCAATTTGAAAGATAAAGGGTTAATATCTCAGGATCAAATTATCCGATTTACACCAAAAACTATACAGCTCAGCACATCAGTAACCTGAACACAAATATAAAGTAACTTGACAATCCAAGAAATAGTGTTCAAGTTATCGAATGCCAAAGAAATGGATACGGACGCCGGATGGACAGACGGATGGATGGACAGATGGATGGATGGATGGATGGACAGACGGACGGACAAAGGATGGACGAACGACGGATGGTCACCCCGGATGCCGGCATTATGTGTACCATACATAGTATGGGTACACATAAAAATACAGTGTTAGAAAATACGCCCACTGTGTATTCATTTTCAGAAGAGAATTTTTGGCATCCTAAGCGATGTAACCTACTTTGAAACTGGGTTGTTTTGTTGAGTCGCATAAGTGACCTATTTTCATCTCAGCATGTGAAGCTCCAATTGAAATGGAACAAAATAGAAAAAAAAAATCTGCAAAAAGCGACAAATGACCATTGATTCTCCTGTGATTTCAATGAATGGTCGCTTATTTGATGAATGAAAATGCCCATTTATCACACTCAAGCACATTCGATTCATGAAATATTTATTTATTTATTTATTGGTGTTTAAGGTCACATACTTATGCACAATGGCTAATCGTGACCATGACAGTTTTACAGGTGGAGGAAGCCGGAGTACCCTGGAGAGAACCACCGAGCAACGACGAGCAACTGTCAGCTCCACAACATTCTAGCTCTGATCAAGCTCCGCTGAACCAGGGTTACAGCGGTTGAAGACATGTGCACCATCGACGTGCAGTACGCGTTAGTACACAGCGCCATCATGGCCCCATGTAGGGAACTGGGATAAAGTGCCTTGCCCAAGGACACAACGCGGGTCATCCCGGACGGGGATCAAACTCAGAACCTCGAGCATAGAAGTCCAAATGTCTACCAATGAGCCACCGCACACCCTCGATTCTTGAAAACAATCTTTTTTATGTAAACCTCGGATCACTCAGTTCAGCCTTTCCTCATTTTGGCCAATTTTTAGAGGGCGACTTGAAATCACCGATTATTTTTCTAGGCGACTTTGGACTTAGAATGGCGACATAATCACCCTAGTCGCCCTCATATTTCACCATTTTAAAATTTGAGCAGGATCTCAATTATTAACCCAGGGACTCGATTTGAAAAAAACATGAATCTGACCATCCTAGAGATGTTATATACTAAATATAAAAAAATTCTAAATGATGGTTCTGGCAAAGAAGAGTTTTTTTTAATTTTGGTAAACAATTTATGGGTGCGATCAGAGTAATGCCCCTTGTGATGCCCCCTGTTGGCATGGCAAGTTTATTTGAACAAACTTGAATTGACATATGATAAGAAACATGTACATCAAATTTGGTTCAATTTGGCCCTGTGGTTTATGAGAAGTCAATAATGTAAAGTTCACATTCAGGACAGATGATGGACAGACAAATGGACGGACGGATGGATAGACAGACAGATGAACAGATGGATGGAGGACAGATGATCAACAAAAAGTGATCACTTAAGCTCCCCCTGACTTTCAGTCAGTAGTGATGAACCGATAATCAGAATCGGCAATCGGAACTGGCTGGTTATGGGACATCATCCGATTATGACAACTGGCAGTTTCTGGTTATTCTATATTTAACACTGACTATTAAAATCTCTTTGGTATGTGGCCTTTTCAATAAAGTTTCTCCATTAAAAACGTGTGGAGTGCATATCAGAGTATTTAGAGATTTGCACAGCCGAGATATTATGGAATTTACCATCTGCAATCGGTACGAGATCGCCACTATTTCCAGCTGATTGAAGTCACTGGTCATCAATCATGGTGCTGCACAATGCTGCTTTGGGTACATGTATAAAGAAAACGTGTCCTGTCAGTAGTCTGTAGGGGATCTGGATGTTTCGTACACAAATTTCTGAACGTTTCATACCCTAGGAATTTTCAGTTCTGTACCCAATTTTTGACTGTCACAAACACATTTTCAGTTTGTCAAGTTAGTTTTATTGTCAACACTGAAGAAACACATCAAGGGAGGTAACAAGTTGAACAATGAACATTAAATAATACATTCTGAGTTATTATTCAATTAAGACACAAAGTATGTGTTCTCAGTATCTTCCTGGTTAATACAGCCAAGTGTAATGTATTCTTACACAAAACCGTATTAACACTATTTACCAGAACAAACCACAATCTTCACAAGAGAGCAATATCATGTGATTGTATCATTTATAACAATCTTCCCCCACCCCAACTCACAAAAATGCAAATATTATTTTGGCTAATATTGCCCAGCACAAAACATGCATTCTCTGAGAACTTATGTGGTATTAAGCTTTTGTAATCGGTGATTTATCAACGAAATTCTGCAGTATAAAAGGCACTAACAGATTTTCTTCTTGGTCCTATTTCAACCATCGGAATCAGCACAGAAATTGGCACAATCGGCAGAGAAATAATCAGTAATCGATTCATAGCAAGTTTTGATAATCGGTTCATCACTATCAGTCAGGTGAGCTAAAAACATAAGACAAGTATAGGCCTTAAAATTTGTTAGGATCCACAAAAAGTAGTTTTAATTCTCGCGACCTCCTGTTGCAAGATTCAGTTTTCAGTTCTTGAATATTTTGAATCTGAGAGTACTGTTATACACTTGTGAGTGCATATGGCACAGTAAAAAGGAATTGTCATAATTATACGTTTAATAGAGTTTAAACATTGAGGACCCTGTTTCAATTTATGTGCGTGTTCCACACATGTACGTTTAGAACACAAGTTCTACATACAGGATTTTGATGGTCTTGTTGATGGATATTACAGTTGTGTGGCAGTGGTATCTTGTGAAGTCCTGGTTGTCTCTATAGGCAGCTAAGACTTCGCTAGATACCCCTGCTAAGTACAGATTTGTTGCCTTGTTATGAGGAAGAAAAGACTGACAATTCTCTCAGCATTTTAAAGCCACTTTTAGAATTTACAAGAAGAATAAAATGAACATTTTGCACGAATCAAAGTTGATTCCCATTGTTTTCCTTGCGAGAATCAACTGTGAAAATTGATTCTGATTCTCAACCGAATTTAAGCCCTGAAGTAATTAATTACCTATAGTTTTGGTAGCTTGTCTCTTCCTCATCTGTTACAATGATGAATGTTTTTATAATCTCTTTGCTTCTATAGAATGGCCACAGACTTGCAGCAGAGCAGTAGCTCCACAGGCTTTTTTATTATTGCCAAATCATGTGCCTTTAAGAATACGGTTTGGACAAACATCAAAGGAAATCCTGAAAAGAGAACAAGGAAAAATTTAATTTCACTACAATGTTTTCATTCCTATTTTGGATGGATAAGTAGTCAGGTTCATCTTACTTATAAAGGGTCTTG
Organism: Pictodentalium vernedei; assembly: GCA_031216915.1. Classification (NCBI taxonomy): domain Eukaryota; kingdom Metazoa; phylum Mollusca; class Scaphopoda; order Dentaliida; family Dentaliidae; genus Pictodentalium; species Pictodentalium vernedei. The sequence continues at coordinate 93,523,042 of CM062291.1, read as the reverse complement.
AAAAAAACACTCCTCTAATGTACTGGCTAAATTCTGTTGGCAGTATATACGCAAACTAGATGTGTCCGTACGATATGTATGCACCCCACGAGATAGCATGATTAAGCATTAGCTTTACAAAGCCACATATTATTTTTAATCATGATGATGTTGAATCACAGTTCTCACACTCTGGAGTTGTGGGACATTTCTGGGGTGAAGACGTATACAGGACAATTCAACAAATTGGATCCTGGACGATTCGGATATAAAGGTACTAGGTCTGAACCACCCAATGTCCAATTCGTTCAGGGCTCAAATCTTCCAAGGTCCTATCATCCAAGGTACTAATTGTTTGCAACAATCAATTCTAAAAAATGGACTAAAAAAAAATTGGACAGCTCGTATCCATGTACTTGCCAGCATTAATAATACCCCCAAAATTTGATAAATCATTCTACAGGTTTTATGTTGTAACACCCATGTTGTTAGTCAATTTGAAAATTATTAATTGAAAAATGCAATGAGCCTTTGTCAAAAATTACAGCACAAAGTTGTGAGTAAAATATGGTGTTGGAGAACAAATTAAAATAACCAGACTTCAGTGATTTTGCACGAACGCATCGACGCCTTGTTTTTACATTGGTGAAAAATAGATGGCTGGCTACATTAACTAGGAGAGTGCTGGAGCCCATATTTGGACTTTATTCAGAAGAGCAGGTGCCACAACTGAAAGACTTCATATTCTGTGAATGTGCTTCAAATTATCTATGAAATGGAATTATTTAGTCTGAATGGATTTGCCTTGCTACAATTCAAGAGAGAGAGTGCCCACTGACACTCTCCCATAAATAGTAACAAGTTAAAACATGTAAACAAATTTTGATGATCAAAAATAATTTAGCACTCTACCAGTAAAGAGAGATAACTATAAAACATGTGATATTCCCACAAATCAACACAGAAAACGACTATCTGAAATAATAGAATTGATGTCTTCACACTTGTCAGTAGTATTTGCCATGAAAAGCTCTTTCAAGTGATGGGGCCGGACCATGAAGTTTTCAAAGAAAGCTGGTCATGTGTGGAATCAAAGCTTGAAGTTAATGATGTGCCCATCTGATTTTTGTTAACTTCCTGCAAACGTTTATGTCAGTCACCGACACAGACTCTGGATGGACACATTTCGCAAACAGGGTGTTTCTCTAACATTGGGACATTCAAAATAATCAAAACGGGTGGCAGCCGAAACATCTGAATTCAGATGCTTATAGGGGTATGAAATACCCTAAGAATCTGATGTGTTGGAACTCAGGAGAGTCTCTGTGGACCTCTGAGGAACAGGTCCAGACTGCACAAAACCGGCCAAAGGACCAAAGTGTGTGGACGGAAGCACAACAGAGTCCACGGTGACCCCACCATGGACATCTGAATCCAAATCAAAACTTGCTGGGCTCGACAGCTGAGAGACTACAGTAGAGGGATCGGCCAGCAACCAATTCCGACTTCGTCGAGTTGAAGCCAGGGAAGGTTGAAACCGATATCCCATGTCCAAATAAGTAGAAATCTCTGCAGACCCCTGCAGGGATAAGCTAAGGATGGCTGAAACAGAACCGATGATGTCACTGATGGAGCAGCAGCAGGAGCAGATACATCAGTAGCTGTTGACAAAAGCAGAAATGCGAGGAGAGCAATCGAGCTCAGCTCCAAATGAGGAGTCACAACCCTAGTTACAGCCTCGGATGTCGATTGGAGGGGGGACAGTAGTCCCAGAACCAGGCATCTCTTTGCCAGAAAGTCAGCTGCTACCACGGTATCCATGCCACAAAAAGACTGCAAAACCCCCAGGAGGCAGTATAACTATCTCCAGATAAAGTCGAATCGGGAGACCCCGAATGACTGCGTGGGGAAAACAGCATTTGCCTGAACTACACAATAGACTGAAGCCCAAAAGGTAGAAGACCACCCAGCCCACAGGGTCTTACAATAGAACACCCAAATAAAGTGGAGCATGAATAATGGGAAACTTCAACATGCTAAGACAACAAAAATGGACCGCAAGGTATTGTCCTAGGCATATCTGGTGAGAGCAATGTAGATGGGAAGGTGAACCCAAAGAAAAAATAAATCAGGACACCCCCAGCAACCAGAGTAAGGTGGCAGGAAACAAAGGCCTGACAGGAACAGAAAAGTACCCCAACAGGCAACAAGAGCACCGCTGGGCATTGCATCATACGCCCGGGAACTGTTCAAATTGTACCATTTTAACACATTTGCAATTTTTTTAGAGTGCGAGAAATTTATACTGGCATATATATATATGTTACGGTCATTTGAGAAAAAGACTAACAAGTTTGAAGCCAATCGAAAAACAAATACTAAAGTTATCATCCGGAAACCAAATATTTGACGAAGAATTCTAAGTCCAACAGGGGCCATAATTCAGGCAAAAATTGTTCAGACCGACCCCATATTCGAACTTGACCTGTATTTTGTTGTGATTAAACCACATACCAAGTTTGGAGCTGATCGGAAAACAAATACTAAAGTTATCATCCGGAAACCAAATATTTGACGAATTCTAAGTCCAACAGGGGCCATAATTCAGGCAAAAATTGTTCAGACCGACCCCATATTCGAACTTGACCTGTATTTTGTTGTGATTAAACCACATACCAAGTTTGGAGCCGATCGGAAAACAAATACTAAAGTTATCATCCGGAAACCAAATATTTGACGAATTCTAAGTCCAACTGGGGCCATAATTCACGCGAAAAATGTTCGGACCGACCCCATATTCAAACTTGACCTGTATTTTGTTGTGATTAAACCACATACCACATTTGGAGCCGATCGGAAAACAAATACTAAAGTTATCATCCGGAAACCAAATATTTGACGAATTCTAAGTCCAACAGGGGCCATAATTCAGGCAAAAATTGTTCAGACCGACCCCATATTCGAACTTGACCTGTATTTTGTTGTGATTAAACCACATACCAAGTTTGGAGCCGATCGGAAAACAAATACTAAAGTTATCATCCGGAAACCAAATATTTGACGAATTCTAAGTCCAACTGGGGCCATAATTCAGGCGAAAAATGTTCGGACCGACCCCATATTCGAACTTGACCTGTATTTTGTTGTGATTAAACCACATACCACATTTGGAGCCGCTCGGAAAACAAATACTAAAGTTATTGTTCGGAAACCAAACGGACGGACGGACGGACGGACGGACGCCTAGACGGACGGACGGACGGACGGACGGACGGACGCCATAACATAATACGTCCCGTTTTTTCAAACGGGCGTATAAAAAGGGAACTGGCAGAAATTCTACCCTCAACTGAAGGGAGAAAAGCTGCCACAACAGCCCCCAGCTGACACCTAACTCAGATAAAAGCAGAACCCAAAATGTTAGCATTAATGAACAAAAACAAAATCGCTCGTGAAATCGGTATCGAGATTTATCATGAAAAATACAGTGAATAATTGAGAGAATATATAAAAACACAGCCCTGCATGTCTGGATAGTGAAGAAATAGCTATGACTGCACAATTCAGAACAGGAAACATTGTTAGCATAGAATCAAAAGGTATCACTCTTGATGAGCAAAATGATCTGCATCCTGTAAGATGGCAGAAAAAAGTTAAAAAATTTATAGTAATTTATATATTTTTTATACTTACCAATGACCCAGACTTAGCTGGTGCTAACTCTAACAAAACCAGGGCCAAACACAAATTTTGCCCCCCAATCCCCAAAATTTGCATCCAAAACCAAAAGAAATCATGTCCTATAGGACCTTCATACTTCGCCCCTACTGCGCATGCGCAGTGTCAAGGACATCCCGAAATTGGCGCCAATTATCATTCTTACTGGCAGTGCCTGGTCAGCGCTATGTACTCAGCGGGGAGGCAAGAGTTCCCAACTCCTGGGAGGGCCATCCCCGTCTGGGTCATTGGTAAGTATAAAAAATATATAAATTACTATAAATTTTTTAACATTTTTATACTGTACCAATGACCCAGACTTAGCTGAATAGTAAAAAGGCTGGAGGGCCTAGGACATAGAGGAAAATCCAATAAGCTCAACTATACAATAAAGAGGTAACCCCTTAAGGAGAAAAGGAGTATTAGGCTTTACATGTATCTTTCTTATTTAATATTAAATTAGAAAGATACAATACCCTTTATAATTGAGCACAATAACATTCATGTTCTCTATTAACATCCAGTATAACCCTTATACTAATTATTTTTAAAGTAAGCCAATAAATAAAGTAGTCCAGAGAATTGAGACTCTTTATAATCTTTTAAAAGTGTCCGAGTATTGTATATTAAAGCCCGTTTGACACTTGACATATACAAATGCTTCACACCGAGCTACACTTTAAAAATATGACATGAATGAATTTTAACATTAATATTACACTTTAAAACCATCCCGGAAGCGACTCAGAAATACTGACTTTGGAGGAGGCATTCCCTTGCTTTTCACTATAAAGCAGGTGACCTAAGGGAACACCCGCCCCCCCCCCCCCCCCCCCCCCCCCTTCCCCTTGCCCTGGGTCAAATAGCCCAGAGCGAAGAGGGCAGCCGGACGGAGTCACTGCCGGAACAGAAAGCCTGCATAACTATAGTTGCAACTGTTTAGTGGATGACATTCTGAGCAACAGATAACGGACCTAAACAATGCAGGTCTCCAGAAATGGACTCAATATTTCTGAGATAAAAATTCGTGAATGTGGATGGCTGAGACCAATAAGCAGCCTTCATTAAATCTGTAATAGCCACACTATTAGCATAAGCCCAAGAAGTAGCAAGAGCTCTTACTTCATGAGCGGAAATCTTAAGCACAGACTGCTGAGAAGAAGATAAACTCTCATAAGCAGTACGGATAGTTAATTGAATCCATCTAGCAATAGAATGGACCGAAATGTCCCTTCTATTAGGCATCAAAGACAGAAAGAAACGTTTCCGTCCCTTTCTGATAAACTGAGATCTCTGTTTATAGATACGTAACGCTCTAACAGGACAGAGTAAAGGCCTACGCCCGTCTGAAGATGGAAGAGCCTTAATAACAATAGGTTCCGGATATTTATTAGGAGCCTGATTCTTAGCTAAAAAACCCACATTAGTAGTGAAGGTGATAGTGTTCCCGACACTACGATAGTGAGAATCATCCACCGACAGTGCATGAAGCTCACTGACTCTTCTAGCAGAAGAGAAAGCTAAGAGAAAAGCTGTCTTATAAGATAAGAATTTGAAATCTACTGTCCCAAGAGGTTCAAATGGCTTTTCCTTCAATTTAAGAAGAACCCAAGCTAAATTCCATTTAGGAATTAATCTAAGAGTTCTGGGTCTATTTATCGAGAAGTTTCTAACCAACTTAGATAAAGAGACATTAGATCCAATTTGTAAACTATCATGATGTGCATAGGTATCAGATAACATAGACCTATAACCCTTAATAGTAACAGGCTGCAGTTTGATTTCGTCAAACAAGTATACTAGAAAGTTTGCAATGTCTGGTATAGAGGGATCGAAAATATCTACAGAATGATCCCTACACCAACGACGAAAAACCTTCCACTTAGCCGCATAGTTTAGCGAAGAGGAGGTCCTCCTACAGTTAGAAATCGCGTCCACTGCTCGTCCTGTAAAGTGCTTGCCATGCAAGAAGGACCGCACAACGGAAAAACGTGAAGGTTGAGACCTTGCGGGTTGTGATGGAGTTGACGCGATTTCCCCTGCGAAAGAAGATCCTCCTGTGGAGGAAGCTTTCGTGGTAGGTCCCACAACAGACACCTGAGTAGATTTATCCACGGTCTCTGTGGCGACAGAGATGCTACCAACAGAATCTTGCATTGAGATTGTTTTATCTTTAGCAATACTTGCTGAATTAACGGCGCTGGAGGATACGCATATCCTATCATTCCGTCCCAAGGGATCGACAGAGCGTCTACTGCAAATGCTCTTGGATCCGGACACGGAGACACATACGTCTGCAACTGATTGTTGAGATGTGTCGCAAATAAGTCTATCATTGGCCGTTCCCATTGGTAGCAAATCTGATTGAATACTTGTTTGTTGAGAGTCCACTCCGACGGCAACAAGCGACCCTTTCGTGAAAGGGAGTCTGCTAGCACATTCAGACGACCCGGTATGTGACAGACCGAAAGAAGAACCTGATGTTCTAACGCAAACAGAAGGATTCTTTCCGTTAGATTGAACAACGGAACTGAATGAGTGCCTCCCTGATTCCGTATATACGCCACTACTGTCGTATTGTCGGATAGGATTTGGACATGAGCATTGTGAATAATGTCCATCCAATGACGTAACGCAAGCCAAATTGACATCATTTCCTTGATGTTTATGTGCTTGCCCAGGAATTGCGGATCCCAAAGACCCTGGCATCTCGAATCCGTTGGGATCAATGATGCACCCCAACCTGTTTGACTGGCATCCGTCATAATGGTAAAACTCGGATCTGGCAACTGCAGCGGAACTCCTTGAGTTAACCACTGAATGTTTGCCCAAGTCTGAATCTCTTGTTTCACTTGATCTGACAAGAGAACGTCTACGTCGAGCGAATGAATTTTCACACTCCAATTCTGAGTCAAGAAAATTTGGAGAGGACGCGTGCGTAACCGCCCCATCGGAATGAGATCCGCAGCGGCTCCGCACAGACCTATCTGTCTCATAAATTCTCTCGCTGTGACTTTGTCTGCGTGCAGACAATAGCGAGCGTAACAACTGACTAATTTCGCTCTGGTTAACGGCAGACGAACGAGATTGTTGTGCGTCTCGAAGCTCATTCCCAGATGTGTGAATGACTTGGACGGCACCAGATCCGACTTCTCCTCGTTTACTATAAAACCAAGACGTCGGAGCAATAGAAGTAGATTCTGAACATCGTTCTGAAGCGTTAACTCGTTGCCGTACCTCTGAAGAATGTCGTCCAGGTAGGCCGACGTTACCGCAGACGAATGAGCTCGGAAATAGATCATTACCGAGTTCATTACCCGATTGAAAGCCCGGGGTGCTAGATTCAGTCCGAAGCACATCGCCCGGAATTGATACACCACTCCTAGGACTGCGAAGCGTAGATACTTTCTGAATGTCGGAAGTACCATGACGTGAAAGTACGCATCTTTGAGATCTATGCTTGTTGCATAATCGTTCACCCGAATACTCGCTCTGACCGACCGAATCGTCTCCATATAAAACTTCGGAGCGACGATCAGCTTGTTTATCCAGCTCAAATCTATGACTGGACGGAACGAGCCGTCTGGTTTCGGAACCAGAAACAGATGGCTGTAGAATCCCGGAGTCTCCTGGTTTTCTACGACCTCTACCGCGTTCTTCATTAAAAGAGACTGCACCTCTGATAATAGAGCGTCTCTTTTCTGCGGATTTGACGGAAGTTGAGTCCACTTTGGACTTCGAGTTAATGGAGGCTTTCGTTTGAAGGATATCTTTAGACCTTCCGAAGTCACTCCTCTCACCCAAGGGTCATCCGTAATCGACGCCCATTCTTGTGAAAAGCTCGACAACCTTCCGCCAACCGGTACGCGATAGAGGTTTAAGCCATCACCTCCTGGACCTGCGAGGCCTGCGGTAGAAGAAACCATGTCCTCCACGACTCGCACCTCATCCTGTCGACCTCGGGGCGTCCGACCAGTTGTCCCGGCCCGAAGGACGTCCCGAACGAGAGTCGCTACCCTGACGGTCTCTCGAATAAGACCAAGAGGACGCACCGGAACCTCTATAGGAACCTCTCTTGGGCGCATTAGACCCAGAAGTGCCTGTCTTATTCTTGTCTGCCGTATCCAACTTCTTAGAAGCAGATTTGAACAACAGAGAATCCGAAGCTTTCTTTGTAATTTTATCATAAATAGCAGAAAGCTTGCCGTCAAAGAGAAGTTCTCCGGAGACCGAAGCAACTCTGAGAGAGTTCTTCACCTTAGTATCCACGAGTGTGGATGTAGCTAGGGCTGCGTCACGTCTAACCAACTCCAGGTTTGCCACTGAAAGGGCGTAGTTACACGTGGAATAAGCTACTGCCCTTGAAAGAAGTCTTAAAGAGGATTGTATATCCTGAAATTCTTTCCCTTGAAGGCACAGTGATAATGCCTTAGTAAGGTGATCTGCGTAAGATAAGGCATCTAAATTGGCTCTGTTAGACGAAATAGCTGTTTCCAACACCGCGGTTGGAATAGAAGCCGACGACGGTAATGATAGCTCTAAGTCTTCCGCCTCGTCGTCCATACGCAGAGGAACTCTCGGAATACCCTGTCCTGCCGTGTCAAATTTATTCCTTGCATTAATGAAAGGCAGGTTGAGAGTATTGGCGGACAAGAAACCTGCTTTCCCCGTTCTGGAAGCAAGTTTAAATATAGCGTTGTTCAATAATTCAAATGTTCTTGCAACATTATTGGACTGCGACAGAAACTCGGGAGCGATGGCCCTGAACCGCTCAAAAAATTCAGAGTCCAATGACGCTATAATCCTCTTGTCCGGAACCGCAGCAGTCTGGCCCGAAGGAACAACTTGAGGGAGAAAGTGCCAGATGAAGTCCACGGCAGCTTTATGTTGTTCTGAAAGGGATAGCTCCAAATCATCCGTATCCCTTTCACCATCCGGTCGGACCTCATGATGCTCCCGGTCGTCCGCCCCCGATGCTTCGGCAGAGCGTACTGACCCAGCGCCGTCGGATAATTCCCGATCCGACACCGTTTCTGTCGGCTGCTGGGATGCTGCGATAAGTTGTGCTATCTGCACAAGTATGTCCGGCGTCGAGACCTGCGGAGGCGCAGTCTTTCGCTGCTTCGCCGAGGGCAGCTCCGCATCAGATGGCTCCCGCATACTTTTTCTATGCGAACGTCCGGAGTCCATCGGTCTCGTGTCCCTGGCTGCCGGATGGTGTGACCTGGTCGCCGAAGAATCCCTGATCGGCGAAGCTGGTAAGATATCGGCGGTCACGCAGCCAAGGTGCGGTCGTGTGCGCTGACGAGAAGAAGAAGCCTGAGCAGTCTCCGCGGACTGCCTATACAACGGAGCATCCCGAGCGACGGACGTATGCTCTGCTTGCGACACATTTTGTACCACAACATCTGGTCCCAGATGTTGTTGTACAAGAGAGGGACCTCTCTCGCTCGTGGCCCGGCTGGACCTGGACGAGCTAGGAACCGGACTCAAAGGCTTCCTCCGATCTCGCCTACTATCCGCCGTCACTGGGTGTGCACGTTGAATGTTTATAGTGCTCGCATCACCCAACATTTCCTCCTGGACCGCATCGGACGAACCCGGCTGCCGAACCATTCGGTGAATGGACGCTACACCGGGCGAGCTAGCGGACGACATTTGTTTAATCTCCATGAGCACTTTTGCCGCTAGCTCTGTATTCATTTGTGACGACAGAAGCGCACTTGCAGAAGATAACATGGAAACATCACCCTGTTCTTGTTCCTCTGAAATAGAAACTGAGAAAGTAGAGTGACCTTGCAGAGAAAGAGCCGGCATAGCCCTTTCTCCAGTAACAACATATCCTGACACACGTTTCCAATGTTTGTCATCCCAATATTGACATATAGAACAGGGATTAGTGCGAGAACACTGACTACAATTAATACAATGATCATGAAAGTCAGAGGAAGATTTCTTCCCATTACAATTTGAACAATATCCTTTCATTGTGAAAAGTCAACAACAAGTCCTAGTTACTCGCACAAACCCCTGACACAAAGATACATAATAACATGATCCATTAATAATGAAAAAACAATTGCAAAACAAAATAATTTTGAAAAAATGTTTTTTCAGCGAAGCCCAAGTTTCTGAAAAGTAACGTTGAGCCCCGATGGATCCGATGGCTAAGTGTGGTCAAAAATTTTAAATTTATATTAAATAATTAATGAGACACTTACGGATAATAGAAATGTATCTTATAGTGAGATAAACTACACCAAAGGCAAACAACCCCCCTCAAAAAAGGCTGTTGCCAATGTAAACAAACAGTGTAAAACACCAGAAAACATGACTCCAGGCACTGAAAAAACTGGCCCGAAATCAGTCATCAAAATTACACTCTATCTGATGCAAGACAGAGACTCCCAGGGGAGAATCTGCAGAACATCAGATGGAAGATGCAGAACACAACGTTTATACACCCATGGGTGAAAACGTAACTATGGGGAAAATAACAGAAAACATTCTGTAACCAAGCAACTCTCTCAAGAGAATTTTAGAAATGAACTTTCTCAAAAATATGCCAAAAGCATGGGAGAATTGCAAGGGGGGACTTAGAAGGCCAGGGGAGAGGAAACACTGAATAAGCAGTGCAACATTTTAGCAAGAATGACAACAAGAGGCCCATGCCTCGAAAATAGGCAACTTAACATAATTTCATAAAAAATTTTAAGTACAACCCTGATTATTTTTTGTCACTCCTTTTCCCTCTCCTCCTTCTATATCCTCCTTAGAATCACCATTTCTCCAAAAATTACGTGTCTGGCATCCTTTAAACTGAGATTTACAAGGACAAAGATCAGTGAGATGTTGACTGATGAAGGGCCAAACAGAGAATGACCATTGGCGCCAATTTTGGGACGTCCTTGACACTGCGCATGCGCAGTAGGGGCGAAGTATGGAGGTCCTATAGGACATGATTTCTTTTGGTTTTGGATGCAAATTTTAGGGATTGGGGGGCAAAATTTGTGTTTGGCCCTGGTTTTGTTAGAGTTAGCACCAGCTAAGTCTGGGTCATTGGTACAGTATAAAAATATAGAATGACACATTGGTTATACGCCTGGCTCTGGTTCCGGAAGCCATGGATAAGTACAAGGAGAAGAGTGTCCCCTACTGGGTGTGTGCCGGCTGCACTCGACCCAGTTTTGGCTTATTTTTTCTTGGTGCTTTTGCATCACTTTTCTTTCCCAAATTGCTTGGGAAAGAAGAAAATAGAGAGTATTTTTCTGAGTTAAGGACTTCCACTGTAGTGCAAGCCTGTTGTAAACAGTTGTAAGGAAGGTTGATAAGAAAGAATGATGCATGGCGCCAATTTCGATGTCTTCCTGGTGACAGTACAAAAGTATGGAGAACCAGAGAGGGCTTTGAATTTTTGGATTTGTATGCAAATTTTGTGGGTTGGGTGGTTCAAAATTTGTGTTTGGTCCTGGATATTAATGAGTTTGCACCAGCCAAGTTTGGTCCATTGGATCTAGTATAAAAATACATTGTGAACATGTGTAAAGAATGCATCGCAGGGCTGCACCATCCTTCCATATTTTCCAATATTTACCCCAGAAACTAAAACCAAGATGTCAATAACTTGGCAAATCTTGCAGAAAAGTTTTCTACATCTTAAACTGACTATTTGATAAGGAATAAACAAAATGGACTGCACATACTTCTAATCACACAGTCACTGCACTTGGCCGTCTTCGATGAGACTGCAATGGAAAATTCATGTTTGAGGTGATTCGCATTGTTAGTGTAGATCCTACACAAAGTCTAGAAGGTGCCACTGACCCACCAGGTAGTTGAAATATAACCGATCCTACTTCTGCTACACCATCATCTGCAGGTTCTACTGCTACAGTTGCCAGAATGAATGGCACATCATCCTTCACAGAATGGATAGGTGAAAAGGTACAAATCTGTGGGTGATGGCTGCATTGTGGAAAATATGGAAACTTCCTCTTTCTTGGGACAGGTGGAGTGATAGTGTGAGGCAAGTCTTATATATCGATATAAATTAAAGCTTTGGCAAATGGTCTTGAAGCCACATTTTCCATTTCAAGTTCTCTCAACTGGCGATTCCTTCTAACATCAAAAGCCTGTTTCACCTTCCATAAGTTATAAAATAAAGGCAAATCTGTTTTGATCTGGAATATTACAATCAGACTTTGTCAAATACAAATGCTTCAGAAACAGTCAGTAAATAATTTCTTTTCAAACAATAGTAAAAGTAAACAAAACAAGGTTCTAGTAAAGTCTTACTACTACCTTTCCAACAGGACAGCATTATCATCTCAAAATGAAAGTGTCAGCGACACTGTAGCTCAACTTGTGTAAGATATGTACATGTATTGTATGTGACACAGCAATGACATACATCTAGGTAATGACCTGATAGCAAAGGTACATGTGAAGTGTTGTAAAGGTCAGTACATAAATACTGACCGTAGCCTGTAACAAATGTACAGGTAAAGTATTGTAAAGGTGGGTGACAGTTAGATGCCTCTAGCCAGAGCCATATTGAAATGTGAACATACTGTGTATAAGTGGCACGGAATAAATCAAAGTTTGTCTAACTGACCGCCGGTGGCATTATTTAAATTTCAGACCACACCCAAAACCACTCATTTTCGTCCCAAGGTGATAACAAAGGGACTCAAGAAGTTTTGTGAAGATTGGTTCATAAATATAGCCTCTAGCCCGAGTCGTATTGACATGTGTACTAACTGAGTACAAGCAGCACTGAATAAATCAAAGTTCATCTAATTTGCATAATTTAAGCACGAGAAAAAACCTGTATTATATGTGATGTATTCCATGTTACTAAACATTCATACAAAAATTTATTCAAATTAGAACCTTCATATAAATGTTCTGTACAAAAACTGATTGCAGCTAATTTCAGTATAAAATGGCCATCGACAGCCATCTTGAAATTCGGACCGCACCCAAAAACACTTGTTCTCGTCTCAAGGTAATAACAAATGTACCCAAGAAGTTTTGTGAAGATCGGTTCATAAATACAGCCTCTATCCCGAGCTGTATTGACAAGTGCACTTACAGTGTATAATTAGCACTGAATAAATCTTAACCAGTTAGCACTTGAAAAACTTGTGCACTCCTTCATCAGTTGCTAGGATAATTACAGGTACCAAATGCTCTGAACACATAATACCTGTTTTAAGACAACCACATTGGATTCCAGTTAAACAGAGAGTTAATTTCAAAATACTGATCTTAGTATTCAAATGTATTCACAAACTGGCTCCAGTTTACCTGCAAGAGCTCCTCACTGTATATAAACCATCACACAGTCTCAGATCTAAAAACCAAATTCAACTAGTTGTACCTTTTAGCAGATCTAATCAGGCTCATGATCGTGTGCTCTCCATCATGGGTCCCAGATTGTGGAATTCCCAGCCAATTAGTTCCATAATTTCAGAAACTCTCGATGTCTTCAAAAGAAATCTTAAAACTTTCCTCTTTATTGAAGCATTCTCCTGAACCTCTCTATGAGGCAACCAAAACATATGTGACTCTTTATTTCAGAAAAGTGTATTTATTTCTGTCAAGCGTTTTAGAGCACTATTTGTGGTTTTACGCTCTAGAAAATCAATTATTATTATTATTATTATTAAATCAAAGTTCATCTAATTTGCATAATTTCTGCATAAGAAAAAAACCTGTATTACATGTGATGTATTCCATGTTATTAAACATTCATTCAAAAATTTATTCAGATCAGAACCTTCATATGGAAGTTTTATACAAACAACTAATTGTACCTAATTTCGGTACAAAATGACTCCCAGCAGCCATCTTGAATTTTGGACTGCACCCAAGAACACTCATTTTCGTCTGGTGATAACAAAGGTATCCAAGATGTTTCATAAAGATTGGTTCATAAATACGGCCTCTAGCCCAAGCCGTATTGAATTATGGACAGACAGATGGACAACGGGCCATCACATAAACTGAAATTTGACTACGTCAAAGTTGAGCTGAAAAACAACGGTTCTCGATCATAAATAAAAAAACACATATATCTCCCAGCCATGCATAATATCTGATTGAATGCTGAAACAGATTTTAGTTTGCAAAGTCTTTAATTTTTAAGAACGCTTCAAACTGTTATTATTTATTTATTTTTTTTCAATTAATTTATTTATTGGGGGTAGTGACACTTTTGACAGCCACAGTCACCTCATGTCAGGCAGTTTTATGGGTGGAAGAAGCCGGCATGACTGGAAAAAATCTACACACAGCAGCAATCAACTGTCCGACTCCCCAACATACTAACTTCACACAAGCAGGGTTAGCATTGGTTGAAGATAAGTAAGTGCATCTTTGACTTGCAGTGTGCCTCAGTACACAGTGCCATTACGCCCCCATTTGGGCAATCTCGATCAAGTCAACCTCATGTTGAGTTTTAATTTTAATTTTCAATTTGCCTAACTAAACTAAGTTCGAAGGTCACTGCTAACAGCAGCCTTTTTTGATGGAAAAGGAAGAAAATCGATAGCTCCCATCTAGAGGTAACCCCAAATAAGCATACCAAGTTTCAAAGTGAAAAAGGGATATAATGATGCCTGAATAAACTAAGTTCAAAGGTCACTGCCAGCAGTTTTGACAGAAATCAAAGAAAATCGACAGCTCCCATCTAGAGGTCACCGTAAACAAGCACACCACTAGTTTCAAAGCAACCCGATCATAAATGTGCCCTGTAGGGTGTACCAAAGGGAAATATTGATGCCTAACTAGACTAAGTTCAAAGGTCACTGCTAACAGCAACCTTTTTTGACAGAAAAGGAAGTTAATTGATAGCTCCCATCTAGAGGTCACCCTAAACAAGCATAACAGGTTTCAAAGCAATCCGATGATAAATGTCCTCTGTAGGGTGTGGCAATAGGAAATACTGATGCCTAACTTAACTAACTTCAAAGGTCAATGCCAGCAACAACATTTTTTGACAGAAATGGAAGAAAACCGATATCTCCCATCTAGAAGTCATCCCAAACAAGCATATCAGGTTTCAAACCAATCCAATCATAAATGTTCCCTGTAGGGTGTCCCAAAAGGAAATATTGAGGTTTGACTGAATGAAGTTCAAAGGTCGTTGCAAGCTGCAACATTTTTTGACAGAAAAGAAAGAAAATCGATAGTTCCAATCCAGAGGTCAACCCAAACAACCACACCGAGTTTCAAAGCAATCCTATTATAAATGTGCCCTGTAGGATGTGCCAAAGGGAAGTATTGAGGTCTAACTAAATTAAGTTCAAAGACCATTGTCAGCGGTAACATATTTTGATGAAAATGGTGCCTGAATAAACTAAGTTGCTGACATTTTGTAAGGCTGAGCTAAAAAAAAAAATGAATTGTGGTTTTTAAAGTCATTGACTTTGTTGAAAGTATATGGCTGTTACTTTGGGTTAAGGTTAAAAAAAAATAGCTCTTACTTTAGACATGGTGTTCTTGACAATTACCCTCTTCTATGGAAATAACCTCCCTGACACTTCTCACATTTTGGCCAATCGGTGTTGTCTTTACAAGATACATGGACAGCCTCTTCCTGACAAGGACCACATCTCACAAATGGAGGAATCTGTAACAATGAGGGAAATTATTAAATTGATAATATTCATCTCTGAAGAATGATGCATGAAAATATCTTTCTCTCCTGTCTCATTGCTAAAAGGCACTCTCTTGGCTTTCCTAAAAATTATGCCTCTTTGTAGAGGTTTTAACTGGTAGAGAACTAAGTTGCTTTTTGTAGTCAGAGTTGTTTCATTGGATTTATTGTTACAGTTTATGGTAGAATGCCTAACACTCTACACACAGATATCAAAACCTCAAGTAACAAATTTTTACCATAATACAATCCAGGCCTGAAAATAAGCAGTCGGACATTTGCAGAATGAGATCCACAGAGGGTGAATTTGATTGATGCTATCCCATACAGTGGGCGAATTTATCCACTGGGTATCTCTTTCTGTTTAGTTTTGAGACCCTGATTGAGATTGAGGTTCACAGAGGGTAAATTTAGTGATGCTACCCTGATATGCAGGGTAGCATCACTAAATTCACCCTCTGGGGACCTCATTTTGCAGATGACAGTCTGCTTATTTTATGGTTTGATGCAATCAATTTGGATGCAACTGGTAATTAACCCTTTACCCAATGAATTGGCCACATCTGCTCACGTAATATACAAATTCAGCAGCTCAATCCAATGGGGGGTCACATGATATAATTTTGTTGAAATTTTTTTTTTTAAAAATTAAAAAATGTTATTTAAAATAATAATTTTGATATCGTCTGCTTTTGGTAAAGGTTTAAACCAATTCAATCTTGATGACAGAGCTCAGTGTCTGTCAAACATGATTGAAATGGTTAAATACCTAGTTGCATTATTTGTTTCATTGAGCTGCAATGATATTTCCAACAGCCAAGGTCATTGTGCCAGAAGCCATGTACCCAGAGAGAACCATCTAGCAGTGTCAAGTAACTGTCAGACTCTCCAACTTACCAACTCAGTACAAGCAGAGTTAGCAGCTTATGAAGACAAGTGCACCACCGATGTGTAGGTTGCCTTACTACACAGTGTCACAGAAAGAAAATTTAGAAATATGTGAAATTCAGAATGTTCACTTGTTAGTGGGAGAAGCTGAGAGAATAAGTTCATAAAAGTTGAGTTCTGCAAACTAGAATCTCAGATTGAAATGTACATTAAATAGTTTTAAGTTCAAGGGATGACAACCTGGTTAAAATCATTACGTATTGAACATTTATGAGCTTGCATATTTTACTTGTTAGTGATCATGTTTGAGAAGTTTCACCCAGGCTGTCAACCAGTACCTGTTCTGGCAGTACCCTCAGGCTCAAACCGGTACTGGTACTGAAGCTTTTGTCCCGACGGTACCCGGAAAAAATTATTTTATGTCACTGACAAAAAAGAATCCAGTTAAAACTTGACTCTGTTTGTGAAGCGGCCACTAGTCCTCCAGATTACAGTGTAGAAAATCTACACTGCAATTTTTGCACCTGGGAAGGAACACGTGTCAGGCCAAGTCCACTGGATTTATTATTCAGGGATCTCTCTACTGCACCACCTACAAATTGCATGGCAGGGAGTGCATTTTGAACATGCACATTATTTGCTAGAAAAGTTAGTCCAGCGAGAATCCATGTAAATTCTCACAGCACCTCTGCTAGGATTTGCAAGAAAGAATTGAGTCAATTTAACCCTTTACCTAACATAGCAGCAGCAATTCAAACAATATAAGGCAAACATAACCTGAAATATCCTGACACTTTGTCAATAAAATTGTACAAATATGGCTGTCATTGGAAGCAGCTCAACGAGTTGAAAATCGGTAAATATTGAATTTATGTTTTAAAAATTAACTAACAGCTCTAAAGAGCCTGTAATTACTCATCTGGATCTACATATAAAAATATACATTTTATAGTAAATTTCCTTTCTTATTATACCTAGCGCAATTGTTTACTACAGACAGGCTTGAACTACAGTGGAAGACCCTGACTCGGATAACATACTCTCTATTTTAATCTTTCCCCAAGAGATTTGGGAAAGAAAAGTGGTGTAAAAACACCACGAAAAAATAAGCCAAAACTGGGTCGAGCGCCGCGCACACCCAGTAGGGGACACTCTTCTTTTAGTACAATTCCACGACTTCTGTTAACCAGTGTGCAAGGCAGTCATCAAACCATTCTTTTGGGTCTGCCAACATAGGAGTTATATGACCAGCAGGGACGAAGTATTCTTACCCGAAAAAGAAGACGGGAGGGCCTCCATGCAAACAATTGCGGTAGGTATAATAAGAAAGGAAATTTACAAAAAAATTTATATTTCTTATCAACCTACCTTACAATTGTTTACTACAGGCTGAATAGACAATAGGATGGAGGGAATCACATAACCAACCCACACATAACTCAATTGCACTGGAAGCATGGACAGAGGAAGAGGTCCCTAGGCCTATCAAACCATAGCATCATAAACAGTAGTAAAAGACAATGAGAGATGAGGCGTATGGTGATGTGCGATGCACAAACAAAAAGGGCAGTAACAGCACGGAGCGGGAACTGACCTTGTAAGAAGCTGAATGGCTGGGATAGATAACCGCCTGAGCAGAAGAAAGTGGGCCCGTAGAACAAAGGTCCTCTGCCTGCTCCTGCAACTGTCGCAGATAAGTGGAGAAAGTAGCATTTCTCCAGTAGACTGCCAGCATAACATCCGACAACATGACAGAGTTGGTATAAGCCCCGACAGGTAGACAATGCATGCACCTAGTGGCGGAAAAATGATTGGTAATACAATCGCCAGTCACTAGACGAGCGGAAGCTACACAAATAGCAAGACAAATCCATCAAGAAATGGATTCAGGAGAGATCTTCTGTCGACCAGGAATAAGAGACAAAAAATCGATCCCACCCTTCCAAATGAACAGAGCAAAGGGTGTTTACCCTCAACAGAAGGAAGAGTCCCGATACAGATAGGAGGCGGAGTAGTTTCCAGTATTTGATTCTTGGCCAGAAAGGAGCAATCACTGGTAAACATAACACTCGTGGGAGAGCTCCAGAAAAAGGCTGGGTCAACCGAGAGGGAGTGAAGCTCACTAACCTGTCTGGCTGAGGCAAAAGCCATCAGAAAAACTGTCTTGCATGTGAGAAAACGCATATCCACCTGGGCTAAAGGCACAAATGCCCACCCCCCCCCCCCCCACCCCAAAGCAGAGTAGCACCCAAGAAAGAGTCCATCTTGGAGTAAGCTGCAAAGTCCTAGGTCTTTTCAAGGAAAAGTGCAGAACAAGCTTGGAGAGGCGAGGATGAGTGCCGATACAATGCTTCCCACATACGAAAAAGGTCTCCGAAGCATGGACCTGTACCCATTGCTGGATACCTACAGAATCAAACATATACCAGAAACTACGCAATCTGTGTGATCGAAGGAGTGACAGAAGCAATAGAGTGATCCACACACCATCGACAGAAGACCTTCCACTTAGCCGCAGAAGCTAAACCAGTGGAGTGAGTGCCTCCTTGAAGAAGAAAAGCAACTCCACTGCTCATCTCGAAAAAACCACTACAGAGGAGACAGGACCTGATAAAAGACATGCGCGAAGGCACAATAAAGTCGGGTCAATGCGAAACTGCCTTGGGCGACCTTGGCAAAGAAAGTCACGTTGTAGAGGGAGACGTTCCAGAACCACTGCTAACAGAGAGCGGAAGGATTCAACAACTGCAAGTTCGTATCTGGGATAGAACCTGAGGCAGAATCGGAACCGGCAGGAAGGCGTAGCTGACAAGACCATTCCAAAGGAGGGACAGAGCGTCCACAGCGAAAGCCAGAGAATCTGGACACGGGGACACGAAAGTGTCCACCTGATGGTTCCAACAAGTCACAAAGAGATCGATGTGGGGACGACCCCAGAGATTGCTAAGAGACTGGAATACCACCATGTGGTGTATCCACTCGGTAGAAAAGAACCTGCCCTGTAGGGACAGGGAGTCACCTAGGACGTTCAGACGACCAGGAAAGTGGCGAACCACTACTCCGGCATTGACATCCTGAGCGAGCAGTAGAAGATCCTGAACCAATTTGTACATGGGGACATAGTGCGTGCCGCCCTGGTTCTGAATGTAAACAACCACCGTCGAATTGTCGAACAACAGAAGGACCTGACAATTCTAAAGGTGGGGGATCCACTGCCGAAAACGCAGAAGAGGAGCAAGAAGCTCCTTCTGGTTGACGTGAAGAGCTGCTAGATCCTGGTCCCATGACCCATGAAGGAAAAGACTTTGAGGATCCAGCATCACACCGCATCCGAGATCGCTGGCGACTGCCTTCGGAACATGATCGGATGTGGGGAAGTCCAACAGAACTCCCTGCATAATCCACTGAACATCTGTCAGGGGAGAAGGTGACGAGGAAGAGACTCCAGTAACTGAAGCACCAGATCCAGAGGATCGACATTCGGCCTCCAACGACTGAGCAGAAAGTGTTGGAGAGGTCTGACATGCAGCCGACCTAGAGGAATGAGGTCCGTTACCGAACCACAGAGACCAAGCAGCCGGGGAAGACTCCGAGCTGTTGCGGACGTGGACTGGGACAGAGTCAGGGCAAAAGGCTGAGAAAATAAAAGGCCGCTCGGCCACATGTCCCTCCAAAAAACAAGTCGAAAAAGGGGCATAACTCAGTCACATACCAAAATTCTTTCCGATCAAATAATCCTAACTGGAGTTATCATCCGGACACCGCAAATATTGAAATTTCTAAGCGGAAAAAGGGGCATAACTCTAAAAAAAATAATCTGGCCAAACCCACATTCGAACTTGACCTGTGCTTTGGGCTAGAAGGTCAAATACCAAAATTGGATCCAATCAAATGATCCAAACTGGAGTTATCATAGGGACACCAAGTGGGACGGACGCAGAGATGGGTCCATGCACGGATGGACACCGCTGATTTCTACAGTCATCCGAATATTTTTTTGAGGGACAACCACAGCCCTTGCCTGGGAAACTGCCACCATATCCAGCTGAGCATGGAAGTCCATCCCAGATGACAAAACAATGGATAAGGGACCAGGTCCGGCTTCTCCCCGTTGACTCTGAACCCTAGTACCGTGAGTAGGCTCAAAAGTGTGATGACATCAGACTCCAGAAAGGCAGCATTGGAATGCCTTTGGAGGATATCGACTAGATAAGCCGAAGAAGACATCCTGGACTGTGTGCGATGTAAGACTAACACATGCGACATCAGACAGGTGAAGGCCCAAGGATCCGAGTCGAGGTCAAAGAGCATGACCTTGAACTGGAAAACATCCAGGGGAATGGAGCGGTGAACCAACCTGAAAGCCCCCATGCTGAACTGAGGAGCTATGATACTCAGATCGATCACCTGTTCGAGTCTGCCGTCCTTCTTCGGCACTAAGAACAGGCGGGAATAAAATCCCACTAAAAGAAAGTTCTTGATGACCTCGATCATCCCCCATTGACAGGAAATTGCCTATCTCCGTGATCAAAAGTTCCCAACTTGTAATGTTGAAAGGGACTCGTGTTGGAAGAGGCACTCTTGACTGAGTGGAATGCCTCAACCTAGGATGAATTCGAGGTGACTACTGCCGACGCCTACCCTTACCCTGTGAGTGAGTAGAAGTGGTGGCAGGAGGATCAGCCCTTAGCTTCGCAGAGGAAGCAGAAGGGTACTTGTTAGGCTTTGGATGGTCCCTGCCTCCAACAGAAGGCTGATCAAGGTGACTAAGCAGCAGCAGATCAATGGAATGACATAGGCAGTCATCCCGGAACATCACCACGAAACCATAGAATAGTTGCAATAGAGGCAGATAGAAGAGCTGCGCACTGCCCCTCAAGAAGGGAATGGCTTGTGTCCAGCACAGCATCCCTGCGAACTAATTCCAAGTTATTTATTTATTTATTGGTGTTTAAGGTCACATATTTATGCACAATGGCTAATCATGACCGAATTCCAAGTTAGCCGTGTTACAGGCATGTGTGTGAAAAGATGCATGAGCGCCTTGAACAGAACACAAAAAAAAACCTGTTTGTCATCAAACTTATCTGGGAGCAGATAAGCAGCAAACCAGAGACGACGTGATCGAAGAGAGAAAGCATTCCAGCATCTCACCCGATAAGCCCAACACGGACTCCAGAGTCTCCATATGGAAAATGACCGGCTTGGGAGTTGGAGTCCTGATCCAAGACATCAAAGTCTGGCAGACTGACGAATTGGCGAAATCGTAGGAACGATAATGCACCAGAGGCAAAAAAGTGTCAACCCTGATGAAGAACGACATCTTCATAGCCTTGGAACTCCGCTTAGAGTCCAAAGCTGTAAATGCTTCAACCACCTGTACCGACAGGCATGGTCGAAGGCACCCAGAAGCAAGTTGCTCCACAGGCTGAAGGCGCGAGACCGATGATCGCGGCAGGGCTGACACTGTCGGCTGGTTTGATGGTTTGAGACCTGGAAGGAACCCAAACACAAAGTCAAGAGCTGCCCCCAAGTCAGAAGACTGTTGGCTTTCGATGCCAGGTATGTCGGAAGACACATAGCCCATCATGGGCAAACCAGCCAACACCTCCCATGGTGTAGGCATCCTACCAAGTTAAAATGAAATCCCTCAATATTAAATATAACCTGTAGACTGTGCTAAAAGTTTTTTTGGTTTTGGGCTTGGGCAGCTATAATAGTTGACAGATCATGACCAAAAAGGGACGTTCTCATCTAGACATTATACAGAGTCATCCTACCAAGTTACAATGAAATCCCTTAATAAATACAACCTGTAGACTGTGCTAAAGGATTTCAAGTTTTGGGATTGGGCAGCCATTACGGTTCACCGATCGCAACCATAAGGGGACGTTTTCATCTAGACATGACCTGAAATCTGCATATGAAATTTTGTGATGATCAGACAAGAACTACAGGGTGTAGCCTGTGCTGAAGGAGAATGTGAACAGACACAGACTCTTGCACATGTGATGGCAATAGCTTATCTTGACTTTGTGAAGTTAAGCTAAAAATAAAAGGTTTTATTTCAAAATACTGCTTAGCACAATCCCTTCATGTCTTACATATAATTGCCATTGTTGTCTGCTTGGTTTATTATTCATCCCTTAAAAGCCTATTTCCAAATTTTTCAACCTCAGAACTGCTGATCTTAAGCATTGATTTAAATCAAAAATTTACAAATATTTTGAAAACAACTTGGAAATGAGCTGAAACAAGATGGAATGCATATTAACTGTTGAAATACAGTTATTAGTCCTTGTTTATGACAGTTAGAACTAATCTATGGAGTGGGAATATACATCTCACTGTGTCTTGACTGCTGGAACATGCTGTAGGGAAGTTAAATGTTCCCGAATCTTTTATATATAGTTTTTATAATTTTCAGTTAATATGAATAAAACTATATGAAAGTAAACATAGATTTTAAACCATATAAATGATAATTTTTCAATGAACTCATCAAAAATACGAAATCAACTCCGAGAACAATGATCAGTGATTTAAGTATCAGAAGTATCAAAAATGATTTTCAAGAAGTCATCTTCCATCCAGCAATGCTATAACAGTGAGAAAACACAAGTTTCAATGATTCCTCTCTATTTTCATCTATACCCACTGTCTATTCTGTGCCAAATATATTCTGGAATTCTTCCCCTCATACCACCTTAAGTACTGAAATGGTTAACACAGGTAAATGTTTTAGTATCAGTTATTTGTGTCCATTCTTTAGGCAGCCATTGATACAAACTCATGCCAATACACTCAGTTTCTTTTATCTAAAAGAATCATGTGAGAAAAAGTAGCCTCTGATGAATAAATTATAGTATGGAAATAAAAATCAAATAAATCGATTTAAATAAAAAAAATCTGATTTGAATCAAAGAAATCGATTTGTTTGATTTTTAAAAAAAAATTTTTAAAAATCACCACCCCTGATCTTAACATGCCATCATGAGGAGAACCTGTTGAAAAATGACAAATTACCTAAGCAGTTGTTTCTAGTGAAG
The DNA here is from genome assembly GCA_031216915.1 of Pictodentalium vernedei. Taxonomy (NCBI): domain Eukaryota; kingdom Metazoa; phylum Mollusca; class Scaphopoda; order Dentaliida; family Dentaliidae; genus Pictodentalium; species Pictodentalium vernedei. Next base: position 93,499,747 of record CM062291.1, on the reverse strand, counting down.
TCTTTGCTGCCTGTTAAGGCAGCCAAGACTTTACTAGAAAGCACTGCAAAGTTATTAGACATATAGACTATGGATGGAATGGTGGGAATTCAAGACACTTGTCCAGGGTCTTAAGGGCTATTGATGTTTAAGGTCAATTTTGGAATTTATAGTTATATTGTGATAGCACCATAAGTACAAAGACAAGGTTATCATCTCATCATTTATAATTATGCTGCCCACTATAGCTGGTATATTTTTGGGTTTTCCGGTTTAGTTCCGGATTTTGGTCAATGAAAAAGGAGATTTTAAAGCACAGATGTCAGATCATAGTTACTGTTACTGACTTTAGGGCCAAACAAAGAATGATGTTGGCACCAATTCCAGTCTCTTCCTGACCATTGCGCATGCACAGATGGTAAAAGTATGAAGGGCCAGATAGGACTTTTAATTTTCAGTTTTGTTTGCAAATTTTAAGGATTGGGGGTTCAAAATTTGTGTTTGGCCCTTGATAATATCGAGTTTGCACCAGCTAGTCTGGGCCACTGGTTATTAGTATAAAAATACTGAACTGTAAGACCCAACAAAAACTGACAGAATGGTTTTACTGTGTTTGTGGATACACTGATCAAACTATCTTTCTCAGAGGGACTAGTGACCCCAATAGACTCTTGTCACTTAGTCTGTCGGACAAAGAGGCGAATACATCTTATTCTCAATTCTAGTTGTCCTATTTTCTCCCTTATTGAGTCGAGTCAATAAGGAAGAAAATGTGACACTGAGTACACAACATAAAATAGAAGAACTTTATTCATTTGTTAGCCTAATTTATGTTTTTTATGACTCAGGCCTGGCATTCTGAAAAATGCAGGAGGGCAAAAAATCGCTCTCCTCAATCAGCTTAGGAGAGCAATTAGCTTTACACAACATTTTAAGTATCCAGTTGAACGAACTCATTGAAACTGAAACCAACAGACTACATCAGTGATTTTATTAACTTTACTAAGGTAAAGCGAAATCTCTTAGACATCTAGATGTCTCACTCAACAACCGAACACACACTTGACAAGACCTGTGTGTGTACCCAGACCTGTTGTCCAAGAAAGTCATACGCCGACCACTACCACCTTCAACCCCCCTTGGGGGGTTGAAGGTAGTAGTGGTAGGCGTATGACTTTCTTGGACAACAGGTCTGCTTGAATCTACAGTCACATCCTGGTGCAAGTGCTTCAAGTGACAGGATAGTAGTAATGGTAGTATATTATAGTGTCAATATTCCTTGAATAATTACCCCTCAAACTGTGATGTCAGTTGTTGAACTTGAAACTGACAGAAAAAAAAATATTGCTGTGACCCATTTTGCTTCAAATGATTGCAACTGTGTTTGGGTATGGTTGCAGCCATTACCTTTTACCACTAAACCACTTTCAAAATGAAATTACGTGATGTTATGTGACTTCGAAGTTAAATTGCTTTACAACAAAAATTTAATGTGAGCATAATACTTGTAATCTCAATCATCCCAGAACAAAATATTTAGGAGGGCAATTTTTCGCTCTCCTTAATTCTTTCAGGAGGGCAGGAAGGAGAGCTAAAAAATCGCTCTCCTGAAATTGCCAAGCCTGATGACTCAATAGCCTCATCAATTGATCCCCTACAACCTGTAACCATGATCAAAGGGAAGGCTGAACCAAATGGAGGGATTTACAGACAGGGCTTTTTGTGGTGTGTGATGTCGTAAAACAACTGCAGATTTTTTCCATGTAACGGAGCTTGAAGTGCTGTTTACTTTATGTTAATACATAGAAAAACTGGACCAAAACTGAGGTTTCTTCCTGAAACCAAACTGAGCTGAAACCAAAAAACGAAGACTGATCGTCTGTCCTGCCCACTTTAAGAGGACTTGCATACCAGGCATTGGTTACTGGGTCCTAGTATATCAATAAAGCAGAATCTTTCAGCCACCATTAAGATGTTAGCATGGGGAAATTGTGTAACATTGTGTTAACGTTTTACCCAACCCAACCAGAGGACAATATATGCAAAAATTAAAATTTTTTAGTAAATTTTGTTTCTTAACATACCTACCACAATTGTTTACAAGTGCAAGCCCTACTTCGGAACTAACTCAAGCTTTTAGAATCTTTTCCAAACGAGTTGGAAAAGTACTAGAGCGCAAAAGCACGAAAAAGATCGAAAAAAGGGTCGAGCGAGACCAGCGCTCGAAATTACAGGTACTCTCTCTGCACACCTCTTGCGTTTACCGAGCACATGCGCAACAACCGTGATGTCAATTCCGTATTTCCGCCAACGAGAAGTTTGTGATTTAGCGGGGAGGCATCGATATCAAAGATATCCCCAAGGAGGGTGGGCCTCCGGTAAACAATTGTGGTAGGTATGTTAAGAAACAAAATTTACTAAAAAATTTTAATTTCTTTTCAACCTACTCACAATTGTTTACAATTGGCTGAATAGACAATAGGAGGAGGTGAATCACATAACCAATACCAACAAGAGTAGCAGAACGAAAGCAAGGATGGCAGAGAACAAAAACGAAAACCTGTAATGAAGATAGAGAGAAGGCACCTGAAAAGAACAAGGCTGAGTGAAGCGCAACCTCGACAAAAACAATTTTAACGAGGGTGCACAACAGCCTGAGCAGCAATGAGAGGGCCTAAAGAATAAAGGTCCTCAGATTGCTGCTGAAGGTGGCGGAGATAAAAGGAGGAGAAGGTAGAATCATTCCTCCAGTAAGCCGCATTCATAACATCACGGAGCGAAACAGAATTGGAGAACGCCCAGGATGTAGAAATGGCACGAACCTTGTGAGCATTAAGCCGGTTCGAAACAAGATCCGATGCAGACAAGCGAGAATAAGCCAGCTTGATTGCAAGACAGATCCACCTGGAAATAGAATGGGAAGAGATAGACTGCCTCTTAGGAATGAGAGACAGAAAGAATCTCTTCCGACCCCTCCTAATGAACTGAGTGCGAGTAATGTAAGTCTTGACCGCACGAACAGGACAAAGAAGAGGCCTCCGTCCATCTACAGCAGGGAGAGCCCGAATGCAGATGGGAGGAGGTACCGAATCGGGGAGTTGATTCTTAGCCAGAAAAGAGCAATCAGTAGTGAATGTGACACTGTTAGCCTCATTTCGGAAGAAGGCAGAATCAACAGATAGCGCATGAAGCTCACTGACTCGACGAGCAGAAGCAAACGCTAGAAGAAAAGCCGTCTTATAGGTGAGAAAACGCATGTCGGTCTCAGATAAAGGCTTGAATGGCGCCCCCTCCAAACAGTGCAACACCCATGCCAAGTTCCACTTGGGTGTAAGACACAAAACTCGAGGCCTCTTCAAAGAAAAGTGCCGAATAAGTTTGGAGAGGAAAAGATTACGACCGATACACCGCTTTCCCACATAAGAGAAAGTATCAGACAGCATAGACCAATAGCCCTTAATCGTAATTGGCTGGAGGCCCTTGGAGTCAAAAAGAAAAACCAGAAAATCCGCAATTTGAGCGATTGATGGATCACGGTAATTCACATTGTGATCTGAACACCAGTGGCAGAAAACCTTCCACTTGGCGGCATAAGTCATTCCAGTGGAAGGTCGCCGCGATGCAGAAATGCACTCCACTGATCGTCTCGAAAAACCTCTACGTCGGAGACTGGACCCGATAAAAGACAGGCGTGAAGGGACAGGCTCGCCAGGTTGTTGTGATACTTCCTGGGACGACCCTGTGAAAGAAGATCGCGACGTAGAGGTAGACGAATCGGTCGATCGGCCAATAGAGGCCGCAGCAGATTGATCCACACCCTCTGTGGAGACAGGGGTGTGATCAGAATGATCCTGCAACTGCAAGCACGAATCTTCGCTAAAACTTGAGGAAGAATCGGTGCAGGAGGAAAGGCATAGCTGACCCAAAATGTCCAGTCCAGAGACAGAGCGTCTACTGCAAATGCCAGAGGATCTGCACAAGGGGAGACAAAAGCCTCTACCTGATGATTCCAGCGAGCAGCGAAAAGGTCGACCTGAGGACGACCCCACTGCTCGCAAATCGCCTGAAACACCGACCGATGTAGCATCCATTCGGTTGGAAGGACACTGTCGCGTCGGGACAGGGAGTCTGCTAGGACGTTGAGACGCCCGGGAATGTGTCGAATGGACACCCGAGCGTTCACATCCCGCGCCAACAGAAGAAGATCCCGAGACAGCCGATACATGGGAATCGAATGTGTGCCTCCCTGATTCCGTATGTAGGCCACTACTGTCGAATTGTCCGAAAGAAGTAGGACAACATGGTCCGACTGATGAGGGATCCAAAGCCGAAAACTCAACAGAAGAGCAAGGAGCTCCTTCTGGTTGATATGAAGGCCCACCTGCTCGCTGTCCCACTCTCCGTGAGTAGACAGACCGAGAGGATCCAACGTCGCACCCCAGCCCCGATCGCTGGCATCCGCAGTAAGGATGCGATCGGCCAAAGGAAGATCCAACGGAACACCCTGTGTCAGCCAGGGAATATCTGCCCAAGTGCGGAGGTGACAAAGCAGAGACCGAGGAATAGTGAGTTCCAGGTCCAGCGGATCTACATTCGGACGCCAATGATCCAACAGGAAGTGTTGGAGAGGTCGGACAAACAAGCAACCGAGCGGAATGAGATCTGTCACTGAACCGCAAAGGCCCAGCATCCGCAGGAAAGTCCTGGCCGAGACCGAGGAAGATTGAAGCAGGTCCCGAGTCAAGGCGGAAAGAATCGTCGCCCGAGCCTGAGGGACCGACACTACATTGTGAAGAGTGTCGAAATCCATCCCCAAATGACGGAATCGCTGAGAAGGAAGAAGATCCGACTTCTCGCGATTGACTCTGAAACCCAGCGACGCTAGCAGGCAAAGAAACTGCCGGACATCAAACTCCAGAACAGCAGCATCGTGGTGCCGTTGGAGGATGTCGTCTAGGTAGGCTGCCGAAGTCACTGCCGACTGAGTGCGATGGAAAGCAAGCACATGTGACATCAGTCGGGTGAAGGCCCAAGGAGCCAGGTTCAAACCGAACGGGAGAGCTCTGAATTGAAAAACTCGATCCCGAAACGAGAACCGAAGGTATTTCCGTGACGCCAGATGAATGGGTACATGGAAGTAGGCATCCTTCAGGTCGATACTGGCCGCAAAATTGCCCTGATGAACTGAACGTCGAACCGACCGGAAAGTCTCCATACTGAAACGAGGAGCAATTATGTACTCATTCAGGGTACTCAGATCGATGACAGGACGATATTGGCCGTTTTTCTTCAGCACCAAGAAAAGTCTCGAGTAAAACCCCGGTGAAAGGGTGTTCCTGACCACCTCGATCGCCCCTTTGGTGAGGAGATTGTCAATCTCCTGCACCAGAAGGTCCCGACGCAGAGAATCTGAAGGGACCTGAGTCGGAAGGGGCACCCGAGATAAACTGGGGTGCCGATGGAAGGACAGTCGCAGACCGGATTGAATGACGTCAAGGACCCAAGAGTCCGACGTTATCTCTGTCCAACGGTCATAAAACAGCGACAGCCTTCCCCCGACTGGAGGCGAATCGAGGTGAGAACCTTCACTTGCGGCCTCGACGAGGCCCCCGAGAGGAGAAACCACCTCGGGAAGTGACAGAGTCCTGAGACTTTCCAGCCTGAGGCTGCCAGCGGGCCTGGCCACGTCGGCGCTTCTTATGAGCAGAAGGAGCAGACAGAGCCGAAGGCGTAGCCGATGTCGCCGACGAGGCAGACGCAGCAGCACGCTTGGCGGGCCTGGAATGACCCCCACCCGCAGCAGCAGGTGGGTCAAGCTGTCTCAGCAAAAGCTGGTCCTTCGAATGACGAAGAACTTCGCCACGAACAGCTTCCACGGAACCATGGAACAACTGAGGTCCCACCAAAGAGGCAGACCTCAGAACAGCACGTTGCTCAGAAGGAAGGGATGGTAAAGAATCCAAAACCGCATACCGGCGTGCCAGCTCCAAATTGGCCATGTTACAGGCGTCAGCGTGAGTCAAGTTCATAAGAGCCTGTGACAAAACGCGAAAAGGCGCCTGAGCGTCATCAAACTCCCCTGGTGGAAAATACTCAGCCAGAGCAGCGAAGACATGGTTCGCGAGAGATAACATACCCAGCATCTCTCAGGACAGGCCCACCATAGACTCAACTACCGACATCGGGAGAACTGCCGACTTAGGCTTAGTCAACCCGAGGGAAGAAGAATCCTCATCCACAGTAGTCATCCCTTGGAAGACTGGTGGAGAGACGGAATCGTACACACGAAACCGCGATGGAGGCAGAAAGGCATCAGCTCTAGAAAAGAAGGAACCCTTGAGGGCCTTAGAACGCATTTTGGCGTCTAAGCCCTGGAAGGACTCAACCACCTGAGCTGATTGCAGAGGACGCAAAGCCCTGGAGCTAGAAGGCTCAACAGGGTTACGGTGCTCCACAGTGGACCGCGGCCGGACGGTCACAGAAGGCTGGTCGGAAGGTTGAACGTCCGGCAATAAGCCAAAGACGAAATCCAAAGCCTGCCCCAAGACTGACGAGGGGGGCCCATCACCTTCAAGATACTCGTCATCCTCCGTAGCAGAGGAGACGTAGCCCAACTCGGGCTGACCAGCAGAAACCTCCTGTGAATACTGTGCAGTATCCAAGGGGCCAGGCGAGACATCTCGGCGACCGACCAAAGGAGGTTGTGCCTCAGGAGGCACAGGGAGGCCAACTTGAGGGTTGCCAGAAAGCAACCGGGTGAGCGCCAAAACGGCCTGGCGCAGGTCACCCTGAGAATCCGTCGCAGCAGAATCGCCCGACGGAGTGTCCTCCCAATGGACCCTTCTGGTAGAAGAAACCAAATCCTCAAAAGAGACCGACGGCGAACGTCGATCGGCAGACAGAATAGGAGCACGGTCTGAAGACACCGGAGGATAGTCCCGATTGTGACGCCCAGGGGCCATCACTGACCTCTGCGAAACAGAAGGCCCTGCCTGCAAATCCTCTAAAGAGACCGACGGCGCACGTCGATCGGTAGCTGGACCTAGGACACGGTGAGAAGACACCGGAGGATTGTCCCAAGAATGACAGGAACCTGTCATTGGCCTCTGCGCAGCAGACGGCCCCAACTGCCTATCCTCTGAGACCGACGGCAAGCATCGATCGACACCCAGACTTGGAACACAGTGAGGAATCACCGGAGGAAGGTTCCGAGAGTGACAGCTAACAGGGGCTGTCACTGACCGCTGCCGAACAGCAGGCCCTGGATGCCAACGTCCCAACACCATCCCGCTAGGCGGCACACTAGCAGGCGAAGGTGGAACAATGAACGATTCACTCGATGGACGAGGAATCGCTGCCGAAGCGACCGGCCGGCTCAACCGACTAGGAGCAAACCTAGCCAGATGAGACGGAGCAGACAGCAAACCCGCACAGCCCCGCCGCGAGGCTGGGGGAGGCTGAGAACACACAGACACACCAGCAGATACAGCCTCGGTCCCCCGAGACTGTAGACCATCCCCAGAGGAGATGGAAGAGCCACCATCAGACAGAATAGGATCTGGAGTAGCAACCTCCTCAACAACGGTCGACGGTGTAGGAGGCAGATCGGAGAGGGTTACCGAGCTGACCTCGGAAAAGCTTTCAACGAAAACAGACGCCTCAATAGTGACATCAGAAGACAAAGAGACCACGGTCTCCTCGTCAGGTATCACTGAACTAACACCGCCAACAGTTGCAGAGGAACTCGCCACAGAAGTCAGATCCGAATCCTGTGTGACAGAGTCACCACGTGCACCAGCAGAAATGTCTGCTATCGCACGGCTACCCTTACCCCGAGAACGAGGGGTTCTAGCTCTAGAAAGAACCACCTTGTTCACAGAAGCCCAAAATTTAGAGGACCAAACCCCACAGATACCACATGATTGGGCCTGAGTGCAATTGTTGCAAGTGACACATGTGGTATGAAAATCGTCCACATGTTTCACCTGCAAACAAGAGGTACAAGGAATAGTCTTAGGCATGATATCAATACAATAATCAAGCTTCCCGCCGACGGAAAACAGTACTAAGGTCGTGTTCACACGTGAGGGAAAGACAAGATAAAGTGTGAAGAGAACAGCAATAAAAATACAAATTAACATTAAATAATAATAATAATTTGGTAGCTTGATAAAAGGATACAATCCAGAAGCACACTAAATATGAAGAATAAGTTGTTCATGAAGAATACATAGCATAATTAGCACGAGTCACAAAACTTTCCGACCATGTACAATGGTGGAAAATAAAGGAATTGACGTCACGGTTGTTGCGCATGAGCTCGGTAAACGCAAGAGGTGTGCAGAGAGAGTACCTGTAATTTCGAGCGCTGGTCTCGCTCGACCCTTTTTTCGATCTTTTTCGTGCTTTTGCACTCTAGTACTTTTCCAACTCGTTTGGAAAAGATTCTAAAAGCTTGAGTTAGTTCCGAAGTAGGGCTTGCACTTATGTTACAGCCAATTGTAAACAATTGTGAGTAGGTTGAAAAGAAACAATTTCCTGACTGAAAAATTAAAAAATTTATAGTAATTTATATATTTTTTATACTTACCAATTACCCAGACATAGCTGGTGCTAACTCTTAAAAATCTAGGGCCAAACACAAATTTTGCCCCCCAATCCCCAAAATTTGCATCTAAAACCAAAGAAATCATGTCCTGAATGGCCCTCCATACTTCCCCACTACTGCGCATGCGCAGTGTCAAGGACGTCCCGAAATTGGTGCCATTAATCATTCTTACAATCAGTGCCTGGTAAGCGCTATGTACTCAGCGGGGAGGTATGAGTTCCCAACTCCTGGGAGGGCCATCCCCGTCTGGGTCATTGGTAAGTATAAAAAATATATAAATTACTATAAATTTTTTAACATTTTTATACTGTACCAATGACCCAGACATAGCTGAATAGTAAAAAGGCTGGAGGGCTTAGGACATAGAGGAAAATCCAATAAGCTCAACTATATAAAATAGAGTCATCCCCTCGAGGGGAAAAGGAGTATTAGGCCTTACATGTATCTTTCTTATTTATGATAAATTAGAAAGACACAACACCTTCCATAATTGAGCATCATAACATCCATGTTCTCTATTAACATCCAGTATAATCCTTATACTAATAATTTTTAAAGTAAGCCAATAAATAAAGTTAGTCCAGAGAATTGAGACTCTTTATACTCTTTTAAAAGTGTCCGAGGATGTATAATAACGCCCGTTTGACACGTGATATATTCAAATGCTATACTTTAAAAACTATGACATCAATGAATTTTTCAAACATAATCTTTTCACTTTAAAACCATCCCAGTAACAGCTCAGAATTACTGACTCCGGAGGAGGTATCCACTTGTTTTCATAATAAAACAGGTGACCCAAGGGAACACCCTCCCCCCCCCACCCTTCACCTTGCCCTGGGTCAAATAGCCCAGAGCGAAGAGGGCAGCAGGACAGAGTCACTGCCGGAACAGAAAGCCTACATAGCTATAGTTGCAACTGTTAAGTGAACGACATTCTGAGCAGCAGATAATGGACCTAAACAATGCAGGCCTCCAGAAATGGACTCAATATTTCTGAGATAAAAATTTGTGAATGTGGATGGCTGAGACCAATATGCAGCCTTCATTAAATCTATAATAGCGACACTATTTACGTAAGCCCAAGATGTAGAAAAAGCTCTTACTTCATGAGCCGAAATCTTAAGCACAAACTGCTGAGTTAACAATAGATTATCATAAGCAGTACCGATAGTTAATTGAATCCATTTAGCAATAGAATGGACCATAATGTCCTTCTATTAGGCATCAAAGACAGAAGAAGCTTTACGTCCTTACTGATAAACTGAGATCTGTTATAAATACATAAAGCTCTAACCGGACAGAGTAAAGGCCTATGCCCGTACGAAGACGGAAGGACCTTAATAACAATAGGTTCCGGATATTAATTAGGAGCCTGATTCTTAACGAAAAATCCAACATTAGTAGTAAAGGTAATAGTGTTTCCAACACTACGAAAGTGAGAATCGTCCACCGATAGTGCATGAAGCTCACTGACTCTTCAGCAGAAGAGAAGACTAAGAGAATTGCTGTCTTAAAAGGCCAGAATTTGAAAACTACTGTCTCAAGAGTCAAATGGTTACTTTAGTTTAATAAGAACCCAAGCTAAATTCCGTATAGGAATTAATCTAAGGATTCTAGGTCTATTTATCGAAAGTTTCTAACTAACTTAGATAAAGAGACATTAGACTCAATTGTAAACTATCATGGTGTGCATAGGTATCAGATAACATAGACCTATAACCTTTAATAGTAACAGGCTGCAGTTGATCTCGTCAAACAAGTATACTAGAAAGTTTGCAATGTCTGGTATGGAGGGATCAAAAATATCAACATAATGATCCCTACACCAACGACGGAAGAGCCTCCACTTTAGCCGCATAGTATAGCGAAGAGGAGGGCCTCCTACAGTTAGAAATCGCGTCCACTGCTCGTCCTGTACAATGCTTGCCGTGCAAGAAGGACCGCACAACGGAATACGTGAAGGTTGAGACCTTGCGGGTTGTGAAGAAGTTGACACGATTTCCCCAGCGAAAAAAGATCCTCTCGTGGAGGAAGTTTTCGTGGTAAGTCCCACAGCAGACACCTGAGTAAATTTATCCACGGTCTCTGTGGAGACAGAGATGCTACCCACAGAATTGTATTGTGAATGTTTATCTTAGCAATACTTGCTGAATCAACAGCGCTGGAAGATACGCATATCCTATCATTCCGTCCTACTAGATCAATAGCGCGTAAACTACATATGCTCGGGGATCCGGACATGGAGACACATACGTCTGCAATTGATTGGTGAGTTGTGTCGCAAATAAATTATCATTGGGCGCTCCCATTGGTAGCAAATCTGATTGAATACCTGTTTGTTGCGAGTCCATTCTGACAGCAACAAGCGACCCTTACATGAAAGGGAGTCTGCTAATACAATCAGACGACCCGGAATATGACGGACCGAAACAAGAACAAACAGAAGGATTCTTTCCGTTAAATTGAATAACGGAACCGAATGAGTGCCTGCCTGGTTCCAGATATATGCAACTACTGTCGTATTATCGGACAGGATTTGGACATGCGTTTCTGAATAATGTTCATCCAATGACGTAGTGCAAGCCAAAATAACATCATTTCCTGGAAGTTAAGTGCTTGCCTAGAAACTGCGGAACCCAAAGACCCTGGCACTTCGAATCCGTTGGGATCAATATTGTACCCCAACCTGTTTGACTGGCATCCGTCATACTCGTAAAACTCGGATCCGGCAACTGCAGTGGAACTCTCTGAGTCAACCACCAAATGTTTGCCCAAGTCTGAATCTCTTGTTACACTTGATTGACAAGAGAACGTGTATATCGAGCAATTCATAGATTGCTGAAAGGTTGCCGTCGAAGAGAAGCTTCTCCGAGACCGAAGCGACTCTGATAGAGTTCTTCACCTTACTATCCACGCGCGTGGATGTAGCTAGGGCTGCGTCACGTCTAACCAACTCCAGGTTGCCACTGAAGGGCAGAGTTATACATGGAAAAACTACTGCCCTTGAAAGAAATCTCATTAAGAATCATATCCTGGAATTCTTTCTCTTGAAGACGTAATGATAACGCTTCAGTAAGGTGGTCTACGTATGATAAAGCGTCTAAGTTAAGTCTATTAGACATCATTGTCGTTTCCAACGTCGTGGTTGGAATTGACATAGACGGTGAAAAAGACAATTCCCAGTCTTCAGCCTCGTCGTCTAGACGCAGAGGAACTCTCAGTATGCCCTGTCCTGCCATTACAAATTATTCCTAGAATTGATGAAAGGCAGATTTAGAGCATTTGCAGACAAGAAACTAGACTAGCATGTTTTGCTCTTCATTTAACTATGGCAACAGAGGCACACTTTTGAAAGACATCTCAGTAACTTTGCGAACAAGAAACCAAACTTGCTTGTTAATAACAAGTATATATATATATATGTAGCGTCGTTCAATAATTCGAAAGTTCCTGTGACATTATTGGACTGTGTCGGAACTGAGGGACAATGTCCCTGAACCGATCCAAAAATTCTTGTGTCCACCGACGCTATCAGTTTCTTGTCCGGCATCGCAGCATTCTGGTCTGACGAAACAACCTCTAGAAGATAAAGCCGGATGACATATACTGCAGCTTATATAGTTCCGAAAGGGAAAGCCCGAAATCCTCCGAATCCCTTTCGCCATCCTGTCGGACCGTATGAAGTTTTTGGACGTCCGTACCTGATGCTTCAGCGTAGCGTCCCGACCGAGCGTCGTCGGATATTACATGATGCGACAGAGATTCTGTCGTTGCTGGGATGCTGCGATAAGTTGTGCTATTTGGGATAGCACGTCCGTCACCGAGGCCTGTGCAGTAGCGGTCTTACGATGCTTTGCCGCTGGAAGCTCTGTGCACGCTGACTCCCGCATACTTTTCTTATGCGAACGTCCGGAGTCTCCAGGCCTCATGTCCCTGGCTACCGTATGGCGTGACCCGGTCGCCGAGGATTCTCTGATTGGCGAAGTTGACTGGATATCCGAGGTCACGTAGCCAAGGTGCGGTCGTGTGCGCTACCATGAGGATGAGGAAGCCTTATTGACAGTCTCTCCGGACTATCTATATAACGGAGCATCCCGAGCGGCGGACGTATGCTCCGAATGCAAAACATTTTGTACCACAACATCTGGGGCCAGATGTTGTTGTACGAGAGAGGGGCCTCTCTCGCTCGCAGTCCGGATGGACCTGGACGAGCTAGGAACCGGACTAATAGGCTTCCTCCATTCTCTCCTCTAATCCGCCGTCACTGGGTGTGCACTTGGTTGATTTATAGTGCTCGCATCACCCAAAACTCCTTTCTGGACCGCAACGGACGAACCCGGATACGGAACCATTCGATGAATGGACGCTACACCAGCCGAGCTAGCGGACGTCAAAGGCCGTCGATCCTACTAGGGACCTCTTAGGCAATTGACATATTTCCATGAGCACTTTGCCACTAGCTCTTCATTAATTGTGACGACGGAGGCACACTTTTGGAAGACATCACGGATACATCACCAAGTTCTTGATCGTCTGAAATAGAGATTGATAAACTAGAGTGACCCTGCGGGGAAAGGACCGGTATGGCCATTTCCCCGCTAACATACCGTGACACACGCTTACCATGTTGTCATCGAAATTAACACATACTGAACAGGAGTTAGTGCGAGTACACTGACTACATTTATACAATGATTATGAAAGTCAGAGGAAGATTTCCTCTTATTACAATTGAACAATATCCTTTCATTGTGAAAAGAATACAAAGTCCTAGTACTCGCACCAACCCCTGAAAATCAAAATACATAATAACATGATCCATTAACATAGAAAAAAATAATTGAAATCAAAAAAATTTTTTGAAAAAGTTAAAAAATTTATAGTAATTTATATATTTTTTATACTTACCAATGACCCAGACATAGCTGGTGCTAACTCTTAAAATATAGGGCCAAACACAAATTTTGCCCCCCAATCCCCAAAATTTGCATCTAAAACTAAAGAAAACATGTCCTGAGAGGCCCTCCACACTTCGCCCCTACTGCGCATGCGCAGTGTCAAGGACGTTCCGAAATTGGCGCCATTTATCATTCTAATAACCAGTGCCTGGTAAGCGCTATGTACTCAGCGGGGAGGCAAGAGTTCCCAACTCCTGGGAGGGCCATCCCCGTCTGGGTCATTGGTAAGTATAAAAAATATATAAATTACTATAAATTTTTTAACATTTTTATACTGTACCAATGACCCAGACATAGCTGAATAGTAAAAAGGCTGGAGGGCCAAGGACATAGAGCAAAATGGAATACGCTCAATAAAATAAAATAGAGTCATCCCCTGTAGGGAAAAGAAGTAATAGGCCTTACATGTATCTTTCTTATTTATGATGAATTAGAAAGATACAACACCTTCCAAAAATTGAGCTTCATACATCCATGTACTCTATTAATATCCAATAATCCTTATACTAATAATTTTTAAAGTAAGCCAATAATAAAGTAAGTCTAGAGAATAGAGACTCTTATACTCCTAAAAGTGTGTGAGAATTGCATAATCATGTCCGTTGACATATGCAATATTCAAAAGCTATACTTTAAAAACTAAGACTTGAATGAATTTTATAAACTTAAACTTCTCACTAAACAACCATCCCAATAACAGCTCAGAATTACTAACTCCGGAGGAGGTATCCCCTTGTTTTCATAGTAAAAACAGGTGACCCAAGGGAACACCCTCCCCCCCCCCCCCCTTTTTCTTGCCCTGGGTCAAATAGCCCAGAGCGAAGAGGGCAGCCGAACGGAGACACTGCCGAAACAGACAGCCTACCTAGCTATAGTAGCAACTGTTAAGTGAATGACATTCTGAGCAGTAGATAATGGACCTAACAATAGAGGCCTCCAGAAATGGACTCGATATTTCTGAGATAAAATTCATGAATGGATGGCTGAGCGCAATGAGCAGCCTTCAAAAATCTATAATAGAACACTATTAATGTAAGCCCAAGAAGTAGAAGAACTCTTACTTCATGAGCCGAAATCTTAAGCACAACTGCTAAGCCAATGATATACCATAAGCAGTACGCTAGTTAATAGAATCCATTAACAATAAAAAGGAGCGTAACGTCCTTCTACTAGACATCAAAGACAGAAGAAGCTTACGCCCTTGTAATAAACAGATATCTGTTTATAAATACATAAACTGTACCCGGAAAGAGTAAAGGCCTATGCCCATACGAAGACGGAAGGACCTTAAAATAATAGATTCCGGATAATAGGAGCCTAACTCTTATGCAACAATCCAACCTAAATAGTAACGGAAGTATTGATTCCGAAACTATGAAAGTGAAAATCATCCATCGATAGTGCATGAAACTCACTGACTCTACAGTAAAAGAGAAACCAACATAATTACTGTCTAAAAGGTCAGAATTTGAAAACTACTGTTTCCAGAGGCTCAAATGATTACTTAGCTAAATAAGAACCTGAAGTTAAAATCCGTATAGGAATTTAATCTAAAGATTCTAAGTCTAATTATCAAAAAGTTACTAACTGACTTAGATAAAGAGACAAAAGACTCAATTGTAAACTATCGTAGAGTGCATAGGTATGAGGTAACATAAACCTATAACCTAAATAACAACAGGCTGCAGTAGATCTTGTGAAACAAGTATACTAAAAAATAGCAATGAGTAGTATGGAGGGATCAACCATATGAACATAATGATCCCTACACCACGACGGAAGAGCCTCCACTTTAGTCGCATAGAATAGCGAAGAAGAGGATCTCCTATAGTAAGAAATCGCGTCCAAAGCTCGTGCAGTACAGTGCTTACAATGCAATACGGACCACACAACGGAATACATGAAGGTTGCGACCTTGCTGGTTGTGATAAAGATGACACGATTTACCCAGTGAAAAAAGATCCTCACATAGAGGAAGATTTCACGTTAAGATCCACAGTAGACAAGAGAGTAAATTACTCATGATCTCTGTGAAGATAGAGATGCTATCAACAGAAATGTATTGTGGTTGTTTATCTTAGCAATACCTGCTAAAAACAACAGCGCCGGAGGATACGCGTATCCTATCATTCTGTCCTATAGATCAATAGAGCGTTAACAGTATTAGCTCAGAGATCTGGACAAGCCAACACATACGTCTGCAATTGATTAGCCAGCTGTGTCATAAATAAAACATCATTGGGCGCTCCCATAGATAGCAAATCTGATTGAATACTTGTTTGTTGAGAGTCCATTCTGACAGCAACAAGCGACCCGTAAGAGAACGGGAGTGCGATAAAACAATCAGACGACCCAGAATATGACGGACCAAAACTGAACTTGGTGTACTATAACCAACAAACGGATTCTTTCCATTAAATTGAATAACGGAAACGAAAGAGTGCCTCCCTGGTTCCGGAGATACGCCACTACTGTCGAATTAAAGGACAGGAATTTGGGCATGCGTTTCTGAATAATGTTCATGCAATGACATAAAGCAAGCCTAAAAAACATTATTCCGCGGAAGTTAACTGATAGCTAAAAGACTGCGGAACCCAAAGACCCTGGCACTTCGAATCCGTAGGGATCAGTATATATCCCAATCTGTTTGACTGGCAACCGTCATAACAGCCACACTCGGGTCCGGCAACTGCGGCGGCACTCTCTGAGTCAACCACCGAATGTTTGCCCCAGTCTGAATCTCTTGTAACACTAGATAGACAAGAGAATGTATAAATCAAGCAATTCATGGATTGCCGGAAAGTTGCCGTCGAAGAGAAGCTCCTCCGAGAACGAAGCGACTCTGAGAGAGTTCTTAACCTACTATCCACGCGTGGATGTAGCTAGGGCTGCCTCACGTCTAACCAACTCCAATCAGCCACTGAAGGGCGGAGTTATACGTGAACAAACTACTGCCCTCAAAAGAAATTACATTGAGAATAATATCCCGTAAATCTTTTCTTGAAGACGTAATGATAACGCCTCAGTAAGGCGGATTACGTATAATAAAGCGTCTAAGTTAAGTCTAATATACATAATGTCGTTCCCAACATTGAAATTGGAAAAGACATAAACGGTGAAAAAGAATATATGCAGTCTTTAATCACACCGTCTAGACGCATATGAACTCTCGGTATGCCCTGCTCTGCCAAAATAAACTATATGTAAAAAAAGATAAAATGGCAGAAATGAGCCACGCGGACAAGAAACTAAACTATCATGCTTAGTAGCCGTCTTGTATATATATATAAATATATAGCGTCGAAAAATAAAACACATGTTGTAATGACAATATTGGACTGCGTCGGTAAGTCAGGGACAAAGTCCCTGTACCGATCGAAAAATCCGAGTCCAATGACGCTATAAGTCTCTTATCCAAGATCGCAGCAATGAAGTCCGAAAAATAATCACTGGAAGAAATGCCAGAAGATATGAAAGGCATCTTCCGATACTACTAAAGGGAAAACTCGAAATCTTTCGAATCCCTTTCGCCATCCTGTCGGACCCTATAAAGCGTTCGGTCGTCCGTAGCTTGATGCAACCGCGGACCGCACCGACCCAGCGCCGTCGGATAATTCCTGATTCGACCGAGAAACCTTCAATTGCTGGGATGCTGCGAAACAACTGTGCTAACTCGGATAGCACGTCCGTCACTGAGGCCTGAGGAGCAGCGGTCTTACGATGCATTGCCGCAGGAAGCTCCGAGATCGTTACCCCGTGCATACTTCCAATATGCGAGCGAACGGAGTGTATAGGCCTCGTGTCCCTTGGCTACCGGATGGCGCGACCTATTCGCTGTGGAATCACTGAATGCCGAAACTGATCGGATACTCGAGGTCACGTAGCCAATGTGCGGTCGTGTGCCCTGCTGTGAGGATGAGGAAGCATTAAAGACAGTCTCTCGGACTGTCAATATAACGGAGCGTCCCGAGCAACGGACATATGCTCCGAATGTAAAATATCTGAACCACAACATGCGGTCCCCTATGTTGTTGGCTTCCTCCGATCTGTCCTCAATCTGCCGTCACTGGGTGAGTACTAAAGTAATTAAAGTGCTCGCATCACCCAAATCTCCTTCCTAGACCGCAACGGACGAACCCGGCAGCCGAACCATTCGATGAATGTACGCTACACCGGGTGAGCTAGCGAATGTCACTCCGTAAGCGATAGACATATTCCATGAGCACTTATTGCCGCTAACTCTTCATTAACTATGACGACAGAGGCACACTTTTGAAAGACATCTCCATAACTCTTCGAACAAGAAACCAGAAATGCTTGGATAGCAAGCATAAAATAATAATATATATAGCGTCGTTCAATAATTCGAAAGTTTGTGTGACATTATTGGACTATGTCGGAACTGAGGGACGATGTCCCTGAACCGAACCAAAAATTTCTAAGTCCACCGACGCTATCAGTTTCTTATCCGGCATCGCAGCATATGTTGTTCCGAAAGGGAAAGCTTGAAATCCACCGAATCCCTTTCGGTATCCCGTCGGACCGGATGAAACTTTCGGACGTCCGTACCCGCTTCCGCGGAGCGTCCCGACCCAGCATCGTCGGATAAAATATATGCGACAGATTCAGTTGATGCTGGGACGCTGCGATAAACTGTGCTATTAAGGAAAGCACGTCCGTTCCCGAGGCCTGTGCAGTAGCGGACTTACGATGCATTGCCGCTGGAAGCTCCGTGTACGTTGACTCCCGCATACTTCCTATGCGAACGTCCGGAGTCTGCAGGCCTCGAGTCCCCGGCTACCGACCCAGCGCTGTCGGATAATTCTCGATCCGACACCGTTTCTGTCGGCTGCTGGGATGCTGCGATAAGCTGTGCTATGTGCACAAGAATGTCCGGCGTCGAGACCTGCGGAGGCGCAGTCTATCGCTGCTTCGCCGAGGGCAGCTCCGCATCAGATGGCTCCCGCATACTTTTCCTATGCGAACGTCCGGAGTCCATCGGTCTCGAATCCCTGGCTGCCGGATGGTGTGACCTGGTCGCCGAAGAATCCTTGATCGGCGAAGCTGGTAATATATCGGCGGTCACGCAGCCAAGGTGCGGTCGTGTGCGCTGACGAGAAGAGGAAGCCTTAGCAGTCTCAGCGGACTGCCTATACAACGGAGCGTCCCGAGCGACGGACGTATGCTCCGCTAACGACACATTTGTACCACAACATCTGGGGCCAGATGTTGTTGAACGAGAGAGGGGCCTCTCTCGCTTGCCGTCCGGAAGGACCGGAACGAGCTATGAACCGGACTAAAAGGCTTCCTCCGTTCTCCCTCCGATCCGCCGTCACTGGGTGTGCATTAAGTTAATTTTATAGTGCTCGCATCACCCCAAAATTCCTTCTAGACCGCAACGGACGAACCCGGCTGCCGAACCATTCGGTGAATGGACGCTACACCGGGCGAGCTAGCGGACGTCAAAGGCCGTCGAACCTACTAGGGTCCCCTTAGGCAATTGGCGTATTACATGAGCACTTTTCCGCTAGCCCTTCATTAAATGTGACGACGGAGGCACACTGTTGGAAGACATCACAGATACATCACCCTAATCTTGATCGTCTGAAATAGAAATTGATAAAGTAGAGTGACCCTGCGGGGAAAGGACCGGAGTGTCCAAATCCCCAACAACATACCGTGACATACGCTTCCCATATTGTCATCGAAATCATACGATACAGAACCGGAGTTAATGCGAGTACACTGACCACATATAGAATGATAATAAGGTCAGAGGAAGACTTCCTCTTAAAACAATAGATCAATATCCTTTCAATGTGAAAAGAAAACAAGTCCTGGTACTCGCACTAACCCCTGGCAATCAAAATACATAATAATAATATGATCCATTAATATAGAAAAAATAATTGAAATCAAAATATTTTGAAAAAATATTTTTTCAGAACAGCCCAAGTTTCTGAAAAGTAACGTTGAGCCCCAATGGATCCCAAGCCTAAGTGTGGACAAAAATTTTAAAAATATTTTAAACAATTTATTCAACACTTACGAACAATAATAATGTATCTAGTTATGATTGAAATAACATAAAGATATTATTATTTAGAAATCCCCCCCTCACACAGAGGGCTGTTGTAAATGTAAACAATGAGTGTAAAAACACTAAAATAAGACTCCAGGCACCCAGGCCCGAAATCAGTTACCAAAAATACACCATCTGATGCAAAACAGAGACTTCCAGGGAAGAAACTGCAGAACATCAGATGGTAGATGCAGAACACAACGCCTAACCACCCGTAGGTGAAGACGTAAACATGGGGAAAGAACAGAATTCATTCTGTTATTCAGCTAAACTCCCAAGAAATTTTAGTAATAATAATTACAGAAATTATGCCAAAAGCATGGGAGAATAGCAAGGGGGAACTTAAAGGACAGGGAGAGAGGAAAAACACTTGTAAAAACAGTGTAACTAAATAATCAGAATGACAACAAAATGGCTGCTGCCTTGAAAATAGGTAACTTAACATAATTTCATTAAAAAATTTTAAGTTACAGCCCTGATAATATTCTGTCACACATTCTTTTCCTCTCCTCCTTTTCTATCCTCCTTAGAATCACCATTTCACTAATATTTATGTGTCTGGCATCATTTAAACTGAGATTTAAAAGCACAAAGATCAGTCAGATGTTAACTGATGAAGGGCCAAACTTAGAATGATAAATGGCGCCAATTTCGGAACGTCCTTGACACTGCGCATGCGCAGTAGGGGCGAAGTGTGGAGGGCCTCTCAGGACATGTTTTCTTTAGTTTTAGATGCAAATTTTGGGGATTGGGGGGCAAAATTTGTGTTTGGCCCTATATTTTAAGAGTTAGCACCAGCTATGTCTGGGTCATTGGTACAGTATAAAAATATATTTTTTCAGAAAAGCCCAAGTTTCTGAAAAGTAACGTTGAGCCCCAATGGATCCCAAGCCTAAGTGTGGACAAAAATTTTAAAAATATTTTAAAAAATTAATGCAACACTTACGAACAATAATAATGTATCTAGTTATGATTAAACTAACATCAAGATATTATTTTCAAGAAATCCCCCTCACACAGAGGCTGTTGTCAATGTAAACAAGAAGTGTAAAAACACCAGAAACATGACTCCAGGAACTGATAACCCTGGCCCGAAATCAGTTACCAATAATACACTATCTGATGCAAAACAGAGACTTCCAGGGAAGAAACTGCAGAACATCAGGTGGTAGATGCAGAACACTACGCCTAACCACCCATGGGTGAAGACGTAAACATGGGGAAAAGAACAGAATTCATTCTGTTATCCAGCTAAAACTCCCAAGAAATTTTAGTAATAATATTACAGAAAATATGCCAAAAGCATGGGAGAATAGCAAGGGGGTACTTAAAGGAAAGGGAGAGAGGAAAACACTGAACAAGCAGTGTAACTTTATAGCAAGAATGACCACAACAGGCCCTTGCCTCGATTCATTAAAAAATTTTAAGTTACAGCCCTGATTATTTTCTGTCACTCATTTTTCCTCTCCTCCTTCTATATCCTCCTTAGAATCACCATTTCTCTAATATTTATGTGTCTGGCATCATTTAAACTGAGATTTACAAGCACAAAGATCAGTCAGATGTTAACTGGTGAAGGGCCAAACAAAGAATGATTAATGGCGCCAATTTCGGGACGTCCTTGGCACTGCGCATGCGCAGTAGTGGCGAAGTATGGAGGGCCATTCAGGACATGATTTCTTTGGTTTTAGATGCAAATTTTGGGGAGTGGGGGGCAAAATTTGTGTTTGGCCCTAGATTTTTAAGAGTTAGCACCAGCTATGTCTGGGTCATTGGTACAGTATAAAAATGTTTCATTTTTGCCGGCAAAGTATAGCTTGTGACCCTTCATTAGAATGACCACAATGAGCTTGTTCCAATGAGGGCATCATTAGATATGTTTTTGAAAAAAAAAATAATTAAGATTTGAAGTACTTGAGATTGAATATTTGCATGTGGAGATCTGTATTTATGACAGGCTTGTTACTGCTACACAACACTGTGAAGAAAACTTTTAAATTGGAAAGTAAACATATGCACTTGGAATCACTGATCCAAATATCACTCCAGGGACTTGATTTGACCAAATTTTACCTCACTCCCCTCCCCCACATACACACAGATGCAGTACAAATATCAAAAAAAAATTTGACTGGCAGATCTGAAAAATAGGATTTTAAAATAAATTTCCTCACCAACACGAGATGACCCTAGCTGTAAAAAGAGTTGTTAAACCCAAATAAAAAATGAAAGTGCCAATGACACTGTAGCTCAACTTGTGTAAGACATGAACATGTATAGTATGTGACACAACAATATGAGACACATCTAGGTAATGACCTGATAATAAAGGTACATGTAAAGTATTGTAAAGGTCTGCACATAAATACTGACCATAGCTTGTAACAAATGTACATTTGAAGTATTGTCAAGGTGGGTGACGGTTAGATGTCTCTAACCAGAGCTGTATTGAAATGTGCCCTTACTGTGTTTTAGTTGCACTGAATAAACCAAAGTTTGTGTAATTGGCCACCGGTGGCCATCTTGAAATTTCGGACTGCACCCAAAATCACTTGTTCTCGTCCCAAGGTGATAACAAAGGTACCCAAGAAGTTTCATGAAGATCGGTTCATAAATACAGCCTCCAGCCCAAGTCGTATTGACATGTGTACTAACTGTATATAAGTAGCACTAAATAAATCAAAGTTCATCTAATTTGCATAATTTATGCACGAGAAAAAAATATAAATTTTATAGTAAATTTCCTTTCTTATTATACCTACCGCAATTGTTTACTACAGGCTTGCACTACAGTGGAAGACCCTAACTTGGATAAAATACTCTCTATTTTAATCTTTCCCAAGAGATTTGGGAAAGAAAAGTGGTGTAAAAAACACCACAAAAGAAAACTGGACTGACTGCCATTGGCGCACACCCAGTAGGGGACGCTCTTCCCTTAGTACAATTCCACGACTTCTGTTAACCAGTGCACAGTGCAGTCATCAATTAATCATTCTTTGGAGTCCACCAACATAGGAGTTATGTGATCAGCGGGGAAGAAGGATTCCTACCCGAGTAAGAAGATGGGAGGGCCTCCATGTAAACAATTGCAGCAGGTATAATAAGAAAGGAAATTTACCATAAAATTTATATTTCTTATCAACCTGCCTTACAATTGTTTACTGCAGACTGAATAGACAAAAGGATGGAGGGAATCACATAACCAACCCACACATAACTCAATTGCACTGGAACCGTAGACAGAGGAAGAGATCCCTAGTCCTTAGACAGAGGAAGAGATCCCTAGTCCTATCAAACCATAGCATCACAAACATTAGTAAAAGACAATGAGAAATGAGGCGTATGGTGATGTGCGACGCACAGTCAGAAAGGGCAATAACAGCATGGAGCTGGAACTGACCTTGTAAGAAGGTGAATGGCTGGGATAGACAACCGCCTGAGCAGAAGAAAAAGGGCCCGTAGAACAAAGGTCCTCTGCCTGCTCCTGCAACTATCGCAGATAAGTGGAGAAGGTAGCATTTCCCCAGTAGGCTGCCAGCATAACATTTGACAACATGACGGAGTTAGTACAAGTCCCGAGAGGTAGACAATGCATGCACCTCGTGGCGGAAAAACAATTGGTAAAACAATGACCAGTCGCTAGACAAGTGGAAGCTGCACGAATAGCAAGACAAATCCATCAAGAAATGGATTCAGGAGAGATCTGGCATGTGAGAAAATGCATATCCACCCGGGATAAAGGCGCGAATGCCCCCCTCAAGCAAAGCAGCACCCAAGAAAGTGTCCATCTTGGAGTAAACTGCAAAGTCCTAGGCCTTTTCAAGGAAAAGTGCAGAACAAGCATGGAGAGGCAAAGATGAGTGCTGATATGACGCTGTCCCACATATGAAAAAGGTCTCCAAAACATGGACTTGTACCCATTGCTGGAGACCCCCAGAATCAAACATATACCAGAACTCCGTCATCGGTGTGATCAAAGGAGTGACAGAAGCAACAGAGTGATCGCACACCATCAACAGAAGACCTTCCACTTAGCCGCAGAAGCTAAACCAGTGGAGTGAGTACCTCCTTGAAGAAGAAAAGCAACTCCACTGCTCGTCTCGAAAAAACCACTATGGAGGAGACAGGACCCGATAAAAGGCATGCACAAAGGCACAATGAAGTCGGGTCGACTTGAAACCTCCTCGGGGGACCATGGCAAAGAAAGTCGTGACGTAGAGGGAGATGTGCCGGAACAGCCGCTAACAGAGAGTGGAGCAGATTGATCTATACCCACTGAGGCCACAGAGGTGCAATCGAAAGGATTCAACAACTACAGGTTCATATCTGGGCTAGAACCTGAGGCAGAATCGGAACCGGCAGAAAGGCGTAGCCAACAAGACCGTTCCAAAGGATGGACAGAGCATCCACGGCGAAAGCCAGAGCATCTGGACACGGGGACACGAAAGTGTTCATCTGATGGTTCCAACGAGTTGCAAAGAGATCGATGTGGGGATGACACCAGAGATCACAAAGAGACTGGAACAGCGCCATGTGGTGCATACACTCGGTGGAAAAGAACCTGCCCCATCGGGACGGGGAGTTGGCTAGGAAGTTCAGACGACCGGGAAAGTGACGAACCACCACTCAGGCGTTGACATCATGAGCGAGCAGTAGAAGATCCTGAACCAATTCATACATGGGAACATAGTGCATGCCACCCTGGTTCCGAATGTAAACAAACACCATAGAATTGTCAGACCACAGAAGGACCTGACAATTCAAAAAAAAAGGGGAGATCCACTGCCGGAAACTCAGAAGAAGAGCTAGAATCTCCTTCTGGTTGACGTGAAGAGCTGCTAAATCCTGGTACCATGACCCGTGAAGGAAAAGACCTAGAGGATGCAACGTCACAACCTATCTGAGATCACTGGCGACTGCCGTCAGAACACAATCGGACATGGGGAATCCAACGGAACTTCCTGCATAATCCACTGAACATCTGTCAGGGGAGAAGGTGACAAGGAAGAGACTCCAGTAACAGAAGCACCAGACCAGAGGATCGACATTCAGACCCCGACGACTGAGCAGAAAGTGTTGGAGAGGTCAGACATGCAGTCGACCTAGAGGAATGAGGTTACCGAAACGCAGAGACCAAGCAGTCGGGGAAGACTCCGAGCTGATGAAATCCATCCCAGATGACAAAACGACGGAGAAGGGACCAGGTCTGACTTCTCTCTGTTGCCTCTGAACCCTAGTAACGTGAGTAGGCTCAACAGTGTGATGACATCAGACTCCAGAAAAGCAGCACTGGATTGCCTCTGGAGGATATCAACTAGATAAGCCGAAGAAGACACCTTGGACTGTGTGCGATGTAAGACTAACACATGCGACATCAAACAGGTGAAAGCCCAAGGATCCAGGTCGAGGCCAAAGGGCATGGTCTTGAATGGGAAAACATCCTGGGGAATGGAGCGGCGAACCGATCTGAAAGCCTCCATGCTGAATTGCGGAGGAATGATAGACTGTGTCAGAATAATCAAATCAATAATCTGTCTGAGTCGGCCATCCTTTTTCGGCACCAAGAACAGGCGGGAATAAAATCCAACTGAAGAAAAGTTCTTAATGACCTCGATTGCCCCCTTTGACAAGATTCTATCTCCATGATCAAAAGTTCCTAACGTGTAACGTTGAAAGGGACTCATGTTGGAAGAGGCACTCTCGACTGAGTGGAATGCCTCAACCTGGGGTGAAATCGAGGTGACTACTGCCGACGCCTACACTACCCTGTGAGTGAGTAGAAGTGGCAGCAGGAGGATCAGCCCTTAGCTTCGCAGAGGAAGCAGAAGGGTACTGGTTAGGCTTTGGATGGCGCCTGCCTCCAACAGAAGGCCGATCAAGCTGACTACGCAGCAGCAGGTCAATGAAATGACAAAGGGAGTCATCCCGGACCGTCGCCATGGAACCATGGAATAGTCGCGGACCCGCCGATAGAGGCAGATCGAAGAGCAGCGCACTGCCCCTCAAGAAGGGAACATCTTGTGTCCAGCACAGCGTACCTGCGAACTAATTCCAAGCTAGTCGTGTTACAGGCATGTGTGTGAGAAGATGCATGAGCGCCTTGAACAGCACACACAAAACAAAAACCAGTTCGTCGTCAAACTCATCTGGGAGCAGATAAGCAGCAAAGCAGAGACGACGTGATCGAAGAGATATCTCCCGATAAGCCCATCACGAACTTCAGAGTCTCCATATGAAAAAAATGGCCAGCTTAGGAGTTGAAGTCCTGATCCAAGACCGTCAATGTCTGGCAGACTGATGGATTGGCAAAATCGTAGGAACGATAACGCACCAGAGACAAACTAGAGATACAGTGAGCAAGCTCACAAAGTGATACCTGCCGCACCTCAGTTGTAGCCTTTTTGGTACATTAAAATGTATAAGTTAGATTATCTCCCCTTGGAAATGTCAGAACGGAATTATATTGCTTCATGCACATCTTCATATGGAGTTCTTCCATTGTGTAAAGTTTCACAAAAATTCTTCAAACAGTTTAGGAGGAGTTGCGCTTATAAGGATGGACAGACGGACAGATGGATGGACGGACGGACAGGGTGATTCCTATATACCCCCAAACTTTGTTTGCGGGGGGTATAAAAAGTGTCAACCCTGATGAAGAACGACGTCTTCATAGCCTTGGAACTCAGCTTAGAGTCCAAAGCTGTAAATGCTTCAACCACCTGTACCGACAGGCAAGGTTGAAGGTGCCCAGAAGCAGGTTGCTCCACAGGCTGTAGGCGTGCGACTGACGATCGCTGCCGGGCTGACACTATCGGCTAGTTTGACGGTTTGAGACCTGGAAGGAACCCAAACACAAAGTCAAGAGCTGCCCCCAAGTCAGAAGACTGTTGACTCTTGACGTAAGGAATGTCAGACTCATCCCATGAGTCGGAAGACACATAGCCCATCATGGACAAACCAGCCGATGCCTCCCATGGTGTAGGCACGCCAGGGGGATCAGAAAGTGGCATGTTTCCAATCCCGGGAGGCGGCGCCTCAGGGGGCACCTGGAAACCACTCATAGCCTTGCTGGAAGCAACAGAAAAGGCTCTTGGACAGAACCTAAGTGAGCCAGAAGAGGCCCTCCCTAAGCTCACTGACTGTCGGAATGGTTCGACGTGGGAACGAACCGACAAAGTGACTTCACTCCTGACCCATTTACCAGCGAAGGGTCATGATCCGCAAATACACCCGACATGGGGCGATGGGCTGCAGCCAAAAACATCTGAAGGCAGATGTGTATTGGGGTATCACATACCCCGAGGATCAACAGAGTGGCAACTCACGAGAGTCCAGGCTGCACAAAAAGCATTGGTCACACAAAACTGACCATGGGACCAGAGTGCGTGGACGGAAATGCCACGGAGCTCATGGTGACCTCACCATGAACATCCAAATCCAATGAGAAAAACTGAGGTACTCGACGACTGAGAGACCACAGTAGAGGGTTCGGCCGGCAGCCCCTTCCAACTTCGCGAAGTTGAAGTCAGGGAAGGCTGAGGCCAATACTGCACGTCTACACTACCAGACATCTCTGCAGACCCCTGCAGGGATAAGCCGAGGCCGGCTAAAACGGTGACCGATGACGTTGTAGATGGAACAGCAGTAGCAGCAGATACGACGGGAGCTGTTGACACTGGCAGAAAAGGGGAGAGAGCAACCTAGCTTGGCCTCGAAAGGAGGAGTCACAACCCTAGTGACAGCCTCAGATGTCGACTGGAGAGGGCACATAGTCCTGGAACCAGACATCTCTTCACCAGACATCCAACAGCTCCCGCAGTATCCACCACGGTAAAAAAACAGCACATCCCCCACGGAGGGGAAATAACTCTCACCAGACGTGGTCGTGTCAGGAGGCCCCGAAACAACAGTGTTCCCTTCCCCCCCTCCCCCACAGGTGCAAGAGGAGCTGCATCCCCCACCGAGGGGGTATAACTCTCACCAGATGTGGTCGTGTCGGGAGGCCCCAAAACGACAGTGTCCCCCCCCCCCCCCCCCCACGGGTGCGGGAAGAACAGCCATGAGAACGCACACCAAAAGCGAGGGCAAAAGGAATTGCCCTAAAGGAACCGAACTGGAAATAACAGAGGTGAGAGCAGTAGAAGAAAAAAGGTGAACTCAACAGATACAGAAAGTAGAAGAACACCCCCAACTACGAGAGAAGGTGGCAGAAAAAAGAACAGGTGGGAACACAACAGAACCCGGACAGCCGACAGGGACCTAAAAAACAGAAATCCAGCCCTCAGCAGAGTGAAGAAATCCTGTCCATACAGTCCCTAATTGACACCTAACTCCAATAATAATATTAAAATGTATCAATCGAAACATTTTGTGTCTGAACCGCGCGGAAACGATTACGAAAATCGGAAAATATAAATAAAATTCAATGAAAATGTGGTTGAAAATATTAACGAGAATATATAAAACACAGTCCTGTTATTATACGATCTTCAGATCCATAATTCCAGTCACAGGAAAACCATTATCGACGAGTTGAATTATCACTGTTTCGTAATGCAAATGGCATTTTCATTATTTTTTCATTTTTTGCCTCAAAAACATAGCTTATGACCCCTCATTGGAACAAGCTTGTTGAGCTTGTTCCAATGTGGGGGTCATAAGCTATATTTTTGAAGCAAAAAGTGAAAAAATTAGTTATTCAAAAATTTTGTTTGCAAGTGTCGTCTGCTTTTCATGTTAGGTAAAGGGTTGAACCCCAATAAAAAAAAAATGGTCCAGACTAATATAAAAAGAGGTGAAAATTATGCTTTTACAGGGGAAAAAACCTGAAAAGTATATGAAACAGATTCCAAGAAGTCATGAATACCCAGCACTTTTCTCTCCAACCAGATCACAATACAGTGGATCCATTTTTGCCATTGCACACAAATTCAGCTGATTTAAAGGTATCACTACTTAGGCAAATGTGCTCATGTCTTCACAATTACTAAATACAAAGTAACAGCATACTTCATGTAATGTTTCACTCCAAACACATTCCTTTGAACCTCCTTCACCTCCAATAGATTTTAGGCAAGTAGAACAAGATGTAAATGTATTACAAGCTGGTAAGCATGGATTTTGTGGCATTGTCTGTATCATATATGTTGCTGCATCTTTCAGAGTAGCTGTAACACAGTTCCACTGGAAAATTGGCCTTGGACTCACAAACCTACCAACATAACCTGAAAATCTAAAAGTAACAAGAGGGATGTTACATCCCAACGCTCACCTATATTCGCGCTTGATAATGCCGTTCCAATGTAACATGCCTAATATTTAGTTAATATAAATCATTAATAACTAGGCATCAAATGATTAATGTGGTTTATGTGATGGCTTTGGAAAGTCTATATTTCTGCATTTATTATATATCAATTCAACATAGAATCATTGGATATAAAAGCATTTTTTTCTTTTAGAAATGTTTATGATTAAAAATATGAATCGTGAGGCCAGATATTAAATCATAAATAAGAATTAGGAAAGGCTTTCATAAATTTATTTTAGAAGAAGAAATTGCAGTTAAATTTCTGCATACAGTTGGGTTAATACGTACAGTTGTTATTGAAATATGAAAATCAACAGTAATGAGAAGTTAAAGCAGCACAATCTGCACAAAAGCTGACTTTAACGCAAATTCTTACAACACCTAAACGCAAATTCTTATAACAAGTTTTGGCTGAAAATTGTAGGTGAAATTTGAAAGAAAGTCGTAGCAGCAGGGTTAAATAATGTGCTGATAGTCACCTACAACGTACATATGCAATATGAAAGGCCTGAGGCCAGTGATCTTTGAAAAAATAACCTTAACATTAAATCTTACAATATTGGACAAGCCGGGTGCCGACGCTGACGCTCGAGGTCATCATATAATCTCACCACTTGTAATAGAAGTAGGTGAGCTAATAAAAATACATCAGATCAAAAAATAAAATAGGAAGTGTAAAATGGAATTATGTAATGAAGAATCACTGAATTGTAATTGAAGTACATTCATTGGTTAAAGAGGAGTTGCGGAAAAACATTCATTCAAGAAAGTGACTATAAGACCCTCCAAAAATACATCACATCAACAACTAAAAAAATAAGCCTTAATGTTACTAGTAACAAGTATGAGAAAGTATTAAATAAAAAAAAAAAGTTAAAAAAAATTTTTTTTAAAGAAAGTGAATATAAGTCCCAAAAATCCCCCTCAAATTCCTCAAATATGCGTGTAATGAGGGCGCAACGTTACCGCAATGTAGTTCAGTAACCCATGCGTACAATATCAATTGCCTGGAAAGACACATAGAAACAGAACTCACCTTAACACAAACTTTTAGAACTTAAAATTGAGTAAGTCAGAGAAAAACGTGAACATTGTGACTGAAAAAAAGAAAAGAAAACAGTTAAATTTCTGCATACAGTAGGGTTAATACCTAAAGTAGTTATTGAAATGAGAAAATAAACAGTAATGAGAGGTGAAGGCACCACAATCTGCACAAAAGCTGACTTTAACACAAATTCTTACAACACCTAAACGCTAATTCTTACAACAAGTTTTGGCAGAAAATCAGCCTCAAATTCCTCAAATATGCATGTAATGAGGGTTAAATATTACTGCAATGGAGTTCAGTAACCCAAGTGTAGAATATTAATCGCCTGGAAAGACACATAGAAACACAACTCACCTAAACACAAAGTTTACAAAGTTTTACAACTTAAAATTTACTAAGTCCGAGAAAAACATGAAAATTTTAACTGAAAAAAAAAGAAAATTTCCATTAAATTTCTGCATACTGTAAGGTTAATACCTACAGTTGTTATTGAAATATGAAAATCAACAGTAATGAGAAGTTAAAGCAGCACAATCTGCACAAAAGCTGACTTTAACGCAAATTCTTACAACACCTAAACACAAATTCTTACAACAAGTTTTGGCAGAAAATTTTAGGTGAAATTTGGAAAAAAGTTGTAGTATCAGGGTTAAATACTGTTCTGATAGTCCCCTACAACCTACATATACAATATCAAAGGCCTGAGCCCACTGATCTTTGAGAAATTAACCTTAACATTAAATCTTACAATATTGGACACGCCGGACGCCAACGTCGACACTGACGCCCGAGGTCATGACAATAACTCACCACTTCTTTCAGAAGTGGGTGAGGTAAAAATTACATTTAAATCCAGATCTCAAAATTAGACCTTTTCTTGTTATAGCACCTCACTGACATGGTAAAATCTTGATTGCTATGACACTTCTCTGGCATCTTATCAGACCAAGATTTGCACAGTGGCAGAGACTTCAGTGCTGGTTAGTGATGGAACAGCATTGTTAATTTTCTCTTTTCCAATGAAAAAAAATTTACATGATGTTTACTTCACGCTTTTCTTTCTATTTTCAGTTTAGTACACAGGCTGAAATTCTTCACCACAGTACATTATTGTGTGTTCTTAACCCTTTACCTAACATGAAAAGCAGACGACACTTGCAAAAAAAATTCTTGAATAACTATTTTTTTTCATTTTTTGTCTCAAAAACATAGGTTATGACCCCTCGTTGGAACGAGCTCAACGAGCTCGTTCCAACGAGGGGTCATAACCTATGTTTTTGAGACAAAAAATGAAAAAATAAAGAAAATTAATTGGAGATTTTTGAGAATAGCGCTGGCCGGTTTTGGCCATTACGTTGGGTAAAGGGTTAAACAGAAGTCTATAGGAATAAGAACTTTCTGATATTATATTTTTCCACTTGTTATGTACCAGAATTGATTGTTCTGAAATTTGTTACATGGTAAAATATGAAGCACAATGAATTTACACAATGGTGGTCAACTAGATGAAAAATATTTTACGAGGAAAAAATCACCCCAAATCCATTAAAACTCATTTAAAATTGCAGGTTCAAACCTAAGCTGCAATGAAGAATAAAACTGAAACAAATTCCCAGTACATTAAGGTTTATAACTTTGACAAAAATATTTTGAATAAGACAAACACTGAAGATAGGCTAGACATCAAGAAGATACATTTGCATACCAAATATTATGTCAATCTACCAAGTATTTTAAAAGGTACTGAGTTTAACCGGTAGAGTGCTAGAAGCCACTATCATGGCTCTATTGAAAGGTGATGAAAGCCACTACAGTGGCTTTACACTGTATGTATTTTCATGTTTGCTCAGCAGAAGTACAAAAATGTTTATATTATTTATTTATTTATTATTAGAGAGTTCCAGCATGCAATCTGAAATTGTAACAAATCAGTTATTTATGAACAAAATATTTTAACCCTTTACCTAACCTGAAAAGCAGACGCCGCTTACACACAAAATTCATAAATAACTAATTTTTTTCATTTTCTGTCTCCAAAACATAGGTAATGACCCAGCATTGGAACAAGCTCGACAAGTTGACAGTACAGCTAGTCAACAAATAAATACAGGATCAATTTAATACAATCTGGGTTGGCTGATTTAAATCAATCGATTTGAAGCATTGATTTAAATCATGATTTAAATCAATCATTTTTTTAACCCTTCACTTAACCCTTTCAACACTGGTGGTATCTTCCATGCCAGCTAAATGGCAAAATTGGAAGAGTCCATATACATTATTTGGGGGTAGAGCAATTATATTTTCGATGTACAGCCTGAAAGCTGCACGTTGAAAATATTAATTGTTCTACCACACACGTTCCCTTAGTAGCCATCCTACTTAATGAAATTATGATGTAAATGTGTTCCTGGACCAGAAAAGTGGCCTTTCATGTTGAAAGAGTTATCATGAAAAGCAGACGACACTTGCAAACAAAATTCTCGAATAACTAATTTTTTTCTCAAAAACATCCTATATATAAATGCGAATGTATCTATCTCTCTATCTCTCTCTCTCTCTCTCTATCTATCTTTGTTCTGGGTGAACTCCTCCATTTCTCGACCGATCAATCTCAAATTTTTTACACGGGGGTAATTCGTCCCTGTGAGTAACATGGGCTGGGTGCCATGCCTGTGCAGGGTGACCTTGACCTTGCAATTGATGACCTTGACTTTTTATTTCGAAAATGGCTGGGCCGATCGGGCTAAAATTTCATATGTGTGGGTACATTGACCCATCGATCATTTTGCCTTTATTGGGATGCCCGTGCGGGGTGACCTTGACCTTGAAATTGGTGACCTTAACCTTCTATTTCGAAAACGGCTGAGCCGATCATATCTGAGGGTATATTGATATAAACATCTTCTCCCGTGCAATGCCGGGGAACACCCGCTAGTAGGTTATAACCCCTCATTGAAACAAACTCAAATAGCTCATTCCAAAGAGGTGTTCTAACCTATGTTTTTGAGTCAAAAAATGAAAAAATATTGAAAATGAATTGGCGATTTTTGTGAATAGCACTGGACGGTTTTGGACATTACATTGGGTAAAGGGTTAAAAAAAAATCATTGATTTAAATAAAAAATTTACAAATTGTCAGGAATATTTTCAA
The DNA here is from genome assembly GCA_031216915.1 of Pictodentalium vernedei. Classification (NCBI taxonomy): domain Eukaryota; kingdom Metazoa; phylum Mollusca; class Scaphopoda; order Dentaliida; family Dentaliidae; genus Pictodentalium; species Pictodentalium vernedei. The sequence goes on along the minus strand of CM062291.1, from coordinate 93,466,605 downwards.
ACAACTTGGAAATGAGCACAAACAAGATGGAAAGTATATTAACTGTTAAAAGTAATTTGTAAAGTGAGAATATACACCCCACTGTGTCTTGCCTACTGGAATGTGCTGTAGGTTAGTTAAATCTTCCTGAATCAGTTTAATAAAGTTTATATAATTTTCAGCTCACATGAATAGAACCATATTAAAGTGAACATGAGATTTTAAACCATACATATCATAATCTTTCAATCAATCCATCAAAAATACGAAATCAAATCGGAGAACAAGGATCAGTGATTTTAGAATGTTGCAAGTAGCAAAAATGATTTTCAAGCAGTCATCTTCCTTCAAGCAATGCTGTGACAATGAGAAAACATTGGTTTCAATGATTCCTCTCTACTTCCAACTTTACTGTCTATTCTATGATAAATGTAATCTGAAATTCTTCCCCTCATTCTTCCCCAAAAGACTGAAATGGGTAACACAGGTGAATGTTTTAGTATCATTTATTAGTGTCCATTCTTTGGGTAGCTTTTGATACAACCTGATACCAATACAACCTGTTTTTCTTATTCAGCCCTCAAAATTAGCTACGACAATCGGCAATGCCATGGTAAATGCCACAGTATATTAATTTGCTTCACCAGTCCAGTGCCATAGACAGAAAATTGAGATTCAAATTCTTGTGTACCTTTTGACATTTTCTACACAATACCAAGCCTGTTAATAGTTTTGTCCATCAGTTAAATTGCGAAAAAATGCTGATCAAAATACATTAAAATACACCCAGTAAACTATAGATGAATGCAGGTGTTGCCTATACTATTAATAACGACAAAGTCACAGAGAAGAGGTGCCAGAGAATTATACAAAATATAAAAAGTGTGGATGATCAAAATCAGGAGGGGGAAGGGTGAAAATGTCTGCTCCAAGTCCTACCCAAATAGCACTACTAAATCTAATATATTAAGTATATAAATAAATATCACAAATTATCCCATTTATTTATCTATTTATTCATTGGGGTTTTATGACACTTTCAACAGCCAGAGTCTGGCAGTTTTACATCTGGAAGAAACCGAGGTACCAGTGGAGAACCACTGAACAGCAGTGAGTAACTGCAGACTCTCAAAGTTCTAGGTTTGTAAAAACAGCTTTTTCAGTTTCTTTCCCTGTAATTTGGTTCCCTCTTGGAAAATTATGACAGCTATCCAGCCCTATTAAGTTATTTATCAGTGGTTAAGGTTACTTTCAGCAGCTAAAGCTATTTCACAATCATAATAAATGTATAAAGTTGTCAGTAAAGTTCAGTAACCACAATTTATCGAATAATGCAGAGTGCTATAAACATGTACAGTAGCATATGATCTTTGCTTCTCAATATTACAGGTGCAAAAAGTGAGTGCAAAATTGCAGATTAACAAATTTGATTGGAAGTCCACCTGAAAAATTAAATAAAAATTACAGAATCTGCTCAGAACATTTTGAGAACATGATGTTCATGAATCCTGATGAGAGAAAAAAACTGGTTTAGAATGCAGTCCCAACTGTTTGATATTCTCAATCCACATAAACTGTAAAGAGAAAATTATTGAACAGACAGACAGAAGGTCCCTAGCACAAAACACAATGTATTGAAGGTAACACTCATATACACACATGCCAAAACCCCAAAACAAAACTGGAAAATGAAGCTTCAACAAGTCAGGAGACTCCAAAAAGGAAACAGATGAGAGTTCTTATACAATACCAAAGAGTAAAAATCACAAGGGCTAAAAAAGTGATTGTAAAGTACAAAAAAAGGTAAATTTGAAAAAATAACATTGATCAAATTTTGAAGCAAGCCTCTTGGTTTCTACAAGAAAATCTGCAAAAATTCTTCATTTCTCAGTAAAAATGACAAAAATGGCACAAGAAGGGTTACCGGTGAACAGATGAAGACAAATTAATAGCTCTGTCCATATATCACAGCAGTCCAAAAACATTTCAGCTGTTAACAAATTTATTTATTCTACCCTCTGCTACATCAATAAAAAGATGGGTGCGGAACATTAGCAGTCAGACAGGCTTTCAGCAGCCAACATTTGATCTTCTGAGAAAAAAATTTCACTCTTTACCAGAAGACAGAACATGTATAATTTCCTTTGATGAAATGTCTATCAAAAAGGCTCTCAGCTATAACTATGCCAAGACCAACTCATTGGACTTGAAGTCTTTGGGAGCGTCATTGGAAAATCATCAAAAATTGCAAGCTATGCCCTTGTATTCATTGTCAGGGGACTGAATTTAAAATGGAAACAGCCTATTGGACTTTTCTTCTCCTCAAACTCAACACCATCAATTATTTAGAAAACTCTTTTAGTTGAAGCAATAGAACTAATGGGAAAATCTGTTGGTATTGTGAAAGGCATTGTTTGTGATCAAGGTTCCACAAACAGGTCATTGTATACAAGCTTCGGAGTTTCACCTCACAAGCCATTCATCACTGCTGAAAATAATAACAAAATTTTCTGTTTTTTTCCATCCTCCACATTTGATCAAATCAACCAGAAATAACCTCAGGAATATAATTTTAGTAGAGATGGAAAAATAATAAAATGGAGGTGCAAAAAGGAATTATTTGAAAAAGATTCAAAACTACAAGTCAGAATGTGCCCAAACTTTCACCAAAGCATACTGAACTGAATAACTTTTCAAAAATTCCACTATAATTATTTTTCCAAAAAAACTCCCCAAAGTCTTTTTTGGGGGGTTCCTTAGTTTATGACCCCTCTCATTGCAAAAAGCATGTAAAGCTTGTTCCATTTAGTGGGCATAAGGTTGGGGGGGGGGGGGGGGGGGTTGAGAAAAAATAACAACAGAATTTGAATGGAGATTTCTTTATATAACAGAGGAAGATTTGGCTTATTCATTAGATAAAGGCTTGCAAAAGAAACTCTTGGAACATAAGTCTACACTCTATGATTAGAAACGATGAAAGAATCAAGTTCAAAAATGTATGGTTTAGGAGAAATTAAGACCTGGAACAGTCTCTTTGAAGGGGCTCTCATTTTCCATAAACTGAACAATACAATTCCTCAAGGAATTGGAACTTGAATCCGGAGGCTTAGTTGGATGAGGGAAAAGGCAAATGATGAACTGTCAGAACTGTAAATGGAAGACTGAGAGGGGAAGTGCAAAAATCTGAGACAGAATTAGTGACTGCATTCTTGAGGATCATGAGGGAGTATCAGGGATGAATGAGCCAGGTGTGGCAGGTTTTGCTCATCTGAGAATCATTATGGATCAGCAACTGGGCAAAACATATTCATCTGTGTGGAATTGGGTTCTTTTCTTCAAAATCTTCAGCATAGAGCATTTGCAGCAGTGGAAGGTGGTGTGCTCTTTTGAGATCATTTCATATATATGAGAACTTGATTTATTCACCATGTTAATGGCATGTTACAGTGCGAGATACTGAAAATATTATGATGTCTCAAACTGATAATCTCAGGAAAGTTTCTGCAAACAAATCTTTTATTCATTTTTTATTTTAATAACCAAAGTTAGTCACAGGGGGAATTCAGCTCTTGAGAATCAATATTTTGATTACTCTATATCAGGTTTGTCTTGTGAGAGTGAAACTAATTTCGAATTAGTAGAACCTGTTTGATTCATATCTTTTTTCCTAATCAGCTGTAGATCTTTCCAGAGGAAAGAGGACATTTTCCATAAACAGCCTCGGCATAGCAACATGGGATGAGCAACTAATAGTTTGTCGAAACAATATATATAATAAAATTCTGGAGTAAATAAAAATTATAGAACCATGAATGACAAACTGGAGATCATATAATCAAATTCCTGGAGGTTTGGAATTGAATGCATATTTGTTTTGATGAACCTGTTTCAAAGTTAGCAAGAATACCGCTTAAGATAAAAAAATAATGTATATTATTTGTTGTACTGCTAGGGCCCACCCATTTTTATTTTAATGGTGTATCTTCCAATAAAAGGGGAAGACTTGCTTATTTTGGCTCAGGAGTGTTTACTCTGAATGCGATGTGTACTTTTATGAATGAATTGAATTGTTTTTATTTGCACCTAAACAAAAAATTCATATTTTGCAAAATAACATAATAAAGTTAACAGGCCTGGCATTCTTTAGGAGTGCAGGAGTGCTGCACGTCTACTGCACGCCTAGAAAAAATAGAGAGGGCAATTTTTTGCACCCCTTGATTTTCTGGAATGCCAGTCCTGTTTGGGACAGCCTTTAAAATCTATTATCATTATGTCCCCTGAGTTCCAATGTGTTCTCTGTGCCTACTGGCACAGAGAACACACTGGAACTCAGAAGACGATTTGTCAATGTTGTATTGATTCGCAATAATTCATGACCCATTTTGTGTCACATTTCGATACATTCTGAGTGTAGAAGACAGTCACATAAGAATTTAATGCAACATTTTTAATAATGAGAAGATGTGTGTTAATTTTTCCACCATGTAACTGAATATAGTACAATTTTTCAGTCACAATATTAATACCTTGAAGTGAATATAATCAAAATAGTATACAAGTTTTTGCATTGAAAATGTCACGTGCAATTGCACTCCAAAGCAATCTGAGGAGGGCAATTGTTTTGCACTCCTTGATTTTCTAGATTGCCGGGCCTGAAGTAAACAACGAAAGTTAAAAAATTTATAGTAATTTATATTTTTTTTATACTTACCAATGGCCCAGACATAGCTGGTGCTAACTCTTAAAATTCTAGGGCCAAACACAAATTTTGCCCCCCAATCCCCAAAATTTGCATCTAAAACCAAAAGAAATCATGTCCTGAAGGTCCTCCATACTTTGCCCTCACTGCGCATGCGCAGTGTCAAGGACGTTCCGAAATTGGCGCCAATTATCATTCTTACAAGCAGTGCCTGGTCAGCGCTATGTACTCAGCGGGGAGGTATGAGTTCCCAACTCCTGGGAGGGCCATCCCCGTCTGGGTCATTGGTAAGTATAAAAAATATATAAATTACTATAAATTTTTTAACATTTTTATACTGTACCAATGACCCAGACATAGCTGAATAGTAAAAAGGCTGGAGGGCCTAGGACACAGAGGAAAATCCAATAAGCTCAACTATATAAATAGAGTCAACCCCTCGAGGAGAAAAGGAGTATTAGGCTTTACATGTATCTTTCTTATTTTATGATAAATTAGAAAGACACAACACCCTTCATAATTGAGCATAATAACATTCATGTTCTCTATTAACATCCAGTATAACCCCTTATACTAATTATTTTTAAAGTAAGCCAATAAATAAAGTTAGTCCAGAGAATTGAGACTCTTTATATTCTCTTAAAAGTGTCCAAGGATTGTATATTAACGCCCGTTTGACACAAGACATATACAAATGCTTCACACCGAGCTACACTTTAAAAATATGACATGAATGAATTTTTAACATTAATATTACACTTTAAAACCATCTCAGAATTACTGACTCCGGAGGAGGAATCCCCTTGCTTTTCACTATAAAGCAGGTGACTGACCTAAGGGAACACCCCCCCCCCCCCTCCCTTCCCCTTGCCCTGGGTCAAATAGCGAAGAGGGCAGCAGAACGGAGACACTGCTGGAACAGAAAGCCTGCATAACTAAAGTTGCAACTGTTAGTGGACGACATTCTGAGCAACAGATAACGGACCTAAACATTGCAGGTCTCCAGAAATGGACTCAATATTTCTGAGATAAAAATTTGTGAATGTGGATGGCTGAGACCAATAAGCAGCCTTCATTAAATCTGTAATAGCAATACTATTAGCGTAAGCCCAAGAAGTAGCAAGAGCTCTTACTTCATGAGCCGAAATCTTAAGCACAGACTGCTGAGGAGAAGATAAACTCTCATAAGCAGTACGGATAGTTAATTGAATCCATCTAGCAATAGAATGGACCGAAATGTCTTTCTATTAGGCATCAGAGACAGAAAGAAGTGTTTTCGTCCCTTTCTGATAAACTGAGATGTTTGTTTATAAATACGTAAGGCTCTAACAGGACAGAGTAAAGGCCTACGCCTGTCTGAAGACGGAAGGGCCTTAATAACAATAGGTTCCTGATATTTATTAGGAGCCTGATTCTTAGCTAAAAATCCAACATTAGTGGTAAAGGTAATAGTGTTCCCAGCACTACGATAGCGAGAATCATCCACTGATAGTGCATGAAGCTCACTGACTCTTCTAGCAGAAGAGAAAGCTAAGAGAAATGCTGTCTTATAAGACAAGAATTTGAAATCTACTGTCCCAAGAGGCTCAAATGGCTTTTCTTTCAGTTTAAGAAGAACCCAAGCTAAATTCCATTTAGGAATTAATCTAAGAGTTCTGGGTCTATTTATCGAGAAGTTTCTAACTAATTTAGATAAAGAGACATTAGATCCAATTTGTAAACTATCATGGTGTGCATAGGTATCAGATAACATAGATCTATAACCTTTAATAGTAACAGGCTGCAGTTTGATCTCGTCAAACAAGTATACTAGAAAGTTTGCAATGTCTGGTATGGAGGGATCAAAAATATCAACAGAATGATCCCTACACCAACGACGAAAGACCTTCCACTTAGCCGCATAGTTTAGCGAAGAGGAGGTCCTCCTACAGTTAGAAATCGCATCCACTGCTCGTCCTGTAAAATGCTTGCCGTGCAAGAAGGACCGCACAACGGAAATACGTGAAGGTTGAGACCTTGCGGGTTGTGATGAAGTTGACGCGATTTCCCCTGCGAAAGAAGATCCTCTCGTGGAGGAAGTTTTTGCGGTAAGTCCCACAGCAGACACCTGAGTAGATTTATCCACGGTCTCTGTGGAGACAGAGATGCTACCAACAGAATTTTGCATTGAGATTGTTTTATCTTTAGAAATATTTGCTGAATTAACGGCGCTGGAGGATACGCATATCCTATCATTCCGTCCCACGAGATCGATAGAGCGTCTACTGCATATGCTCGGGGATCCGGACATGGTGACACATACGTCTGCAACTGATTGTTGAGATGTGTCGCAAATAAGTCTATCATTGGCCGTTCCCATTGGTAGCAAATCTGATTGAATACCTGTTTGTTGAGAGTCCATTCTGATGGCAACAAGCGACCCTTCCGTGAAAGGGAGTCTGCTAAAACATTCAGACGACCCGGAATATGACGGACCGAAAGTAGAACTTGGTGTTCTAGAACAAACAGAAGGATTCTTTCCGTTAAATTGAATAACGGAACGGAATGAGTGCCTCCCTCGTTCCGGATATACGCCACTACTGTCGTATTGTCAGACAGGATTTGGACATGTGCTTTCTGAATAATGTTCATCCAATGACGTAATGCAAGCCAAATTGACATCATTTCCTTGATGTTTATGTGCTTGCTTAGAAATTGCGAATCCCAAAGACCCTGGCTCTTCGAATCCGTTGGGATCAATGTTGCACCCCAACCTGTTTGACTGGTATCCGTCATAATCGTAAAACCCGGATCCGGCAACTGCAGTGGAACTCCCTGAGTCAACCACTGAATGTTTGCCCAAGTCTGAATCTCTTGTTTCACTTGATTTGACAAGAGAACGTCTATATCGAGCGAATGAATCTTTACACTCCAATTCTGAGTCAAGAAAATTTGGAGAGGACGAGTGCGCAACCGCCCCATCGGAATGAGATCCGCAGCGGCTCCGCACAGACCTATCAGTCTCATGAACTCCCTCGCTGTGACTTTGTCTGAGTGAAGACAATAGCGAGCGTAACAACTGATTAACTTCGCTCTGGTTAACGGCAGATGAACGAGATTGTTGTGCGTCTCGAAGCTCATTCCCAGATGAGTGAATGACTTGGACGGCACCAGATCCGACTTCTCCTCATTTATAATAAAACCGAGACGTCGAAGTAATAGAAGCAGATTCTGCACATCGTTCTGAAGCATTAACTCATTGCCGTACATCTGAAGAATGTCGTCCAGGTAGGCCGACGTTACCGCAGACGAATGAGCTCGGAAATGTATCATTACCGAGTTCATTATTCGAGTGAAAGCCCAGGGTGCTAGGTTCAATCCGAAGCACATCGCTCGGAATTGATATACAACTCCTAGGACTGCGAAGCGTAGATACTTTCTGAATGTCGGATGTATCATGACGTGAAAGTACGCATCTTTGAGATCTAACCTTGTAGCATAGTCGTTCACCCGAATACTCGCTCTGACCGATCGAATCGTCTCCATATAGAACTTCAGAGTGACGATCAGCTTGTTTATCCAGCTCAGATCTATGACTGGACGGAACGAGCCATCTGGTTTCAGAACCAGAAACAGATGGCTGTAGAAACCCAGTGTTTTCTGGTCTTCTACAACCTCTACCGCTTTCTTCACCAGAAGAGACTGTACTTTCGATAAAAGCGCATCTCTTTTCTGCGGATTTGACGGAAGCTGAGTCCATTTTGGACTTCGAGTTAATGGAGGCTTTCGTTTGAAGGATATTCTTAGTCCTTCCGAAATTACCCCTCGGACCCAGGGGTCGTCCGTAATCGACGCCCACTCGTCTGTAAAACTCGATAACCTTCCGCCCACTGGAACACGATAGAGGTTCAAACCATCACCTCCTGGACCTGCGAGGCCTGCGGAAGGAGAAACTATGTCCTCCACGACCCGCACCTCGTCCTGTCGACCTCGGGACGTCAGACCGGTTGTCTCTGCCCGAATAACGTCCCGTACGTGAGTCGCTGCCTTGACGGTCTCTAGAATAAGACCTAGAGGATGAATAAGAACCTCTATAGGAACTTCTCTTGGGCGTACTTGTCCCAGAAGTGCCTGTCTTACTCTTATCTGCTGTATCCGACTTTTTGGAAGCGGATTTAAAAAGCGGAGAATCCAAAGCTTTCTTAGTTATCTTATCACAGATTGCTGAAAGCTTGCCGTCGAAGAGAAGCTCTCCGGAGACCGAAGCGACTCTGAGAGAGTTCTTCACCTTACTATCCACACGCGTGGATGTAGCTAGGGCTGCGTCACGTCTAACCAACTCCAGGTTTGCCACTGAAAGGGTGGAGTTGTACGTGGAATAAGCTACTGCCCTTGAAAGAAATCTTAACGAGGATTGTATATCCTGGAATTCTTTCCCTTGAAGACGCAATGATAACGCCTTAGTAAGGTGGTCTGCGTATGAAAAAGCGTCTAAGCTTGCTCTGTTAGACGTTATTGCCGTTTCCAACGTCGCGGTTGGAATAGACATAGACGACGGTAACGACAATTCCAAGTCTTCCGCCTCGTCGTCTAGACGCAGAGGAACTCTCGGTATACCCTGTCCTGCCGTTTCGAATTTATTCCTTGAATTGATGAAAGGCAGATTGAGAGCATTAGCGGACAAGAAACCAGCTTTGCCTGTTTTGGAAGCAGGCTTATAGATAGCGTCGTTCAATAATTCGAATGTTCTTGTGACATTATTGGACTGTGTCGGAAACTCAGGGTCGATGTCTCTGAACCGCTCAAAGAATTCTGTGTTCAATGACGCTATCAGTCTCTTATCCGGCATCGCAGCAGTCTGGCCCGACGGAACAACTTGTGGCAGGTAATGCCGGATGAAATCTACGGCGGCTTTATGTTGTTCCGAAAGGGATAGCTCCAAATCTTCGGTATCCCTTTCGCCATCCTGTCAGTCCTCATGATGTTCTCGGTCGTCCGTACCCGATGCTTCGGCGGAGCGTACCGACCCAGCGTCGTCGGATAATTCTTGATCCGACATAGGTTCCGTCGTTTGCTGGGATGCTGCGATAATTTGTGCTGTTTGGGATAGCACGTTCGTCACTGAGGCCTGTGGAGTAGCGGTCTTATGCTGCTTAGCCGCTGGAAGCTCCGTGTAAACTGACTCCTGCATATTTCTCTTATGCAAACGTCCGGAGTCTACAGGCCTCTTATCCCTGGCTACCGGATGGCGTGACCTGGTCGCCGTGGAAGCCGTGATTGGCGAAGCTGGCTGGATATCCTCGGTCACATAGCCAAAGTGCGGTCGTGTGCACTGCTGAGAGGATGAGGAAGCCTTTTGGACAGTCTCTCCGGACTGTCTATATAACGGAGCGTCCCGAGCGGCGGACGTATGCTCCAAATGCAACACATTTTGTACCATAACGTCTGGTCCCAGATGTTGTTGTACGAGAGAGGGGCCTCTCTCGCTCGCAGTCCGGATGGACCTGGACGAGCTAGGAACTGGACTATTAGGCTTCCTCCGTTCTCTCCTCTTATCCGCCGTCACTGGGTGTGCACCTTGAATATTTATAGTGCTCGCATCACCCAAATCTCCTTCCTGGACCGCAACGGACGAACCCGGCTGTCGAACCATTCGATGAATGGACGCTACACCAGGCGAGCTAGCGGACGTCAATGCCGTCGATCCTACTAGGGACCTCTTAGGCAATTGGCGTATCTCCATGAGCACTTTTGCTGCTAGCTCTTCATTTAATTGTGACGACGGAGGCACACTATTGGAAGACATCACGGAAACATCACCCTGTTCTTGTTCCTCTGAAATAGAGATTGATAAACTAGAGTGACCCTGCGGAGAAAGGACCGGCATGGCCCTTTCCCCGCTAACAACATACCGTGACACATGTTTCCAATGTTTGTCATCCCAATATTCACATACTGAACAGGAGTTAGTGCGAGTACACTGACTACAATTAATACAATGATCATGAAAGTCAGAGGAAGATTTCCTCTTATTACAATTTGAACAATATCCTTTCATAGTGAATAGAATACAAAAAGACCTAGTACTCGCACGAACCCCTGAAAACAAAGATACATAATAACATGATCCATTAACACAGAAAAAATAATTGAAATCAAAAAGAAATTTTGAAAAAATATTTTTTCAGCAAAGCCCAAGTTTCTGAAAAGTAACGTTGAGCCCCAATGGATCCCAAGCCTAAGTGTGGACAAAAATTTCAAACATATTTTAAAAAATTAATGCAACACTTACGAATAATAATAATGTATCCTGTAATGAATTAAACTAGTACACAGACAAAAAATCCCCTCACACAGAGACTGTTGCCAATATAAACAATAAGTGTATAAACACCAGAAACATGACTCCAGGCACTGATAACCCTGGCCCGAAATCAGTTACCAATAATACACTATCTGATGCAAAACAGAGACTTCCAGGGAAGAAACTGCAGAACATCAGATGGTAGAGGCAGATCACTACGCCTAAACACCCATGGGTGAGAACGTAAACATGGGGAAAAGAACAGAATTCATTCTGTTACTTAGCTAAATCTCCCAAGAAATTTTAGTAATAATATTACTCAAAAATATGCCAAAAGCATGGGAGAATAGCAAGGGGGGACTTAAAGGAAAAGGAGAGAGGAAACACTGAACAAGCAGTGAAACTTAATAGCAAGAATGACAACAACAGGCCCATGCCTCGAAAATAGGCAACTTAACATAATTTCATTAAAAAATTTTAAGTTACAGCCCTGAATATTTTCTGTCACTCATTTTTCCTCTCCTCCTTCTATATGCACTTTAGATCCACCATTTCTCTAATATTTATGTGTCTGGCATCATTTAAACTGAGATTTACAAGCACAAATATCAGTCAGATGTGAACTGATGAAGAGCCAAACAAAGAATGATAATTGGCGCCAATTTCGGGACGTCCTTGACACTGTGCGTGCGCAGTGAGGGCAAAGTATGAAGGACCTTCAGGACATGATTTCTTTTGGTTTTAGATGCAAATTTTGGGGATTGGGGGGCAAAATTTGTGTTTGGCCCTAGAATTTTAAGAGTTAGCACCAGCTATGTCTGGGTCATTGCTACAGTATAAAAATATGCAGATACGTATAAAATAATTATGCCATTGAAGAGAATGAGACAAAGGTTTTGAGATCATGAAATATTGTGAGGTAATGGGGGTGATTGAAGATTAATAAAAACTGCATTTGATAATTAAAAGTTGATGATATACTAATAACAACTTATATACAAATTATAACTTGTAGACTGCTAAATTATTTTGCCAAGGCAATTTACAACATTTGAATTTTTTTCATAAATTCTATTGCTTCTAGCAAGGAAAGCTTTAGTTTTCGCTTCATCAAGATATTCTTGATAAATAATTGATCTATTTGATCTAGTTTATTTGAGAGTGCCTGTTGGCACTCTCCCACAAACTGTATCAAAACAATTTCATACAAATATTCTTTGTTCTACTGCTGGGCAAACATCAAGCTAATGCTTGAAGTGTAAAGCCAATAAACAGATTCAGTTGCTACCAACAAGGAAAGCCTTAGTTTAGGCTGTAGCAAGATTTTCTTGATAAATAGTTTGTTTGTTATAGTCTGGAGGAGAGTGCCTGTTGGCACACTCCCACAAATTATAACAAAACAATTCATTCCAAAATTTTTTGTTCTACGACTAGGCAAACATCAAACTAATGCTTGCAGTGCAAAGCCACTAAAGTGGCTTTTGTGGCTTCTAGCATTCAACCAGTTAAAGAGTACATAACTGCTATTTAACAGCAGTGGTAGTTTTAACATGAAAGTGGACAGAGGTATACTGAGCTGTGATAAATTATTTAGGTTTAAAAGGAAGATATAACTTGCAAACTTGATTAATTGAAAATTAAGGATGATAACACCTTTTCGGTTGATGAAGATGATGATGCTTGACTTAATGTGATGAATGATGAAGCATGATAAGCATGTGTGAATTTTGTTGCCCATATTTTGGTGGGTATCCTGAAATGTAATAATAAATATATTTAGAATTATTAAATTTAAATTAGGTAAATTAATTTCTGGCTGGATGAAATATTAGCCTTTAAGTTATTGAATCACAAGGATATTGGCTGGTATTATTATGACATTAACAGGCAGCATGTATCAGAACTCTCTCACACAACCATGTAATACTGATAATAAAAAGAAAAAGAATACTAGTTTTAATTAGATCTATACATGTAAGTGTTCAAAATCCCATCTCTTAGTTCAACAACCTTTTTTTACTTTTTTTAGAAATTTAGAGACAACATAACAAATGTTAGGTTCCTTGCATGTCGTCATCATATTAAATATATCCACATTCGACATTTCTGAAAAGCCATTTATAATTTTAACCCTTTACCTAACATGAAAAACAGACAACAGTTGCAAAAAAAATTCTTGATTAACTGATGTTTTTCATTTTTTGTCTCAAAAACATAGGTTATGACCCCTTGTTGGAACGAGCTCAATGAGCTCGTTCCAATGAGGGTTCATAACCTGTGTTTTGAGACAAAAAATGAAAAAATAATAAAAATTAATTAGCAGTTTTTTAGAATAGCGCTGGCCGGTTTTGGCCGTTACGTTATGTGAAGGGTTAAAAGAGTTGAACATGGATTCCCTTGTTTGAGCATATTTTTTACATGATAGGACAATATGAGCTTCGTCTTCAATATATACACATGTCTGGCATAGTCTATCATTTTCTGGAGTTGGTTTTGGCCTTTTATGCCTGCCAGTTTCTATATGAAGTGCGTGAGCACTTGTTCTCAACTTTGCAAGTATCTGTCTACAAGTTGGTTTCATGTATAATAGATATTTTTCCAATTCAAATATTTTCTTGGTTTTTTCATATGTTCTGTTTTGTTTATTGGAATTTTCTAATTGCAGATGTCATTGTTTTACAGATGTTTGTTTTAACTCTTTGCGTGCTGCTGGCAGATATTTCTTCCCAGCCCAGCATTTCTCTTGTCATTGAAATTAGTATAACTTGGGTAGATTTAATCGCATTTTCCCTTGTAAATTGAATAGCTTTTTTCACCAATGATTTCTTGTGTTATACTAATATTAATTTTTCATCAAATCTAGTCATGGCTGCTTCACAGCAGCCATGACTAGATTTGATGGAAAATATCTTGAAAATCCACAGCAGGTTAAGAGTTAAAGTTTCCAAGATCTGTTTTACAATCTTATGAGGATATATGTTTTACTGTTGAAACCAAACTTCACTCAGATTGCAATTTAACATAATTTCTTTTACACCATTAAGCCAATTTATCTGATTTCAAAACACTGTTCTGTGGTTACACTGGTAAGCATCATATAATAAACTGTCATTAGGAATGCTACTAAACCAAAGAAAATATCTAATTGCTTGCTTAATAATTGAAAAACTTAAGGGGAATTTACCAATTTCACCTCTGGCTGCTAAGTTACATGCTTTAGAGTTAATGCCCAGAATGTATTTATAAAATTTAATTGCTATTTTCTCATAAGTGTCTTTGTCATGATGATTTGTTAATGAGCTAGGATTCATTCTACCTTTTAAATTGCCATGGTAATATTCCCATACTTCACACCCATATGTTAATAATGATACTATTAATTTATCACATAGGTCTAGACTTATGTTCATGGGTAGATTGTTATTAAGGATGCATTGTTTCAGAACATAGACAGCCTTGTCAGCTTTATTTTTTAAGATTATTAATTGTGTTTGAGAAATTTCCTGATGATGCTAAGGTTATTCAAAGGTAGTTGTATTCCTGAACACATTCCAATGCTATTCCCTCAATATGAAACTGATTATTGCAAAGTTGCCCACCTTTACTGATCTTCTTAATTTGGGATTTATTTGACTCTATTTTAACACTTTACCCAACGAATTGCCATTGTAATATGCAGTTGAAAAAATATTATTTTTCAAAAAATTTCAACAAAACCATGTCATGTGACCCCTCATTGGAATGATCTCATCGAGCTTGTTCCAACGAGGGTCACATGATATGGTTTTGTTGAAATTTTTTAAAAACTAAAAAAAGTTAAAAAATTTATAGTAATTTATATATTTTTTATACTTACCAATGACCCAGACTTAGCTGGTGCTAACTCTAACAAAACCAGGGCCAAACACAAATTTTGCCCCCCCAATCCCCAAAATTTGCATCCAAAACAAAAAGAAATCATGTCCTAAAGGACCTCCATACTACGCCTCTACTGCGCATGCGCAGTGACGCAGACGTCCCGAAATTGGCGCCAATTATCATTCTTACTGGCAGTGCCTGGTCAGCGTTATGTACTCAGCGGGGAGGCAAGAGTTCCCAACTCCTGGGAGGGCCATCCCCGTCTGGGTCATTGGTAAGTATAAAAAATATATAAATTACTATAAATTTTTTAACATTTTTATACTGTACCAATGACCCAGACTTAGCTGAATAGTAAACAGGCTGGAGGGCCTAGGACATAGAGGAAAATCCAATAAGCTCAACTATATAATAAAGAGATAACCCCTTAAGGAGAAAAGGAGTATTAGGCTTTACATGTATCTTTCTTATTTAATATTAAATTAGAAAGATACAATACCCTTAATAATTGAGCACCATAATATTCATGTTCTCTATTAACATCCAGTATATCCCTTATACTAATTATTTTTAAAGTAAGCCAATAAATAAAGTAGTCCAGAGAATTGAGACTCTTTATAGTCATTTAAAAGTGTCCGAGTATTGTATATTAAAGCCCGTTTGACACTTGACATATACAAATGCTTCACACCGAGCTACACTTTAAAAATAAGACATGAATGAATTTTAATATTAATATTACACTTTAAAACCATCCCGGAAGCGACTCAGAAATACTGACTTGGAGGAGGCATTCCCTTGCTTTTCACTATAAAGCAGGTGACCTAAGGGAACACCCGCCCCCCCCCCCCTTCCCCTTGCCCTGGGTCAAATAGCCCAGAGTGAAGAGGGCAGCCGGACGGAGTCACTGCCGGAACAGAAAGCCTGCATAACTATAGTTGCAACTGTTTAGTGGACGACATTCTGAGCAACAGATAACGGACCTAAACAATGCAGGTCTCCAGAAATGGACTCAATATTTCTGAGATAAAAATTCGTGAATGTGGATGGCTGAGACCAATAAGCAGCCTTCATTAAGTCTGTAATAGCAACACTATTAGCATAAGCCTAAGAAGTAGCAAGAGCTCTTACTTCATGAGCGGAAATCTTAAGCACAGACTGCTGAGAAGAAGATAAACTCTCATAAGCAGTACGGATAGTTAATTGAATCCATCTAGCAATAGAATGGACCGAAATGTCCTTTCTATTAGGCATCAAAGACAGAAAGAAACGTTTTCGTCCCTTTCTGATGAACTGAGATCTCTGTTTATAGATACGTAACGCTCTAACAGGACAGAGTAAAGGCCTACGCCCGTCTGAAGACGGAAGAGCCTTAATAACAATAGGTTCCGGATATTTATTAGGAGCCTGATTCTTAGCTAAAAAACCCACATTAGTAGTGAAGGTGATAGTGTTCCCGACACTACGATAGTGAGAATCATCCACCGACAGTGCATGAAGCTCACTGACTCTTCTAGCAGAAGAGAAAGCTAAGAGAAAAGCTGTCTTATAAGATAAGAATTTGAAATCTACTGTCCCAAGAGGTTCAAATGGCTTTTCCTTCAATTTAAGAAGAACCCAAGCTAAATTCCATTTAGGAATTAATCTAAGAGTTCTGGGTCTATTTATCGAGAAGTTTCTAACTAACTTAGATAAAGAGACATTAGATCCAATTTGTAAACTATCATGATGTGCATAGGTATCAGATAACATAGACCTATAACCCTTAATAGTAACAGGCTGCAGTTTGATTTCGTCAAACAAGTATACTAGAAAGTTTGCAATGTCTGGTATAGAGGGATCGAATACATCTACAGAATGATCCCTACACCAACGACGAAAAACCTTCCACTTAGCCGCATAGTTTAGCGAAGAGGAGGTCCTCCTACAGTTAGAAATCGCGTCCACTGCTCGTCCTGTAAAGTGCTTGCCATGCAAGAAGGACCGCACAACGGAAAAAAGTGAAGGTTGAGACCTTGCGGGTTGTGATGAAGTTGGCGCGATTTCCCCTGCGAAAGAAGATCCTCCCGCGGAGGAAGCTTTCGCGGTAGGTCCCACAACAGACACCTGAGTAGATTTATCCACGGTCTCTGTGGCGACAGAGATGCTACCAACAGAATCTTGCATTGAGATTGTTTTATCTTTAGCAATACTTGTTGAATTAACGGCGCTGGAGGATACGCATATCCTATCATTCCGTCCCAGGGGATCGACAGAGCGTCTACTGCAAATGCTCTTGGATCCGGACACGGAGACACATACGTCTGCAACTGATTGTTGAGATGTGTTGCAAATAAATCTATCATTGGCCGTTCCCATTGGTAGCAAATCTGATTGAATACTTGTTTGTTGAGAGTCCACTCCGACGGCAACAAGCGACCCTTTCGTGAAAGGGAGTCTGCTAGCACATTCAGACGACCCGGTATGTGACGAACCGAAAGAAGAACGTGATGTTCTAGCGCAAACAGAAGGATTCTTTCCGTTAGATTGAACAACGGAACTGAATGAGTGCCTCCCTGATTCCGTATATACGCCACTACTGTCGTATTGTCGGATAGGATTTGGACATGAGCATTGTGAATAATGTCCATCCAGTGACGTAACGCAAGCCAAATTGACATCATTTCCTTGATGTTTATGTGCTTGCACAGGAATTGCGGATCCCAAAGACCCTGGCATCTCGAATCCGTTGGGATTAATGATGCACCCCAATCTGTTTGACTGGCATCCGTCATAATGGTAAAACTCGGATCCGGCAACTGCAGCGGAACTCCCTGAGTTAACCACTGAATGTTTGCCCAAGTCTGAATCTCTTGTTTCACTTGATCTGACAAGAGAACGTCTACGTCGAGCGAATGAATTTTCACACTCCAATTCTGAGTCAAGAAAATTTGAAGAGGACGTGTGCGTAACCGCCCCATCGGAATGAGATCCACAGCGGCTCCGCACAGACCTATCAGTCTCATAAATTCTCTCGCTGTGACTTTGTCTGCGTGCAGACAATAGCGAGCGTAACAACTGACTAATTTCGCTCTGGTTAACGGCAGACGAACGAGATTGTTGTGCGTCTCGAAGCTCATTCCCAGATGAGTGAATGACTTGGACGGCACCAGATCCGACTTCTCCTCGTTTACTATAAAACCGAGACGTCGGAGCAATAGAAGTAGATTCTGAACATCGTTCTGAAGCGTTAACTCGTTGCCGTACCTCTGAAGAATGTCGTCCAGGTAGGCCGACGTTACCGCAGACGAATGAGCTCGGAAATAGATCATTACCGAGTTTATTACCCGAGTGAAAGCCCAGGGTGCTAGATTCAATCCGAAGCACATTGCCCGGAATTGATACACCACTCCTAGGACTGCGAAGCGTAGATACTTTCGGAATGTCGGATGTACCATGACGTGAAAGTACGCATCTTTGAGATCTATGCTTGTTGCATAATCGTTCACCCGAATACTCGCTCTGACCGACCGAATCGTCTCCATATAAAATTTCGGAGCGATGATCAGCTTGTTTATCCAGCTCAAATCTATGACTGGACGGAACGAGCCGTCTGGTTTCGGAACCAGAAACAGATGGCTGTAGAATCCCGGAGTTTCCTGGTTTTCTACGACCTCTACCGCGTTCTTCATTAAAAAAGACTGCACCTCTGATAACAGAGCGTCTCTTTTCTGTGGATTTGACGGAAGTTGAGTCCACTTTGGACTGCGAGTTAATGGAGGCTTTCGTTTGAAGGATATCTTTAGACCTTCCGAAGTCACTCCTCTCACCCAAGGGTCGTCCGTAATCGACGCCCATTCTTGTGAAAAGCTTGACAACCTTCCGCCAACCGGTACGCGACAGAGGTTTAAGCCATCACCTCCTGGACCTGCGAGGCCTGCGGTAGGAGAAACCACGTCCTCCACGACCCGCACCTTGCCCCGTCGACCTCGGGGCGTCCGACCGATTGTCCCGGCCCGAAGGACGTCCCGAACGAGAGTCGCTACCCTGACGGTCTCTTGAATAAGACCAAGAGGACCCACCGGAACCTCTATAGGAACCTCTCTTGGGCGCATTAGACCCAGAAGTGCCTGTATTATTCTTGTCTGCTGTATCCGGCTTCTTAGAGGCAGATTTGAACAACAGAGAATCCGAAGCTTTCTTTGTAATTTTATCATAAATAGCAGAAAGCTTGCCGTCAAAGAGAAGTTCTCCGGAGACTGAAGCGACTCTAAGAGAGTTCTTCACCTTAGAATCCACAAGTGTGGATGTAGCTAGGGCTGCGTCACGTCTAACCAACTCCAGATTTGCCACTGAAAGGGCGGAGTTACACGTGGAATAAGCTACTGCCCTTGAAAGAAGTCTTAAAGAGGATTGTATATCCTGAAACTCTTTCCCTTGAAGGTGCAGTGATAACGCCTTAGTAAGGTGATCTGCGTAAGATAAGGCATCTAAATTGGCTCTGTTAGACGCAATAGCTGTTTCCAACACCGCGGTTGGAATAGAAGCCGACGACGGTAATGATAGCTCTAAGTCTTCCCCCTCGTCGTCCATACGCAGAGGAACTCTCGGGATACCCTGTCCTGCCGTATCGAATTTATTCCTTGCATTAATGAAAGGCAGGTTGAGAGTATTAGCGGACAAGAAACCTGCTTTCCCCGTCTTGGAAGCAAGTTTAAATATAGCGTCGTTCAATAATTCAAATGTTCTTGCAACATTATTGGACTGCGACGGAAACTCGGGAGCGATGTCCCTGAACCGCTCAAAAAATTCAGAGTCCAATGACGCTATAATCCTCTTGTCCGGAACCGCAGCAGTCTGGCCCGACGGAACAACTTGAGGGAGAAAGTGCCGGATGAAGTCCACGGCAGCTTTATGTTGTTCCGAAAGGGATAGCTCCAAATCATCTGTATCCCTTTCACCATCCGGTCGGACCTCATGATGTTCCCGGTCGTCCGCCCCCGATGCTTCGGCGGAGCGTACCGACCCAGCGCCGTCGGATAATTCTCGATCCGACACCGTTTCTGTCGGCTGCTGGGATGCTGCGATAAGCTGTGCTATCTGCACAAGAATGTCCGGCGTCGAGACCTGCGGAGGCGCAGTCTTCCGCAGCTTCGCCGAGGGCAGCTCCGCATCAGATGGCTCCCGCATACTTTTTCTATGCGAACGTCCGGAGTCCATCGGTCTCGAATCCCTGGCTGCCGGATGGTGTGACCTGGTCGCCGTAACATCCTTGATCGGCGAAGCTGGTAATATATCGGCGGTCACGCAGCCAAGGTGCGGTCGTGTGCGCTGACGAGAAGAAGAAGCATTAGCAGTCTCTGCGGACTGCCTATACAACGGAGCGTCCCGAGCGACGGACGTATGCTCCGCTTGCGACACATTTTGTACCACAACATCTGGTCCCAGATGTTGTTGTATGAGAGAGGGGCCTCTCTCGCACGCGGCCCGGCTGGACCTGGACGAGCTAGGAACCGGACTCAAAGGCTTCCTCCGTTCTCGCTTACTATCTGCCGTCACTGGGTGTGCATCTATTATGTTTATAGTGCTCGCATCACCCAAAATTTCCTCCTGGACCGCATCGGACGAACCCGGTTGCCGAACCATTCGGTGAATGGACGCTACACTGGGCGAGCTAGCGGACGACATTTGTCTAATCTCCATGAGCACTTTTGCCGCTAGCTCTGAATTCATTTGTGACGACGGACGCACACTTGTAGAAGATAACATGGAAACATCACCCTGTTCTTGTTCCTCTGAAATAGAAACTGAGAGAGTAGAGTGACCTTGCGGAGAAAGAGCCGGCATAGCCCTTTCTCCAGAAACAACATATCGTGACACACGTTTCCAATGTTTCTCAT
Organism: Pictodentalium vernedei; assembly: GCA_031216915.1. NCBI lineage: Eukaryota > Metazoa > Mollusca > Scaphopoda > Dentaliida > Dentaliidae > Pictodentalium > Pictodentalium vernedei. The sequence continues at coordinate 93,445,907 of CM062291.1, read as the reverse complement.
CCCAATATTCACATATAGGACAGGGATTAATGCGAGAACACTGACTACAATTAATACAATGATCATGAAAGTCAGAGGAAGATTTCTTCCCATTACAATTTGAACAATGTCCCTTCATTGTGAAAGGACAACAACAAGTCCTAGTTACTCGCACAAACCCCTGACACAAAGATACATAATAACATGATCCATTAATAAATGAAAAAACAATTGCAAATCAAAATAATTTTGAAAAAATATTTTTTCAGCGAAGCCCAAGTTGCTGAAAAGTAACGTTGAGCCCCAATGGATCCGATGGCAAAGTGTGGTCAAAAATTTTAAATTTATATTAAATAATTAATGAGACACTTACGGACAATATTAATGTATCTAATAGTGAGATAAACTACACCAAAGGCAAACAGCCCCCCTCAAAAAAGGCTGTTGCCAATGTAAACAAACAGTGTAAAATACCAGAAAACATGACTCCAGGCACAGAAAAAACTGGCCCGAAATCAGTCATCCAAATTACACTCTATCTGATGCAAGACAGAGACTCCCAGGGGAGAATCTGCAGAACATCAGATGGAAGATGCAGAACACAACGTTTATACACCCATGGGTGAAAACGTAACTATGGGGAAAATAACAGAAAACATTTTGTATCCAAGCAACTCTCCCAGGGAAATTTTAGAAATGAACTTTCTCAAAAATATGCCAAAAGCATGGGAGAATTGCAAGGGGGGACTTTAGAAGGCTAGGGGAGAGGAAACACTGAATAAGCAGTGCAACAATTAGCAAGAATGACAACAAGAGGCCCATGCCTCAAAAATAGGCAACTTAACATAATTTCATCAAAAAATTTTAAGTACAGCCCTGATTATTTTTTGTCACTTCTTTTTCCTCTCCTCCTTCAATATCCTCCTTAGAATCACCATTTCTCTAAAAATTACGTGTCTGGCATCCTTTAAACTGAGATTTACAAGCACAAAGATCAGTGAGATGTTGACTGATGAAGGGCCAAACAGAGAATGATAATTGGCGCCAATTTCGGGATGTCTGCGTCACTGCGCATGCGCAGTAGAGGCATAGTATGGAGGTCCTTTAGGACATGATTTCTTTTTGTTTTGGATGCAAATTTTGGGGATTGGGGGGCAAAATTTGTGTTTGGCCCTGGTTTTGTTAGAGTTAGCACCAGCTAAGTCTGGGTCATTGGTACAGTATAAAAATATGATATTTAAAATAATAAATTTTGGTATCGTCTGCATTGGGTAAAGGGTTAAGATACCATTTCTTACAATAAGTAGTAAATACATGAAAGCAATTTTGCAACCCTTTGGCACTTTTACTGATTAGAACTATATCATCAGCATACATCAAACAATTGACATATTTCTCACACCGATTTGTCACATGATGCATTTATTATTTGCTGAGGTTACTGTTGACAGTTTGTCCCACTTTTCATTTTCATTGAGGGTTGATTAAGTTGTGCAGGACTCATGGAATATGCGTCATCAGAGTGCACTTCTTCTGTCACCATTTTATGAAATTTGTGTACAAAAATCATCAAAAGAAGTCTAAAAATGGCACATCTACAATCTGTGAATCAATTATATCTCAGGGAACGACAGGTCAGGGAGAATTTTAACATGTTGCTTGATATCTGGAAGGTTCCCTGGTGGGAGTATGCGGTATCTCTACCCTACACACTCCATTTAATCATTAAATACATTTACATTTATAAAATTTTAAAAAATAACAGAAAATATTCACTGAACATGAAAATGAAAGTGTCAATGACACTGTAGCTCAACTTGTCAAGACAAAGACATGTACATGTATAGTATGTGACACAGCAATGACAAACATCTAGGTAATGACCTGATAACAAAGGTACATATAAAGTATTGTAACGGTCTGTACATAAATACTGACTGTTGCCTGTAACAAATGTATAGGTAAAGTATTGTAAAGGTGGGTGACAGTCAGATGCTAAACTAGAAAAAAATCTTGACTGAACCCCAAAATATTTGTTCCCATAGCACAGTGATAACAAAGGCACCCCAAAACACACTCGTTCCTGTCCCAAGGTGAAAACAAAGGTACCCAAGAAGTTTTGTGAAGATCAGTTCATAAATACGAGCTGTATCGAACTTGTGACAAAAAACTGATTGGACCTAATTTTGGTACAAAATGGCCACTGGGAGCCATCTTGAATTTTGGACCGCACCCAGAAACACTCATTCTCGTCCCAAGCTGATAACAAAGGTACCCAAGAAGTTTTGTGAAGATCGGTTCATAAATACAGCCTCTACCCTGAGCCGTATTGACATGTGTGCTTACATTGTGTAAGTAGCACTGAATAAATCAAAGTTCATCTAATTTGCATAATTTCTGCACGAAAAACTAGAGGATGGCCACCAAAGGGTGGCTGATTCCCCCGAAAAAAGCCTTGATAGCCATTCCAACCTTATTCGCGACACACCCTCTGGTTGTGGGCAATAATAATACCAAGTATCTTTAATATCCTTGAAGGCAGTAAGAAGTTATGGAGCTGACACAAATTCGGTCTACGCCCGGACGGACAGACAGACAGACGGACAGACGGACGTCACGGCTAGATTCCCCTGAATTTTTTTCGCGGGAATAAAAAACTCCTTACAATATGTGATGTATTCCATGTTACTAAACATTCATACAAAAATTTATTCAAATCAGAACTTTCATACAGAAGTTCTGTACAAAAGACTGATTGCACTAATTTTGGTACAAAATGGCTGCTGGTGGCCATCTTGAATTTTGGACCACACCCAAAAACACTTGCTCTCATCCCACGGTAATAATAAAAGTACCTAAGAAGTTTCGTAAAGATTGGTTCATAAATATGGCCTCTAGTCTGAGCCGTATAGAAGTTGTGTACAAAAATGTGACTAGACCTAATTTCGGTACAAAATGGCCACTGGCAGCCATCTTGTATTTTAGACCGCACCCAGAAACACTCGTTCTCATACCAAGGTGATAATAAAGGTACCCAAGACATTTCGTGAAGATCAGTTCATAAATAAAGACTCAAGCCCGAGCCGTATTGACATGTGTACTTACTGTGTGTAAGTCGAACTGAAAAAATCAAAGTTCATCTAATTTGCATAATTTCTGCACGAGAAAAAAACCTGCATTATATGTGATGTATCCCATGGAACTAAACATTCACACAAAAAATTATTCAAATCAGCACTTTCATATGGAAGTTCTGTGCAAAAATCTGATTGCACCTAATTTTGTACAAAATGGCTGCCATCGGCCATATTGAATTTCGGACCGGACCCCAAAACACTCGTTCTCGTCCCAAGGTGATACCAAAGGTACTCAAGAAGTTTTGTAAAGATCGGTTCATAAATACGGCCTCTAGCCCAAGCCGTATCGGCATTTGCACTCACAGTGCTGAAAGTAACACCAAAAAACATCAAAATTAGTCTAATTTGCACAATTTACGCACGAGAAAAAAACCCGTATTATATGTGATGTATCCCATGGTACTAAACATTCATACAAAAAATTATTCAAATCAGAGCTTTCATATGGAAGTTCTGTACAAAAAAACAGATTTCTGCATCTTCGGTACAAAATGGTGGCTGGCAGCCATCTTGAATTACGGACCGCACCCAAAAACACTCGTTCTTGTCCCACGGTCATAACAAAGGTACCCAAGAAGTTTCGTAAAGATCGGTTCCTAAATACGGCCTCTAGCCCGAGCCGTATCCAATTGTTGACGTACGGACAGACGGACGACGGGCCATAACAAAAGCTCAAATTTGGCTTTGCCAAAGTTGAGCTAAAAATGAGGCCGAATACCTCACAAAAATTATTAGGGCCAATTCGTGTGAGGTCAAAAAGCAATGAAGCTTGTTTGTGCATCTCTGGGAGAGAGCGAGTCATACAACGTACGGACAAACAGAGTACACCAAGACTAATCCTTTTTTGTACAACTTGCAACTGTACATTAGATGTCTGAATGTGTTTGGCTGCAAAAACAAGACCGAATTATGCAATATAAATATCGTGCTCAGTGTGGTAAAGTGCAAGAAATATACATGGTAACATGGATTTTGGGAGTATCATTTTTTGACTTCAGCTTTCAAACTAAAGAAGATAATTTCGACTCTAGCACTTACATTCTGCATGATATATCGCATCATATACGTGATTTTTATTTTTTGTACTGAATTATTTTAAAAACATTTGTTTTCTATGAAAATGTCAAATTTTCCCCATATGCTCAGTGTTATTTTGCAGCTATTCTGATGCCAGACACCAGGTGGCCAGAAGATTTTTCATAACAATAGACGGTAATGGGACCAGTCTATAGACAAGTCACCCCCAGAGACAACTTGCCCTGGGACAAGTCGCCCCAAGTCAGACAATTTTGAATGAGACAACTTGCCCCAAATTTTTAATATTTTTTTCTCAGACCAGTTTTTCAGAGATTCAAGTTCCCCCAAATTTTTAATTAAATAGTATTTTTACTTACATTTTCAGACTTCACAATGTACTTTAACATGAGCTCTACCAGTGTATAAACACTTGTTTTGACAGACGTTTTGCTATTTGTTTATTTATTGGTGTTTAAGGTCACATATTTCTGCACAATGGCTAATCATGACCACAACAGTTTTACAGGTGGAGGAAGCCGGAGTACCCAGTGAGAACCACTGAGCAATGGTGAGCAACTGTCAGCTCCCCAACATACTTACTCCACACAAGCAGGGTTAGCATAGGTTGAAGACAAGTGCATTATTGATGTGCAGTACACCTTAGTACACAATTCCACCATACCCCCACATGCCGGGCATTTGGGGTGAAGTGTCTTAAGGACACAACATGTTTGCCACAGGTGGGATTGGAAAATGGGCATTACAAGGCACAGTAGAGTGATATGAAGCGGGAGGTGATAAGAGGAGAAAGAGGAGCCTTGTACAGAAAATTCATTGCAAAATAAAATTTGGAATCGTAAGCTGAGATTCATTGAAATGGGAGATGAGGTAGTCCAGCTGTCCAAATATTGTGGCTGCCATCTTAGGGGAAGCCAAGACATTCGGACAGTTGAACTAGGAGTACTAGGAAAGGAAACTTTGTGCAAAAGAATGAGAAACAATAACACTGTCAGAAAAGTTAAAAAATTTATAGTAATTTATATATTTTTTATACTTACCAATGACCCAGACATAGCTGGTGTTAACTCTTAAAATCTAGGGCCAAACACAAATTTTGCCCCCCAATCCCCAAAATTTGCATCTAAAACCAAAAGAAATCATGTCCTGAAGGACCTCCATACTTTGCCCCCACTGCACATGCGCAGTGTCAAGGACGTTCCGAAATTGGCGCCAATCACCATTCTTGCAAGCAGTGCCTGGTCAGCGCTATGTACTCAGCGGGGAGGTATGAGTTCCCAACTCCTGGGAGGGCCATCCCCGTCTGGGTTATTGGTAAGTATAAAAAATATATAAATTACTATAAATTTTTTAACATTTTTATACTGTACCAATGACCCAGACATAGCTGAATAGTAAAAAGGCTGGAGGGCCTAGGACATAGAGGAAAATCCAATAAGCTCAACTATATAATATAGAGTCAACCCCTCAAGGAGAAAAGGGGTATTAGACTTTACATGTATCTTTCTTATTTATGATAAATTAGAAAGATACAATACCCTTCATAATTGAGCACAATAACATTCATGTTCTCTATTAACATCCAGTATAACCCTTTATACTAATTATTTTTAACGTAAGCCAATAAATAAAGTTAGTCCAGAGAACTGAGACTCTTTATATTCTTTAAATGTCCGAGGATTGTATATTAACGCCCGTTTGACACTTGACATATACAAATGCTTCACACCGAGCTACACTTTAAAAACATGACATGAATGAATTTTTAATATTAATATTACACTTTAAAACCATCCCGGGAACGACTCAGAAATACTGACTTCGGAGGAGGAATTCCCTTGCTTTTCACTATAAAGCAGGTGACCTAAGGGAACACCCCCCTTCCCCTTGCCCTGGGTCAAATAGCCCAGAGCGAAGAGGGCAGCAGGACGGAGTCACTGCCGGAACAGAAAGCCTGCATAACTATAGTTGCAACTGTTTAGTGGAATCATCCACCGACAGTGCATGAAGCTCATTGACTCTTCTAGCAGAAGAGAAAGCTAAGAGAAAAGCTGTCTTATAAGACAAGAATTTGAAATCTACTGTCCCAAGAGGTTCAAATGGCTTTTCCTTCAGTTTAAGAAGAACCCAAGCTAAATTCCACTTAGGAATTAACCTAAGAGTTCTGGGTCTATTTATCGAGAAGTTTCTAACTAACTTAGATAAAGAGACATTAGATCCAATTTGTAAACTATCATGATGTGCATAGGTATCAGACAACATAGACCTATAATAGTAACAGGCTACAGTTTGATTTCGTCAAACAAGTATACTAGAAAGTTTGCAATGTCTGGTATGGAAGGATCGAAAATATCAACAGAATGATCCCTACACCAACGACAAAAGACCTTCCACTTAGCCGCATAGTTTAGCGAAGAGGAGGTCCTCCTACAGTTAGAAATCGCGTCCACTGCTCGTCATGTAAAGTGCTTGCCATGCAAGAAGGACCGCACAACGGAAAAACATGAAGGTTGAGACCTTGCGGGTTGTGATGAAATTGACGCGGTTTCCCCTGCGAAAGAAGATCCTCCCGTGGAGGAAGCTTTCGCGGTAGGTCCCACAACAGACACCTGAGTAGATTTATCCATGGTCTCTGTGGAGACAGAGATGCTACCAACAGAATCTTGCATTGAGATTGTTTTATTTTTAGCAATATTTGCTGGAGGATACGCATATCCTATCATTCCGTCCCAAGGGATCGACAGAGCATCTACTGCAAATGCTCTTGGATCCGGACACGGAGACACATACGTCTGCAACTGATTGTTGAGATCTGTCGCAAATAAGTCTATCATTGGCCGTTCCCATTGGTAGCAAATCTGATTGAATACTTGTTTGTTGAGAGTCCACTCCGATGGCAACAAGCGACCCTTTCATGAAAGGGAGTCTGCTAGTACATTCAGACGACCCGGTATATGACGGACCGAAAGTAGAACTTGATGTTCTAGAGCAAACAGAAGGATTCTTTCCGTTAGATTGAATAACGGAACTGAATGAGTGCCTCCCTGGTTCCGTATATACGCCACTACTGTCGTATTGTCGGACAGGATTTGGACATGAGCATTGTGAATAATGTCCATCCAATGACGTAACGCAAGCCAAATTGACATCATTTCCTTGATGTTTATGTGCTTGCGTAGGAATTGCGGATCCCAAAGACCCTGGCATCTCGAATCCGTTGGGATCAATGATGCACCCCAACCTGTTTGACTGGCGTCCATCATAATCGTAAAACTCGGATCCGGCAACTGCAGCGGAACTCCCTGAGTTAACCACTGAATGTTTGCCCAAGTCTGAATCTCTCGTTTCACTTGATCTGACAATAGAACGTCTATGTCGAGCGAATGAATTTTCACACTCCAATTCTGAGCCAAGAAAATTTGGAGAGGACGAGTGCATAACCGACCCATAGGAATGAGATCCACAGCAGCTCCGCACAGACCTATCAGTCTCATGAACTCCCTCACTGTGACTTTGTCTGCGTGAAGACAATAGCGAGCGTAACAACTGACTAATTTCGCTCTGGTTAACGGCAGATGAACGAGACTGTTGTGCGTCTCGAAGCTCATTCCCAGCTGTGTGAATGACTTGGACGGCACCAGATCCGACTTCTCCTCGTTTATTATAAAACCGAGACATCGGAGCAATAAAACAGATTCTGCACATCGTTCTGAAGCGTTAACTCATTGCCGTACCTCTGAAGAATGTCGTCCAGGTAGGCCGACGTTACCGCAGACGAATGAGCTCGGAAATACATCATTACCGAGTTCATTACCCGAGTGAAAGCCCAGGGTGCTAGGTTCAATCCGAAGCACATCGCCCAGAATTGATACACCACTCCTAGGACTGTGAAGCGTAGATACTTTCTGAATGTCGGATGTACCATGACGTGAAAGTATGCATCTTTGAGATCTATGCTTGTAGCATAATCGTTCACCCGAATACTCGCTCTGACCGATCGAATCATCTCCATATAAAACTTCGGAGTGACGATCAGCTTGTTTATCCAGCTCAAATCTATGACTGGACGGAACGAGCCGTCTGGTTTCGGAACCAGAAACAGATGGCTGTAGAATCCTGGTTTTCTACGACCTCTACCGCGTTCTTCATTAAAAGAGACTGCACCTCTGATAACAGAGCGTCTCTTTTCTGCAGATTTGACGGAAGTTGAGTCCATTTTGGACTTCAAGTTAATGGAGGCTTTCGTTTGAAGGATATTCTTAGACCTTCCGAAATCACCCCTCTCACCTAAGGGTCGTCCGTAATCGACGCCCACTCTTCTGAAAAACTCGACAACCTTCCGCCAACCGGAACGCGATAGAGGTTGAAGCCATCACCTCCTGGACCTGCGATGCCTGCAGGAGGAGAAACCACGTCCTCCACGACCCGCACCTCGTCCCGTCGATCTCGGGGCGTCCGACCGTTTGTCCCGGCCCAAAGGACGTCCCGCACGTGAGTCGCTGCCTTGACGGTCTCTTGAATAAGACCAAGAGGACGCACCGGAACCTCTATAGGAACCTCTCTTGGGCGCATTAGACCCAGAAGTGCCTGTCTTACTCTTATCTGCCGTGTCCGTCTTCTTAGAAGCGGATTTAAACAGCAGAGAATCCAAAGCTTTCTTAGTAATTTTATCGTAAATTGCAGAAAGCTTGCCGTCGAAGAGAAGTTCTCCGAAGACCGAAGCAACTCTGAGAGAGTTCTTCACCTTACTATCCACAAGTGTGGATGTAGCTAGGGCTGCGTCACGTCTAACCAACTCCAGGTTTGCCACTGAAAGGGCGGAGTTACACGTGGAATAAGCTACTGCCCTTGAAAGAAGTCTTAAAGAGGATTGAACATCCTGGAATTCTTTCCCTTGAAGACGCAGTGATAACGCCTTTGTAAGGTGGTCTGCGTAAGATAAAGCATCTAAACTGGCTCTGTTAGACGAAATAGTCGTATCCAACGCCGCGGTTGGGATAGACGTAGACGCCGGTAATGATAATTCTAAGTCTTCCGCCTAGTCGTCCATACGCAGAGGAACTCTCGGGATACCCTGTCCTGCCGTATCGAATTTATTCCTTGCATTAATGAAAGGCAGGTTAAGAGCATTGGCGGACAAGAAACCCGCTTTTCCTGTTTTGGAAGCAAGCTTGAATATAGCGTCGTTCAATAATTCAAATGTCCTTGAGACATTATTGGACTGAGATGGAAACTCAGGAGCGATGTCCTTGAACCGCTCGAAGAAATCAGTGTCCAATGACGCTATAATTCTCTTGTCCGGTACCGCAGCAGTCTGGCCCGACGGAACAACCTGAGGAAGAAAGTGTCGGATGAAGTCCACGGCAGCTTTATGTTGTTCCGAAAGGGATAACTCCAAGTCATCCGTATCCCTTTCACCATCCGGTCGGACCTCATGATGCTCCCGGTCGTCCGCACCCGATGCTTCGGCGGAGCGTACCGACCCAGTGCCGTCGGATAATTCCCGATCCGATACCGTTTCTGTCGGTTGCTGGGATGCTGCGATAAGTTGTGCTATTTGAACAAGCACGTCCGACATCGAGGCCTGCGGAGGTGCAGTCTTTCGCTGTTTCGCCGAGGGCAGCTCCGCATCTAGTGACTCCCGCATACTCTTCCTATGCGAACGTCCGGAGTCAACTGGCCTCGTGTCCTTGGCTACCGGATGGCGTGATCTGGTCGCCGAAGAATCCCTGATCGGCGAAGCTGGTAGAATATCGGCGGTCACGTAGCCAAGGTGCGGTCGTGTGCGCTGGTGAGAGGAAGAAGAAGCCTGAGCAGTCTCAGCGGACTGCCTATACAACGGAGCGTCCCGATCGACGGACGTGTGCTCCGCTAACGACACATTTTGTACCACAACATCTGGTCCCAGATGTTGTTGTACGAGAGAGGGGCCTCTCTCGCTCGCAGTCCGGATGGACGTGGACGAGCTAGGAACCGGACTAGAAGGCTTCCTCCGATCTGTCCTACTATCCGTCATCACTGGGTGTGCACCTTGAATGTTTATAGTGCTCGCATCACCCAACATTTCCTCCTGGACCGCATCGGACGAACCCGGCTGTCAAACCATTCGGTGAATGGACGCTACACCGGGCAAGCTAGCGGACGACAGCGCCAACGATCCTACTAGGGACCTCTTAGGCAACTGTCGTATCTCCATGAGCACTTTTGCCGCTAGCTCTGCATTCAATTGTGACGACGGAAGCGCACTTGCGGAAGATAACATGGAAACATCACCCTGTTCTTGTTCCTCTGAAATAGAAACTGATAGAGTAGAGTGACCCTGCGGAGAAAGGGCCGGCATAGCCCTCTCTCCACTAACAACATATCGTGACACACGTTTCCAATGTTTGTCATCCCAATATTGACATATTGAACAGGAGTTAGTGCGAGTACACTGACTACAATTAATACAATGATCATGAAAGTCAGAGGAAGATTTCTTCCTATTACAATTTGAACAATATCCTTTCATTGTGAAAAGTCAACAACAAGTCCTAGTACTCGCACAAACCCCTAAACACAAAGATACATAATAACATTATCCATTAATAATGAAAAAACAATTGAAAATCAAAATAATTTTTGAAAAATATTTTTTCAGCAAAGCCCAAGTTTCTGAAAAGTAACATTGAGCCCCAATGGATCCCAAGGTTAAGTGTGGTCAAAAATTTTAAAATTATATTAAATAATTAATGCAACACTTACGGATAATAATAATGTATCTTATAGTGAGATAAACTACTCCAAAGGCAAACAGCCCCCCTCAAAGGAGACTGTTGCCAATGTAAACAAACAGTGTAAAAACACCTGAAAACATGACTCCAGGCACTGACAAAACTGGCCCGAAATCAGTCATCAAAATTACACACTATCTGATGCAAAACAGAGACTCCCATGGGAGAGTCTGCAGAACATCAGATGGTAGATGCAGAACACAACGTTTAAACACCCATGGGTGAAAACGTAAACATGGGGAAAATAACAGAATTCATTCTGTAACCAAGCTAATTCTCCCAAGAGAATTTAGAAATGATCTTTCTCAAAAATATGCCAAAAGCATGGGAGAATAGCAAGGGGGGACTTAGAAGACCAGGAGAGAGGAAAAACTGAATAAGCAGTGCAACTTTATAGCAAGAATGACAACAACAGGCCCATGCCTCGAAAATAGGCAACTTAACATAATTTCGTTAAAAAATTTTAAGTTACAGCCCTGATTATTTTCTGTCACTCCTTTTTCCTCTCCTCCTTCTATATCCTCCTTAGAATCACCATTTCTCCAATAATTATGTGTCTGGCATCCTTTAAACTGAGATTTACAAGCACAAAGATCAGTGAGATGTTGACTGATGAAGGGCCAAACAAAGAATGGTGATTGGTGCCAATTTCGGAACGTCCTTGACACTGCACATGCGCAGTGGGGGCAAAGTATGGAGGTCCTTCAGGACATGATTTCTTTTGGTTTTAGATGCAAATTTTGGGGATTGGGGGGCAAAATTTGTGTTTGGCCCTAGATTTTAAGAGTTAGCACCAGCTATGTCTGGGTCATTGGTACAGTATAAAAATTTAACATATCTGAGAATTTTTGTATTTATTTGTTTTGGTTTAATAGAGGTTATTTCTTCGGCAGTTTTATATCAGCCGAGAAATCAGCCTTCGGTATCTAGAGCTGAAAGGGTTTTCTTGATCGATTAATCACATGGATAAACCTTGATTAACCGATTAATCACTTGCCCTTATAGGTAGCTGAATAACTGCCAAACCGTTGATGATTTATAACACTAACCATTTACACAACGTAAAGGACAAAATCGGCCGGTTCTATTAACAAAAATATCTATTCAGATTTTATTATGTTTTCAATTTTTGTCTCAAACCCACAGCTTATAATCCCTCATTGGAATGAGCTTGTTTAGCTCATTCCAATGAGGGATCATAAGCTATGTTTTTGAGACAAAAATTGACAAAATTTTAGTAATTCAAGAATCTATTTTGCAAGTTTCGTCTTCTACCTGTTTTGGTTTAAGGTTAACTTAAGAATAGCCAGTTCCAGCTACTGATACATGCAAGTGAACAAGTATATCATCAATTAACTTGCATGCTTCACTCTGTCTCATATAATTGATGAGAGTCAGTGTGACAATGTTTGATTGTTTTGGAGCAAGTTTGTTCCTTTGTTAACCCAGAAAATACAGTAGTTCAAATGTAATGGTTAATCAATCAATTACTTTTTTGATCAATCAAGACATCAGGCTTGATATTTTCAGGCGGGCAATCGCCCAGGGCTGCAGTCTCCCACTGAAGTTCAAAATTCTGCAGATGCTAAACGTCCGCCTAATCCTGATTTCTGCAGCCCATTAATTCAGTCAAAGGCAGCTCAAAATCGGCCATCTCAAAACGGCAATTTTCGTAGACTGAAGGAGGTAACAAAGCGCATTTTGTGAAGTTTGCAGTGTATCATTGACGCAGTCATCCAGACACAGGAAGTAATTTTCCAAATACCAGTGAGAGGTCTGCCAACTCCAAAGCTGCAATTAGTTATTACACTGTACATCAGACTGTGACAACTCTGGTGTCATGCATGATTACGGGACATAACATCCCCAAACCAGGTCGACCCCTGGCGATTCGCCTGGGACGTTTTGTCCTAAAATCAAAGCCAGGACAATTCACTCACTGTTAATGAGTGTCATGGGTAACCTGGTATCTTGCATCCAAGTATTCAAGCCTGCATCTATACATTACGTGATGACGTACATCAGAGTTAGACAAACCTTGTACCTTAAAATGATATTAGTTGTCTACCCAGCAGGCTGAAACAAAATGGCCCCTGCAAACCATAAATGGCCCTCCTGGGGGCATTTTAGGAAACCCAAAATGGCCCTCCTGGGGTGATTTGAGGTGAACCATAATGGCCCTTCTGCAATTTTCAAAATGACAAACCTGAGACATTGATCACTGGTTAATCGATTAATCAGTTAACCATTTCAACTCTATCAGTGATTTAACATTAGCCTTCGACCTTCAGTCTCTGGCTGATATAAAGTTACTTTTGGCTGATATCTCAGCTGACTAAAAGTAACCAAGAAATAAACTCTAAATATTACATTTCAATTCAACAACAAGTAGAAGGCTTGGAGGATCTAACACGCACACCTGGTAAAAGCCCAATGATTCTTCAGAAAGACAAGTAAAGATTAAAAAAAAATATTGAGCTGCTCATTATTCACCCGTTGTAAGATGTTGAGCTGCTGGTGTGTGATAAGATTCCCTCAACACAAACCACGTAGAAATGGAGAGGAGTTAATACCCCTCAGCTGGTAGAGTGCCAAATTATTTTTGATCATCAAAATTTGTCCACATGCCTTTACCTTATCACAATTTGAGATTGCCTCCAGGCACTCACCAATAAATTGTAGCAATGCAAGTCCATATAGACATAATAATTTTCCTCCAAAAGTAATATGAGATACAATCACAGAATATGAAGTTTTTAGGATGAGTACCTGCACTTTCAGCACTCAACCAGTTAATATGTCCCTGGTGACTGCCTAATTTCTGCAAACTAGTAAATGTTAATTACAAAGATGTGAAATGTGAAATACAAAATTATTTTGACCAGTGGTTTGTGAGGAAACCTTTTTAATGTTACCCGTGTTAAAATGTCTGCCCTTAATGTTTTTTCTCCATTAGCCATAGTGTTAAAACCTGGGATCCATGACAAACTAAAATTGATCACAATTTTGGATACATTCCAGTTTAAACCAGTTCAGTATGAGTATGTAAAGATAGTTATCATTAAGCCTTTACCCAATGCAGACGATATCAAAATTTATTATTTTAAATATCATTTTTCAAATTTTTCCAAAAATTTCAACAAAACCATATCATGTGACCCCTTGTTGGAACGAGCTTGTCGAGCTCGTTCCAATGAGGGGTCACATGATATGGTTTTGTTGAAATTTTTTGAAAAATAATATGTTTTCAACTGCTGAATTTGCATATTATGCGGGCGGATGCGGGCGATTCGTTGGGTAAAGGGTTAAAGAGCTATATCTTCATATACTTTGTTTTGCTGAAAATCAATGCAAGAAAAGCTATTGGAATCATAAGGCAGAATTAGCTGAGGAAAGAAAAAGTACAACAAAATCATTCCTCTCTCATTAAAAGAAATTAAAACAATGCTTGAGAACTAAACTAATATTTGAGCGGCCGAAAATGGAAATTTCAGGCAATATAAATGCATTACAAACCTGTTGTGAATGTTCAAGGAATGGCATGACAGAAAGACACAGTGAGCAGTTGAGATACTGGGAACAGTTCCGTGATTGATGATACCAGTCTAGGTCACAGCTAGTTCCATCCATTATGCTGATATTGTTTCCATGAAGGTAGTACCTGAATATAATAAAGGATAACCTTTTAACTCATTTACCAAGAATAGTGCTTGGCAGTGTTTATGTCATACAGTAAATGTAAAATAGTGGCCCTAGGCTTTAATAACAGTTTTTGTTAAAAAAATTAAGTACTGTACATGTACTTAATATAAAACTTTTCCTGTAGAATTGGTTTCTTTTTATACCTAAACTGACACAATGTGCTTAACTTCATTCATATCTCTGGTAAGGAAGATGCGACAATTTAGTAGTCCCCCAGTGCCGAAGCCCTGGAGAGACTGTAAATTATGTGAAAGACTAAGAGAAACCGTGCTGGACAGACCAGTGGCTGATTGAGCATGGTGCACAGTGCCTGGTGTCCATATAAACATAGAGTTACATATATGTTTCAACCAACCTGAAGAAATACAAGGCCTAAGGAAACATACTAAATGAGAATCGTACACTTAGAACCCCTGAATGTATAATGAGTTCTGAAGAACTAAAAACAAATTGAAATGCAGATAAGCAGATTGTGGTTGTATCATAAATGGTGTGGTAGATTACCAGAGAAACGTACGTAAGCAGCAATGTTAAAACATAATTTAAGGTGCTATATAAGTAATAGAATTTTGTTTATTTTGAAATTCCAACGTCTGATATTCCTAAAATTCAAATTAAATATACATAAATTATGCACCAAAATGAAGGTTGAGATGTATAGTACATGAAACACATATGTAATCAACTCATAGAGTTGACAGCAGGCACCACTGGTTCCTGCAAGTCTGCTACTGTATTCGTACAAAATTCTAATTTCTATTATTTATATAGCACCTTAACAAAAGTCACTATCCTGAGAGTAAGTGAAAAACATCACTCCAGAACACTTTGTATATTGAGACAGTCAGGACTGTTCACTGATAAGATATATATCCTTAACCAAATGAAACTTATAGGGAGAAACAGTTTCAATAAGGTTTTCATGGGGAAAATCCATTTGGTAAATGGTGGGTCTGCCAAGTATAACATTTGGTACGGAAGTGGTATCCCTAAACCAGACGGCTGTAATTTGTAAAGAGCTTGGAAATCCTGCAAAATGATGCAGGCCGAAGGATAACGATGCACTAGAAGCAATCAGGGGTGAGCTTGGGTGGATGAGGATCAAGGACAGAATAGACTTATTGAAACTAGGTTAACTTAATTATTTGGTAAATCTCCTTGAAAGCCGATGGTGTAAAGTAATGTTCCAGAGAATTTTCAACTCAAATTTCAAGACAGGGTGGATGGTCCAAGTGAGGGTGCTAACAGAGACCTACTCATTGGTGATCCCCATTGGAGATCTCGGACCTAGACATAGGGGCAAGCCAGGATGTAAAAAAAATTGTCGGAGAAAGGATCATAGAGGATGGTAACCTCAATTGGTGAAAGGGGTCACATCAACGAGGTCATTGGGTAGCCTGCGTAATTTTGGGTGGCCTGCATGATAAAGAGAAGTCTGGTTTTGAAGAGTACCTTGATGGCACCTTTGGGGGGGGGGGGGGCACTGTTGTTCAAGCTGAAGTTGTGGTCCCTGGAGCTGAGAGGAAAAATTGGGAAAAACATTGAAAAGGAGTGCCAGATGTGTAATTTGGGTGTGGTGGAAACCTAGTTCAGCGATCTAAACATAGTGGCTACCCCTCTATATTCAGATTCTTCTCATTCAATCCTATAGAAAAAGTTCCCATCAAATTTTTATGGGAACTCAAAACTCGAAAATAGGAATATAAATCAAGCTTTCGCCATTATTACAGGCTGCAATCGATAGTACACGTATTTCCTTATATTTGGGCAGAGTTTATTGATCCCAACTACAGTACATGGAGAGTGTATTATCACTAGATCACCCACATAGTGGAGATTCCTCCCAAGCAATAATTGCAAATTTGTTGAAAAGCATAACCAGCACAATCAAAGTTTCAGCCAATGGATTAACCCGGAGATCCATTGGCTGAAACATTGCTTGTGTTTTTTGTCGATATGTACAAAATTTGAAAGTTATAGTTTGGGTGATAACTCCACTCCATGGGTGATTTAGTTACAATCCACTCTCCACGTATTGTACGTTTTATCCTTTAATTATCATTATTTTAATACTCTCAAAGCATCAACGAATGTTTCGAAATTGTCCATGTTTTTGTATAAATATAAAACAGTAAAAACAATAAACGGTAATGGCGCCGAATCGAAATCGGAAATTTGATTGCAATAGCACAGAGGGGGTTGATAACCTGCTCTGTGCAAATGCAATCAAGTTTGATAACCTCCTCTGTGCGAATGAGATCGAGATTCCGATTCCGCATCAATGAAAAGGTCTATTTGTTTCGGTGCCATTACTGGGTTATTGTTTTTACTGTTTTATATTTATACAAAAAACATGGACGATTTCGAAATATTCATTGACGCTTCGTCAGTATTCATTTATCGATAATTAAAGGATAAAACATTGTTTGGATCAAGAGACTCTGCACAAAGATAAGGAAATACATGTACTATCGACTGCAGTCGGTAATAAGAGCGGAAGCTTGATATGTATTCCTAATTTCGAGTTTTGAGTTCCCATAAAAACTTGATGGGAACTTTTTCTATAGGATTGAATGGTAAGAATCTGAACGCAGAGGGGTAGCTACTACGTTCGAATCGCTGAACTAGTGAAAACCCTGGAACACTTTCTTCTAGAATGCCCAAAATACCAGTCTAAGTAAAGGAATAAGATTCACTAGGAGTTTAATGGGGAAGTGGGCTGGAAGAATGAAGAACATGTGGTTAGTGAGACTCAAAGGAGAAGGTTAATATGCTATAAATCGGTGAGATTGGGAAGAATGGGGCAAGGGATGTCTGACATCAAGCAGTTCGTCTCCGAGTGTTGGGAGGAGTGAGAGAAGAAGTACGAGAATCGGTCATCCTTAAAACCGGAATCTGCCCAAAATCCCCGAAATACCCCAGAATCCCCCAAGAATACCACAGAAACCCCGACTATACACCAGAATCCCTCATAAATCTCCCGAAATCCCCACAGAATCCTAATTAAATCTCCGTTATGTAACAAGTTGCAGATAGAATAAATTATGAAAGAATATGCAGATTCCAAAACCTTTTTGTAGGTAGTTTGTAAAGTGCAATATTATTATTTACAAACTTGCTTATCAGCCTAATTACAAACTCCTTGAACATTGCGCCCATTCAGGAGGAAAAAAGCAAAAAACAGGCCCAACTGACATTGTAACTTTTGTATTTAAAACAGAAACTTTAGTCTCTCTTTGCTCTCTACTTGTATATTTTTCCTTTGTTATCTAAATGTATTTGTGCTATCTCGCCTCCATTACATCCATGTCAATACAGTGTTTTACAGGTTATTCAGAACATACAACATATCTTTTGAATTTGACATATGTAAAATAAAAATTATTGATTGTGTTCCGAGTTTCAATATGTTTTGCCTACTGGCACATTCAACACATTGAAAGTGAGGGGACGACTCTGCTTTTATCCCACACAAGCCACACTGCGCATGCATAAAGAAGAATGGCTACTTGCCGTTCTACTTTATGCATGCGCAGTGTATCACCAGGCTAACGTGGCATAAAAGCAGAGTCGTCGTAAATGTTAGCTGACCCATTCTATAATGACTGTCGATTTCTTCATATGATAACATTCAAACCAGATGGAAGGTTCCACAAGGCCCCAAAGAGTTAATGGACTACCCGAGTAACCTTAAACAACAAATGTCCTGCTACCAACAAAATGGAACACCCCTCCCTTCATAATCTTACCCAACTGGCTATTGTGAGGCTCGAACCATGCTGCGCATCTGTCGGAAACCGCGGCTTGGCATTGTTGGAGGAAATAGATTCACGACGCGTATTCAGCCAAACTCAATGAGTGTTGCCTCAATCTGTGCATGAATGTATGTCTCATCGTGACGAACTCACCCATTTCACTTTTGTTGGGGTGGTTCTTATCCTGAAGGGGTTAATAACTTTTCCTCGAAAAGCATAAATCAACAGGGGTTCACTGAAAACAACAATTTTAATACATATACATGTATAAGAAAAATAAATAAGATAATTGGTGACTTACATGGAATCCATAAGAATAAGAATACAAACATCAATCACCCTCTACCCACAGTTTTTAAGTCACTGGCGGGCCCGCTTTCTCTGTTGTCGCTGGTTTTTCCTCCTCTTCACTGGTATTGGTTCCTTGGTCGCCTCTTCTCTACACCCTTTCACTGCCGTCGTACGGCCAGTAGCGTATTGTCACTTTATCGGAAGCCTCTGCTCTAACAGGTGACAGACTTTCACTAGTGCCATCGCTTGGGCCACTAGCTTATTGTCACTTTACTTGACGCTTTTCACACAAGCAGTCGCCACCAATGGGGTTAAACTCCCCCTTACGTTTGTCTCAGAATAATGTCCATACAGGCAAAGCCTACTCTGCCTATGTATGGGCCATGGCTTGCCTTCTAAAATAGGTAATGCTGTTTACCTAAATGCAAATAGCTCCCTCGGCTCGTACTTCGTGTTTCTGATCCTATTCTCACTTATGGCCACCGACTTGGCCTTTGACCACTCCTATTCTAAATATGAGCTTGTGGCTCCCCTACTTCACAACGTGCCTATACTTTCACACTGATGCGGCACCTCCTCTAACCTAGGGCATGGGACCTCCCCATCTGGTCGCAACGACCCACAGCCTTACACACCTTCCGACTGTTATTGGCTGGAATGAATTTTTTGAGAAATCCCCCGATTTTTATTCAGAAAGCCAGAACATTTATTCTCAGTTAATAGCTTCTCTTGAACTTGGCCGCTTAGATCTATCTTAATTTAACACTCGCTTTAAAGTTCCTTTGAAAGGCTAGCACATTGGTATCTTTTGACATTTCGGAGACAGGATCGATGCATGCAGCGTAATATGGGTGTGTGTCCAGAACATATGTGATGCACTGATGTCCAACAATTAGCTCTTAACTGGCCATAATTATGTAGCTAACAATGATTGCATGAGAGAATATTGTCTCTCATGCAATTGATCTGTTATCAGATAGCCCATGTGGCATTTGACAAATGTGACATAATGGACATTAAATTTCATACGTCATTTAGAAGCTCTTGAATTAACATTAATTTGACAAATCTGTTTTCGGGGTCCGTCACATACCTATCTTTACGCTTTATGCTTAACCCATTCAGAAAGGTTATCGAAAATATTTACACTTTTAAACAGGAAAATCGCAACTTTTAGCTATCACCTTAACAGCATCTCACTGTGAAGTAGTCCAAATGTTGGACCCACAACCCGTAATACAATGTTTCGTTTGGAACGTTCTTAGGATGTACCAAAACAACCAAAATTATATTATGGACTTTGGGTCCAACTTAGGGCTAACTAGCCTAGGTCGGAGGATAATTGGCGCCCCTTCTCTCATTATCGCTGAGAACACAATGTTTGGCCTCCAGGTTTTTCAAAAATGGAGATGGGCTCCAACCAGCAACAGGGAACACACCTCCCCTCGTACGCTTGCCAACTCGGAATTTCGATTTGGTGAGAAAATGTATTAAATATGGTGTAAAAATGAACATTTTTAGTGAATATGTCGATCCTAATGTTTGCCAGGTAACAAATTGATACAAAGGTTTATTTTCTACTCCATATTTATTAAATTTTCACACCAGACCGAAAATTTATTTTTACTTGGTGAAACAATTCAATATACTTTTGTTAGTTACAAGGGCAAAATTGTACACATCTTACCTTTAGTTACTCTTGCATTGTGGAAGAGTTATAACCTTCAAATCAACAAATTAAAGAGCATTGGGGGGGGAGGAGGGGGGTTTAGGCGAGATTTCGGGAGATGTATGGGAATTCCGGGAAATTTATGGGAGGATTCCGGGGTATTTAGGGGGATTCCGTGTTTAGGGCGACCCGTGGGAATGGGGAGGCAGTTGGGAGTACAGGGGTAACAAAGACCTTCTCACCCGAGAACCGGGACAAATCAGCGCCCGGCCAAAGTGTTATTACTTGTTCAATGTCACACGCATTCCGGTGTTTAGGCCAAGATGCCGTATCTTTTCAGTAATTCGTCAATCATCGCAAACGCTAAAATGAAACAGGCAATTACTAAAAAAAAAAATTAGAAAAAAACCTCTAAATCCGTCTGACTTGACTCTGTAAAGTCTGCCGGCCCCAAGCCCGGGCAGAGGATGAGGGGAGTTTAACATTTATCTAGTCCAACACTATTAGCCTTCGCCTGTGCTCCGAATTTATTATTTTTTTTATTTTTTAATGCGACATATTAAAAAAAACTAGAAAAACTGTGAGCACTGCTCACTAAATGATACCACCCACTCCCACCAAGAAACATTTTACAACAGTAAAAGTGTGTTTAATGTAGAGAGCACAAACACTGACAACCCCCCCCCCCCCCCCCCCCCACAAAAAAAAAATAAAAATACCTGAAAGCAGAATAGAAGGTGCACATCTATAATGTATATAAAAGAATGTCTGAGAGTTTCAATGAAATTCACCCACTGGTATAAGAGGAGTAGCGGATAGCAGGAGTGTACCCCCCTAAAGCATCACAACAATTTGGCTAAGTTCATTTCGCCCTTTGGGAAAGAGTAAAAAATAAAAATACCTGAAAGCAAAATAGGAGGTGCACATCTATAATGTATAGAAAAGAATGCCTGTAAGTTTCAATGAAATCCACCCACTGGTTTAAGAGGAGTAGCGGATAGCAGATGTGTACCCCCAAAGCGTCACGGACGTACGGAAGTACGGACGTACGTAAGTACGGAAGTACGGACACCATGAATGCTATATACCGCCCACTTTTCAAGTGGGTGGTATAATAATAATAATAAATTCGGAGCACAGGCGAAGGCTAATATTATTGGGCTAACATTTATCGCGAAGCGGTTAGGGCTACTGTATCACGAAACGCGTTTCCTGGAAAGAACCGAGGGTGGATGGGGCTCATTGGTGAGAGTCTGTGGGTGGAGGTGTCCCGGGATTTGTCGTTGCCACAGGGGTCAGGTGACCCCTCCCCAAAATGTAGCTGTACCCCCTTCCAAATGTTTCTCGCCAGTAGTTAGACTTAGATTTTAAAATTTTCCTGGGGGAGAACCCCCTCCCCCGAAAAAAAATTCCTGGAGAAGGACCCCCAGCACCCCCGCCTTTCGCGCATCTGATGGCTATACCCCCCCCCCCCCCCCCCCCCCACCCCCAGGAAACTTTTTCCTGGCTACGCGCCTGGTTGTCCTCTCTTGTTAGTGGGAGCCCGCGTTGGTGGAGGGTGAGCTTGTTCGGGGAAAGTTTTCAGGAAAGCTTAAACTGGGCTTTAATGACTTATCCCCAAGATATTGTAAGATCTTTAGATTATTATCATTATGTGGGTGTACAATATGCTACATGTATCCGAGTCTTGCTCTGCTTTCTAAGGGCAGATCACGGTTTGTCCCTGACTCGTCGTGATGCGTCCTCGGAATCCAAAGCGAGAGTTTGATGCATGTTTGTCAATCCAAATAATGGCTATAATCTTTATTTATCACTAAAATACTCATCAGACGTGGATACAATTTTACACGCGATTAAAATAGGCGCTTGCCATCCTCTTAAACCTAAATTTCGATGTTTTCCTCAGCGACATTCTTCCTCAGATAGACAGCCAATTGATTTCACACCTTTGTCGCATCTTGTCGACAGCTTCAAGCAGGCTACTACTTAACGAACACAAGAATTTCGCGCCGTCGTACTTTTTATAAACCTTATTAATCATCAAAATACTCATCAGAAGTGAATACAATTTTACAAACGAATAATATATACCCACATATACCTGCATATGCACCCTCAACCATTTTTAACTTGTATTTCCTATTATTTTCTCTTCTGTTCGTTTATGTTCGTTTGTGTTCGTTAAATAGTAGGACCGGTTACTCTTGCATTGTGGAAGAGTTATAACCTTCAAATCAACAAATTAAAAGGCATTGGGGGGGGGGGGGGGGGGTTGGCGAGATTTCGGGAGATGTATGGGAATTCCGGGAAATTTATGGGAGGATTCCGGGGTATTTAGGGGGATTCCGGTGTTTAGGGCGACCCGTGGGAATGGGGAGGCAGTTGGGAGTACAGGGGTAACAAAGACCTTCTCACCCGAGAACCGGGACAAATCAGCGCCCGGCCAAAGTGTTATTACTTGTTCAATGTCACACGCATTCCGGTGTTTAGGCCAAGATGCCGTATCTTTTCAGTAATTCGTCAATCATCGCAAACGCTAAAATGAAACAGGCAAGGTGTCTACCTGTGTGACTGCGCTATTTTAATCAGTTTGTTACAAATTCCCATCAGTTAAACTTAAATCCCGGTGAGGAAGTTCCATAAGCTTGTATATTATCATTTTATTTCACCATCGTGAAGCACATTTCGTTTAAATTGCAGACATGTTTCGCCAAGTATTGTGGGATTGGGAAATTCCTGACCTATTTCGAGTTTACCTGTGCTGGCTGCTGTGTTGACAGTCTTGTATTTACCGGTAGTTCTAAAATGAGTCCGCAGGTAGAAAAAGAGACCGTAAGAGTCCGTAAGAGGCCGCAAGTAAACTATGGGGGTTAATGTTCTGAAATGAATGGTTTCTGGTTCCTTGGGTTACAAATAATACACATCCGAAATTTGGTATCGATATTTCAACTTTAACCCCTAAAATTTCCCTATTAATGTATAGCGCGTTTTCAAACTTACCGACTCATTTTTCGCAAGACGGGCCAAAGAGTCCGCAAATGAACTACTAGTCATACAAATATCAAATGAACGGTTTCTGGTTGAAAACAGTACAAATAATACATATCCGAAGTTTGGTGTTGATATTTCAACGTTAACCCCTAAAATTTCAGTATTACTGTATAGCGCGTTTTCAAACTTACGGACTCATTTTTTGTAAGATGGGCCAAAGAGTCCGCAAATGAACTACTAGTCATACAAATACCAAATGAGCGGTTTCTGGTTGAAAACAGTACAAATAATACATATCCGAAGTTTGGTGTTGATATTTCAACGTTAACCCCTAAAATTTCACTATTAATGTATAGCGCGTTTTCAAACTTACGGACTCATTTTTCGCAAGATGGGCCAAAGAGTCCGCAAATGAACTACTAGTCATAAAAATATCAAATGAGCGGTTTCTGGTTGAAAACAGTACAAATAATACATATCCGAAGTTTGGTGTTGATATTTCAACGTTAACCCCTAAAATTTCACTATTTAATGTTTTGCGCTTTCACAAACTTACCCTTACTCGTTTTCAAACAGAGATACCGGAAGAAAACCACTGGTCGAATTAACAATTAAGTAGGTGTCAAAATTATATTGGATTATCGCTAGCTCTGATGACTGGTTTCCCATTACAAATTTATCAGGGGGTTTCAAGAGTGCAGTTAATACCGTTCAAGTACATACTCACACTTAATCTTAATTCGTCAATAATCTTTATATCCGTGTCATACTAAATACTCATTGGGTTTTGAAGTTAGAAATCCCAAATTTCACTATTATTGTATACTGCTTATTGAAAATTTCGGACTCATTTCTAGCAACACGGGACAAAGAGTCCGCAAAAATAACTGTAGATGATAATTCAATGATCCCTAGCTCAGATATCAAAAGGTACCGCTGTCCATGTGTCCAAGCCTATAAGTGTGATCGTTATGGCTACTGAATTGTTTGCGAAAATGAGTCTGTAAGTTTGAAAACGCGCTATACAATAATAGTGAAATTTTAGGGGTTAACGTTGAAATATCAACACCAAACTTCGGATATGTATTATTTATACTGTTTTCAATAAGAAACCGTTCATTTGATATTTGTATGACTAGTAGTTCATTTGCGGACTCTTTGGCCCATCTTGCGAAAATGAGTCTGTAAGTTTGAAAACGCGCTATACAATAATAGTGAAATTTTAGGGGTTAACGTTGAAATATCAACACCAAACTTCGGATATGTATTATTTATACTGTTTTCAATAAGAAACCGCTCATTTGATATTTGTATGACTAGTAGTTCATTTGCGGACTCTTTGGCCCATCTTACGAAAAATGAGTTCGTAAGTTTGAAAACGCGCTATACATTAATAGTGAAATTTTAGGGGTTAACGTTGAAATATCAACACCAAACTTCGGATATGTATTATTTTTAATGTTTTCAATAAGAAACCGTTCATTAGATATTTGTATGACTAGTAGTTCATTTGCGGACTCTTTGGCCCATCTTGCGAAAAATGAGTCGGTAAGTTTGTGAACGCGCAAAATATTAATAGTGAAATTTTAGGGGTTAACGTTGAAATATCAACACCAAACTTCGGATATGTATTATTTATACTGTTTTCAATAAGAAACCGTTCATTTGATATTTGTATGACTAGTAGTTCATTTGCGGACTCTTTGGCCCATCTTGCGAAAATGAGTCTGTAAGTTTGAAAACGCGCTATACAATAATAGTGAAATTTTAGGGGTTAACGTTGAAATATCAACACCAAACTTCGGATATGTATTATTTATACTGTTTTCAATAAGAAACCGTTCATTTGATATTTGTATGACTAGTAGTTCATTTGCGGACTCTTTGGCCCATCTTGCGAAAATGAGTCTGTAAGTTTGAAAACGCGCTATACAATAATAGTGAAAGTTTAGGGGTTAACGTTAAAATATCAACACCAAACTTCGGATATGTATTATTTATACTGTTTTCAACCAGAAACCGTTCATTTGATATTTGTATGACTAGTAGTTCATTTGCGGACTCTTTGGCCCGTCTTGCGAAAAATGAGTCGGTAAGTTTGTGAACGCGCAAAATATTAATAGTGAAATTTTAGGGGTTAACGTTGAAATATCAACACCAAACTTCGGATATGTATTATTTATACTGTTTTCAATAAGAAACCGCTCATTAGATATTTTTATGACTAGTAGTTCATTTGCGGACTCTTTGGCCCATCTTGCGAAAATGAGTCTGTAAGTTTGAAAACGCGCTATACAATAATAGTGAAATTTTAGGGGTTAACGTTGAAATATCAACACCAAACTTCGGATATGTATTATTTATACTGTTTTCAATAAGAAACCGCTCATTTGATATTTGTATGACTAGTAGTTCATTTGCGGACTCTTTGGCCCATCTTACGAAAAATGAGTTCGTAAGTTTGAAAACGCGCTATACATTAATAGTGAAATTTTAGGGGTTAACGTTGAAATATCAACACCAAACTTCGGATATGTATTATTTTTAATGTTTTCAATAAGAAACCGTTCATTTGATATTTGTATGACTAGTAGTTCATTTGCGGACTCTTTGGCCCATCTTGCGAAAAATGAGTCGGTAAGTTTGTGAACGCGCAAAATATTAATAGTGAAATTTTAGGGGTTAACGTTGAAATATCAACACCAAACTTCGGATATGTATTATTTATACTGTTTTCAATAAGAAACCGTTCATTTGATATTTGTATGACTAGTAGTTCATTTGCGGACTCTTTGGCCCATCTTGCGAAAATGAGTCTGTAAGTTTGAAAACGCGCTATACAATAATAGTGAAATTTTAGGGGTTAACGTTGAAATATCAACACCAAACTTCGGATATGTATTATTTATACTGTTTTCAATAAGAAACCGTTCATTTGATATTTGTATGACTAGTAGTTCATTTGCGGACTCTTTGGCCCATCTTGCGAAAATGAGTCTGTAAGTTTGAAAACGCGCTATACAATAATAGTGAAATTTTAGGGGTTAACGTTAAAATATCAACACCAAACTTCGGATATGTATTATTTATACTGTTTTCAACCAGAAACCGTTCATTTGATATTTGTATGACTAGTAGTTCATTTGCGGACTCTTTGGCCCGTCTTGCGAAAAATGAGTCGGTAAGTTTGTGAACGCGCAAAATATTAATAGTGAAATTTTAGGGGTTAACGTTGAAATATCAACACCAAACTTCGGATATGTATTATTTATACTGTTTTCAATAAGAAACCGCTCATTAGATATTTTTATGACTAGTAGTTCATTTGCGGACTCTTTGGCCCATCTTGCGAAAAATGAGTTCGTAAGTTTGAAAACGCGCTATACATTAATAGTGAAATTTTAGGGGTTAACGTTGAAATATCAACACCAAACTTCGGATATGTATTATTTGTACTGTTTTCAACCAGAAACCGTTCATTTGATATTTGTATGACTAGTAGTTCATTTGCGGACTCTTTGGCCCGTCTTGCGAAAATGAGTCGGTAAGTTTGTGAACGCGCAAAATATTAATAGTGAAATTTTAGGGGTTAACGTTGAAATATCAACACCAAACTTCGGATATGTATTATTTGTAACCCAAAGAACCAGATACCATTCATTTCAGAACATTAACCCCCATAGTTTACTTGCGGTCTCTTACGGACTCTTACGGTCTCTTTTTCTACCTGCGGACTCATTTTAGTACTACCCGTATTTACAGGTATATTTCATCAACTCAGTACGTTTTAAAAGTTAATAATCTCGGTGTAATTAGTTTGAATTGGGGAGGTATTGCTGCTGGGTTATACCAGCATCAGTATTTGCCCTGTTCAAGTTTTCTTTTGTAGTGTTGACGTTTCCACATGTGCTGAATTTCTGTCATATTCTCCAGGAGTCAAGAGTGCAGCGTTTGAATTTTGACAGATGTTACGTCACCGACGGAATTTCAACACTAATTAGTTATATTAATATAATAAAAGCAGACGACAGAATTTCATCGGGAAGTGGCACATTCGTCGAAGATCATTTCTCGCGTTGTAAATGTAAGTGTAAAACACTTATAAGTTATATTTTTTCTGTTTAGTTTCTTTTGTTGGTATTTTGGCATTCATAATATTAATATTTTATTTTTATTGATGTAGGTTGGATAATGAAAGCCCAAAGGCCAAGCCTAGAGGCAGTAGCTTAATATTATCATTTCTTTTTTTTTATATTTGACGTATTTTATTTTATTTTTTTCTGTCAAGCGACATATTTTAATTGGTTGTTTACAAAACTTTCGTAATTGTTTACCCGACCCCTTGAGATTGAATTATTTTTAGTTTTGTAGTTTAAAGTGGCTTGTAGGACCCCACCCCATCTTTCATTTTCTGGAACCTGACGTACATAGCTAAAGTAGCCAGTGTTTACTAAATTTCAAAACACTAAACTAAACCTAATATAGGCCTAGTTTTTATTATAAATTAACCGCCCCTTTTTTTCTTACTTCTCCTAATGAGTCCTATACCTTCACCCCTTCTGTTTGTATTCAGCATTAAGCTTATTGGAACACAAAGCTAAAGTAGCCTGTGTCCAGTGTAGTTAACACTTTGCCTAACATGAAAAGCAGACGATACTTGCCAAAAAAATTCTTGAATAACTAATTTTTTTTCATTTTTTGTCTCAAAAACATAGGTTATGACCCTCATTGGAACGAGCTCGACGAGCTCGTTCCAAAGAGGGGTCATAACCTATGTTTTGGGGACAAAAAATGAAAATATAATGAAAATTAGTTGGCGATTTTTGAGAATAGCGCTGGCCGGTTTTGATAGTTACGTTGGGTAAAGGGTTAAGTATTTTTATCTGGGTAATAATTAATGGTAGATTCAGGTAGATGACTGATTATTCCCCTATTCTATGTGTTGAAAATCTAAACAATCATATTATAGTATTTTCCGAAACATACTTGGCGTAAGACTGTATCGCGTATCTCCTGTTCTGTTTGTTATTCAATTATAATCAACCACGCAAATTAAAGAAGAGATGAAGGAGAAAATTTTCGCATTACTACCTTATCGGTGGGTCTTCATTTCCCCTTGATTTCACTCAAAAGTTCACCGTTGTTGTCATTTTACGCCAGCAGCCGACATGTTTGTTTACCAATGACGTAACGGATAGCATAATCTATTTTTACCTGAGGGTTTCGAGGTTGTTGCAAGGAGTTGTGTTTTGATGGATTTGGATACAGATCAAAACATAAATCTGAACCGTTCCACAACATCGGTACGTTTGTTGCGAAATTCGGGCCCAAGTGAAACTTACGATCACAAAGTGATGACCGTTTCTGTAAAATAAATAAAATACGTCGGAAAATAATTGTTGAGGCTTTCTAAATAAAATTTTGAAGTTCACGCTGATAAATTTTGTAACAGCTTTAGAAACATTGTGCACGAAAGCAGACTTGTGATTTAATAATGTTTTTCTGCCGAAAATTCCTTTTCGATGAAAATTCTTTAGTAGAGTCGAAGTTTATCGCCGATTGGGGTGGGGATAAACCCCTTATTTTTCAATATATGGGGTTTATCCCCACCCCATTCGGCAATAAGACACCGATTTCAACAGGTTTCTGATTGAAGACCAAAACACTGATTTCAACAGATTTCTGATTGAAGAACCAAATTATGTACCGTTTTTAGTTAGTTAGATATTGGTGGTTAAAGACACATATATATGCACAATGGCTAATCATGACCACGACATTTTTAGGGATGGAGGAAGCCGGATTACCCGGAGAGAACCATCGAACAATGGCAAGCAACTCTCAGCTCCACAACATGGTAACTCCACACAAGCAGGGTTATAACATTGGTTGAAGACAGGTGCTCCATCCATGAGGAGCAGTAGGCCTTAGTACACAACGCCACCATGCCCCAACGTGGGCAATGGGGTGAAGTGTCTTGCCCAAGGACACAACCCGGTTGCCACAGGTGGGGTTCGAACAGAGTACCTCTCGGCTTGCAGCCTGCACCCCTACCAACTGAGCCACCGCGCCCAGATGTAACGTTTTTTGCATCCAACGCGGATTACTTATCGAAAAATCAAGCTCTAAAGTATGTTGCTGTCAGAATACCTGCTTTCACTTCCATTTCGCCAAATTTACCAACATGAAACCTAAAACAACCCCCCCCCCCCCCCCCCCACCTCCACCACCTGAAGTCCACTCCGGCACTGTCCTGCTCTTGAACTGCGTAGAATATAATTAAGTCAAGCGAATCGCATTGAAATCAAGATTGGGGAAATGGGCTACCCATCTTTGGTTTATCGCATATATGTGTCTTGCAAGGAAACAGATTCAAGACAGTATGGGATTGAGATAGCTGGCGGCAGATCCTCGATCTGGCATCACTGACTGTGTACACGATGCTCACAAAAAAGCACTCCACCTCTCCAAGTGACATATAGACACACGTTCCAATTTTTCTCTGCCAGTCAATTTATAGCCCATGCTCTTTGAAGTCTGGGCAGAGCATATAACTTGAACTAAATTTTAAAAGATTAACATGGCTATTCAGGACGTGTCATGTTTCGACCCCCCTCCCCTCCCCCACCCGTCCGAACCAGTTCAATAACATTGAACTTGGACTTCGCCAAAGTAATTCGCGTTCGTTTTTTACATATGTAATATGTTTTGGGTCGTCGGCCTTTAATACCATTCAAATAATCGTTAGAAAAAAAATTGTAACATACTTCGCGAGGGTAGGTTAATTTTAGGCTTGTAAAACTTACCGTAAGTAGTTTTCAGGGTGCGTGGATTATCTCTCTTCCACATTACTAAGAGGAAAAGTTACAACGTCTCAGTTATAGCTGAAAGTTTTAACTTTACAAACAAAATTTTCAAATATGAAGAAAAAAAGAATATATAAATCGAATGCAAAGTCACATAGCGGAGGCAGGGTGTGAGATATTCCGTCATGGCCTGCGTGTGTCTTTTCATCTTCCACCAATTTTGGGAGCCAGAAATAAGCTTTTTAAAAGCAAATGTTTTTTTATATTTAGAAAGGGGAAACACACGAGATTTTATCCTATCGGGTGGGGGTGAAATGTAGGGAGAAAGTTAAACGGCTACACCAGAACTAACACATATCATTAATTAACGGGAGGTCATTTGAATTTGTTCCAAGAACCTTGCGCGCATGAGACGAGGGGGGGGGGGTGCCACCCCTCTTGGTCACAGGGAATTCAGCTATAATCATTGTTACATGTGTGTCGTAAAAACGTCACGTTTCTCGATGACGTGCGCGTTCGTTGTCGCGGGAGTGGGCCCCCCCCCCCCCCCCCCCACACACACACACACAAAAAAATAAAAATAAAATCAACTTCTAGAAATTTCGAATCACTATTTGACTAACAGCTGGAACCTTCACATACTATGATAGAAATCGTGAAATACCTCTTGGAATGCAACACAAACAGACAAAATTACATCCTGTGCAGGAGGTGGGAAGTAAATTCAAGAGGGGCAAAGTTTGGATCGGAGGTAGGGGTTGTCTAAAACAACTGGTTTTTTTCAGCTTAGTATCTATATTTTTTATTTGCAACCCCACCTCCTTCTCTAGTCTAAGTTGAGTTTTAAAAGTTATTTCAAATTGAGCACCAGTGTTTCTCAAATTTGTTCAATCTGCGCCAAATTTCATCCACTATGCCTGAAACGAGCAGATGAGGAGGCAAATATTCTAATCTATTTTACTAGTATACCATTAACTCACAGTGGATAAGTCGTCATAAGTGGAAAATACAGAAACCGAAAGTTGGAACTCGCGAGGCGGAGAATATTTTGCTCCACCCATTGGGAGTGGTCTGTTTGAGTGGGTTCAGGGGGCGACCAGAGACGCCCCCCCCCCCCCCCACACAAAAAAAAGAAGTGAAACGGTAAAACAATTGAGAGAAGAAAAGGAAGTATGCCAAAAAGAAGGCGGACTGTTTTTATATGGGCCTACGAGCCTCATCGTTCGGACGACGAACACCGACATTTTCTGTCCGATGCCGATTGGATTCGCGGCAGCAAATTCAGTTTCGTACGCAACCGCACCGATGTCAATGAGTTCCTAAATCAGTTTTCTCTCTGACAAACGCTTCCGGTAAAAATAACACACCGGACCCCAGATCTATTGCCGCAACTGCAAACATGTGCGCTTAGCTTCACTTACAAGCCACACGGAACGCGCTTTCGTGACGCAGACCTGCGGTGGCTGATTTAGACCATCCTCAATATTTTTTTTTATCTCGAGATCTCGAGATATTATCTCGAGATCTCGAGAAACTATTTCGAGATCTCGAAAAAATATCTCAAGATCTCGAGAAAATATCTCAAGATCTCGAGAAACTATCTCAAGATCTCGAGATAATATCTCGAGATCTCGAGATAATATCTCGAGATCTCGAGATAATATCTCAAGATCTCGAGAAACTATCTCGAGATCTCGAGATAATATCTCAAGATCTCGAGATAATATCTCGTGATCTCGATATAATATCTCGAGATAAGCATATATAATCGGTGTCATCCTTTGATCATTAGCATGAATTCACTGCTGCCACACAAACTGTTTATTTACTTGTCGCATCTTTTCCGACTGCAACATATTCATGACTCCCATGACAATTACACGAATCAACTCCTGTCCCTCAGAAAAGTGAATAACTTATCAACCAACCACTTCGTTGCGTATTAGTTATGAGAGCCCACCAAATCCAGCTCTAATATAAACCGAGCTCCGTCATCCGAGCTTGCACTTGCTGGTGTCATGTTCCCACTTCAATCCCAAAGTGTCAACCCAGCACCCGGTACCTCCCAGTACCTACTGAAGTGCCTTTTACCCTAAAACACAACGTTTTCTCACTACTTTGCAAGATGAAAAGTTTGTGTCTGCCTGACACTCAAAATCCAAAGTGTTGATCCTGTATCTCCTAGTGCATACTGTAGTGTTTTTACCCTAAAACTCAACGTTTTCTCACATCTTTTCCTTCCAGCCCCATGCTGATTGTAGTGATTTGCACCCTAAACACAAAATTTACTCACTACTTTACAAGACACATACCCATAAATACCAAATATTTCTTTCCAGCTCCACAGTCAATGAAGAGATTTTTACCACAACTCACAAAGTGTACTCACTACTTTGCAAGACACAGACCCGTAAATACCAAATAGCCCCCCCCCCCCCCCCCCCTCCCGTCCAGCTCCACGCTGAAAGGTTTCATTCCCGCAGTGAAATCAATCACCCACTCCCTTGGTGGATTTTTCATCTACTTTCCACTTTGGTGACTGAGACACGTTGTCTCTTGACACGCTGTTATTCCACGGACCCGTCATACAGCCTAACTTTAACCCCATCCGCGCGTCCATTTTGATCGAGCAAATCGATGGTGCTACTCGATATATAATAACCTTACAACAGCGACAGCTGTAGACATACCATCGGATTCCCTTTCCTCTCGTTGGTTTGAATAGTCTGGATTAGGCATAACTAGTTACCCCCTGTGGATACTTCTTCCGGACGAGTGATTAAGGCCCTCACGTATTACCAACGTCAGTTTTAGGTTTATAGCTGTCGCTGATGTAGGGTTATTATTATTATACATCGGGTAGCACCGTCGAATTACTTGAGATTTGCTCGGTCAAAATGGACGCGGGAATGGGGTTAAACTTATGCCGTATGTCTCCGTCAACAAAGTGGATAGTGGGTGAAAAATCAACCAAGGGAGTGGGGATGAAATCTTTCCGCGTGGGGATGAGGGAGCTATTTGGTATTTTCGGGGGTCTGTGTCTTGTAATGTAGTGAGTAAACTTTGTGAGTTGTGGTAAAAATCACTCCATTCAATGTGGAGCTGGAAGGAAATATTTCATATTTATGGGTGTGTGTCTTCTAAAGTAGAGAGTAAACTTTGTGTTTTAGGGTAAACATCACTACAATCAGCATGGGGCTGGGAGGAAAAGAAATGAGAAAATGTTGAGTTTTAGGGTAAAAAACACTACAGTATGCACTAGGAGGTACCGGATACTGGATCAACACTTTGGATTTGGAGTGTAAGACAGACACAGACGTTTCATCTTGTAAAGTAGTGAGAAAACGTTGTGTTTTGGGGGTAAAGGGCACTACAGTAGGTACTAGGAGGTACCGGGTGCTGGATTGACACTTTGGGATTGGAGTGGGAACAAGACAAGTGCAAGTGCGGATGACGGGACTCGGTTTATATTAGTGCTGGACTGAGATTTGGTGGGCTGTCATAACTTCAACAAGGTGATTGGTTGATAAGTTTTCTGAGTGGCAGGTGTGGATTCGTGTAATTGTCATGAGGTTGAAGGCGGGGTGGGGGCGGGGGCACGAATATGTTGCAGTCGGAAAAGATGCGACAAGTGAATAAACAGTTTGAGTGAATTCATGCTAATGATCAAAGGGTGACGCCGATTATGCTTATCTCGAGATCTTGAGATATTTTCTCGAGATCTTGAGATAGTTTCTCGAGATCTTGAGATATTATCTCGAGATCTTGAGATATTATCTCGAGATCTTGAAATAGTTTCTCGAGATCTCGAGATATTATCTCGAGATCCTGAGATATTATCTCGAGATCTTGAGATAGTTTCTCGAGATCTTGAGATATTATCTCGAGATCTTGAGACAGTTTCTCGAGATCTTGAGATATTATCTCGAGATATCTCGAGATAAAAAAAGTATTGAGAGTGGCCTAAATCAGCCAGCGTACAGACCAATATGCCCAGGTTTTGAATTTGAATTCGAGAGAGAAACAAAGTTACATGTATCACGGAACTAAATATTTTCCCACATGCGACAATAGTAACGTTCAGGCGAAAAAATATGATCGCACCACTTTAATTTTGCCATTCAAATATCTTTGTCAAGTATAGCCCTTCAGACAATTTTTTCTCACCCGAGAACAGGGGTCATGCAACAAATAAGAGAAAAAAACTGACACGAAAGGAAGTACCGGTCATGTGCATTTTTCAGGCAATTCCCTACAAAAACACACAAAAAGTAAATTGTATTTTTTAGGTCTAAGAGTCATCAAATCACCCTCTTTTCATCAGGCATATTCAACAATAGTGCAAGATGTCAATAGAATGTTTCAAACCTTTATTGAAACAATATATTTTCCAAAGGCTGTTTATTTTTAGCGATTGTGTTGCGAAGTTGGCCCACAGAAGTTAAGCAAGCTCGAAAGAAGAGCTATAGTTCTTCCATGGAAATTATAGAAATAACAGGACAATTTTCTATTAGTTTGAATGGGACTCATATTATTGCTGTTAATTTTCCTCAGAGCCGATATTCGTAGAATTTTATAAACTAATAAGAAATACTCCGACTTACACTCGACCGACTGACCTACACTCGGTGGAAGAGCTGATCAGAGATAACGCCGGTAGTCGAGTTTTAGTTGATAAATATCACGGGCGGAAATCTCCGAATTGGTACTATTTGAACTGTCGTAGCTGTCATCAACCCATAAATCACACTCCCAGAACAAACGGGCATCACATAATGCTAAAGTTGCAGAACTGTAAATTCTATCACACAATTCCCCCGGTCAACAGAACCCCTGGTGGATTGTGTTTGTGGAACAACCACTCGATAGATTGCATGCAGATTGCCGACAGTCTGCATGGCAGTACAAGCGTCTAACAATGGTGACTGCCACGTCACGGGAACTTTCCCTAACTATTCCGCTGACTGGTAGTCGCGTGATCGGGTTCGGCATAAAAAATCTAGTGGATTTTAGCACCGATTCCTGGATGTTTGGGAAGTTGTCTCTGGGCTCCCGACGAGCAAGTACCTACCTACAAGAAGAAAGATGGATGCCGCCACTGTTTCTATAAGGTATGAACTTTGACTGAACACTGTGAATTTTACTTTATACAAGAGAAAACGTTTGGCAGTTGAGTTTTATTTGTTAATAAAAATCGTAGATAACTGGTAAACTGGTCTTCGTTGTGCTGAACACGACTAGCTCGTGAGGTAACCAACCTGAACCCAGAATCTGGAGCCTGTGTCTGATATCGTCTGGTAAGGAATCACAAAACGCCACGGGCTGATGGGACTTCGCAGTTGGTGGGGCTCCGTAGTTCTCTCAGTAATCACAACGCTTGGAGTCA
Organism: Pictodentalium vernedei; assembly: GCA_031216915.1. Taxonomy (NCBI): domain Eukaryota; kingdom Metazoa; phylum Mollusca; class Scaphopoda; order Dentaliida; family Dentaliidae; genus Pictodentalium; species Pictodentalium vernedei. The sequence continues at coordinate 93,410,383 of CM062291.1, read as the reverse complement.
GAATTTACGATCGCAGATCGATAGACTTTTTACTAAATTCCGTAACAATTGCATCATTTTCGAGTGCAACCTTTCAAGGCGGGTAACTCTAATTCATATTTTTAGTTCCCTGATACCTGTTGAGAGTATCTATATTTAATAATAGAGGTTCCTCATTCTTATAAAAACCGATGTCAGATCCACTGTGTGCCGCGACAGATTAGGCGGCCGCGCGATGACAGCTATTGGGTCATCGGGAATTAAACGACTTGACGTGGACACTGTAGACTGAAGATTTTGCAGCGCTAAAGGCAAGGAAGATATCACACAAAAAGTCAACCATCAATGACTGATCATGTCCAGTCTTTTCGCCGGCCATCAAATCTGTCGTAATTTTTACGATACACATCACAATAATTTTGATGATACAATCAGCGTGATGGTATTACAACGTAAAACTCTACGCACATTTGCGACAATTGGTTCTGTTGTATAGGCCAATATATGTTTAACAAGTATCATATGATAATAGAATTAATAGTGAAGTGTCATTTGGCATTTAGTTTGGGTTTCGGGATTTGTTGCATCTCTGATGTTTCATGCTATGACAGTGAATGCATGTCTGACGGGATCGTATCTTGAAAATTTACCATATTATCAGTGTGCGCGCTTAAGCTTCAGGCGCCCCGTGGGAAAAAAATTATCAAATTTATAATTAAGTGTTGGGAAGGTCGGGGACTGTCGTTCCACGTGTAATAGAAGTGATTGATATCTTGGGTGTTCGGTCACTTCGTCTTTATCAACAATTATAAAAAATATAAACTTCATCACGCAGGACGCTAATGTTAACTGTATTTCTGAAAGTCTACCTGCATGATGTACTCTGCATTTATGTAACATCATCAGTACTAGATGTGGAGATCGTGCCACATAGGGGGGGGGGGGGGGGGGGGGCTTAATGGGAAACCTAGGAAGGACGTCATAGTCACGTGACCCGGTTACGCCAAGTTAGTCACGTGACCCAGCTACGTCAAGTTTGGTTGATGTGCTAGTCCGCGTCAGCGGTCATCTTGTGGCGTCATTTCATAGTGATACGTGGTCTTAGTGCGCATGCGCAGCTCGTGTTGTTAGGGTGATACGCTGTTCCGTCGGGCATTTTGTATACTGGCTTTCCTCAAATGCCTAAATGAGTCGAAGAAAGTATGTTCGAGTCACTCGAACGAGCAATTGTTCTATAGCTCATTTGCTCGATGGCATTCGAGTCGCTTGAGCAATGACTTTTCAGTAACTCTTCGATGGATTCGTGGCTATAAGAATCATATAGGCTTTCGTTATACACACTGAAGATAACTCTGCATACATGTTATGGGAAACCAAGCACTGGTGATTATAAGACTTGGACGAGGGAACGAACTAGAGCTAGTTTGGGCTAGACATACTGCTAGTGTTAGAGTAGTATCTGTAATAGGCACAAAAATAGGGTTCTTGGAAAATCTGGACCAGTACTTTAGTGTAATAGAACATACTCTCGATCCTATAGCACTACGTGCTACTACTAAAAACCGTAGATGGGGAGTACAAGTCCGTTACGGTTGTTTAGGGTTGTTTAAAACTACTCTTATACAAAGGAACGTACCTGTTATTGAAAAAAGAAGGATTCGTGAAGAATCCATATCAAATAGTCGTTTTGGGTGGTTTGGATGGATTGGTGGGTCTTTCTGGGTAATCAGATTTACTCCTATTCAAACGAACAAACCCTCCGCACATACCCCGTCTTGGTGTAGGCCATTCAGCAACCACGTGCTACCTTAGAAACCAAGATGGCGGCCTCCATCAGACAAAAATGTCCGACAGAAGTACTATCACCTTAACAACACGCTCTGTGCATGCGCACTAAGACCACGTGTCACTATGGAGATGACGTCACAAGATGGCCGCTTCCGCGGGCTACCATGACAATCTAACATGAGTTAAATTGGGTCACATTACTGTGACATCACTTCTTAGGTCCTCTCACTAGGTCCCCACAATGTGGCAAATAAGCCCAAGTGGCCGAAAGCTCCAGTTACTGATTGATTTTATTATATAAAATGTCACACTATCTACCTACCCACTGAAAAATGTTGCAGACTGAATGGGAACATAGTTTATTTAGTGGCCAAAAAGCCCTCGGGGATTGAAATTTTTTTCCCAATTTTCCCGGGGATACTCCCCGCCGCCATCCATAATTCTATTAGCATCCCATCTTAGGTGTTGGGCATATATGACGCCCCTTGCTAAAGTATATCCAGAGGGGAGACTCCTTTGAGCCGCCACTGGACCCAGTGGAAGTAACACAGGTATGTAGAAATATTAGACAGTCGAGATAATAATTCATAGCTTAGGGTTTTTAAAAATTTCGTTATAATTAACTGCAGTAATGGTGTATGTTTGTAGGGATTTATCCAAACGATGTATCGAACTCAGAAATAGAGACAATCATAGGTAAAAAAAACCGTTACAGAAAGAATCATGGGGATTGTAACCAAAATTGGCGAGAGTAGGTCAAAAGAAAGAGGTCTTTGTGTGGCCTGCGTGACAAAGAGAAGACAGGTTTTGAAGAGTACCTTGACAATGGCACCATTGTAAGGGGGGGGGGGGGGGGTGGTCACTGTTGTTCAAGCTGAGGTCGCGATCACTGGAGATTAGGGGGAATTGGGAAAGAAGGTGGAAAAGGAGAGCCAAATGTGTAACTTGGGCGAAGTGGTGACCTTGGAATACATTTTATTGGGAAGTCCAAAATCTCAATCTTCTAGATCAAAATTCACTGGGAGTAGTATAATGAGGACGTAGGATGGGAGAATAAAGGACGTGGTTAGTGGTTGACACAAATGCGATGGTTAGTATGCTTATTGGAGGGATTGTGAAGAATGGGGGTACAGAGTGTCTTCAAGCAGTTCGTCTCTGTATTGGGAGGAAACAAGCGTGGGAATCGGGAGGCAGTTGGAAGCACATGGGTAACCAAAACCTTCTCAACTGAGAACCACGGCAAATCAGCGGCCAGCCAAACTGTTATTAATAGTATATTGACCCACGTGAATAGTGTTAAAGCCTCATCCATCTGTAGGGTTCGATCCTCTAATGCTATGGGCACACAGGCCTTACATTACACGTATTTACTCCAGCTGAATCTCGAGAAGCATATAATGTTTTATTGCAGTTGACTGATACCAGACGAGACCGCTCGAACACATTCAGCCAGGCACCTCTACAAAAGCGATCGTCTTTTCTTCCAATTACAAGGTTCGAAAGGTAATCTGGGTTCTGTAGAAACCCTCAAGCGGATCAGATTTTTAAAAATGTTCCCGGGGAGGGTTCCCTTAATCCCACCAGTAGGAGAAGACACGCTCACGAACATCCACACCAGGGCTACGCACGTAGTTACTTTTCGGGCAAAATCTTCCAGCCCCCCCCCCCCCCCCCCCCCCCCGCCCCGCAGCCATGGAAAAAAAGTTGGCCCGTTGGCCTATATACGCCTGTGCTGGGTATAATCAGTGAAGTCGAAATATGATTAATATTATATAAATTCTCTTATCAACTTTTCCTAGTGATTTCTCCCTCAGAAGATTTATCAGGTGCTTGCTGAGAAATGGCGGAGGGGGGGGGGGGGGGGTAGGGGGGCAGCGTGATCACGAAGTGACGTATTCGTGACGCCCCCTCCCCACCCCTACAATTTTCCAATAAGCTTTCTAGTGATTATACGTATTCGTCAGGGTTGTATTCGAAGATGCCAATTCTCTCGTGCTATTAGTTATATACCGTACTTTCTTAAAAGAAAATTGGTTACTTGGACTTGTGTCGGGTTATAGCGACAACGGCACCGTGTGAAAACGGCACCTGGAGTAAACGGAACCGAGTGAGCGAAAACGGCACCAATTGATTGTGGCGAGAACGGCACCAGTTCCGATGGCGAAATTAATTCATTTGAGTTCTGCCTAAACCGAGTATTTAGCCTATGGTTCTCTAATAAATTGTGGAAAATTGAGCAGCTAAAAATGAGAGGATACATCTTCCCTCCCAACTATCTCATGGTTTTCTTGTTGTTTAGCAGTGACTTCTAAACATTAAAAGCACTAACACCCCTCCCCCAACCCCACCCTTTCCTCGGCCCTGGAATCTATCCAACCTGGATTCACGATACACCTCCTTCTTTATTATTTGACGCAGAAATCAGAATCTTGTGTGTGTGTGGGGGGGGGGGGCGAATTCAAAGGACGTGCCAGGGTAAAAAATTAAAACAAGGTCTTTTAGGCCATATTTGGATGGGGGCAGTCCAAACCCAAGAAATCCGGACTCCTGTGCCAAACCGAAAGTAAGGGGTACCGGATTTCACACGGTGCTGTTTTCGCCTGTACCCGTGTCACTGTCACACAAAGCCTAAATGGAGGTCTGCAGCAACATACTGAGGGCAGTTGTCGGCAAGACATGACAAATTTGGAAAACTGGTACGGCACGTATTAATAAAATAATTTACGTCACGACTACAATACATGTATATTTTATTTATTCACTAATTCACTAACGCGTTTTGAACAAGACTTGAGTTTTATTTTGAACCATCATCACGACGAACTGATATTCTAACTTCGTCAAAACACGCCTTCTGCAAAGGCAAGCCGTGAAAATTCAAATTTACCTGTTCTCAAATGGACGGTCCCAGTTACGTCACTTGTGCATTGTTGCAAAATGGACGCTCTTCCGAAAATACACACAAATTCCCATAGAGAATTAAAAAATTCGTTCATATAATTTTCGAGCGAGCTAAAATCACAGAAACGTAACGACGGCGAAGTTAAATATATTACACGTAATCGGGAGCTGAAAACTAAAAGATATTTTCTTGATTTTGTATTATTCCAGAGTTTATTTACCATTGGGGGGTTATGGAAAGGACAATAGTTGCATACGTCTTTGCTGTCCAAGTAAGTTTACTTGTCAGTTATTAATCCAGTTATTTATTATCCCCGCATTTTAAGAAATGCGAGGATGTTGTCGTGATCTCCGTCCGTACGTACTTACTTACGTACGTCCGTACTTCCGTACGTCCGGTTTTGTAATTCGAAACGCTGTAACTTTCTACAGTTTTTCAATAGGGTCTGTGTAATCCAAAAATACCACTTTTAAAGTTTTGCGCCACCAGGTGGCTTCTGTGGAGCCACTTGAAAAATGCGCTAATTTTTCACTTTTTTTTCGAATAATCCCAACCTGTGTAATTCAGAGTTCTATAACTGCACTAGGGTGTTGCTAAATGAACTGTAGATGTGCACGAAGGTTTCAGATTTTTCAGGTGCCATGTGGCTGTGTCACCGTTCCCACTTTCGCATTTTCTTAGACCGTTTCCGGCGAAAGGCTCCTAGGCTATGTAATTCGAAATGCTAAAACCATGCTCAAATGTTGCAGTAGGGTCTGCAGATGCGCACGAAGGTTTCGGATTTTTCAGGTGCCACTGTTGCCACTTTCATGTTTTCGTAGACAGTTTCCTGCAAAAAGCTCCTAGAGTATGTAATTCGAAATGCTAAAAGCATGCGCAGATGTTACAGTGGGGTCTGTAGATACGCACAAAGGTTTCGGATTTTTTTGGGTGCCACGTGGCTGTGCCACCGTTGCCACGTTTGTATTTTCTTAGACCGTTTCCAGTAAAAGGCTCCTAGGATATGTAATTCGAAATGCTAAAACCATGCTCAGATGATGCAGTGGGGTCTGTAGATGCGCACGAAGGTTTCGGATTTTTAAGCTGCCACGTGGCTGTTCCACCGTTGCCACTTTCGTGTTTTCTTAGACCGTTTCCGACGAAAGGCTCCTAGGGTATGTAATTCGAAACGCTAAAACCATGCTTAAATGTTGCAATGGGGTTTGTAGATGCGCACGAATGTTTCAGATTTTTCAGGTGCCACGTGGCTGTGCCACTGTTGCCACTTTCATGTTTTCTTAGACCGTTTCCGGCGAAAGGCTCGTAGAGTATGTAATTCGAATCGCTAAAAGCATGTTCAAATGTTGCACTAGGGTCTGTAGATGCGCACTGAAGTTTCGGATTTTTTGGATGCCACGTGGCTGTGCCACCGTTGCCACTTTCGTGTTTTCTTAGACCGTTTCCAGAGAAAGGCTCCTAGGGTATGTAATTCGAAACGGTAAAACCGTGCTCAAATGTTGCAGTTGGGTCTGTAGGTGCGCACGAATGTTTCGGATTTTCCAGATGCCATGTGGCTGTGCCACCGTTGCCACTTTCGTGTTTTCTTAGACCGTTTCCGGCGAAAGGCTCATAGAGTATGTAATTCGAATCGCTAAAAGCATGTTCAAATGTTGCACTAGGGTCTGTAGATGCGCACTGAAGTTTCGGATTTTTTGGATGCCACGTGGCTGTGCCACCGTTGCCACTTTCGTGTTTTCTTAGACCGTTTCCAGAGAAAGGCTCCTAGGGTATGTAATTCGAAACGGTAAAACCGTGCTCAAATGTTGCAGTTGGGTCTGTAGGTGCGCACGAATGTTTCGGATTTTCCAGATGCCATGTGGCTGTGCCACCGTTGCCACTTTCGTGTTTTCTTAGACCGTTTCCGGCGAAAGGCTCATAGAGTATGTAATTCGAATCGCTAAAAGCATGTTCAAATGTTGCACTAGGGTCTGTAGATGCGCACTGAAGTTTCGGATTTTTTGGATGCCACGTGGCTGTGCCACCGTTGCCACTTTCGTGTTTTCTTAGACCGTTTCCAGAGAAAGGCTCCTAGGGTATGTAATTCGAAACGCTAAAACCATGCTCAAATGTTGCAATGGCGTCTGTAGATGCGCACGGAGGTTTCGGATTTTTTCAGCTGCCACGTGGCTGTGCCACCGTTGCCACTTTCGTGTTTTCTTAGACCGTTTCCGACGAAAAGCTCCTAGGGTATGTAATTCGAAATGCTAAAACCATGCTCAAGTGTTGCAATAGGGTCTGTAGATGCGCACGAAGGTTTGTTGCAGTAGGGTCTGTAGATGCGCACGGAGGTTTTTGATTTGTTGTGTGCCATGTGGCTGTGCCACCGTTGCCACTTTCGTGTTTTCTTAGACCGTTTCCGGCGAAAGGTTCCTAGGGTATGTAATTCGAAATGATAAAGCCATGCTCAAATCTTGCAGTGGGGTCTGTAGATGCGCACGAAGATTTCGGATTTTTCAGTTGCCACGTGGCTGTGCCACCGTTGCCACTTTCATGTGTTCTTAGACCGTTCCAGGCGAAAGGGTCCTAGGGTATGTAATTCGAAATGCTAAAACCATGCTCAAATGTTGCAGCATGGTCTGTAGATGCGCACGAAGGCTTCAGACTTTTTAGGTGTCACGTGGCTGTGCCACTGTTGCCACTTTCATGTTTTCTTAGACCGTTTCCGGCAAAAGGCTCCTAGAGTATGTAATTCGAAACGCTAAAACCATGTTCAAATGTTGCAGCAGGGTCTATAGATGCGCATGAAGGTTTTGGATTTTTCAGGTGCCTCGTGGCTGTGCCACCGTTGCCACTTTCATATTCTCTTAGACCGTTTCCCGCAAACGGCTTCTAGGGGATGTAATTCGAAACGCTAAAATCATGCTCAAATATTGTAGTAGGGTCCAAAGATGTGCACGAAGGTTTTGGTTTTTTTAGGTGCCACGTGGCTGTGCCACTTTCGTGTTTTCTTAGACCGTTCCCGGTGAATGGCTCATAGGGTATGTAAATCGAAACGCTAAAACCACGCTCAAATGTTGCAGTGGAGTTTGTAGATGCGCACGAAGCTGTGTCACCTGTGCCACTCAATATGATTTTAGCGTGTCATATAATACATTTCATCTTTGTATCAAGCATTCATACAAAGTCAAGGATGCAAATGCGGGGATACACCATAGTGTGCTTTGCACACAAATGACACCCACTCTGGTTTAAAATAGTGATAGACCGGACCATGTTCACTCGTGTCTATCATTTGGAAACATCTGGCAAGTTGTATACTGGTTGGCCTAGGCCGCCCGTTTAAATGTAACAAGTACAATTATTCATATCCCTTTTATTAGTACGTGACAGTCAGTTATGAACAATTCTATAAAATAACTATCGATGGTATGCCGTGTGAGTGTGTATAATAAATTTACAATAGCGTAGCAAGACAATAAAACTCAAGTTCAGATTGTTGGTACACACATTTTGGAAATAGCAAGTAGTGGGATAAAAAACTATATTTCCTTAGCACTGTTTCAGCCATTAGAAAGTGAACCTCAATTTTACAATTCTAGATTTTATAAACCCATACTCTGTTATGCAGATTCTTTGCTCACCTTAGTTTGATGTGTGACATTTTATTGGAGGGATCCCTTTTGGGGTTCTCTCCGACAGAGAGCCGCACCTCAGAGTACAGTGATAAGGGAGATGTGTATCACAAGCTAGTAATTTTCTAGTGATAGAAATTACGATTTCAGCTTAAAGGTTTAATTTGTAATTCAGTGCAGGGAAGAAACAATTTTTTATTTCAAAAGTTTTTCTCAATATAGTAAATTATCATATAGTTGGTCAAGGTGCTGCTTCATGGTGGAGGGATCCCATTTAGAGATCTTTCCATCTTGGCGGAGTGTTTTGAGGGGCTATGTGGAACGTTGCCATTAGTAGTATGTAATGTGGTTTCAGGCAGCAGTTGGGGGACCCAGGTGGGGGACCCCGGAAGTGACGTCATGTCACATGACCCAGTGGCACCTTGTTGTGTTGTCATGGTAACCCGCGTGGGCGGCCATCTTGTGACGCCATCCCCATAGTGACACGTGGTGTTAGTGCGCATGCACAGCGCGTGTTGTTAGGGTGATAGTGTTTCCCTCGTCCATTTTGTATACTGGAGGCCACCATCTTGGTTTCTATGGTAGCACGTGGTTGCTATGTGTCCTAATAAACCCTTCCAATAGGATAGGGGTATGTTCGTAGGGTGTTATTTCCTGTTTCGCAGAATTACCACAAACAACCCGACAAGTTATACTATTTCAAATTCTTTCAGAATTCTCTGCTTTTATCTATCTATGCAATAGTTTACATATATCCGTGTTCCTTTGTCCTGGAGTATACTCCAGTAGAGTAGAAGGGCCTATCAGCTGGAACAGCTTTACATAGTATTACTATATTTAGCTTTTCTGGTCTGTTCTTGTTAGTTCTGGCCCAATTCCGAGTACTCTTGTTGCTTCATTTATCCAGATCACCCAAGCAATTCACTTTACTGGCGCTAACTAACTAACCAGATTGCTTTATTTTCCTTAATCTGTATTCAGAGTTATCTCCCTTCTGTATAACAAAAGCAAATATCATTCCCAAAGCCAATAAGCTATCGAATACTTACTGATAAACCATTGCTCAAACGACTCGAAGACCACCGAGCAAATGTGCTATCGAGCAGTTGCTCGTTTGAGTGCCTCGCACGTACGGCTCTTAGCCTCATTTCAGAAAAAGGGTGTGTCTAAGACCTGGTATTGTATTATTTGAGGACACATTTTGTGCATTAGCACAAAGGCATATGCTGAATGTGTTGATGTTAAAACACGGAATCTCATTTTACAGAGTCGGATAGGAATCCCATTTTATGGAATCCCTTTTTGAGAATCCCTTTTTGGAAAACGCCTGTGGCTATGGTCTGTGGAATCCCTTTTGGTCGTATGTGCTTATGTGCTAGTGCACAATGTGTCACATATCAATCCAGTATGTGCTTATGTGCTAGTGCACATTGTGCCTTTCGACATAAGCACATATGACAAAAAAAGGGATTCTCCAGAAGGTATCCTAGATAGGTATCCTCAAACAATACAATACAAGGTCATAGGTATCCTCAAATACCCGTATGTGCCTATGTTCTAGGGCAGAATGTGTCGCATTGTGCCTTTTAACATAAGCACATGGCACATCCAGCATGTTCCTTTGTGCTAGTGCACAATGTGTCACGTTGTGCCTTTTCACATAAACACATATGACAAAAAATGTATTCTCCATAAAGGTTATTCCATTTAGGTATCCTCAAATAATACAATAACACCAGGTTAAAATACCCGTATGTGCCTATGTGCTAGGACACAATGTGTCACATTGTGCCTTTTCACGTAAGCACATATCGGAACATCCAGCATATGCTTTTGTGCTAATGCACAATGTGTCACATTGTGCCTTTTCACATAAGCACATATGTCAAAAACGCAATTCTCCAGAAGGTATCCTCAAATAATACAATACCAGGCCTTAGGCACCCCTTTTTCTGAAATGAGGCTAAGAGTCGTATGTGCGAGTCACTCGAATGAGCAATTGCTCGATAGCGCAATAACTTTTACTATAGTCTATAGATAATTGTGTGGCGGTCATGTGGTCTATTAATTGCGTGTGTCAATAAATAGTGTGGCGGTCATGTGGTCTATTAATTGCGTGTGTCAATAAATAGTCACTTAGTAATAATATTTTATTCGGTAATGTAAAATTATACGATCTACCATAGCTATGTGTGTGCGTTATTATGAATAGCTCCTGTGTGGGTCAAGTTCGAGTCTTGGCAAATAATATAAGTAGTATGTAATGTTGTTTTCACCCCTCATTGACAGGACCCCAGGCATGACCCAGGAAGTGACGTCATGTCACGTGACCCAGTGTCGCCATGTTGTGTTGTATGGTAACCCACGTGAGCGGCCTTGTTGTTGTATCAACCTCATAGTGATACATGGTGTTAGTGTGCATGCACAGCGGGTGTTGTTCGGGTAATACGTGCTTCGGTCGTCCATTTTGTATCCTGGAGGGCGCCATCTTTGTTTCTATGGTAGCACGTGGTTGCTATGTGACCTAAAACCTTCTTATAGGACAGGGGTATGTTTGGAGGGTGTGTTTCTTTGTACAGGCGTAGTTCCCCGATTCGTAGATTTACCACAAACAACACGACAATCCCTTCAAACCACCAAAAATTACTTCATTTGATACAGATTTCCTCCAGAATAATTTTTAGAGCCGCCATGCCATGGGTTATAATAGTAGTATGTAGTGCTATAGTACAGAGGGGGGGGGGGGGGGGTAAGTTTGATTTAATAGGGGTACTGTTTCCTAGAATCCCATTTTTATGCCTAATACAGATGTCACTCTAACATCAACAGTCTGTCTAATCCCAAGTATCTCCTGTTCCCTCGTCCAACTCTTTTAAACACCAGTGCATGGTTTCCCATAACCTGTATACGGAGCTATCTCCCCTGTATACAACGAAAACCTTTTGATTACTAAAGCCAAGAATCCCATCGAGGGAATGAGCTATTGAGCAACTGCTCGATCGAATGACTCCACATTCTGCTCGAGCGACTCGAATCCATGAGCTATAGAGCAATTGCTCGTTCGAGTGAGTCACACATACGACTCCTAGCCTCATTTCGGTATTTAAGGATACCTATGTCCCAGCTCCTATATGGCCAGTAGCTCCTATATGGCTCATATATAACTCGTATGTAGCTCCTATACAGGTAGTCTTACCTCGAGTGACTCCACATACTACTCGAATGACTGGAATTCCACCATGCGAATGAGTTATCGAGTAATTGCTCGATCGAGTGACTCCACATTCTGCTCGAGCGACTCGAATCCCATCGAGCAAATGAGCTATAGAACAATTGCTCGTTCGAGTGACACGCACATACGATTCTTAGCATCATTTCGGTATTTATTTATTTATTAGTGTTTAACGACACATTAACAGCCAGGGTCATATCATGTTGGTGACAGTTTTACGGGTGGAGGAAACCGGAGTACCCTGAGAGAACCACCGAGCAACGACGAGCAGCTGTCAGCTCTCCAACTTCGTAACTCTGAACTCTGTACCTCGGCACAGGCAGGTTTTGATTGGTTGAAGACATGCGCACCATCGACGTGCAGTACGCCTTAGTACACAGCGTCATCGGCAAGGGGAAATCGGGGTTAAGTGCCTTGCCCAAGGACACAACGCGGGAGCACAAATCAGTCGCTGAAATGGTCACCCATCCAACTACTAACCGCGCTCGACGTTGCTTAACTTCGGTGATCTGATGAGAACCGGTTACCGCGACGCCACCGCGCCCCCTCATTTCGGTATTTAAGGATACCAGTTCCGATAAGCTTCTACAGGCCTATGGCTCCTAGCTCCTATATGGCTCCTAACCAGCTTATATACAGCTCCTATACAGCAACTACTTGTCTGTAGTCTATGTGTCCTATCATTAGCTTCCACAGCAGTCACCCAATACTATAGTCTTCTACCACTATTGTAGCCTTGTACCATTACCTCTGGTCACCCAAGTACCATAGTCTTCTACCACCGTTGCAGCTTTGAACCATTATTACTGGCTTGTAGCAAAACTTTCTAGCAATACCTTCGCGCAGGCCTTCAGAATGTTTAATCAGATTGCTTCATTTTCTCCATTATGTACCATTTTATACAGTGTTCAGTGTAAAACATATATACACTAGCCATATAAACCATTCCGTGAAGGGGATTCTTTTCCGACTCCGTAAAATTGGATTCCATGTTCTTACATAAACACTCGAGGGTATTCCCCTTCCATATCAGACTCATTTAGTTCAAATGGTTTTAGTTCAAAAATTCATTCAGTTAAAATTCAATCATGTCAAAACCTTGTTGGATTCATTCAGTTAAACTTTGTTCAGTTTAAGGTGGCCACACTGGGTTATATTTAGGGTTATAGTTCACTTCAAACGGTGTGATAATGTTTGTTATGGAGCCCAGTCTTTGCTCAGTCATTGTTCTGTTCTCTTCGAATTTGGTTGTGAGATCTCGAGATAGGCATATATAATCGATGTCACCCTTTGATCATTAGCATCAATTCACTCTTGTCACTCAAACTGCTTATTTACTTGTCGCATCTTTTCCGACTGCAGCATATTCGTGCCACCCCCCCCCCCCCCCCCCACCCCACCCCATGACAATTACACGAATCCACTCAGAAAGGTGAATAACTTATCAACCAAAGTAGTATGTAATGTGGTTTTGAGCCATCATTGTCAGGACCTCAGTGCAGAACCTCGGAAGTGACGTCATTTCACGCGACCCGGTGGCGCCATGTTGTGTTGTCATGGTAACCCGCGTGAGCGGCCATATTGTGCCGTTATCCCCATAGTAATACGTGGAGTTAGTGCGCATGCGCAGCGCGTGTTGTTAGGGCGATACGTGTTTCCGTCGTCCATTGTGTATACTGGCGGCCGTCATCTTGGTTTCTATGCTAGCACGTGGTTGCTATGCGACCTTAAACCTTATAAGATAGAGGTATGTTCGGGAGGCATGCTCCTTTGTACAGGAGTAAATCTATTTACCACAAACAACCCGTCAATCCCTCCATATCACTAAAATCCATTTTTATTTACTACGGATTCCCTTAGAGTTATTTTAGGACCGCCATACCGTAGATTTTAATAGTAGCACATAGTGCTATAGTACAGAGGGGGCCTCAGGGGTAAGTTTGATTGAACTAGAGTATTTTTCTGGTTCGGATTCTCCCCAGAATCCCATTTTATGACTTCTTTGTTCTATTTATTCTGACGTCCCTAAACATGTTTATGTTCTACTGTGCACATTACATGTAGAACATAGGCACATGTTGGGTGTGCCAATATGTGTTTATGTGAAAAGGCACAATGTGACACAATGTGCACTAGCGCATAAGCACATGCTGGATGTGCCAATATGTGCTTAGGCACAATGTGTCACATTGTGCAGTAGCACATAGGCACATACGGGTATTTTCCGATATGTGCTTATGTGAAAAGGCACAATGTGTCACATTGTGCAGTAGCACACAGGCACACACGGGTATTTGAGGATATTTGGGCAGAATCTTTTCATGAAAATTGCAAACATTTCTGGGCACACAGGCCTGCATCTTCTAACAGATACCTACCTACCACATGCAGCATTTGGATGAGAGTTTTCCATAATTTTCAGTGTTTAGACTCAGATTAGAAAATGATATGGCGATGCATCCCAAGCTAGGTAGAAATCTCCGAGGAGGAGGGCATATAGGTAGAAAGAGGCATCAGATTGCCGGTAAATCGGGATCTAGGGAGCTACTCGGGTCTGCCGCCGGGAAAGGGGCCCTCTGTGAGAAAGGGAGTAGCGAAGAGGAGGGGTGGATGCGTCATAACATGGTAGGGACAGGCGATGCTCTCGTGTCATGAGAGCATCTTTCCCTTATATGATTGGCAGGATTCAATCCCCTGGAGGGGGTGCCTCTTACTTCTTAGGGTAGGGAAACTGTTGTTGCACCCCGGGAGGGGTTTGTTTGATATATAGGGTGGAGGGAGGCACCAAATGGCCAGATAACCTACGGTGGGAATGTTACTGTGGGTATATTTGGGAGTAGCAAAATAGTAAGTGGGGTGCTATTTGTTTCAAGTGTGATGTCTATTCTGTAGAAACTATTGAACGGCTTGGCATTACAAGAGCTTTCTATGTAGTTCAGTCCCTTCTGGACAAGTTGAGCGGCAGTGTCATTGACACATTAATTTTTTTACTGTGGTTAGGAAGTTTTATTGGTACTTTTGGAGCTATTGTGGGTCCTTTAAAGTAGAACAACTTTAGTACAAATGATTGCCTAATCTTTATATTTGTATTCCAGCTACCAAACAGGTATAAACCTTTATCTAGCGATCAACAAGACGGGGCGGATCCTCGTTTTCCCGTCCGATTTCTGACTCGAAAAAGTCGCGTGTCGTCTCGTGGTATACGATCCCATTTTGCGAGAAGTCTAAAGTGGGCTCGTATCGCATCGCACATACGTGATTCTCGACAAAATAAACTCGAAAACCGTGAGAAATTAGCTAAATAAAAAACCCCGGTTTTCTGGGCTCGAATACCCGATTATCTGCTCGCATAATGCACCTGTTCTCCAAATTGGTCACACTGGACACTCAACAGTCGAAATCGAGTACTACGAGGGAGGAGGGGGGGGGGGGGGGTTACGGTGTCGCTGTGTACTTTGACGCACTAAACGCCTGCATGTGGAGCACTTATCTTGAACCTATACAAAAGCAACGTGTGAAGAGATAGTACGTTGAGTCTGACAGTTGCTCGCCTTTACTCAGTGGTTCTCACCAGACATTTCGGTTCCTCCATCCGTAGAACTGTCCGTAAAACTGACCCTGGCTGTCGGAAGCGTCTTTGAACGCAATAAATCAAACAAATAAATTGAAATCTTTAATGGGCTGGGTTAAATGTGCAAATCGCAACAAAATAACTGATTGTCATAATTGTATCGCCTTTGTTCAACAGCAAGATTCGTAGTAAATGTACGATATTGTGTGGAAATCCTAAACTGAGAAAACTGTTAATGATAACCTTATAGCATGGGCGCACAACGCCTGCATCGCGTTCAGTGTGAAAGGGATTTAACCCTTAAAGCCTCAAATTAATTTCACGAAAATAACTATTATTAATTTTGTACATGTGCACAACTGTAGGTGACTTAATAGTGATTTTACATCATTGTTGGCTGCCTGTATAGGCCCTGCATAGGCAGCCAACAACAATGATATAAAAACACTGCCAATACAAATGCAACCTAATGACTGGGTACTCAATTAAAAATAGACTTTGGTATACTTTTTCAAAACAATGCAAAGGTGGCAGTTTTGGCGTGTATGGGGACTTAAGAGTCAAGTAAGAATAAAACTGTCAGGACCCTAAATAATTGATAGAATTTTTAGGTGTGGGAATCCTGCCTTCCTAACTCTTTGTCCAGCCACCGCCCATTTCCACCTGTATAGAACGCCTTTGATACCACACGAAAATGAGAAACAATTTAGCCATGTTCCAAACGTTATGACTATATATACTCTCCCAAAAAAAGAAAGCGTGAATGCTAAAAAATAACACTAAAAAAAGATATATATCATTTTCATTCATGGAAATTTTATTCAACCACAGATGGATCAATTTGTGATCAACACGAGAAATGTCATTACGCTTCGACGAATACTCTTGGTGCCATGGAGAGTCGAAGACACTAAGGGTCAAACACGAAAGTCACACACTCAATATCTGGTATGACCTCCGTCTGCATCGACTACTGCTGTGCATCTACGCCTCATGGAAGCGAACAAGTTAGCATGGAAGTGTTGTGGGATGTTGTTCCATATTCTGATAAGCTGTCTTTGGAGCTCCACAAGCGTTGACGGTGCATGGGGAAGCCGGCGTAGCTGACGTTTCATTTCGTCCCATACGTGCTCAATGGGTGAGATATCGGGCGAATTTGCGGGCCAGGGAAGAACATCCACTTGTTGTTGCTGCAGATACTGTTGAAAAACACGAGCTGCGTAGGGTCGGGCGTTGTCCTGCTGTAGAATGACGCCGGGGCTGTGACGTTGCAGAAATGGGACAACAACAGGTGTAAGCACTTCATCACGATATCTGGCTGCATTGAGATTGCCATCAATAATGACCAGCTCAGTTCTGTTACGAGCAGTGATGCCACCCCACACCATGAGAGACCCTCCCCCATAACGGTTTCGCTCCACGACACATGGATCTGCGTAGCGTTCGTTTCGACGTCTGTACACTCTCTGGCGGCCATCTGATGATGAAAGATGGAAACGACATTCATCTGTGAATAAAACACGTCGCCACCAGTGTAAGGGATGCCTGAGATGTTGTCTACACCACTGCAGTCGAGCACGACGATGACGTAACATCAAATTCGGACGAATTGCAGGTCTTCGAGGACGTAAGCCGTATTCTCTCAGCCGGTTGATTACTGTTTGAGGATGTATCCGTCTCAGGTTAGGGATGTTCCTGGCTGTCGTCGTTGCCGTTTGTTGCCGGTTCCGGAGATGGACGACATGGATATACCGATCTTGTGCAGGGGTTGTAACTCGGGGTCTCCCGGAGCGGGGTCGGTCTCGAACGTCATCATGTTGTGCATGTCGATGGACTAGCCTGTCTACAGTGTTACGGTGGCAGTTCAAATGCTGGGCAACCTCTCTGTGTGTTCTGCCAGCTCTAATCATACCCAGGGCAAGGAGACGTTGATTCATTGTCAATCTTGGCATGCTAATGTGGAGTCGTTTTAACAGCAGCGCAAGTTTGAATGTGAACGATAGGAAGGCCTTACTTTAGTGTTTAAATACCCAAGGATTCACACTGCTGCATGGATTTTCAGACTCTCCACGTGCAAAACATGCCTTTTTCACAAACGTGCAGCACGTCATTTAACGTTAATGCAATTTTAACGGGGAAAGCTGTTTTTGTGTTCAATATAACTTATTCATGAACAGGATTTGCTCCTTTATCCACCATGTCCATCCTATCTGAAAGTTTGGAGTATCTATTACATATATAATTGGCATCCACATACCGATATCCCCAGTTGAAACCTCAGGAAGTGAAGCAGTGCTTGCTTTCTGTGGTAAATAAGATCTGTTTTACTGGTAAAATAGGACCCAGCCACCAATTCTTGGGGTGGAAGTAACATGGGTATAAACTATTGACTAAACTTGGCTTTATTTCCATGTTGTGCATGGTCACGATTTGCCATTGTGCAGAAATATGTGACCTAAAACACTAATAAATAATTTATACCGATACGAGGCGATCCTGACTGTCAAAAGTGTCGTTAAACCTCAGTGAATAATAATAAAAACTGGTATCCACCATAGTTTCATTTTGACAGCTGTCAGTTCAGTTGCCTTAACTGGTTATCCACCGACCAGCATCACTTTGTAGAATCTTCACGTTTCTCACTAACTTGATGTCGCGATCAGACCAGAATTCTCTGCGCTATCGTGATCACAACTGGAAGTGAAAAGTAAAACTTGACTTCCCATTGCCCATTGTGGCAAATAATACACAGAAATTGATTTTACTGAACCATAACCACCCCCGCCGCCCTTCAACTTCCTCGCAGATCGGTGAAACACAAGGCTCTGTTGACTTTATGAACATTTTTTGGATTTTTGGACTCCGTAGGAACCACGAGAAGTGAATTCGTGCTTGTTTACTATGGTAAAACTCTGTTATTGGTAAACTAGGACCCTGTCACCAATGTCCATGTTGGAAGTCTTCTAAAATGGGGGACATGGGTACAAACGATTGGGTGGACTTGACTTTATATCCATTCTGCGGTCACCATGAATCATTATGCAGAAATGTGACTTTGGTGCTGTGTCGGTATCGCTGTGAGAACTCCTGGAAATGGAAGTTTATTTACTGTGGTGAACAGGCTCTGTTTTTGCGCCTAAAATAGAACCTGGTCACCAATGCATGGGGCAGAAGTCTTCTGATGGAAAACATGGGTATAAACGATTGGCTGGATTTGCCTTTATCCATGTTGTGGTCATGATTAGCCATGTGCAGAAATGTGACCTGAAACACCCAGCAAGTAGCGAGTACCTCCTTGGGCAAGGCATTTCATCTCGATTACTCGCGTGGGCGCAGGGTGGCGTTGTGTACTAAGGTGTACTACTCGTCAATGATGCACCTGTCTTCTACCAACGCTAACCCAGCTTGAGCGGAGTTGATTCGGTGTGGGGTCTGGTAGTTGCTCGCCATTGCTCGATGGTTCTCTCTGGGTACTCCGGCTTCCACTATCCAGCCAAACTGTCCGACACGAGATGACCCTCTCTGTTGAAAGTGTTGTTAACCCTTTACTGAACATGAAAAGCAGACAACACTTGCAACAAAAATTCTTGAATAACTATTTTTTTTTCATTTTTTGTCTAAAAAACATAGGTTATGACCCCGTCATTGGAACGAGCTTGACGAGGTTGTTCCAATGAGGCGTCATAACCTATGTTTTTGCGACAAAAAAATGAAAAAATTAATTAATTGGCGATTTTTGTGAAGCGTGCTGGCCGATCTTGGGCGTTACGTTGGGTAAAGGGTTAAACCACAAAATAAAAAGTACCTTTACGTTCAACATTTCTCCATCTTTGGAACACTTACAAAGGAACCCAGAAGTGTGGTCTGAGTGAAGGCAGCATGGTTCAGGTATGGCTGTTAGAGAAGCCCCCTCCCCCTTGGGAGAAATTGCTTTCCCTGTTGTGGTTTTGTTGGGGAAACCTCAGTCAAAAGTTGGAAGACAGGCCACCTTGTTGAGGAAATCCTGGTGCCACCCCTATTTATTTGGCCAGTGGCAAACAGTACATGTTGTTTTAAATTCTAATGAAACGTGTTCCCCGCGGGAACCATGGGAAATAAAGCAGTGCCTGTTCACTGCGGTAAACGGGCTCTGTTTTCCTGGTAAAATAGGACCAAGTCACCAATGCTTGGGAGGTGCAAACCCTCTCTAAAATGGGCAACATGGCTTATTAACGCTCACCCCTGGTCTTGAGTTGATAGTCATGTGGTGGTCACGATTAGCCATTGTGCAAAGATATGTGACCTTAAACACCAATAAGTAATAAGTCTGAAACGTGTTTTCCCAAGGGCGTAATTAGGGGGGGGGGGGGGCGGTCCATTCCCAATAATTTTCCAGTCGGGACATCTACATCTGGATTGGAGAGGGTCTTGTATGTTAACTCGATTTTGCTGGTAATCGTGTACAATCTTACAGTATAAGATTTCGACCCCTGAGTTCCAACGTGTTCCATGTGCCAGTAGGCACATAAAACACATTGGAACTCGGGGGACGATTTGCTTCTTGGATTTGAAGTCACACGCACAGTCCCTCATGCAAGTGTAGGTCTGTGGCTGATTGGGGATGTTGGGAGCCCCCCGCATGACCACTTTTGAGTCCGGTAAATCCAAATTGAATAAAAAGCTCCACAACTGCAACACACATTTATCCACACACACGTTCCCCGAGTGTTTTTTAACTGGTTGAGTGCTAGAAGCCACTATCAGGAATTTTAAAAAAGGGTACCAGAGCAAAATCAAACATTTTCCTTACTCATATTTCATATTCAGTCAAACGCAAATAATATTTTGTTTATATAAATTTATTTTGTTGAAAATTATTGGAGAGTGCCTATAGGCACTCCAATAATTTGTAATGAAACAAATTTTGAATAACAAATTCAGACCACCAAAAATAATCTAACCCAAAACCAGTTAACTATAATCCCCATTGACAAATATTCCTACTTCACGGTCAAGACATGTCTTCAAAGGAGGCATGTCTTGATGTCTCGCTGGAATATTTCTTCAGTCAGTATGTTGAGTTGTAACAGTCGGGGACAAACTGGGTTTACACCCCAATCGGCCATCTTCGCTACACCCTTTGTCTTTCTCCTGCAATAGAATACCATGATATTGTCCCAAACAATCTTGGTATAACAGAAACATATACTATGATGACCATGGTGTATAACCCTTTGAACCCTGGTGGTATCGTCTATGCCAGTTCAATGGCACAAATTAGGAGAGTCCTTGTTCATTATTTGGGGTTGACCAATCAATATTTTCAACGTGCAGCCTTGGGGCTGCACGTTGAAAATATTGATTGGTCCATCCTGCACATTTACTGAAGAGCCATCCTATTTAATGACGTTATGACGTATCATGTTCCTGGCCGGAAAAAGGGCCACTCGGATTCAATGTGTTAAATTAAGGTATTTGGGAACAAATACCTTGATATACCATGGTTGATTCAAGAATATGTTCCGGGATGAGAAAGTTCAGCAAATTAGCTGACTAAAGCGTTGAGCAATGGCGGATCTGGAATTCTGGTTTTTAAGGAGGCGATGCATTTCAATCATGGCTTACTCCATCGTATTGCCCGACGCGAGTAACTGTGAGTATGGGTTGCATAATAGAACCAACTTGTATTGGTGGGTTCGTGGTCTTTCTAGGGGCACTGTGACGCTGTGTACTAAGGCGTACTGCACGTCGATGGTGCACCTGTCTTCAACCAATGCTAACATCTGCTTGTGTGGAGTTGGTATGTTGGGGAGCTGACAGTAGCTTGCCGTTGCTCGGTGGTTCTCTCCGGGTACTCCGGCTTCCTCCACCCGTAAAACTGTCACGGTCATGGTTAGCCATTGTGCAGAAATATTTGACCTTAAACACCAATAAATAAATAAATTGGTCTTTCTGGGGTAAATGTTGGAAAATGGAAGGTTGGTGTGGTCCTCCGCTGCCATCTTTACACATGTTCCTAATGTTTTCCAGCCAAACTATTCCTGCACTTTTATACAAACTTATTCAAATTGAGAAAAACAGTAATTTTATAACGACTCACACTGATCCACACCGAAGCTGCATCTGTATACATTTGGAAACGGAAAATAAAAATATGGCACGCCCTCCCCGGATCCTACCATGGTTTTGACTTAAATATGACCCTCTTGCCCTTATCCCATGCAGTGAAGTTAGGGATACGGCTATCAACAGAGGATTCAACTTTCGGCCAATTCAAGTTCTGAATACCCAGGTGCTATTTTTGGAAAATTTAACCTTTTACCCAAAGTAACGTCAAACACGGCCAGTGTAATTCTAAAAAAACGCCAATTAATTTTCATTATTTTTCTTTTGTCTCCAAAAACTAAAAAATAGGTTATGACTCCTCATTGGAACGAGCTCTTCGAACTCGTTCCAATGAGGGGTCATAATCTATGTCTTTAAGAAAAAAATGAAAAGAATTAGTTATTCAGGAATTTTGTTTGCAAGTGTCGTCTGATTTTCATGTTAGGTAAAGGGTTAATTGAAACCATCACAGAACAATGTTGGTCCAGTGACTGGTAGAGTATTAGATTATTTTTTGGCAGCCAAAATTTGTCAGTATATAATTGTTTTGATAAAATTCAGCGGAGAGTGTAGGCACACCCAATAAATTACACCAAATTCTGTAGGAATAAAATGTTAACATTTTTGAATGTACTGAATATGAAATACACGCTCCAGAAATACAAGTACGTCATGTTGGCACCATACACGTGCTTCATAGACGAGATCGCAGTGGCTCAGTAGTTACGGAATGGGGCTTCAAACCGAAAGGTCCACTGTTCGATCCCCGCCAGGAGTGATTGCGCTGCGCTGTGTCCTTAGGCAAGGCACTTAATCCAGATTGCCCATGGAGTAGGGGGGGGGGGGGGATCACGGTTTCGCTGTGTACTGAAGCGAACTGCACGTCGATAGTGCACTCGTCAATGCTAAACCTGCTTGTGTGGAGTTAGTACGTTGAGGAGTCACAGATGTTCGCCGTTTCTCGGTGGGTCTCTCCGGGTACTTCGGCTTCCTCCGCCCGTAAAACCGCCCGACGTGAGGTCGAAAGTGTTGTTAAACCTCAATAAATAAATTGTACCTTTCTAAGGCACAAATCTTAGCAAAAGTGCACTTGTGCACCCATCTTCAACTAATGCTAACCCTGCTTGTGTGGAGCCTGAATTCGTGTGTGAATTCACAACAAACAACTTTTACATGTCAACAAGCCTCCTTAATGGTACGTAGAAATATTTACACTTCTTTTTACGCTATTTGGGGTGACTGATATGGTTTGCAATACCGCCTTCTTGCATTCCTTCCTGTAAGTGGAACTCTTGCTGTCAAGCAGGTCTTCAAATCAAAGGCCTCAAAGATAGAGTTAAAAGAACCCAAACGGATTCTATTGTCATGAATTATTCATTCATTCATTCACGCTTGATTGAGATCGGGGCGCGGTGGCTTACTAGGTAGAGGTGCAAGCTGCAAGTCGAGAGGTCCTCGGTTCGAATCCCACCTGCGGCAGCCGCGTTGTGTCCTTGGGCAAGGCACTTTATCCCGGTTGCCTACATGGGGCCCGATGACGTCGTGTACTAAGGCGTTCTGCACGTCGACGCTACACGTATCTTCAAACGCTGTAACCCGCCTTGAGCGGAGCTTGAACAGAGTTAGAATGTTGATCAGGCAGTTGCTCGTCGATGCTCGGTGGTTCTCTCCGGGTACTCCGGCTTCCTCCACCCGTAAAACTGTCACGGTCACGATTATTATTTATTTATTATGTCTCCCCTTCCCAGAAGGGAGACATATTGTTTTAGTGCATATTCTTCTTCTTCTTCTTCTTCTTCTCATACAAACTTTGTCCGGGCCTTAACTTTTTTGTCTTTTGACCTACACCTTAGATACTTGGCATGTGGATGTATCACTATGAACCGGCGTGCAGTGTACCATAGTGACCTTCATGTGACCTTGACCTTTGACCTGAAGGTCAGATTTATGCGCTTTTTTAAGGTAAACTGTCTGGGCCAGAACTTTTTTGTGTTCGAGTCAGGCTTTAGATATTTGGCATGTGGATGTATCACCATGAGCCAGTGTGTAGCGTACCATTGTGACCTTCATGTGATCTTGACTTTTGATCTGAAGGTCAGATTTGTGCTTTTTTCAAGGAAACTTTGTCCGGACCAAAACTTGTTTGTCTTTTGAGCCAGGTCTTTGATATTTGGCACGTGGATATATCACCATGAGCCGGTGTGTCGCATACCATTGTGACCTTCATGTGACCTTGACCTCAAGGTCAAATTTATGTACTTCAAATAGGGAGTAATTGTCCAGACCAGATTTTTTTTGTTTTTTGACCTAGGACTTGGTTAGTTGACATGTGGATGTGTCACCATGAGACCGCATGTCGTGACCTTCATGTGACCTTGACCTCAAGGTCAAATTTATGTACTTCAAATAGAGAGTAATTGTCCAGACCAGAATTTTTTTGTTTTTTGACCTAGGACTTGGTTATTTGACATGTGGATGTGTCACCATGAGACCGCATGTCGTCTACCTCGATGACCTTCATGTGACCTTGACTTCTGACCTTAAGGTCAAATTTATGAACTTCAAATAAGGAATAATTATCCAGACCAGAACTTTTTTGTTTTTTGACCTAGGACTTGGATATTTGACATGTGGATGTATCGCAATTAGACCGCATGTCACATGTAATCATGACCTTCATGTGACCTTGACCTCAAGGTCAAATTTATGTACTTTAAATAGGGAGTAATTGTCCAGACCAGATTTTTTTTTTTGGACATGTGGATGTGTCACCATGAAACCGCATGTCCGCTACCTTGATTAACTGCATGTGACCTTGACCTCTGACCTCAAGGTCAAATTTATGTACTTCATATAGGGAATAATTGTCCAGATCAGAACTTTTTTGTTTTTTGACCTAGGACTTAGATGATTGACATGTGGATGTATCACAATGAGACCACATGTTATCATGACATTCATGTGACCTTGACCTCAAGGTCAAATTTATGTACTTTAAATAGGGAGTAATTGTCCAGACCAGAATTTTTTTTTTTGACATGTGGATGTGTCACCATGAAACCGCATGTCCGCTACTTTGATGAACTGCATGTGACCTTGACCTCTGACCTCAAAAGGAAGGGGAGACATATGTTTTAGTGTGCTAAAACACTTTCTAGTTTATTTATTGTGTTTAAGGCCACATACTTATGCACAATGACTAATCGTGATCGTACGGAAATTACATTTCACTTCGAAAACAAATTTAACAATTTTTCAATAAATCCATACAAATATGGTTTTATTGAAAACGAGCTGGTTCTAATGATGGATATCATGCAAACACGGATATCATTAGAACCAGCTCAATGAGCTGGTTCTAATGATATCCATATTTGTATGGGTTTACTGAGAAACTTCCGGGATATTTTCAGCTGTGGTAGGCTTATTCTGGTTAAATTTGCTGGCCGTTTTTGGCCGTCATGTTAGGTAAAGGGTTAAGTTCTGAATTTTAAACAAAAACATACAGCAAGTCCCATTTGGTTATCTTAATATATAAAATCTAATGTGTGTATATATATCTTTATCTTCCCTCAACCGATCGAAACAAAATTTGGCTTCTTGGGGTAATTTGATCAGGAAAGGATATTAGATGGGTCCCAATCGCATCAGGGAGACGACTTACATAAGCTGTCCGTTTTTTGTCGAATCCCTTCTTTACATTGTAACCCATCTATTTGTTCATCTTTGTTATCTTGTGTATTATTGTGCATTTTGTGTTGTACCTTTCTTATTATTTGCTATGTAATGTATACAAGTAACAAATTTTCCAATAAATATTGTTTAAACTAACCGCATCAGACAATCCTTTAACCCGCGCAACTATATCTCTGAATTTACCTTTCGGTATAAGACTTCACCGTGCCTTGATCGATCAACATATAACTTGGCACCTAGGGTACTTTGATTAGGAAAGGAGCAGAGGTGGGTGGGGGGTTTCGATCGTGCCCAGCGTTGCATTTATCCTTCAATCAGTGCATCGCTGTGCAAAGTACTACTATTTCATGCCTTTACCAATCGACACAACATTTGGGGCATGGGGTAATTTGACCAGAAAAGTAAAATGGGATGGGTTCTTATTACGTCTGACGTCAGGTTGAGGCTTCAAAAGGTGCAGTGCTGGATAATGTTCGACTCGGTTGTGCCTCGACCAAGCTAGACAAAAATTGGAACCCAGGGGTAATTTGATCAGGAAAGGAACATGGAATGGGTGCAGATGGAGTGTGATAATGGCATTTTGATGATGGCCCTTCAACCATTGTGACCTTGATATAACTCTCTTTTTGTTTGTTTGTATGCTATAGACTTTGCTTTGCATCAACCGATGGACACAAAATTTGGCACCAAGGCATAATTGATCAAGAAGGGGACATGGGGTGAATTGTGATCATGGTATATGTTGTGTTAACTCTCAAACTAAAGCAACACTTGGATACTCTTACATTTTCAGAGATATCGAGAATGAAATTGGTCCTTCGGATATTTTTTCATTTGGAATACGATAGGAAGGGTGAATGTTACGGCTGACATCGCATTAACCCTTCAATCACAGCAATGGTAGGTGCACTCTTATATTTTCAGAGATATTGAGCTGAAATCTGGTATCAGTGAGTAATATTTAATCAGGAGGGAGAATATTACATGCGTTATCGACTTAACGCCACTGCGGTAAACAGGCTTTTTGATATTTTGCTTCAAAAACATAGCTTATGACCCCCTCATTGGAACAAGCTCGTTGAGGGGTCAGAAGCTATGTTTTTGTTACAAAAAATGAAAAAGTAATAAAAATTCAATGGTGGATTTTATGTATTGCGCTGGCCGTTTTGTCCGTTACGTTAGGTAAAGGTTTAATTTCCCCACGGGAACCCCGGGGAGTGAAGCCGTGCCTGTTCAGTGCGGTAAACAGACTCTGTTTTACTGGTAAAATAGGACCCAGCCACCAATGCTTGGGAGGTGCAAACCCTCTCTAAAATGGGCAACATGGCTTATTAACGCTCATCCCTGCATGGTCTTGAGTTGATACTCATGTTGTGGTCATGATTAGCCATTGTGCAAAAATTAGTGTGGGAGGGAGAAAGTTTGACGGTGGGGAGGGGGATTCCCTAGGAGAGGTTTTAAAAATTCTCATTGCAAAATTTTGAGATTCGATGTTACAGACTATAATAAAATCTGACGGACTTCCCATTTTTAATTTTTTTTGAGATGGCGCTACTGAGAATATTGAGGGGGGGGGGGGGGTGGGGGGGGCACTAGCTTCTGCACTGTTCCAAGGCTGACAGCTATGCAATAGTTAAATAGTGAAATAGTTACATGGGTGGGTCAATTAGGCAGTCTTCATCTTTGAAGAACAAAATTTAGGAAACCCGGGGAAGTTCGAACCCGTGGACATTAATATTCACCCAGTAGTCCGATGGCGGAAAAAATTTTCTTGAGAGCGCTTTGGCTCAGGGGTTAGAGTGTTGAACTTCGAACCCAGAGGTCCACTATTCGATCCTGATCAACGGTAACTGCGTTGATCCTTCGGCAAGGCACTTAATCCCGATTGTCGACGTGGGAGCAAGATGACGCCGTGTACGGTACTGAGGTGTACTGCACGTTGAGGGTGCACTTGCCTTCAACCAATGATAACCCTGCTCTCTGTGGAGTTAGTACACGGGTACAGTTACTCGCCGCTGCTAGATGGTTCTATCCGAGTACTCCGACTTCCTCCACTCGTAAAACTGTCCGACCCGAGGTGATACTGAATGTCGACAGTTTCCTTAATCCTTTACCCAACGCAGACGGTATCAAAATTTATTATTTTAAATACCATTTTTTTAAAATGTTTCCAAAAATTTCAACAAAACCATATCATGTGACCCCTCATTGAAACGAGCTCAATGAGCTCGTTCCAATGAGGGGGTCACATGATATGGTTTTGTTGAAATATTTTGAAAAATGTAATTTTTTCAACTGCTCAATTTGCATATTATGCTGGCGGTTGTGGGCGATTCGTTAGGCAAAGGGTTAAACCTTTACCCAGCATAACGGACAAAACCGACCAGTGCTATTCACAAAAAATCACCATTCACTTTTCATTTTTTTTTTAATTTTATGTCTCCAAAACATAGCTTGAGACCACTCACTGGAACTAGTCGGTAGAGCACTAACATGCAGTGACTGGATCTCGCCTATGGGCGGTATATCGACTCATCCTCGAGGACTCGTCAAAATATACCCAGAAACGAGGTCTCGACTTCAATACACCATCTCGGAAACTCACATGGTGGTGATAACCTATATTTATCTCGGTAGGCTATACTGGAGTATTTTGGAGACATCGCCCTGGAGTAAACCGTAGTGCTTATTTATAAGGGGGGGGGGGGGGGGGTCGGTGGCTAGCTCAGTGGTTACGGCTTCACCGCCAGGAGTAGCTGCGTTGTATTCCTGGGCAAGGCACTTAATCCCGATTGACCAGGTGGGGCACGGTGGCGTTGTGTACTAAGGCATACCTCGTGTCGGTGATGCACTTGTGTTCAACCAATGCTAACCCTGCTTGTGTGGAGCAAGTACGTTGGGGAGTCTGACCGTTGCTCGCCGTTGCTCGGTGTTTCTCTTCGAGTACTCCGGGTTCCTCAACCCGAAAAACTGTCCGACACGAGGTGACCCTGGCTGTCGCAAGTGTCGTTAAACCTAAATAAATAA